>CM042868.1:18181939-18862520 GCA_023658055.1 Thaleichthys pacificus
CATTCAGGTTACTACGTAGAACTGATTTTTAAAATGGCAGGTTCACTTCTGATGCAACACTTGTGTTGTGTAGTAATAGTGAGCACTGAAAAAGCTGACATACTTATTTGATCAATCGGTTATAAGATATTTGAATTATAAGTAAAACATCTAAAATACACATTTACATTATCAGATGCATTGTTAAATGTTGGTGTACAAATACTCCTAACAGGTTAACATTTGTCTTAGAGGGACACAGTTCTGTTTTTTTTTGTTGACCTTTCAAATACAGTATTTCATTATCAATCAACACAAAAATATGCATTTTGTCTTTTAGACTTGTACTGAGAGAAAAGTTATACTATTACTGTTCAAACTTTTCTTGCACTGTTTTTACTTATTCAGTTCAATAAAGGTTTAGTCCTCATTTACTATAATAAAAAACAAACATGTACTGCCTTTTTTCTTTAAGCCTGTCAATCTAGGTTGTTACTGTACAGCCATGGTGCGAATTATACAATTAATATACAACAATTATACAACTTTTTCTCCAGGGTGTAAAGGATACCTCATACAGCACAGGCAAACTGAAGTCTTACAATCCCTACAGTATCTTGCTTGTTTAACGTCATGTCTGCAGTCTGTTGATGATAAGAAATCCAATCCATTCCACAAGCTCATGGGGTACGTACCACACAACAACTTTTGGAGTCAGTGGTCACCAACAAAGTATCGTAAAGCAAAACTGGCAGCAAGTCAGACCCACACACACAACAGCAGACCATAATTTCCGCTCAAACACAGACCCACACAGTGATGTACCAGAACAAAAGACACTATCAACATTACAGGTAACAATCTTTTTTTTAATGACCCCCAAGACGTGTTGTTCTTACCTCTTTTTTTGGAGAGGGGGTCCAAGTCTTAATTAGGGGGGTCAGACCCCCCCTAAACCTTCCTTTAATTCAAACTCTGTGTACAGCATATGTTATAATTCAGCAATATTGTCTATAGATTGATTTGATGTAATTCTAAAAGACCCTTGACCAAACTCCTCTAGGAACTATACTGAAAAAATTTTCTGTGTCAGTCAGTTTGCAGACTTGAGTGTATGATGCACTGTTGTTCATTGACTACGAAAATCAGTGTGAATGGATATTTGTTTCATTGATTGCTGCATTCAGTTGAGCACACTTATTAAATAATATACTTGACTATAAATATATTGACTATCATAGATAAATAGTGCTGCCATTGCACCAAGGCTGGAAATTGATTGGACATAAATGAGTACCACCTGGATAACTATCATGCTTTGATTAGGTTGCAAGGAGCCTTATTAATTCCATTCCCTTTTATATTTTTTTTGTAATTGGAATGACCTCACCTTCAGTGTGATTTACCTATTTATATCAGTTCACATGTTAAGTACCAAAAGTTTAAACACTTGTTAGTAGAAGTCATTGACGCGAGGCACCCCATGTGAAAGCTGAAATTTGTTTATACTGTTCTACATACTACTACGCCACAGAAGATGAATCACCTATAGTTAGGGCCCCGGTTGTACATTTGAATGTCTTTTTATTTAAGGCTTTGTGCAAAGTGTTTCTCATAACAGAAAACAAACATCAATTATCAAACATCATTTAGCAAACATGAATTATTGGCGTAGCCAGAATATTTGTGGAAAGTGTGGCAAGATGAACCAAACTGAACAGAAAAGGGTTGTACTAAACCAAAGTGTGTACCATGTTGTGAGCCCTCTTGTTAACAGATACTACTGCCCTTTGGACGTCAGCTGTTTTTCATACATTTTTTAAGTCTGTGTTTCATTTCCTTCTGAGGGGGAATCTTGTATCATCTTCAGGGTTCTCTGTGAATGGAGCAACCCATTCCACCTGATTGGTTAAAATGGAGTGCACTGTAGGGGCCATGTATTTGTTTTTGGCACCATCTGTCTTTCATTTGTATCTTTATATTTAGCTGTAGACAGTAACTGAAGCTCTGTCAATGCAATTGAAGGTGGTAAAATCTATCAAACACCTTCCCCAAAAGTGTGGGGCATAACAAAATTAGATGGTACTGCACAATTCAAATCACAAACAAGGCCTGGTTAACTGTGCATGAAAAGTACCCATACGAGCCTGGAAAGTTCTGGAACAGTAGTAGGGACAGAGGAGATGAAAATTAACGTAAACCAGGCGGAGGAAATTTGCCTGTTGAAATAAATAAATTGCCGTTATCTATCTGTAAAACATGGTTGGAGGTAGTGCTACATAGCCTATGTGTAAAAGTGCTTTCCTCATAAGATCAAGGTTCCAGTTACTACTGTCATTACTCCACAGTTCATTCCCTCTGTTATTTGCATAGCTATCACATTTGTTAGCAGAAGTGTATTGTGGGGAAAAGTATGTAACTTACCAGACTTTGACCAAGGTCAAACCTTTTTTGAATTACTACTTTTTGGTGAAGTAATCCTAACCCACACAAGTTATAATTACAAATCCTCAACTGACAAGATATATTGCTAACCATAGGGCAGTGTCAAACTGAAATCCTAATTCTGGGATTATTGAACCAACATGCTATTTTCTAAGGCAAGAACATTTTGACTTTAGGGCATTAAGGGTATTTATATAATTGTTAACACTCATGATGAAGCAAAGATTGTTCAGAATGGTACTGCAGATAAGCCCATGAAGATTGTCCGTACCATTGCGAGGTTGCCATAACTGCATCAACTTATGTGCATGCCACGACCAACTTACTTATCCATGTGCTGTCTAGATTCACGTATTCATGTCATTGATGAAACCCACTTAGAGCAGTATGGGGGTGTGCCAGTGACCCTTGAGTTAGTTAGCATTTTTTGTTGCATCAGTTGCATTTTTTTTCTCAGCAAATGCTAAGCATTAGAGCATTGCTATGGTAATTATTTACCCCTCTTGACCTCTGGTTGTTGCACTTTACAATTAACCACTAGGTGGCAGACTAAATATAGCTTGTGCTGTCTAACCCTCAATTAGAGAGCCATATCTTCATCTGATATTGAAATATGTTAGCATTGTAGCCTCACCTAGCCATCTAAAATCCGACTTGATAAAATTATATCTGGAGATTATCCAAATATTACTTTGTTTTACACAAATATGCTTTATTAAATAGTGTCATGGTTAGGCTTATACTCTTTCTATTCCACTCTGGGCATACATTACATATTGAATGTTAGAGTGCACCATTGTGAAAAATATACTGTTTGTACTGTATATTATATATTTTACTTGAATTTTTGCTTGGTAGCAAATTTCCTCTTTACGTTGAGAAACACATTTATTTCCCAAAATGAACCACTTCCTTAATCACATTTCCTGTCACCATGTCTCACCAGAGTGAAATACGTGAGTAACTTGACATCACTCTCATTCCAGTGCCCTGAAAACTAGACATGGAGAAAAACGGTCAAAGTCAACATGTCGAAACAAATAACAACAGCAAGACAGACAATTCCAAAGGCCAACCCAAAGAAGTGAGTATGTAATTTTAGTCGAATTGCTGGATAAGCACAATAGTTGTTTTTTCCTCGCCCCCGTCACCATCTCAACTGATACATCTGTCAATCATTCACGTGTAAAAAGTAGGTAGTTGAGATAACAAATATGGGACGAAGCTGTGTCTAGGAATGCTAGTAACCTCTTTACAGACTATTATGCCTCTTGACCCTGACCCATGCTGATAATCAGATGTGATTATTATTGCATTATTTACTTTATGTACAGTGTCTTACGGTTAATTATGCAATTCAGGACATGCTAATAAAAAAAACTCAGAATGTGGTTTTGTGCAATACCACTTGTTTTAACTAAGCAATTTAAGATGTGTTAAATCTGTTCCATTTGTAATTGTGTTAGACAAGGGCATGCTGGAGAAATAAAGTATTTCTCTCTTGCTCCCTTTTCACACACGCTTAAACATCCTCTCAACTCCACAGACACAAACACAAATTCACTAAGGATGTAATTTTTCACACTCAAATCCATGTGTTTGTACACAGATCAATCATATCCTGTTATAGTTTCTGACAAGTACTTAGATAGCTTTTAACTGACAACTATGTTAACAGACCTGTTGCACTTCATCCTGAAATACCTTATTTAGGTTTTCTGTACAGACTATGATATAACTCTGAAAGTAAAAGCCAACTGTTGCTTAACATACCTGTAATTTCTTCTCTTTATCCAACATTGATACAAATATACAGTATTACATTACCTTATTCTTGTCTTATAATTAATGTCACATTATGGTCATAGAGGAAGTCAATTAATATTTAATGTATTTCCTCTTTCAGTATTTAATGAATGCTATTTCTGTGCAATGACAAGTTATCTTTTAACACTATTATTGGAATTATAGCCCCAGGTTGCATTTTCCACAAATCACTAACATATGTACCCTCTATCACTGTTAAATCTAAAAATTAACTTGACCTTAGATGAACCATTGAAACCAAGGGCTTGACACATATATTGTTATCAGGTCATACTGAATGTTTAAAAAGATACAGTATTTCCTTCTTGCATGGTAATAAGGGGAATACATCTTCACAAAATTGGTTTGTTGGTTAAAAGTAAGGTAGAAGTATGGGGGGAGGAAGGGGGTAATCAATACAACAACAAAAAAACATATACACACGTGCAAAACCAAACAACACATAAGACAGGTAATTTAATTCCAAAGTAGTTTAGAATACCACACAAAGCTGTGTCAGGATGACAAAGTGATAAAGGGTACTAGATAATATGAGTGGTATTTGGGATTCTTCAAGCCATTTGTATGTACTGTAAATGCATGTATTGGAATCTTACACATATATGCAATCACTAAGAGAAACCTTGAGTTTGCAGCAATCCATCTTTTTTCAATCCTCGCACATAGTAGCGTGCTTGGAGTCCCTATTCCTGCCATTTCAAACAAGGAACTTGTTACCAATTTGTTGGCATTCACTTGATCTGAAATTTGTTGTCAAGGCTGTAGGCTGCTTCCTTCTTTACGGTATGTGCCGAGAGTCAAGGACATATGAAGTAGCCTATAGTCGTTGCCATAATTTTTGTGTTTTGCAAAGTTTGCTGGTTCAGGATTTGTGGATCATTTTGTCACGTTTCTATGGAATACTGGAAAACAATGACACACATTTCATAGGTTTTAAAAGCTTTTATTGGTGAAAAGGTTTGATATATGGAAATACTCCCCTCTTTTACAGCAATCAATCTGCTCTTTATAAAATCCAATCCGAATGATAGACTAGATATAGATTTCAGCTGACTGGAACAAGTTAAAACTTTCCCATATGCTGATGATATTACTTAGTAAAATTATGTTAGCAGTCATTTTATGCCAGGGCCCAAAAACTGTGAAATGTGGGTTTTTGTGATGAATTTTGTTGGCCAATGAAGCTTTTATTTAAAATCCATCTGATCACTCAGCACAATAATTGAGTAGCAATGTGAATCAACACCACAACAACTGAAGCAGCAAACTTTGCAAACACAAAATGTATGTCACTGCTAGTGCTGTCAGTTTAACGCGCTATTAACGGTGTTAACGCAAACCCATTTTAACGGCGTCAATTTTTTTTATCGCACGATTAACGTTCTTTTTGGCCAAGCAAACTTTTTAGTTTTTTTACATGCTGTTGCAGCAACTACTGATGTTAGAAAGACTACAACACCACACTGGATCTAGCTAGACCGGAAATAAAACAACAGGCACGCCGCACACACTTGTTTGGGCTTGCGAGCTGGCTAAAGAGTAGTAGGCTAACGTTACGTTTTGAGTGGATGGCGAGCGCGAGACGCCGAAATGGATGACAATAAGATTCTGAGTGGAAAATGTACCTTTAAAAAGTTGCCAAATGGTTCCATTGACAAGACCAAAGTGATCTGTGTGTTTGTTTTTGTGAACTGAGCTATCATCGCAGCACATCCAGTCTGAAATACCACTTGATGGCCAAGCACACAGCTGATGCAAATTCTCCGCCCCCTCGTCAAAGCCAGGCGATTGCAATGTTGTTTTCAATTTAAAAAAAACATTTGCACTAAGCAATACGATCCACTTTTCCATGTTGATAAGAGCATTAAAATGAGAAAAAATAATGAGACAAAAAGAAATCAATGGACATTTAGAATAGATAAAAATGTGCGATTAATTGCGATTAATCACAAGTTAACTATGACATTAATGCGATTAATCGTGATTAAATATTTTAATCGTTTGACAGCACTAGTCACTGCCAATACATTTGGACACAACTGTATATTTTAATGCCCACGTGGAATGTCCTTACTACCCTTGTTTGAAATTTCACCTTGATTGAACTAAAAATACAGTTCAGTGCCATAAAGATCCCTGTTTTGTAAGCAGTATGCAGTATATGTGTTTGTATGTAGATTTTTTAATTGCATATTAAAATGACCTCATACAGTATGTGTATTACCCTGCAGAAAATCACAGCCTGCCTGGTGAGTGCAGCCTTCTTCAGTGCTCTGGGGTCATCTTATCTCTATGGTTATAACCTTTCAGTCGTCAACGCTCCAGCATTGGTGAGTCTAACTATTGGATACTTTTGTTGATAGCCCCGTTGGAGGGTTGGGGCTTGTCATTTATGTTCTCATCCAAGGCCTTGTTCACACGTCATGATATATTACACCAACTAATAATATGGGATTCTGTGAAACATTGAAACAATATGCCTATGAAATCTAACAACATCTTCAAAGGCTCAGAACACAAGATCATTGAAGCATGCCAAATGCCTCTTTAGTGCTTAGAATCATGATTGCTGCTTGATTGGAAAACATCAAATTTTAATCACATTTATCTCCTGAACTCCCTGTTAACAAACCAAAATGGCTGCAATTAAACCTCATGAATAGATTATTGAGAAAGAAGGAAAAACACAAAAATAACCAAACATCCTCTCAATTCCAACCGGCCCATTTGGGAATTTGATGAGATTAGATTGGTTTGTAGCAAGTGTCATCAGGGCAGGATTTAGGGCGGTGGGGGCCCCTGGGCTTGAGTCATTTTCGGGCCCTACCTTCTATACATGACTTTAAATAGAACAAAATGATACATACACAAGCTATGTATTAGAGCTACACGATTCTGGACAAATTGAGAATAAAATAGAGATCACGATTCTGTACAAACAACTAAACAAAATAACAATTTATGTTAATTGCTGAAGTCTATTTAAAATGTTTAATTAATCTGAATTATATTTAAAAAACTTGGTTTGAATGAATGATTCAATTAAACACTCAAATACTTCATTTGTTTCATGGACAAATCAGCATTTTTGAACAAATCTCCTGAATGAACGATTCAATGACAAATATTTTAAGTCATTATATCTGTGTGAATGTCTGGGTGAATACTCTATTCTGATGTCCAATATCACCCGATAATGGACACCCCTGCAGCCAATCAGAATCGAGTATTCACCCAGACCATGGTATAACAGATGATAATGTACACCTACTAAGTGGTTCCAGCAAAACTGTCTTTTCACCGTTCTAAATTATTGCGCTGGCTACATAGTAAGAGCCTGTACAAAGTGTCTGAAATAACTAGCTAACCATAACAATAGGGACGCATTCAAAGCCTCTGTTTATAATTTTGAAAGACTTTAACAAGCTAACATGTAATTACAAAAATGAGTGACTTAAATATTTCTTTTAATCTATTTGGAAAATTTTACTTTTCCTGAATTTACTGTGTCAAGTGTCACGTAACCGCTCATCTCACATCGCATTCGCTATGGGATGTGAGACCCTAACCCTTACCATAGACATATATACATAGACGCCCCATTGTCTGCGTCAGAACGTTGCTGCGACGTGCCAACTCGCCGCCATCTTGGGGAGGTTATGACTCGCCTGTAAACAAACGCAAGTGAACGGTGGAGCTGCGGCTTTTCTGGTTAAAAAGCACTTTAGCGTTTACATTTCTCAACCGATTCCATTGAGTCGTTTATATATTCAAGGGTTTATTATCTACGTGGATTATTGGATTATAGCTCGGTCGATACTAGTAGCTACGTTCAAGCCTCAATTTGATATGCATGACCTCACTCTCGGTTAGTAAGTAGTTATTATTGCCCTCCTCTGACGTCATCTGCGGTCTGATACGGATACTATACGAAGACTAAACTCTTTGAATCACTTGTGTTGTTATTTTGTGTTGGAATTAAAGCCATTTTAGCAGAACCGTGTTGTCCGCTTTCTATCAAAAGTAATTGGTTGCTAGGCAACACCTGAAACACCGTGAGAAGACTTGAGAGCTAGCTACAATTAGCCTACCATTTATTTTCATTTACAAAATGAAAAAAGCTTTTAAAAAAAGCCATATAATAAACGATTTACTAACCTCGACCCTTCGGTCATGCCGGGAAATATCAAACCTCGGCTTTGCCGTATCAACCTTACAACTTACTAACGTCGACCGTTCGGTCAAGCCGGGGAAATATCAAACCTCGGCTTTTCTGTACAGTAACCTAACTATCGAGATTCTAAGTAACAAGGAGACAAAACTTTTTTTGGTACTCCACGTAGATCTTAAACCTTTGAATATATAAACGACTCGATGGAATCGGTTGAGAAATGTAAACGCTAAAGTGCGTTTTAACCAGAAAAGCCGCAGCTCCACACTTGCGTTTGTTTACAGGCGAGTCATTACCTCCCCAAGATGGCGGCGAGTTGACACGCAAGCCAAGGGCCAATGGGGCGTCTATGTATATATTACAGTGCTTGTTGCTTGTAACGTAGCAACCGTTGGTCATGATAAACATTTCTAGGTTTCACAACTTCAAGATGGAGGAGAAACTTTTCCGTATGTGTCTGCACACCCAGTTCTGTTCAGAACAAAGTTACTAATGTGACGAGGCTGAATTTAAAGATTACATTAAACTAATAGTGCATGGTTGCCGATGTCGTCAGTGTTCCTAGTGTGTTTTTATAGCCTACTTTTAAATTCAGTCTCGTCACATTACGTGACTGTTCTGTGCCACTGCTAGCTCGCTAGCCCAGCCTACAAACGACTGGTTGAGTGACCGGTGGCGTAACATGTAACGTTATTCTACTGTAATCTTGCACTAGTAAAAATTCGGTATTTTGAAAACGCTCTGCACCGCTCGCCTTCCCACACACAGTGCCCCACGCTCGGGGGCGTGTTAAGTCAATCTACTTCAGACAGGCTGCGGCCAACACGACATGCCGATTATTTTATTCGTGAAAATCTTGATATTGATTTGGGGACAATGACATGGCTGTTTAGCTAGCTAGTCTTCTTGTCAAACATATTGTCAAATTATATTTACTGTTTGTCAACCGTACACAATGTTATTGCCTATGAATCTTGCTAGCATAACTTAGCTTTCTGGCTAATAGCTCAGTCCTCCGCTGCGCGTAAACGTAAACAGGCGGGGCCCCCTACTGGGCGGGGCCCATGGGCTGGAGCCCAGTCAAGCCGAATGGTAAATCCGGCCTTGAGTGTCATAGCCTTTACATAATCACCCAAACCTCTGTCAATCTTTTTTCACAGAGCCCATCAAGCAGCTCAATGATAGGGATTATGAACAACATTATAGAGGACCCATTTTGAGTTTGCAACATGTGTATGGAATGCACAATACAGAGATACATTTTTGTATTGCTAGCAAGAATGAGTTGTGGCTACTCAATGGTAAAATATCAAATTCAGTCTATCATCTGTATTTTGCAAAACACTCAACAGAGTGTAGACGCTTACAGTCTCAGTGGGTACACTACTCAGCAGTCATTCTTGGGTGGTTCTTGGCTTTAGGGACCAGGCAGAATGACTGCCATGGAATTAGACATTCCACTATATTTCTTGAAAGGGAAATTAAACTCCCCATTAGTTGGTTAATTTGGTGTCCAGAGACATGGCCTATCTCGTCCATAGTTTTTTCCCCATCAATCGTTTTCCCACATTGACACACACACATTCAAACTTAAATTGTAGAATATTCAATGCTCACATGCTAGACATCATTTCAATATAATCATTTCATTTAGACATCTATGAGCAAGCACACAGACAACAAGAAAGAAGGTGGCCAAGCACATACTTAGAAAAGTCGTTGATAGTTTTGGTCTTTACATTTATAAGAAACATTTATTGGTGGATGGCGTTTGGAAGGAAAAGTTCAAGTAAAATAAACTGAAGCTGGAGGAAATGCGGTTTATTGCTACCCTGCAGGTGAGATGTTGCATTAGTGTAATTTATTTTCTATTTGTTCCCCTCAGTCGTAAAGTCTGAATTTCAAAAGGTTATTCCTCTTCAGACAAGACTTAATAAGGCAATATTTAAAATTCCTCTTTGGCACATCTGTAATATGGTTCATTGTCATTTCTCACATGTGACAATGAACTATTCTTGTCACGCTCCCACCAGGTTCCCCAGTCATTCCACTACAGCACTCACCCTCTCCAGAGTACTAATCACCATCACCTGTTCCTCATCAGCAAGCTCCACCAGTACTTCAGCACACACCTCTGTTACTCAATGTCTAACCTTGAACATGGTAAAGGACTCCTTACCTGCTCAACTTAAAATGATTAGCAGCGTAAGCTTAGTTATTCTGTCTCCAGCGTTCTCCTCATCTTCGTGCCTGTACCTCCTCCAATAAACTACCGGTCACACTAGTCATCTGTCTTTGGGTCTGATTTATCCTGACGATTCTAACCTACCAAAGAGCATACATAACTGTCTTGAAAAAGATATTGTTATCTGTCCACCTATTTGAAACATGTGGCACTCAAAGGTTATGCAAAGGTCTGTGCCAATAACAAAAAAGGCTTTCATAATGTATCCATCAGTTGTGAATTATAAATTGCTTTGCTAAGTCACTTTCCCCCTCTCCCTCTCATATGCACAGTATATACAGGACTTCTACAATAAGACCTGGATTGAGCGATATGGAGAACCAATCGGAGAGGAGACAGTGAAATTGCTGTGGTCCATCACAGTTTCTATATTTGCCATCGGAGGCCTGATTGGAACACTTGCCGTCTCCCTTCTTATTAAAGTAATCGGAAGGTAGGTTGGAGGTCAATGTAATATATAACGAAAAGTGCATTTTGGGGTTAAATCAAACAAAGACACATGACCCTGGAGAGATTAGGTCCCCAATGCAGATTATTTTATTTTTGTTCTCCCCTTTGTCTATACCCCATAGTCACATGTTCTAATTTATGCAAAAGAATATTCATAAGAGTTAGGGCACTGGTGGACGTTTGAATGTCTTTTTATTTAAGGCTTTGTCAAAGTGTTTCTCATAACAGAAAACAAACATCAATTATCAAACATCATTTAGCAAACATCAATTATTGGCGTAGCCAGAACATTTGTGGCAAGTGTGGCAAGATGAACCAAACTGAACAGAAAAGGGTTGTACTAAACCAAAGTGTGTACCATGTTGTGAGCCCTCTTGTTTACAGATACTACTGCCCTTTGGCCGTCAGCTATTTTTCATACATTTTGTGTTTCATTTCATTTTGAGGGGGAATCTTGTGAAACAATTTTGACATGAACAGTCCATTAAGTGAGATGTTTGGCTTCATGCCAAGGTCCCTAGTTCCCTTTTAATCTGTCATTAGAGAGACTGGTGGGTGTTGGGTTTTGGACAGGACTTAAGTGTCTGTAAGACACATTCAAATGTGTAAACAGGGAAGACTTTCAGCTCCAGCACAGCTCTGGCTTTATTTAATGTAAGCTACTGTATTCAGGTGCTGTTTAGTGTAACCTACACACCATGAAAAATGGCAGGGAGCTTTAATATTCATTATAGTCTACTGGGTCAGTAATTATCATGGCACAGATATGAAATTATAACACACAGTGTAAGTAGCTTCCTGAGTCGTGCTCTTTCTATTGTCTTAGGACATTTCATGTACTTTCATTGTCCCCGTAATATACTCTCAGGATTGTAGAACAAAATGATCTACAACAGAGGGTCATTGTCTGTATCAAACCCAACAGATTTAACTTTGTTATACTGCTCTAGGAATTTGTGTGCAACCTTTGTGTATGTGCTTGCTTAAGTTCAAACAATCCAGCAGATTTCATAGCATTAAAAATGCCCAAATGAATCTCAGAACCAGACAGATTCCTTTTCATTTAAATTTGATTTTCAGTTTATTCATGCTGATGATTAGATAGTTTCAACTGTCCGTCATCATCAACTCTTGTTTTCAAGCTGAATATTGAGAATACAATGCTAGCAGCAGGCTCCGTATGACTTTGCCCCCCATCGTTACAGTGCAGGTGCTCAGCAGCTGAGAATATCCTTAGCGTAGACATGAGAGGTTGTTCCTCTTGTCAAAGCCCATAATGATTCAGCAGAGTTAGATTCCCCCAGTTGCAACTCTTGATTTATGAACTGGGGTAGAGGGTGATAATGTAAACCCTAGTGGCATGTTGACACCAGCAAGCAATCATTCCTTGTTTACCGTAAATCCTTAGGGAGCTAGGTGAGTGAGCAAGAGAGAGAGAATGGCTAGACAACCACTTGCTGTAATGAAAGTCAAGGTGTTAAAGTCCCTTAGCGTCATTTATCTCACATTTCTATCAGTAAGAATGTTTTTATGATTGCATAAAAGCGTAGCCAGAATGGCCACAACGCAATCCAAAAAATCCTGTATCTCTGAGATTAAAGAATCACAGTGAAGAATGCTGAGGCTGTCTCGCTATTGTGTAAATAAGGGGATTTGTCTTTGCCCCAAGAGAAATTGTCCATAATAGCCTTATGGATATGATCCACAAACACTAATTTGTTATATGTTTCAAATTGGGTTGATTTACTTTCAACATGGCCTAAACTCACTTTGCAAATGTGCTAATGTGGTAATGACAGAACATATTGTGAGGAATGCAAAGAGCTATCTTTGAACAGAATGAAAGTAAATCAAGGATGTCGACAGTGGAGTGTGTGAAAATAAGCTGTGGGAAGTAGAGGACTACATGTAATAGCATTATGTATTTAAATACCTTAAACGTTAACTGTAATAATTCATGGCTACTGGAAAAAAGAGTAAACATACTACAGAAATGCTTGATAAAAAAAAATGCTTGATGCATTATTTAACAATTACAAAAACAAGTTCACATCAAACTGGTACGGCAGATTATATTTTCAGAAATCAAAGGACACTTTTACTGCTCTCCAAACATAGGCCAGAGATCTTTCTATAATCTAAATTAATTATATAGTTTGAATCAATGTTACTCCAGAGTAAAGTTATTTAAGTCCATTCTAATTTATAATTGCCTATGGCCTGGTTCAGGTTTCATTGTCTAGTGTTCTTAACTGACAGTATATTTGTATGATACAATTTAGAATACTTGCCACAGTTCAGTACATATACTGTTATGGGTTGATTTGCTATTGATTTTCCAGACTGAAATCTGTAGCCTGCCAGCAGAGTTGGGGATTGGTCTTGGTCTGATCTATGCGATTCTGTCTGCCTTGGCACAGTTGGGTTGACACTATGGTGTTGAAAGGACTTTGATCTAGTACGAATATTACATTCACAGGGTTATTGTAAATAAACAATTAACAATGGAAGGTGTACACAAGTCCCCAATCAACAGCAATATGTTGTCCTAAATCTCAGCTAAGCTAAGCCTTTTCAAAATGCTTCTTGGCTTCATCCCGAACAACAGAGACTAGAAGGCTATGGCCCATTTTCAGGTCATGGGATCCAGCATTAACATTTCAGATGAAAAGATGACTATGAGACATTATGAGAAAGAGCAACAAACTCAGTTGTTTAAGTAATATTATTTTATGATTGCTAGGGAAACAGAAATGGTGGGTGCGAGAGCACCTCACCATGAACTACACACAGATTTATGGAGTTTGTTATCCATGTAACCCACTGAATACACATTTAATCACACTGAGGGCCTCATTTACTAACATTGCGACCGCAGTTTAATCTGCGCCTTTGCCCAACCGCAAATAGCGCACGGTGTATTTCCGCACTTTGCGTGGTATTTATCAAACCAGATTACTCCGCCCTTTAGTGTTAATTAGCGCGCCGTTAAAAGACAGGAGAAATCGCCTGCATGTTACTGCCACCATGGGTGATTCGAGGAAAAGAAAAAGAAGGTTCAGCGAACAGGAGATAGAAATATTGGTTCACGAAGTTACAGCTAACATTAACATGTTACAAGGAAGAAATACACCTCTCCTCCCATCTCTTTGCGGCACACGCCCACTTTCATTATTTTGGGTTTACTGTAAGACCTCAAATAAACAGACTGATTGTTAGCAAAAGCAATTCATTAAAAGTAATTTATATATGAGACCAGAATAGGTAGAATTCCAAAACATGTACAAATAGTAACCCTGATAATATCAGCAAATTACCCTAAAGTTAAGGATTATTAGTTAGTAGTGCACAGTGCTCGTGATGCAGTCAATGATTAAGATGTCAGTGAAACACAAATACAGATTACTTGAACTATATATAGTGCACAGTGACCATGATAAAATTGGTGGCACACACACAAAGATTTTTGGAATAGACCTCCACATCATCTATTTTAGTCACTTATGCACATCATAAAATACATTTCTCATTATTTCAAAACAAATTGCGCATGCAACTGATTATGTAGCCTTAATTTGTCTGCTGTTTCCTACATTATCAATTGCTCATATTATGTTGATCAAAATGTATTCAATTGGTTCTCTGTAAAATTGTCTTGCCACCACAAACATCTAGACATTTAGTTCATAACATAAGTCATTACATGCACAGTGGTTGAACCAGTTGTCATAATTTTAGGCCTAATTCACCATACAGCACTTGCATGTACAGTTCTTCCTAAAGGATTTCTTCCTAAGGGGTGTTTGCTATGTTAAGGCCCCGTGACACCATAACGTTCTGGTCGACGTTCTATGACGTTAGAGGAAACGTTGGTAATCGTCCATGGTCGCTGGTATAGCGCTGGTATAGCGCCAGAAGAGTGTTGTGTGGACGCTGGTGACGCTGGTAATCGGCGGTAATTGGCGGTGATCGGCGGAGAACGCTGGTCCAAAAAAAAAGTTTTGAACATGCACAAAAGTTCTCCTGGCGACCAGCGTTCTTCAACGTTTAATTTTAAACGCTGGATAACGCTGAAGACCGTTTGTGGAACGTTTGACTAACGTTGCACACGTTTGGCTATCGTTTGACTAACTTTGCACACGTTAGTCAGTCGTTACCCTAGCGTTACTTGGTTGTTATTCATCATTTGCTTTGAAGCGAACAACTCACTCGCTAGTAGCAGAAGCCCCCCTCGCACCTTTATGTCGTCTAGGCGGCATGATGTTTACTGTTCAGGACAACTGAAACCACTGATTTTCCAGTGTGTTATACCCGTTTGGTCATAAAACCCACACGCCAGCAAAACGCTACTCTGTCGTTATTCACATGTAAGTCACACGCTCAACACGCTCGTCTAACGTTGACTAATAGTTTGTCGCGCGTAGCAAAACGCTACTTGTGTCTTACTTGGTCGCTGTTACACGCTCCTCATGCGTAAGTCCCTCGCTAGTTATGCGTCCGTCCCACCCTAGTCATGCGTTAGTCACACGCCAGATGTGTCCACCTCGCCCTAGAACGCTCGAAATTGAACGATTAGAACGTTCAGAGATGGTTATGGTGTGACGGGGCCTTTAACATTAACGTTTTTATTTTTTCCTTTGTGCTATGCAATGTTTCAAAATAGTCTTGTAATTTCAGAATCATAATACCCAAACAGACAGAGATTCTTGGCATTATTAGAGAGAATTGTATGCCAAATGCATGTTATTTAGTTGCTGCATGCTCCTCATACCAGGTAACAGGTAACATTGGAACGTGGTGGTGGGGGACTTATTTAACTATCCAGGATATAATTTCAGCGAGTTTTGTAATTAGAGTGCCAGGTTTTGTGCTCATTTTGTTCTCTGTGTTGCTTTTGCACTTTCAAGCTTGACCTGCCTCCTAAATTTTCACCCCATTTCTCAGTAGTACATGTACGTTTCAAAGAATCCAATGTTCCACTAATGATCGAAAGGTCAACTTGTCGGTGCATGGGCTAGACTTCTAAATGTTTTGGACTTTGTTCATTTAATAAAGTAAAAGAAAATATCTAAAATGGTCAAGGTTGAGATGGCCCTTTGGTTTGGGATTGGACTTTCTCTGTTTTATCTGAGAAATGTATTCATCATTCTTACATAAATATTCCTTATCATTCTTACAGTACATGTGAGGCAAGCCACAGGGGCAACAGTGGCATAGTATCTTCTAAAACAGCTATTCTGGCAATATGATTAAATAATTGGAAGAATAATTCAGTAGGTGAATAGATATGTATAGTATGTGTAAGCATCAAATATTGTAAATCAATCCATAATATTGGCAAGATGTTTTTATTTATTGTCAGTGTATTCTTAGGTGGATTTGGTGAAAATATATTAATAGCATGACAAGCTTTCATCTTGGCTTCTTGTGAAATAGATGTGAATGCAGCCTAAAATAAACTAATCTATAGGTTTGGATTTTGAATATTCAAGCATCACACAGTATACAAGACAAAATATGGAATTTAAAGTCCATTTCAAAAAGTACATACTGTACTGTGTCCTTTTTCACTTTGACATATCAGTGCCTCTCTAGATTTAGATTCAGCCCATTAATTGCTGGTGAAATAAAAACATAGGTGGCATTCAAGGGAATGTATTCACATTGAAAGGACTACAGGGGTCTTTATTACAACAGACATACCGGTAAAGAGATTGCACCTTTGTTGGATTTCCAGCTCAATCACTTGCTTTAGATTATGTATTCTTGGTTTGGAGACAAATTATCCTTTTAAAGACTGGAATAATGTCTTGGCTTCATCCAATATTTTATCCAATCAAATACAAATATTATTGGATTTGATCAGGATCCCATAGAGTTGTTGCTTGTCAACTAGTGTATATGGCAAAGTTAATTATAATAAATTAATATCTCTAACTACCTCTAAACACAGCTGGAATTCCTTGTTGTGCCTTGAATTTTGTATCATTATGACACTCATTCAATAGTTCATCTTAGTTAAAGTTTCATTATTATGACAATTATTAAGTCAAGGACATCGATTTGAACCCTTTGTGCCAGGAGAAATACGTATTTTATACCATGGTCTGGGTGAATAGCCTACTCAATTGGCTGCAGGGTGTCCATTAAGTAAGAGATAATGCCTGGCGAGGTGTCCATTAACGAGGTATGCATTATGAAAAGTTAATTCCTTATAATGAACACCTTTGTCTAGCATTATCCCTTACATATACAAGACTCAGATAATTGTTTTTGAAATAAAGTGTACAAAAAGTGTCAGTCCCCAAAGCCATTGCGCTGTTTCTGTGTTTTACACCTGCAGAATCCCTAAAGTTGCATTTCTCGGGTGAAAATCAATTTCAGGTTAATGACGTAGCTACAGAGGTCCAGAGCTTTAATTCAGTGAATCAGGCTTTTCTTTTCATTTCCCAATCAACAAGCAATGCACAAGTAAGGGCACTTTTAATTACTACCCATCACATAATTATTGACTTGTTTAGGAAATGTTAAAAAACATTTTTGATATGGTCAGATATCCGAGTTTTTGTGCAAATTGTTTGGCAGTCACTTTGCAATGGCAGACGATGTGAGCAATCTATCTCAGCCTTCGTTGGTCTTTTTCTTTAAGGTGCTTTGTCTTAAGTCATTTTAGCTGATGCTGGCAGACAGAAAAGATAACTGAATGAAAAACATAAATGGATCAGCATTCCATGGTCTAAGCAACAAAGAGTATGCCATCAGACAGCAAGTACTTAGTTTTGATAGATGACTTTGGCCTTTGGAGCAAAGTGAGCAGAAACCAGTCATGGCCTCTAAATGTGCTGTCTCCAGAAGAACCATGCATAGATTTGAATGTATCTTTTTGACAGTTTGGAGGCACATTTATCCAATCTCTGCAGAAAAACTATGAGGGGTTACTTTGTATAAAAATGGAAAATTCCCTTTTTCTATGCTGGTTTCCTTTCCCCAAAAGGAATAAATGCCTTTATCAGTGTATGCCCTCATTTTCATTGCATTTTTTGAGTAAAATCCTCATGTTATTTTGCACCTATTTTTTCACTTCTAACCATGCTGTCGTGTACATTTGAATGCTTGTTTTGCCCACAGCTATTCAAATCTGATATTGCTTTGTCAGTAACAATAAAAGAAAGAGCTGAGAGAGAGAGAGAGAGAGAGAGAGAGAGAGAGAGAGAGAGAGAGAGAGAGAGAGAATATGGCCCTGTGTCTGACTGATTGTAAAGAAATAACCATTTATAGGAACAAAGAATACGATTATATAACCAATAAAAGCAAAGGCACGTTATCTGTTCTCAAGGGTTCTCCTGCTTTCATCTGATTTTGTTGTAATTTAATCGGATGGGCTTGGTGAAGCGATCACAAGCTTGCACAATAGTAATAAAAACTGGATAGGGAACCAATGACAAATGTAATGAGTTCTAAACACCAAAAAGAATTGCAGTGATTTTTGGCGTAACACCAGCTGCACTTGGCATGAAGAGTGTATGTCGTGGCTAACGTATTATGCCAAAAATATACAACGATGCCGTTTTTTGGTGGATGGGTTAGGGTTTGAATTCTCAATCAGGTCTTAGTTACTCTAATGGAAATGTGGCTGAGATTCCTTCCCTGAATTGCCAATGAAGATGGTTATGTTGCGTTTCCGAATGACTTCTGCTGTGATTTGTACCCCTGAGGGGATAATCTCCTTTCTGTTCTCCCTCCTCTACCTTTCAAGTATTCATATGGAAACATGTTGTCAGGGTTATCTATAGGGGCTCCCCATATGAGGGATTTATTTTTTGATCCACTGCTGATTTTATACGTTTGCCCACTGACAAAGAGATGATCAGTCTATAATTTTAATGGTAGGTTTATTTGAACAGTGAGAGACAGAATAACAACCCAAACATCCAGAAAAACACATGTCAAAATTGGTATACATTAATTTGCATTTTAATGAGTGAAATAAGTATTTGACCCCTCTGCAAAACATGACTTGGTGCTTGTTGGCAAAACCCTTGCTGGCAATCACAGAGGTCAGATGTTGTAGTGGGCCACCAGGTTTGCTCATATCTCAGGAGGGATTTTGTCCCACTCCTCTTTGCAGATCTTCTCCAAGTCATTAAGGTCTCGAGGCTGACAACCTTACGACCTGTGAGGTGTTCCATTTCCACCATGCTGTTTTGTTTGAAGTAGCCTATGGTATATAAATAAAATAGTAGTTTCTTCACAAGACCTGCAGAATTAGACTACCATACTGCCCCTATTGAACATGGGTTTTGGGATAAACAATGTTAGGTATGAATAAATACCTCAAATGTAAGGTAACCAATGTAGAGACACTACAACAATGTTTCTCTGTCTCACAAGCAGGCATTTTAATCAGTATCATATATCCACTGTCATTGTTCTTTCAAACATATTAGGCCTATTTGATGCAACTGACATCTGACATATAGATAGACATCATTAGTTGAACCCTTATTTAATAAATTGTTTGTGTAGTTTGTAGCAGTAATTAAGAAAATGTTATTGTTATTTTATGTGCCATGTCCTTGCAATATTACATGCCAAATTACAGTACATTTATATTTATGATTTAGTCATATAGCAGACACTCTTATCCAGAGAGACTTACAGTAAGCACAGGGACATAGGCACAGGCAAGTAGGGTGAAGTGCCTTGCCCAAGGACACAACTTAATTTTGCACGGCCGGGAATCGAACTGGCAACCTTCAGATTACTAGCCCGATTCCCTAACTGCTCAGCCACCTGACAGTATATCTATCCAGACAGATTAAAGTTTTACTTAAAAAAACAGTACAGTATATACTGTACATACAGTACACACACACACACACACACATAAATACATACTGAATAAGAAGTCAGAATCCACTACTGTATGATATGCAAATTAATTGTATTTTTTATGTTATGCTATTATTTTCACCAATAAGGAATTATCCTCATAACCACACACATTCTCCCCTCTCAGCCACCCATTCTTTTTTTTGCTCTCTCTTTCTCCTCACTCTTCTGTCTCACCCTCTTTCTTGCTACAGGAAGGGCACCTTGCTCCTGAATAATGTCTTTGCAGTGATAGCAGCTGTGCTGCTGGCCCTGGGGGAAATGGCAGGATCTTTTGAGATGCTCATCATTGGCCGTCTTTTAATGGGGGTGGACTCTGGTGAGTGCCTTTTTCTACAAGGCTCAAGACATGTTCCCCATTATATTTGTGCTCTGGACTCAAGAAATGTTGTCATGCCACAGCTAATGGAAATCTTCCCCACCCCAAAAAAGAGAAAAAAGGATCCTTGAAATGCTAATAATAGAAATAGGGAGAGACTCAATATTCTCAGTTGCTGATTCATAAAGCCTTCCATACTGTATAAGGGAATGAATCAGTGCCAAAAATTCCTTAGTCGTAATTTAACTGCAGAGAAAAAGCTTTGTTTATGTTTCCTGCACCTCCATGTAGAATCACGATGTTAGTCAACCTCAAGTATCCAACTTGTGTACAATGCACATTTTCCTTTGGACATGGCCGCTACACTTCTTGTAGTATGCAATGCGTTAACTACTGCATCCTGTAACAGTAATAATTTGAATAATTTAGTAATAATAGTTTAATCAACTTGGGTTAACAATCGTTTGTGTAAGTTAAGTCAACGGTATTGAGCATTTCAACTGATCATTCGCTAAATTCAATAGCTGTAATAATAACTTGAATGACAGAGGCTTCCACATTTTTGGTTGATCTTACTGGGCAAATACTGAAATAGATAAATGTAATTAAAATATATAACAATTCAATATGGTTGACCTCAAACTACCTCAGTAATTGTCAAAATGGGAAATTGGTAGGCATTCATTATTGCAACCCTGATAGTAAGACATTTCCATAAGTACTTAATTTGTGGGGAGATACTTCACATCACTTAGCTGTTACATACGTTTTTATATAGAGCTCATGTTACAAACCAAAAACAACTGGCTGAGGTAGCCGCAAATACAGTTGAAGACAACACATTTTTCTTAAGGCTACATGAACTACCATGTAACTGAATAGCAATACCCATTGAAAAATAGTGTAGGGACATGTGAATTGTTATGTAAGTAAATATAGTAATAAGTAATGTCATACATTTAGTTTCAACTGTATAGGCAATTACAAAAGTGTAAGAAGGCACAGAATGGGGAAGAGTTGTAAGGGTAAGTGGTGTTGGAAAGCCCAGCCTCCCAAATAATAAGGTTTATTTGTGTAATAACTTGAACCGCAAGGAAGTATAACTACATAGCATTCCTTTGTAACTACAATGTTGTTACTGCACTGTAGGTCTGGCTTTGTAGTTACATGGTAGTTGTCCAATAATGACAACATATTATATATTCCTCTCGTTAAGCTTCTCAAATGTGACTTTAAAAGCCTACATCTCTGTGTTTAATATGACACACATTAAGGACATTTGTATCATTGCCTTTGGGAGTAGTGTTGAATTTATGAGATTACCCTGAAATCATTAATCCATACAATTTGTGCGCCAAGTCTTTTTCCCTGGGAATACATATATGCATGAATAAAAAAGAAAAGAAAATGGTATAACTCTTTTGTGAGTTTTGCAGCAACGTGCTTGATTGCTCTCATTTGTATTCATGGTGCACCTCACTGATTCACTGGTTCAAAATCAATTTGTTAACTTCATGCCAGTATAGTGTAGCTTTGTGTCAGGATACTGAGTTCTTGCTAATTAATTCTAAATCAAGCTAGCTCTATAACGAATCTTCATAGCCTAATAACGGCTGTCCCAACAACTCCTATTAAACTCTACAGTAAACAAACCACCCATATCTATCCAGCCTATACTGTCATTGTCTTTGAATGTTCTAGACTGAAGCAAATTAGTCCTTTTAAAATCCATGAAGCATGATGTCCTACATTTTGTGCCAATTATGTTGTTTGTTTTTGTTTTGGATAGGTATTGCCCTCAGTGTCCTACCCATGTACCTTGGGGAGATTTCCCCCAAAAGCATAAGAGGCTCCATTGGCCAATTCAATGCTATCCTTATCTGTTTGGGGGTGTTCACAGGACAGGTATTGGGACTTCCTGAACTACTGGGAAAGGTAAGGCTTTTATTGAAGGGGTTGACTGTTTGAATGTTTATTAGCTTAATAAAAAATGGGCATTCTTGTAAAGGACTGTGGTGATCCTCTTCCATTTGATAGGACACCTTTCTGGCCAGCCACTTTTGATATCTATATTCAAATTGTAAATTTAGCAGTTGGCGTTACACACACCAGGTTTGCGCCCTGAACCAGTACCGGTCCTAGCATATCTGGCACCCTAGGCGAAATGTATCATTGTACCACCACCCCCCCCCCACCCCCCCCCCGGGGGCGCAAATCCTAGTGCCGCCCCCTGCCTATGTTGCCTATTGGAAGGACCGGCCCTGCCCTGAACCCATTATGCATTCACTATTTTGTCAGGTTTACTGTGAACATACTTGTTGACACATATTTCCTGGGGGGTGTTGCTGGCGAGGTGAGAGGTAGAGTTGGATTTTCGCAATGAGTTGCTTGGCTTTGTCATGACTTTGAAAGTGAACTGGAACATAGCCAGGGAACATAGATTGATGCTTCCCCTACAAAAACTGTCATATAGTAGGTTACAATAAATGCCATAGGCAACCAATCCTGAAATCTAGGTTAACCTGTGGATCAGATACTTATGGTGCCTGCTTGGTTTTCTCCTGATTATTTCAATTTGGCTGACTGAACTTCTGGGGCAGCCACACTTGAAGACCAGACCTTTCCTATAGCCCACATCTTCCTGAGGCAGTGATTCTTTCCATTTCAGTAATAGCCTCTATAATGCTTTCAACCCACGTACTGTACCTCTAAAAGGTTCCATCTGTTCCAGTCCTACTCAATAAGGTATCAGTTGGAATTCTCAATCAGGTCTTGGTTACTCTAGTGGCAATGTGTCTGAGATTCCTTCCCTGAATTGCCAATGAAGATGGTTATGTTGCATTTCCGAATGACTTTTGCTGTGATTTGTACCCCTGAGGGGATAATCTCCTTTCTGTTCTCCCTCCTCTACCTTTCAAGTATTCTTATGGCAACATGCTGTCAGGGTTATCTATAGGGGCTCCCCATAGATATACACTGAGGGATTTTTTTTTGATCCACTGCTGATTTTATACGTTTGCCCACTGACAAAGAGATGATCAGTCTATAATTTTAATGGTAGGTTTATTTGAACAGTGAGAGACAGAATAACAACCCAAAAATCCAGAAAAACACATGTCAAAATTGGTATACCTTGATTTGCATTTTAATGAGTGAAATAAGTATTTGACCCCTCTGCAAAACATGACTTGGTGCTTGTTGGCAAAACCCTTGTTGGCAATCACAGAGGTCAGACGTTGTAGTGGGCCACCAGGTTTGCTCATATCTCAGGAGGGATTTTGTCCCACTCCTCTTTGCAGATCTTCTCCAAGTCATTCAGGTCTCGAGGCTGACGTTTGGCAACTCGAACCTTCAGCTCCCTCCACAGATTTTCTATGGGATTAAGGTCTCGAAACTGGCTAGGCCACTCCAGGACCTTAATGTGTTTCTTCTTGAGCCACTCCTTTGTTGCCTTGGCTGTGTGTTTTGGGTCATTGTCATGCTGGAATATCCATCCTCGACCCATTTTCAATGCCCTGCCTGAGGGAAGGAGGTTCTCACCCAAGATTTGACGGTATGGCCCTGTCCATCACCCCTTTGATGCGGTGAAGTTGTTCCTTCTGGCCCTTAGCAGAAAAACACCCCCAAAGCATAATGGGCCTCATTCACCAATGTCTTCCTAAGTTATTTCTTACATTTGTTCTTAAGAAAGTTCCTAAGAAAAGTCTACGTGTGATTCATGACTTGTTCCTAAACAGCAGAATTGTTTCGCAGGTTTGATCTTAGAATGATGAATCCCAATATGTCGTAAGTTGAAAGCTTGTGCCCCGTTGCTCCTATTTAGCATAGGTAAACGCCCCGTTCATTCCCATAAAAGGGCATGAGAAGGCAGGGCCGTGTGCACACTCAGAGAAATGTCAAAAAGACGTGGTAAAGACGGTGGAGGCCTCGACAAAAGACAGAAAAACTTTAGTAATTCTGAAGTGGAGCTACAGCTGCAAGAAGTTAGCGACAAACGACACATTATATTTAGTAGCGTCAGCGGTGGATACAAAGCAGTAAATAAAACCGATGCATGTGTAGCATGCTTCACTCTGCGTTGTGTAATTTGATTGAAGACACTGCCACAATGATCTGCAGGAAACGGTTTTATTTTCTCCTATACACGAAGAGACAGTACAATTAGCTCTTCTGTGTACCTCGCTCCTAGCTCTCGGCCCCCTCGCTAGCTGGAGGTCAGGTCGAAGAGCGCCAAAAGAGCAAAAGTAATAGAACAGACAAATGCATCAAAAACAACAGGTGCTGTGCCTGCACAGCACCTGTTGAATATGTGTGCCTGCACACATATTCAGACAAACACAAAAATACACTAAACATGACACCATGTCTACCAAACACTAACACACGTTCTCTTTTCACAGGAACATTTAGTCAATCATAGCACAATGTCATAAAAAACACTAACATCAGATGGAATTACAGAAACTGCATTCATTTATGCAGGTATGTGTCAGGTCTCACAGTATATGGATTATAGATTGTGTTTGCAATGCAGTTTCTTTTGAAGCCTCTCTACATTTTTGTTTTGTTGGGTTTTGTAAATGCATGAATTTTGTTTCTTTTGATGCAGAAATTCAGAACAAAAAATGAATGACCCATCTCAGAGAAGCTTTATAGAATGTACGGTTACTGTATTGAAAAAAAGAAGACAGAAACATAATTGCTGCAGTAAAGGCTTCAGTTGCAACAGGACATTACTGCAAGAAATATGCAATATAGCTGCCATTTACAATATTTCATCAGTTATCCTAGCTCTGGCCCTTCTCTGAGCAGCACCACACATTCTAACTCCTCTCCCTTGCCCCACTCCTCTCCCTTGTCCTGCTACTTGTCTTCCTCTCCCTCGTGCAGGCATTACATATTCTTTCTTTCTTCGTGTTTCTCTGTATTGTTCTTTTTCCACATAAGATCAGCCCAAAGAGGTCCGCTTACTGTATACACCTGAGTGTTTCCGAGTTGGGAATCAGCTGTGATTTACAGTATTAGCATAACTTCAACCAGCTGTTTCTCAGTAGCAATGGAATAAAATACAGGGGATATGTTTGTATTTCAATTTACAATATGAACGGCTGTTCACTTTGACTTTAGCCAATAAGTTAGGTTTTGAACATGATGTTATCTGTTCCGACATACAGTGTGAAAGCATTGGTAAATTGGGCAGTAAAAATCGATTATTTTGGTCTTGGTTGAGCTTGTGTGTAAAAGAAGTTCAGGCATTTAACATTTGTGTTTATTCTATGCATTTTGTGTCAAAGCAACAAGAAATTTGTTAATGGTATAGCCAATACAGATGGATGTTGTGCTAACTGTGTCAAGAGTTTAGGAAACTTGTTAAAAGTATTGAAAAAATTGTCATAGCGATTGTAAAATACTGTATTTATATAGGCCTAGCACAATTAATACACAATGGAAATTCAAAGTGCTTTACAAATGAGCAGAAGTGTAAGTGTAGTGTGTATTTATTAAAACAAACAAAAAGAATGTGGAAAATAATAAAGGAGAGAAATATTCAATTTTAAATTAGAACGGACGAAAACGGTATAACTACTTATTTTGCGCAAACATGTCAGCTCTCAATTGTGCGTAAGAGTGCTCTTGGGTGTGCGTAAATTCTGTTCTTACCTAAGAACAAATCCCAAATAAGAAAACATTGGTGAATGCCAGAATCTTCGTGAAAACTGCGTAAGTGGGGTTTGAGAACAAATTTGTTCGTAAGAACATTTGGTGAATGAGGCCCAATGTTTCCACCTCTGTGTTTGACGGTGGAGATGGTGTTGTTGGGGTCATAGGCGGGATTCCACCTTCTCCCAAAATTGAGTTGATGCCAAAGAGCTCAATTTTGGTCTCATATGACCACAACACTTTCACCCAGTTTTCCTCTGAATCATTCAGATGTTCATTGGCAAACTTCAGACGGGCCTGTACATGTGCTTTCTTGAGCAGGGGGACCTTGCGGGCGCCGCATGATTTCAGTCTTTCACGGCGTAGTGTGTTTTCTTGGTGACCATGGTCCCAGCTGCCTTGAGATAATTGACAAGATCCTCCCATGGAGCTTTTTTTAATAGATTTTTTATAAATGTATAAAAATTTCGACATGCGTTTTTTTTAATTTTGTTGTTGTTATTCTTTCTCTCGTTGTTCAAATAAACCTACCATTAATTAATTATAGACCTTTTCTTTGTCAGTGGGCAAACATACAAAATCAGCAGGGGATCAAATAATTTTTTCCCTCACTGTATCCCCATGGCGTGAATGACTTAAGACACCAAAATAGCATTTTGATCAGTGAACCAATGACAGTTTTGTGCGAAGTGTTTTTATAAAAAAAATCTATATGTATACATTATGTTAGTTGATAACAACTTTTCATTTAGGATGGGATAAATCTTCCCTGTGATGCCGAACATATTTAACATGCATACAAACGTTAGCAACAGCAAAAATATTCAAGACAAGTTGATCAGAAGAAAACGCAATATTTTTTTTATTAACAATGTGTCTTATTGCCCTTTGACAGCTTTGTTATCTCCTTAAAGTTCTGTGGTGATAAAAGAATGGTTGAATGCTGACAGTCTGAATTTCCTTCAGAAGAGAGAGATCAAATCCTCCTTGAATTAAGCAATATCACACAATGGGAAGTGTTTTCTGAATATCAACACAGCTGTGATGGGACCTAGGTTCGAGGCCGTAAGCCAAAGTTACTCATCAACCAATCAGCACTCATGGAATAATAATAATAAATTATATTTATAATGCACTCTACATTTAGACAATCTCTGAGTGCTACAAAGCATATAGTAATACAAATTTAAAACAGAAAAATAATCAAAAGCAAAACCTATAAAACACATTTAATGAAAAGCTTTTTTTTAAAGATAAGTTTTCAGGTTTTATCTGTCGTCTGAGGGGCCCTAAGATGGTCAGGGAGGGCGTTCCACAGCCTAGGCGCAGCAGACGCAAAGGCCCTATCACCCATGCTGGATAGCTTGGTTCTAGGGGCTTTAAGGGTGTGTAATGTTGCAGATCGGAGGGTGCGTGAGGAGGTCTGGGGGGTGAGGAGTTCCTTTAGGTAACTGGGGGCATGTCCATGAAGGCACTGGTGGGTGAGGAGGGAGACCTTGTATTGGATTCTGAATGGGACAGGGAGCCAGTAAAGAGTTTCCAGGATGGGGGTGATGTGATGATATTTGCGCACCCTCATCAGGATCCTAGCAGCGCTGTTTTGAATGTATTGCAGTCTCTGCATGCTCTTGCCAGGGATCCCGATGAGTAGTGCATTGCAATAGTCCAGCCTGGAGGAGACAAAAGCATGGACAAGCTTCTCTGCATCTGCCAGGATGAGTGTTGTATGGAGTTTGGCGATGTTCTTGAGGTGGTGTTTTATGTGGGTGTCAAAGGTGAGCTGAGGGTCCATTTTAACACCCAGATTGGTGACAGAAGCAGAAAGGGGGATGTTTTGGCCGGAGAAGGTGATACTGTTGATGGTAGAAAGGTGGAGCTGATGTGGTGTTCCAACTAAGATGGCTTCCGTTTTGGAACTATTTAACTGAAGGAAGTTGAGCTTCATCCACGCCTCTATCTCCTCCAGGCAGGTGGTCAGTGTGGATGTTGGCAGGGGAGCAGAAGAAGTGGGGTTTGTCCTGAGATAAAGCTGTGTGTCATCAGCATAACAATGGAATGATATACCGTGCCTGCTAATGACTTCGCCAAGGGGGAGCATGTAGATGGAGAAGAGGCTGGGGCCCAGCACGTAGCCCTGAGTGACACCGCAGGTGACGTTGTGGGTGTGAGATTTGGCTTTGCCCAGGGCGACGTGCTTAGTTCTGCCGGTGAGGTATCAGATAAACCAGTTGTGAACATTTTCTGAGAGTCCAATGGTGTATTGCAGGCGGTGGAGGAGGATGTTGTGATCTACTGTATCAAAAGCAGCTGTTAGGCTGCTTTTGATGTGCGCTGTGAGTAGAGATGAGGAACCAGTATTTGCTGCCATCAGGAGGTCGTTGGTGACCCTGACCAAGGCTGTTTCAGTGCTATGGCCAGGGCGGAAACCATACTGAAACTTTTCAAACAGGTTATTTTGTTTGAGGTGATCATGGAGTTGTGCTGCAACTCCTTTTTTTCCAAAACCTTTGATAGGAAAGGAAGATTGGAAATGGCTCTGTAGTTGGAGAGAACTTCTGGATCCAGAGTGTTTTTTTTTGTAGAGGTCTGATGACAGCAGTTTCTAACGCAGATGGGATATGGCCGACCAGGAGGGAGTGGTTTATGATCTTGGTGATGAAAGGAGAGACGGCAGAGATGTTGGCCTGGAATGCCTTGTCCAATCAAGTTACTTGGTTGGAACAAACTGTTGTATAATATATTGTTAACTGGCAGTGAACTAATTTCTGAATCATTTAACTAAGCTGTAATAGTGAGTAATGGCCAGAATGCAATTTTATATCAACATGAGTACAGTATACTTATTAATATTTCCATCATTTGGGTAAATGTTTATTGAGGAAGAAGGGTTGTGTCAGAGACCTGGCATTTTAAGGAATCTAGTGATGCTTTCGTTAACGAAAATTATGACTAAATATCGTCGTCAACGAACCTTTATCAAGTGACGAAAACGAGACGCAACGTAAATGCTGGTCATGTGACGATGACTATAATTAAATGTATAATGCAATATCGTTGACGAATAAAAACAAGACGAAATGTAATAACGTTATTTCATCTCGTTTAGTTGCGTTATTATTATTAGCTAACTCATGAGGCTGTGCTTAATGTGTCTCATTTTAACGTTAGCTTTAGACGTTAGCTTTAGACGTTTAGACGTTAGCTACTGAGCTGAAACCGACTGAGAGTCTGAGACAAACGTATGTGACTAGCGTATGTGTGTTTGTTTGTGAGAGAGTGTAAAGTGGGCTACCATGTGTGACTAGTGTGTGTACTGTGTGTGTGCGTGTGTATTTGTATGAGACAGTGTAAAGTGGGTTCTTAGTTCCTACCTGACTGACTGCATGTGTACTAAGCATCCCTTGTTGGCCAAATACTGTAGCTAGTTTTGTCATTCACATAGCAATCACAATGAACTGAATTTGGCATCAACAACATGACTTTGAATACCTTATTCTATCTAGACCAATACATTAAACAAATGGTTTTGGCATTAACATGCCTCCTGAGACTACTGCTTAGACTACTTATGTTTTGATTAAAAATACACTAATTTACAATTTTCATTGACTTAAACTAGACTAAATGTCATCAGTTTTCGTTGACTAAAACTAGACGAAAATAGTCATGGATAAGTCTGACTAAAATAAGACTAAAATGCTCAGACTTTTAGTCGACTAAAACTTGACTAGACTAAAAAGAGTATGAACGTGACTAAAACTAATAAAAACTAAAATGACAGCTTGACACAAAGACTAGACTAAAACTAAAATTAAAACAGGCCGCCAAAAACAACACTAAAGGAATCTAAAAAAGACTGACAAATTATTTCATAATAATTGTTTAATCAAGAGAATATGAATAATCAAGTTCAAATTTAGATTGTATTGAATGTAATCTTTGTCATCTTCTTCAATGATGTAGACACTAGCCATTGAGTGTAATTTCTAGAATGTATGTTCATTATCTTTGAGCAACAGGTCAGAGACAGAAAGGTTTGAGGAGTTTGAGGAGCCACGATGGAGTCAGGTGGCTGAGCGGTTAGGGAATCGGGCTAGTAATCTGAAGGTTGCCAGTTCGATTCCTGGCCGTGTCAAATGACGTTGTGTCCTTGGGCAAGGCACTTCACCCTACTTGCCTCGGGGGGAATGTCCCTGTACTTACTGTAAGTCGCTCTGGATAAGAGCGTCTGCTAAATGACTAAATGTAGTTTGTTGAGGTAAGCCTAACCCTAATCAAACACTACAATGCCCAACCATAGCCACTATAATCTTTTGATGAATTCTTTGTTGTTGATTTTGAACACAAAAAAAAGGTTTTGTAAACAGAGTTTAGGCTACAGTAAAATATGATAATGTTAGTCAAAAGATGCCAAAAATCGGAAGAGTAGGAAGAAAGAACAAGGACAGAATTATCACCCTCAATGTTGACAATCAAGTTGGTGTCAGAATACAATGACTATCATTGATAATGTGATAATACCAAACACCATCGGTTAGCTTTAACCCTTGTGTTATCTTCGGGTCATTCTGACCCATCAGTCGTTGTGACCCACCGTCGTATTGCGACAACTTTACCGCATACAAAAACAAAGTAAAGCATTTTCTTTTAACCGTTGGGCTGTCTCAGACCCCCCACATTGCGAAGGTTAAAAGAAAATTATTTTTATTTGTGTTTGTATTGGGTAAAATTGGGTAAACACTACGATGGTTCGTTATGAACAGCAGCAGCACAAGGGTTATTATGTACAACAGTGTTGTAGTACTCGAGACTGGTTTTGACCACATTTTGAAGGTCTCGGTCTTGTCTCGGAATCAACCGCATTTTTACTTGGTCTGGTCTCGGTCTCGGACAAAGAGAACTCTGGATTTGATTTCAAGACCGGTCAAGACTAGCCTGGTCCTAACCAGACCCTCGTACATTTCATTTGTACAGAGGGTCTGGGATCGCTCCATTGACAAGCGTTAACTTCCTTGAAGGCGGGTACTCTGTTGAAGTTTAAAACTATTGGATATGCCCAGAGCCACTCTGATCTGCCATAACCAATCGCTAGCGTTCGCCTTAGCCAACTCCTTCACCACGGACCTAGCTGCCGTAGCTGGAAAATCAAACTTTTCCCGAACCCCGTGGGGAGGAGGGCCACAACATCATGACCACCAACAAAACTCAGCAAGGATTGTTCTTGCTCTGGCTTTAACTTATGGATATTCGGCAGCGTTGCCACAACCGCAGAATAGCTTTGCTCGCATCTTTCTCCGCAGCCATTACTGAACTACAACTCAAACTAGTGCACGACATCAACGTCATCGTTCTCAGCCACTCCCTCTGTTCGCTGATTGGACCTACACATTTTTTTTTCTGAAAACCGACTGATGCACTAAAATCCCAGACCTAGTGCAGAAGCAAAATCCAAATTGAGCGGAAGTACGTAGGAGGGCAGAGCCAGGCTAGGTCAAGACCACAACTGCGGAAATATCACTAAATTTCCTGTGCATTGTAATTTATGTAAAGGATAATGCCGGTCATTATCGGGAAAATAAGCCCCGACAGGGCGAACAGCACCCCGACGCGAAGCGGAGGGGTTTTGTTTCGCCCTGAATGGGCTTATTTTCCCGATAATGACCGGCGTTCTATACATTATCCCGCTTATTACACGGCTACTTCCCAAAAAAATAACTTAACACAGTGTGTCTTTTTACAATTTATTTGTTACCATTAGTAGTGTTGATCAGCAGAGAAATAGTTCGCCAAAGACGTTGAACTTCATAGACGTTGACCATTCTTTAGCCTTCAAATCAGCTGACGTCGCTAAGCAACGGAATACGCTGGGGTTGAAAAGTTACCGGACTACTTGCGGAGTGCTACGAAAGACGTGAATCCGAAGCAAAAAGGCCACTTCCCTTGACAGCAGTCAGTTATACATAGCAACGGTCTGTTATCGAAAAATAATTGACCGCAGAACGTTGGGAAGCCCCATTCAAGTGAATGGGGGCATTCTACAGCATTAAGAACAGCCGTGATTCGCCTTCGGCGAGCACAACCATTGTTCTCTCACATATCTTATTGGGTGTGCTTTGCCTTCGGCAAGGGCACAACCTTTGTTCTCTCACATATATATTATTGGGTGTGCTTTGCCTTCGGCAAGGGCACAACCTTTGTTCTCTCACATATATATTATTATTATTTTTATTATTTATTTTCCCACCCCTAAGGATCAGTCAATATTTGGACTACATAGACAACGTAGGTGTCAAAAGTTTCGTCTTGCTAGCAATTGAGTTGCTTGTATTTTTATTTACGTTCCGTTGCACAGTTTAGGAGGTTACAACGTTTTTGTGGCAAAAAGTGTCTTCTGTCAACGAAGGGTACTCAGTGCTAGCCTACGTCACTACGTCAGCACACGTTAGCAACGACGCATGGATACAACGTGATAGAGACGTTCTAGCACGCAAATTGGAGCTTAGATTATGAGTGAAAAATACCACCCCCAAAAATTCCCAACCATTGGACTTTGTTGAGAAAGTGATTTCGAGTGGAACTGCCATCTCGGATTTTTGATTTAGGTCGTGAAAGTCTTTGTAATTTGAGCGAGTGCGGGTCGCCCGTGAGACCACCTAGTCTTAGGCGGCAGCCATGCTAGAAAGCGTCATAGTAGTATTTTCGGAATTTTATAGTTCGATCAATTTTACACTAAAAAACAGAATGAGGGAAATGTTATGACGATATGACTATTGTGAAGACAGTCAGGTGGTGAGATTTTAATGTAGGTTGCTGTAAAAACTTTGATTTGTTTGCTACGTGAGAGCCCCGTCAGCCTCCATGGACGATTGCGATACCTGTTGTCGATCTGCGTCTGATGAGTATTTTCTTAATTTCGTACCAGGGTCAATTCTACATCAAAAATCAGAAGGAGGGCAGTGTTTTAAAGATATGGCGATTGCGAAGACAGCCAGCGGGTCAGCATAGTTTTGTGATCTGTGTAAAACTTGGAATTTGAGTGAGACCGTGTCTTGTTTTGACGTTAGCCTCAGAGTCAGACCTCGCTCGCCCACTGGCAGTGTGTAGTAGGCTACTGTCTTCTATGTCACAGCTATGGCTAAACTTTATTATGTCAAAAGAAACGTTCTCATTTCCGGCGCTTTCAAACAATCAGTGAAGTGTGGCTAGCAACAGCAGCTAGCTTGCCTCTAGCAAACTTCTTTTGAATTAGCCATGTCCCCCTAAATTTATGTCAAAGTTATTTACGTTTTGGGGGGCATATTTTCAGTTAGCAGACGGTACTGTTTGAATAGCAATTCCATCTGAAATACTGCCAGTGACAACGTTGTTACAGTAGCTTGTTTCAAAGGGGGTTCGCTTGTTTTAAAGGGTGTTCTTAATGAATTATGCAATATGAGTAGGCTAAATGCTTGAAAATATCACTAGAAGGGAAAACGGACCCACCTGCAACCGACGCAAGCAAGCACACCCTACAATTTCCCCAGAAATTGTACCCTCTCTAGTTATTATTTTTATTTATTTTCCCACCCCTAAGGATCAGTCAATATTTGGACTACATAGACAACATAGGTGTCAAAAGTTTCGTCTTGCTAGCGATTGAGTTGCTTGTATTTTTATTTACGTTCCGTTGCACAGTTTAGGAGGTTACAACGTTTTTGTGTCAAAAAGTGTCTTCTATCAATGAAGGGTACTCTGTCTGTGCTAGCCTACGTCAGAAGACGTTAGCAACGACGCATGGATACAACGCGATAGAGACGTTCTAGCTCGCAAGTTGGAGCTTGGATTATGAGTGAAAAATACCACCCACAAAAATTCCCAACCATTGGACTTTGTTGAGAAAGCGATTTGGAGTGGAACTGCAATCTCAGATTTTTGATTTAGGTGGGGAAAGTCTTTGTAATTTGAGCGAGTGCGGGTCGCCCGTGAGACCGCCTAGACTTTTAGGCGGCAGCCATGCTAGAAAGCGTCATAGTAGTATTCTCGTAATTTTATAGTTCGATCAATTTTACACTAAAAAACTGAATGAGGGAAATGTTATGACGATATGACTATTGTGAAGACAGTCAGGTGGTGAGATTTTAATGTAGGTTGCTGTAAAAACTTTGATTTGTTTGCTACGTGAGAGCCCCATCAGCCTCCATGGACGATTGCGGAAGCTGTTGTCGATCTGCGTCTGATGAGTATTTTCTTAATTTCGTACCAGGGTCAATTCTACATCAAAAGGGAGAGCAGTGTTTTAAAGATATGGCGATTGCGAAGACAGCCAGCGGGTCAGCATATTTTTGTGATTTGTGTAAAACTTGGAACTTGAGTGAGACCACGTCTTGTTTTGACGTTAGCCTCAGAGTCGGCTCGCCCACTGGCAGTGTGTAGCATAGACATGTATATCAAACAATCCCCTCACAGTTTGGCTAGCCACCACAACTAGCTTGCTTGTAGCAAACCTCTTTTGAATTAGCCAATTCTCCCTAAATAGATGTCAAGCTTATTTACGTTTTTGGGGGCATATTTTCAGTAGGCAGATGGTACTGTTTGAATCGCGATTCCATCTGAAATACTGCCGATGACAGCGTTGTTACAGTCGTTTGTTTCAAAGTTTTTTTTAATGAATTACGCAATATGAGTACGCTAAATGCTTGAAAGATTTCACTAGAAGAGAAAAACTTAAAGGGACGGACCCACCTGCAACCGACGCAAGCAAGCACACCCTACAATTTCCCCAGAAATTGTACCCTCTCTAGTTGTAAGTGTCATTGTGTTCCTGGAGGAAATAAACTAACAACGGATCCAACAAATCTTTCTTAAGTACCGTGTTTTACGGAAAATAAGCCGCAGTTTATACTCCGGTTTTAGAACAAAAAAGTGGCTTCTCTCAAGATCTCTACTGACCGTGCAGCTAATTTTATGCTCAACACTTGAACGGGGGCTTATTACTTGAAAGAGGAATTATTTACTGTTTTCTCAGTTACACTATCAGGGCTTGGAAATACAGTGACTTGCTAAAGTAGGCAAATGGCTAGTAGAACATAACATTTCATAATAATTTCAGTTAATCAAACAGCTGCAAACCCAGTGAAATGTTATAGGCTAGGCTAGCTAGCAAAATAACGCTAGCATCGCTAACAACATTACTAATTCAACTTTGGTAGTCTAACCGAGCTCTAGATATAATTGTATATGATAGTGTGGACAATAAGACACGGACACGGTCTCTTTTCATAACTTGTATTTTACCACTGCTCTTCTTGACATCGCCATTCGAACAGCCCTCACTGATTTCACGTAATCGTTGTGTGCTTTTAAAGTGCGGTTTATATTCCGGTGCGGCTTATACTTCGATTTACAAACACAAAGTGCTCATTGTGGGGGGTGCGGTTTATACACGATGCGCCTTATTTACCGTAAAATATGATATCCCAGAACAAGTGCGTATTTAGCCTTTTCTTGAAGGTGGGGAGACGGTCAGTATCTCTGATGGACGTGGGGAGATGATTCCACCATTGGGAGGTCAGACAGGAGAAGAGTTTGGGTTGGGAGCGGGCGCTCCTGAGAGGTGGGACCACCAGACGGTTATCAGAAGAAGACCGTAGGTGGTGGGTGGGGGTGTAAGGCTAGAGGAGAGACTGGATGTAGGCAGGTGCAGTCCCGTTCACCGCTCAGAAGGTCAGTACCAGGGTCTTGAATCTGATACGGGCTGTGATGGGTAGCCAGTAGGGATGAGTATTGATAAGATTTTAACAATTCTGATTCCTTATCAATTCCTGCTTATCAATTCGATTCATTATCGATTCTCTTATCGATTCTTATTGGGCAAGGGGGGGGGGGGAATAGCACAAACGGGTTTATTTACATTAATTTGCTTTTATATAATTTTCTATAATGCTGCACACCATATACAGTATGTATACATACACATTTACATTTTTCCGTTGCTCTTCTTCTACACTTCTATTAGCTACGCTAGCTTAGCTATAGAATCTTCAATTTTCAGCCAATGTCAAACATCGGCCATTCTGTTAAACAATTAAAATGCTAAGTTTAATAATGGATTAAAAATCGATATGCTCAGTTTAGTAATGGGTTAACACGACAACGCGAACGTTTGCTGATAACACACGCCCTCCGATAATTAACGTGAAGTGATCAATAATGGGAGACGAATGCCGGGACAGAAGATAACTTGATCGACTACACACAATACAATAAAGTCAAATTGACTCACACAGTGACAAGTGATTGTGATCACTTTTGAGGAGTTTATCTCTACCTTGGATAGTTAGGCTAGAGATGAAGCGCAAACGTTAGCTGCGCTGCTGCATGCATCGAACACATAACATTCCAGTAACTTCATTCCATGCTGTGTGTTCAAATGCTTCTTCATATTTGTTGTATTTCCTCCCTTCGACGAAATAGACTTTTTACACGCATTACAAGTGGCGTTGTTTTTTGTCGTGTGAAATACAACCAAACTTTAGAATGCTTCTGCCTAGTTGCCATGTTTGCTGCAGTCTGAATAAACTATAAAAGTTTGCGCATGCGCAACGGCACAGAGAACCATTAGCAGAATCGTTAAAGAATTTGGCTGACGATTCCAAGGAATCGGTTCACTGGGAACCGGTTCTAAACAAGAACCGGTTCTCGATACCCATCCCTAGTAGCCAGTGAAGGGAGATGAGGAGCGGGGTGACATGGGAGCGTCTGGGTAGGTTGAAGACCAGGCGGGCTGCTGCGTTCTGAATCCTCTGGAGAGGGCGAGTTGCACATGCTGGGAGACCGGCGAGTTGCAGTGCGAAGTGCATGGACTAGCAGCTGGGTGGAATGCTCAGACAGGTATCTCCTGATCTTCCGGGTGTTGTAGAGGGTGAATCTACACAACCGGGAGACTGCAGCAATGTGGGCCGTGAGGGATTGTCATCCATGGTAACCCCGAGGTTCCTGGCAGAGGATGAAGGGGTCACCTGTCGCAGATCCCAGGGTGATTGAGAGATTGTGGGAGATGGAGGGTTTGGCTGGGATGATGAGAAGTTCTGTTTTGGCAAGGTTCAGCTGGAGGTGGTGCTTGTTCATCCAGGCAGAGATGTCTGTGAGGCAGGCTTCGATTCTGGCTGAGATCCCCGGATCAGTCGGGGGGAACGACAAGTACAGCTGCATGTTGTCAGTGTAGCAGTGGTAGGAGAAGCAATGGTAGGTGATGATCGGTCCAAGTGAGGTGGTGTACAGGGAGAAGAGGAGGGGTCCAAGGACAGAGTCCGTGGGACACAAGTGGAGAGCTGGTGCGGGGCTGACACTTTTCCTCCCCAGGAGACCTGGTAGGATCTTCCCGACAGATAGGATGTGATGGATTGGAAGAGAGGAGAGGGGAGGGGACTGGATCAAGGGGACAGGAGGTGGGGCGATGAGAGAGGATGAGGTCAGAGATCTCTGCCTCGGACAGGGGAAGGAAAGAGTTTAGACATTTCGTTGGATCAGTCATAGAGGGTGAGTGAATAGGAAAGATAGCTTCAGGAAACTGGCTACAACTACTTTCTTCTCAAAGAAGGAGGAGAAGTAATCTGCTGACAGGGAGGAGGGGGAGGTGGGTTAAGGAGGGTGGAGAAGGTAGAGAAAAGTTTGTGAGGGTTGGAGGCTGAGTTAATTTTGTTCAAGAAGTAGTGAGTTTTAGCACCAGTTATGTGAGCAGAAAAGGATTTAAGGAGTGAGTGATACTTATCGAGGTCCAGTCCGTCTTTGGACTTGCGCCATGTCCTCTCTGCTGCGCAAAGGGTGGATCGTTCTTCACGAAGAACATCCGTTAGCCACTGGCAGGAGGGAGAAGATCGTGCAGGCCTGGTTGACAGGGGACAGAGAGTGTCAAGTGATGCAGTTAATGTGGATATCAGGGTGTTGGTGGCAGTGGGGTGAGACGTGAACTCGTCAATGGGAGGGAGGGAGGATGTAACAATGGAAGACAAATGGGAGGGGGATAGGGAGCGGAGATTGCGGCAGAAAGTTACGAGCGGTGGGGAGGTAGGAGGAGTTGGAGGGAGAGAGACAGAGACTTGGAAAGTGAATGAGGAAGATAGGCGAAACAGTGGCTGTCTGAAGATGTTGGTCAAATCAGCTATAATTAGATTTGGTTACCTGAACCACAAAGTGAGTTTACAATAACGTCCAAAAGAAAACACACAGTTTGTGTAAATTCTGTTTTACCGGCATTTAGAAAGAAAACATTAAAAAAGGTAAGCTAGGCGTAAGTGACGCTAGCAAAGCTAGCTACCTAACGTTTGCAATGTGCCTCTGTACCAAAACTCTTCAGAAATCTTTTCCCCCACTACACAAAGAGATTTAGATAGTATTAGCTATGTAACATACTGTATGTTTCAGGGCATTAGCTTCGGTTGCTAGCCAGATTTTATTTGTGATAACGAGCCAGGCCACATAAAGCAATGTAGCTAATGATGAACATAAAGTTATGTTACATCAACGTTAACTCATGTCAGCTGCATATCTCTCCCGACTTCATAATATTACGTTAAACGCCACGGTACCGCGCTCCTTCACTTGGGTGAGAGAGAGAGATGTGAAAGCAGAGACGAGTACTAATGCGCCTCTAACAAAAAGAAGAAAAAAAACATAGGCAGTTTTGCCTGGCCATAAGCACATGGCACTACTTTAAGAGTGTTTAAGAGATTTTTTGTTCAAATGCAGTTACAGATCAAATCTAACTTATTACTTAGTCAAACCATACTGCTTGTGTATTTTGAGTGGTCTGGTCTTGACCCGGTCTCGCCCTGCCTTGGTCTTGGTCTTGACTCGGTCTCGCCATGCCGTGGTCTTGGTCTTGACTCGGTCTCGACTACAACACTGATGTACAAGGAAAATATTCTACAATTTTTAAAGCCTTAAAAAGGTTGTGGTAGTTCGACAAGAGGGATCAGTAGTTACATCAAAATTACACAGAAATAAATTGTTTACTGTCATTTCATTTGAGCATTCTATAGTTAGCTTGCTTTAACAGAAAGTTGAACAGCTCTTCTCTGCCAAAGCTAAATATGTTTTTACAATACAGTAGCAGATTTCAACGGTTATTAAATGCGTCTTTGTTCAATGCCAGTTGAGTGAATATACAAAGACATCTGTTTGTCTAAAATAACTAAACTAAATTATTACAGGTACATCTGAAAACTGTATGTATCATCCCTCCCACTTAACACTTAGATCAATAGATGTTGGCTCAGTAAAATTCAATGTGGATTTTAAATGAGTTCTTGAACTTCAAATCCCCCTGGAATTCTTGGTGTAAATTCCTGAGGATTTGACCAAGTTGCGTAAATATGGTCCTATCTCTGTCACTTTCAGTCTGGACTGACATTTATATGTCAAAAGTGTAGCAACACAGCACATGGCGAGCTCAGATGCTCATTTTTAATTCATAGGGATTGGCTGATCTCATCAATCATTCCATCCTCCAGATCACCTTCATAAATATTGTATTACAATGCATATGTAAAAAATGTTTTCAATCTTTTACAAAGATATTTTACCCTAGGAAATAAGTGCTCTGTCTACATAAATGGCAGACATGACTCTTTGTTGGCCTTTCAGTGTGAGAGGAGACTCCATGCAATTCAAACAGGTGCTTTGTGACACTTTGTGGCAGATGACCTCTGTTGTCAGTCTCTCTCTGGGTGCAATTTCGTTATAGACTTTGACGAATGATAATCCTTGTGACCTTTACGTATGTCTACCGACCTCCTTGCAGTGGATAAACACAATCATTTTAGCTTTATTCAGCAAACACCTTTGTAGCTATTCCATAAGGAAATTCCTTCTTGAGGAACATGCCTTCAAAAAGGTATACTACTGTAATTGGACAATCAATTGTCTGAATAAACTTCTTATCTCTATCATCAAATACTTTTACCATTAAAAATCCTGAAACGTATGTGCTGGTTGATAGCAAGTGGAAAGAAAATCTATGGGAAGTCTCATAGGCATGGTCCCTGGAGTGCAATTCATCTCAGTGTAAACGCATGCTTGGATGGTCGATAGAATGTCTTCAGGAATATGAATGTCTTAGCGGACAAAATTAGTCATTGTGTTTCTGTGGAGAAAGTAGTTCTACATGTATGTGTGTCCTTGGCATATACATACAGATTTGTATATTAACACTTGTCAAATGTGGTTGATTTTGTGTATTTAATATTTTCACATCTAAGAGCGTGTCTCTGTACTTTTGTATTTGTGTGGGCAACAGTATGTGCATGCAGGACGGTGCATGTTTGCACTGAGTGTTTAGATTCTGGTCCACTCTCTTAGTATCCAACCCTAGCCACTGATTATGAGTCCTCTCTAAGGGAATGGTTAGTCAGGCCATGCTGAATGATTGGCCTTAATTCCCACTTGACACACACTGCCATGGAGAATGTGAACACAGACTAAACATTACTGCATTTCAAAGCAGAGGTAGGTTGTAGAATAATGTCTTACTTACCGGTATATCAACCATATTTGTAGTACAGCATTTACAGCTTGTGGTATTTGAGTTTATATGCATACAATTGTACCACTTTAACACACCAGAGTTTGTTGCACTGTCTAATAGAAAATAGTTAAATACCCCCAAAATGGTAAATCTTTTTGTAAACAATTTTAATTTTAAACTCTTTTTGGAAAACTGTTCTCTGATCATGAGCAATAATTGAAGTAGTGGAGTAGTACTGAATACACTTTAAGTAGTCTACTCAAATTGTGAGTGTAGACTTGGCACACAGTATTTACATACTGTACATTGGAAGGAGCTTGACCGTCTCCAGGCTGTTCAGAACTGTGCTGCAAAGCTTTTAACGCATATTAACAAAAGAGCACACCTGTTTTAGCATCACTTCACTGGTTATCAGTCCAGTATAGAATTCAATTTAAAATCCTGGTCCTTACCTTTAGAGCCCTGCATGGTCAAGTTCCTCCCAACAGCTCTGATTTGATACAGCTTTTTACCCCCACTTGTAATCTGAGGTCATTAGGGCAGAAGCTATTAGTGGTTCCCTGTACTCATTTTAAAACTAGAGGGGATCCATCATTCCGAGCAGTGGCTCCTAGGCTGTGGAATGTCTTGCCTCCCTTTCTACGGTGTGCGACTTCTGTCAAAGCTTTTAAAAAGCAATTGAAGACTCTGCTATTCAAGCAGGCTTTTTGTTAGTCAAGGCTTATTTATGGTTGTTTCTCATGTTTTTTTATTTGAAATGTTCTTGTATCTTAATTTGTGGTGTTATATTGCATTTTGTTGTGAAGCACTTTGTGATTTTTATCTGTGAGAGGTGCTATACAAATACATTTTACTTACTTACTTACTTACATCTACTGTCAAGCATCTTATGTACAATTTGGTGTTGATTTTCCAGTGGCACCTTTTAGCAAATAGTTGCCAACAAAGACAATTTATATTCATACTGAAGCATTGCATAATAAAGTAAAATTGTGTGCAAAATTAGGGAAACTCATTTCCCTCCCTCGTTGCCCTCCAACCTCTGTTCATCTATTCTACAGGCTCTACCTTTACATGTCCTCCTGTCAGTCTGACTGGATGGGATCTTTCTCTCAAGAGGGCAGTAGGCTATTGGGTTAATTAAATGGCAGGTTTGGTAAGCGGGGAAAAACTTTATTATGTTGACTTGAGACCACTGTCATTTTGCACACGCATTGGAGAAAAGATTGCCTTTTTTTTGTTGATTTCTTGCAGCCAGATGCTGGTGAAGAGATTATATGTTTTCTAGGTAACTTGCAGCAAATCTTTTTGATATTACTTTTGTATATGACTTTCCCCTAGCCTGGTCCTAACCAGACTCTCGTACATTTCATTTGTAAAGAGGGTCTGGGATCGCTCCATTGACAAGCGTTAAATTCCTTGAAAGCGGGTACTCTGTTGAAGTTTTAAACTATTGGATCTGCCCAGAGCCACTCTGGATCTGCCATAACCAATCGCTAGCGTTCGCCTTAGCCAACTCCTTCACCACTAACGGAGCTAGCTGGAAAATCAAACTTTTCCCAAACCCTGTAGGAGGGCCACAACATCATGGCCACCAACAAAACTCAGCATAGATTGTTCTTGCTCCGGCTCTAACTTCTGGATATTCTGCAACGTTACCACAACGGACCGAATGGCTTCGCTTGCACCTTTCTCCACCGCCATTACTGCACTACAACTCAAACTAGTTGTAGTTCAGTCCCCTATGATAGAGAGTTGTGGTCACACGGTGGGCTTCCCTATCTTCCATGCTGTCATACATCAAGTGAATCTAACTGTTAATCAAGTTAAAAGACAAGTAATTGCATAATACCTCTGTTGCCAAATGGACTACAGGCCAGGAGCCCAAACTTGTAATTATTGTCAGTTGTTGATGATTGAAGGGTTGATTCCATTCAAATGTGGTCATTCAGTGTTTTTGTGTTGGCGGAATCAGAGTTACTCAGTTTCAGAAAATATTTTATTATGTCCAACTAAGAATACATTTATCTACACCTTTTATTGGATGTGTCTGCCTTTGGCAAGGCATTGGATCAATGGATCAACTCAGTCGATTCTTGCTTTACATAGAATGTCGGTGTCTAAATGTTCATCTTGGTCCCGATTGCGTTGCGCGTATTACGGTTTAGACATAATTTAAGTTTTTGTGGCAAAAAGTGAGCTAGCGGTAGCTAACTAGCTAGCCACAGTCACAAACGTCACAACGTCACAAACCCGCGATTACCTATAGTAGAACATCAGTTTAGTAGCTGTTAACTTCTGGGAGATAGCTAACTAATCCACACTGTGGAAGTCTATTTTACTCTATACTACACCCAGAATGTCCAGGAGGATTGTGTATTACAGATATGCTGCATCTAGCCAGCGTCTTAGTTTTCTTGTCTGGGGTGTGTGATAGTGGTATTTTGATTGATATCGTGAGCTTAGTTGGACAATACTGAATTGTCGTTCACCTCAGTCAGGCTCTTTCATTGGCAGTCTGATTCATTATTTACTGTCATTGGTAATGATATTAGTTTTCTAGATGTGTAAATTCAACAATTTGAAGCAAAATACTTTGTCCAAACACGGGATCGAACTGGGGATTCTTGTGATCTACAGAGGCATCCATCAGATCAGTGGCGGTCCTAGTACATTTGGCGCCCCGGGCAAGGGGCAAGGTTTACCGAAGCAGAGTTTTTTTCTGCGTCAATCCGGGTGAATCAGATGAAGCACTCCAATGTGTTCATGCTTCAGTTTTTGTGGTTTAAATCCACCAAGGGTCCCTTTGGAGTCTCCAAAAGAAAACGCCTGGATGTACTCTTAGAAAAACATGTGTAAAATATGAATATATTGTGGCAGGCCCAGTGAATGGGTCCACCCCAAATAGGGCTTTACTCATATTAACGCATGCGCATGTGTGCTCTCTCTCTCCTACATAAAACATTGTTAACCGAGAGTGACTTATTCAGTGATGAGCAAGCCCAAACAGAATCTGCAGATTATTTTTTCAAATTTTCTGCGGTTATTCAGACTGAAAATCTGCGGAATTCCGCTAGCCTTCCTGTTCTTATGTCGGAGCGACCGAAAATGTTCCACAACAGTTTGACGCCGAATATGGTCAATTGAATGATGACAGACAAAAAAGTATCGATCCATCCTCATAAAGATCGCCTGAAAACTCCCTGGCCCTGTCTATTGCTGTAATTTTGGTTGATAAGTGTTTCCGTGTCAATTATCTTCAGGGCTGAATCTTGGGATTTTTAGCTAAGGTTTTAATATTGGCTACAGTAGCTAGTCCAACGTGAACGTTAGGCCAAGTGTATCAGTTTATGGGTTGACAGACTTCCTTCGATTGCTATCACAGACCTACCTACCTTGGTGGCAATGGGCTCTGTTCACAGGTAAAATATTTAAAAATATTAGAGACGTAATATGAATTGACAAGTTTATTTAAATTTTGGCTTCATGCTGTGGTCCAATTTTGTCTTCCAGCCAGAAATAAAAACTTTCAATTTCATTGTGTTCAAGCTTCAATTATTCAGAAGCAGTAGGACTTACATGGGTCCTGACAACAGGGGAAATAACTTCAGAGTGTCACCTTTCAAAAGAGACCACAATCATGTATGTACTACAAATGGTTCAAGAACAGTCTGGGATCGCTCCATTGACAAGCGTTAACTTCCTTGAAGGCGGGGTACTCTGATGAAGTTTAAAACGATTGGATCTGCCCAGAGCCACTCTGAAACTTTTCCCGAACCCCATGGGGAGGAGGGCCACAACATCATGGCCACCAACAAAACTTTAACTCCGGCTTTAACTTTTGTTGCTGGTTGTTTTTCCCGATAGACTCTGGTTATTAAGCATGTCTCTTGAGTTGCTAATAGAGATTGATCTGTGGGACAGATTAATTCATGTTAGACAGATCCGTCTAATGCACAACATCCGCTGTTGGTTGATTTTGGTTGCCCTTTCTTACCATCAATAGTCTAATTTAGTCTAGTTTAATTTAGTTATTTAGTTATTTTTTACTCTCCCCATCACTCTAGCTTGAGTGAATCTATTTCACCTTGGATCTGTGGTCACTATAGTACACTATAGTGTACTATACTATACACTATAGTACACTATTTATTGTTATCTGTAATTTAGGAAGTTTTAGTATTAGGGTTAGTATAGTCGATTATTTATTGCTATCTGTATATTTAGGAAGTTTCACTTATTTAAGCTCAGCATAGATGTAAATTATGTTCTGTGTACTTATATGTTATGTCATGCCAGGTGCTTGCGTTGTCTTGTCTTAAGAATTTCAGTGCCCAGTCTAACCTTGTGTTGTTCTGTGTACCTGACAAATAAAAGACTTGAACTTGAACTTGAACTTGGATCTGAATGTGGTGTTTGGTCTCAATAATTTACGATTCAAGTCATGATTTCCCATTGAGATGTAAATTAACAGGGGTGCTTGTATGGACTCAGTACCCAGGAAGAATACAGAGTCAGTGGCTCAATTGACTTACTCCACCTACCACCTCCGTCTTCTTCCTTTTTTCCCTCCCGTTGATGCACACACACACCTACACAAACAGATTGGTTCACTTAGCCCCATTTGTTATGCTGGAGATGAGAGCTACAATTACCCACACCTTGAAGATCTATGTACGATAAATATCAGAAAAGCATGTAGAACATGTATTATTAAGTATAGTATTTCCTATTAAGTATATGATTTCCTATTATGCATACATACAGCATATGCATATATTTGTTTAAAATTGTTTTAGTCAAGTGTATTTAAGTATATTAGAGTTTAGATATTATCCCCAACCCTACAGGACTACAGGTTCATGTTGGAACAGGACAGATCTTCAGACAATTGTTTTGGCCTTTGTTGGGCATCAAATTTCCCTCTGTATTGTTTTACTTCACCACTACAAACTGTTGCTACTGTTTTATCTTGGAACTGCAGTTTGAGTATTTTGGTCTCACTTATATCCTGTAAGTGAGATGAAAACTGTACATACTGTGGCAACCAAGGGGCGCAGCCAGGACCGCACAGCACAGCACCACTCAAAAGCACGGTTTGTGATATGCCAAAGCAGGCGTTTATTACCATAAACAACCCCAAAAAAGAAAAAAAGAAATTAGCTTCTTCCTCGGTTGAGGGAACGGTCGGGACTGGTCTGGCTGGGCTCTCTGGACCCTCCACTCCTCATTCTAGCAATCTCCCTTTGCGGCAGGGGTGGCCCGCCTTTTATAGTGGGGCCATCCTCCATCCCACTCATGAGCCGCACCTGTGTAGCTCGTTGTCTCTTCTTGGGGCGGACTCATAGTGCACAGTTTTTTATTTTGAGTTTTTTAGTGCATTTTTTCTGACTGTATCTATGTAGAGTGTGTTCATGCATATGCATACTTGCTAAGATGTTTTGGCATGTGTATGCTTTCCTTGGAGGTTTTACATAGCCAAGGGACGTTGGAGCAGAACATTTGAGCCAAAGAAAACACCCCTTCATACGAGACCTGTAGAGTAGTGTATCATTAAGAGGCAGTAGACTTCCATCCTTATAGGTTCCTTTAAAAGACATGGCAGCTCACAGTGCATAACTGAGATGTGTGTTCTGCTACCACAAAGGCACTGATGAACCAGCTAAGGCTCTGGGGTACAAGCTAAAGCACTGGTGTAACACTTGCAAAATTACAATAATTTAGTACCTTGCTCACGCAATTAATCCAAATGTTGGAGACTTGCGCCACGATGTGGGTGGAATGATTGCATAATTGAGTAGTATCGTGGAGGTTTTTGAGAGAATCAATCGTTAAGCTGAAGTCAGATGAAGTACATGTTTAATTGAAGTTAATGTTTATTTGACGTATACATAATAACGTTACCAACATAACATCATCGACACACAAACATAAGACAATAACACAAAGACAATTCCATACAGCTCCATCTAGCATTCTAGAATGGAACCGGAAGAATCCAGCCCACCAGCACTACACAGCTGATGGCCCTGAACCCCCCAGAAAATTCTTCAACAGACCATTTTATACGACAGTTCTCAAAAGTTATTGGTCGATCCTACAGACATGCAGCTATACCAAATCTCTTCTGTTATTGGTTAACTCCTTAGAACAATACAGTTGAATCCACAGTCCAACTGCTTCTTCCTCCCTAGGTGATAAGAACTCTTCTAGTCAACCAGACTTCACGTCTCCTAGACTTCACATCTCCTAGTTAGGTGTCATAAAACTGAAGGTGGCATCTCTGCTAAATGGAGTTGAATCAACATTCATTGTATCAAGCTTCTTAGCCAACTGTAAACTTATTTTAAAACACATTCATTGTACATAAGCCCAAAATGTATTTCACAGTAGTGGCTAGTGACAGTTGTCCAACAGTTCAAATGCAGGATTGTGTGTGAGTAGGCTATAACTATGCAGAGATTTAGGACAACCTAAATTCCTCAGGCTGAGATGGAAGTTCGCCGACATAGAAATCCCAGATCAGAAAGGCATTTTCATGCAGCCATATTCTTTCTATTTACATATTGGGACATTGAATGCGCATTGTCTCAGAAGGGGGACTATGTACAGTCCGGCGAGATGAACCAGGTATTCAATGAACAATCATTCATGTCAGCAAACCGTCCTGAGCTTTGCACTGGTTAGTTGAGAATTTTGTAATACAAAAGAAACCCGTGCTGAGCCAAGTTAATACAGCAGACATGAGTGAGTTAACTTCTTTTATACCATGGTCTGGGTGAATACTCGATTCAGGGGTGTCCATTATGTAAGGGATAATGCCCGACGAGGTGTACATTATCACCTGATAATGGACGATGCGGAGGCGTGAACCGTCCGACGCGCAGCGTCTTGATTTGATTTGGGGACAATGACATGGCTGGATAGCTGGCTAGTCTTGTTGTTAAACATACTGTCAAATTATGATTACTGTTTGGAGAATATGTAAACTTTGATGCGATCATCTCACATCCATTTGCTCAACTCGCTACACAGGCTGCGGCTATACTGTAGCCTAGTACTAGTGTATGGCCGATACTTTGTTCGTGAAAACTTGATATTGATTTGAGGACAATGACATGGCCGGTGTTGGTTCTATGAGCTGAGCGGACTAGAAATATCAGAGTTGGCTAATGTTGAAGAACGTTAGATTTCTATTGCTAAATGCGTGAAAACATGAATTCATGTTTGTTAAAAAAAGAATTGGCAAGTGACCATGTTATAAGCGGGATAATGCCCTTCGAGGTGTACATTATCACCTGATAATGTGCTGATAATAACCGTCCTCTGCTGCACGTCAGACGGTCCATGCCTCTGCATCATCCATTATCAACTGATAATGTACACCTCGTCAGGCATTATCCCTTACGTGTTGCAAACAACCTGAAAATGTATGTAATGGAAGCCCTTATGATTTACATGGCATATGACTCTAAATACATGTGCTTGGTTGACTGATTGATGGCCTTTATTTAAATTGCGGTTTTGGAAATAAATGACAGACACTGATGAAGAGGCATGTTTGAAGGAGGAGCAGCACTGCTCGAATCTGCTGACTTCCTCCAGACACCTACCTCCTACAGGGCTCCAGACTCCAGTTGGGAGAGGAGTTGAAAACGGAGCCCTCAAGTCGGATGTTTTCTGCTTTTCGTGGTTTGCTGCGTTTACATCAGTCATATGAGTTTAGATAAAATGTCCTACTTATATATAATGTAGGCCTATTTAAATGATTTTGTGTGCTTGGAAATTGCTTGGTCCGGATTTGAGCATTAGCGAAATTGAAGGTGTCAGATGATACAGTGACCAGTTCACTGTTCTATATGTTATATAACCAATTGAACTTTATCTTTAGATTCTTAACTTGAATGCATATTTTAGATTGGTTAATACTAGCCATCAATCACTCCCTTTCACTGCGCTTCTTCTATTCGTAAATATGTGATATTTTAAGAATCTAATCATATTGCATTTTATTGCCCTTTGAAACAAGCTGATTCTAATAACGTTGTCATTGGCAGTATCTTAGCTGGAATCGCGATTCAAACAGTACCCTCTGCAAGCTGAAAATATGCCCCCAAAAACATAAATAAGATTGAATTGTATTTCTGTAAAACTGGCTGATATAACAAGTTTACTAGAAATGATAATTATGTATCAGTAACAACATGACTAGGGGGTCATGTGACCAGCTATCCGCGCTTTAAGTAGGGAAAACCGCCTTGCGCTTATCCACTCCAATCGTTCAAATGTATTTATTATTATTATCGATTGCTCTACAGTTTACATCAACTTTAAGTGTGGATGAAGTAGGGGAAGATGGGATAACCCAATCCCAATGACCAATCACCTTCTGACCTCAGACACAGGAATCCTTTGACTTCCCTCACGAGTGGTAGATCATTTCAACTGCAGCTAAAAATGTTTTACTCTACCACAACACTTTGTTCTTGCTAAAGCCTCTCTTCCTTTAAAACTCAACTGAAAACACACCTCTTCATTCAAAACACACTCATCACACTCTCGTCCCCACCTAACTACAATAACTGCTTAAAAGTTTAAATAACATTATTAGTTATTCATTTGATGATTGTTTCTTTTTTTCAAGTCAGTACAATGTTACAGAATATGATGTGATTATATGGTGCGGCTTATACACTGAGCTCATGTATTTTTCTTCTTATCTCTTGGGTTGACTGCAGGAGTCCAGATGGAACTTCCTGTTTGCCTTCCTGGCGTTACCTGCCCTGCTCCAGCTCTGTGTTCTACCCTTTCTTCCTGAGAGCCCCCGCTACCTTCTGATGGAGAGGAGAGATGAGGCTGGAGCAGAGAAAGGTACACACTGTGACATGGCTACACAAACACGAGCACTCACAAACGAACAAAACAAAAATAAATAAGGAAAGAATTCCCATTGTGCACTCCTCTGTTGAAATGAATGAGGCACCATTTTTAGCCTTTGTGCCTCTTTAGGCTGTCAGCGCTACTCTTGGCTTGAGACCATGGATGGATTTGAGAATAGATCACTCTTTGTTGATTAAATATATTACTCCAGCCCTTCCTATGTACTTCCTATGTACCGTTTCCTGCACTTGAACCAAACTTTATTGTCTGACCATCCTTTGGCTTTATTGAAAATGCTTTGTGATGCATACAATTAGCAAACACTGTAAAGTTTGTGGTGAATGTTGTTTTCCCACTTACACGGTTAACAACTTTTTAGTACTATTTGTAGGTAGTAAGCATGGTCTTCGACCATGTGTGAAATACATTTGACTTACATACAGTAATTTCAATAACAGACCTTAAAACAATACAACACATCCAGCTGTCATCTACCAGTTGTCCTCTTTCTTTGTACTACAAATAATTGGAGCAAACATTCAATTATACCAATAATGACATTTTTATATCAATACAGCAGTGTTAAAACTTGCCAAACACATTCAATCCCTTTACGCCTGTGTCACACAGTTTCAGGTGTATAACAAAAATGACTGTGAGTCTGTGTACATCTGTACAGTTTAGAGACCATGAATCAATCAATGTTTTGGAACATTACATTTACATTTAGTCATTTAGCAGACGCTCTTATCCAGAGCGACTTACAGTAAGTACAGGGACATTCCCCCCGAAGCAAGTAGGGTGAAGTGCCTTGCCCAAGGACACAACGTCATTTGGCACGGCCGGGGAATCGAACTGGCGACCTTCAGATTACTAGCCCGACTCCCTCACCGCTCAGCCACCTGACTCCTGAACAGTGTGATAGTGACACTGGCTGAAAGACAAAGAGAGAAAGTGCAGGCATGAATAATTACACTTTACTTGATGTATCAATGAAGCCAATGAGAAAAGAATATTAATATCTTATGCCTATTTACTTTATAAGTGTGAAAAAAGTAGTGAAATATGCAATTATATATAGCCGATTAATTCTTTATCAAAGAGTTCCCACCCATCCACCCTGCGATGCTTCTCCGTTCTAGCTCCCCAGTGGTAGACAGAACTCCCAGTTCAACTATACACGTACCACTGCTGAAGTAATGAGGCCAGAATGGTATACATTGGTTATCCATGGGAAACAGAAGAGGGAGTCCAGCACCCCACCAGTGGCTTAAACAATGGCCCGATATTTGGCAATGATTGAAGTATTTTATTTTTTTTGTAAAGAGTGCACATCTTTTCCCCATTTGGTTGAACTATTCCTCTCATTGTTAAAAATAGTGTTGGGCGGTATGCCTAAAATGTATGTCTATATCACGGTATAATTCTGAAGCACGGATGATAACGGAAGCACGATATATTTGTTTTCCTTCAAATGTCATAACAATGCAATTCGCACCACTGCGGCTAATCTACCACACTGTGTGCGATGTTTGCATAGATTGATTGCGATATTTGCGTTAAGGTTGATGCAGTGTGGACAGTGAGCTTGATCATGTGCGCACAAGGAACAATCATCAATAAAATTACTGGAGATAGGTCTAAGAATGCTTGAAAACCAAAAGACCTAACCAGTCCCAAACTTTTCAGATGCTAGGAAACCTTAATTGATCATTGATAGGCTGTGTAAAGAAAAGAAAACATGCTGAGAACATGACATGTTCTGTTACCTTAGGCCTATGATAGTTTTGGGTGGTTGTGATGCAATTTATTTGATGTTTGGGTGGCATTTAAGGGTAAACCGTGTGAAAGTGAAAACACTGTGTTTTGAAAATCTTGGGTTAAGTGGAATATCCATTGAGGGCACATGTCAGTTTCACATGGAAGATTCAAGGTTTGGGTCTACAGCATGGACTGCAATCAAATAAAAAAAATTGAGATTTGTGTTGTACTGAGCAGGTGGGAGTAAATAAATAAGGTAAATATCAATGTTTATTTGACCAATGCCAATTAGTACTCACAATGCACCAACATATAAAATAAAAAATCAAGCATAGGCTACTGTACCAATAATACTGTAGGATGTATTCGTTATCCACTTAATTTAAGGCCATCACACATGTTAAGTTATTTCTAAAGCATTGATTTCGGTGTACAATTGCGAATCATTAAACCACATTAGCCTGGTTATGATGGTACAAAAGCCTTATTAATTCCAAAACTGTACCGACATTCCCAAATAGATCCCAGATTACTTCATCCATTATTTATTAAATAAATATCTCTATCTGTATATTCAAGTAATAGCTTCTGTTTCCATTAAATTGTAATAACATTTGTACTTAATTTTTACTTAATTATTCATGATATCAACCTTATTAAATGCAGTACAAAGTTCAATTTCACAGCACTTGGCTGTTTGCAATAAAAGGGGAAATTAGGTTAATGAGTGTCTATATTGGCCTAGATTTCTAAAGGTGATTGGTGGCCTGATGGACTGGAATTAGATTGGACACATACTGTACATGAACATAAATAGACAAGACATCCTGACACACTCAAACAAATCCGGGTCAGATGGCTGAGCGGTTAGGGAGTCGGGCTATTAATCAGAAGGTTGTTGGTTCGTGCCAAATGACGTGTCTTTGGGCAAGGCACTTCACCCTACTTGCCTCGGGGGGAATGTCCCTGTACTTACTGTAAGTCGCTCTGGATAAGAGCGTCTGCTAAATGACTAAATATAATGTAAATCCAACCTTAGTTTGTAGAGGGCCACTCATATTGGTCCCCATCATTCTGCCAAAGTAATGAAAACCTGAGTATGGATCAGTTTTTTACTTCTCCAATTCTTTTTTAATTCTGCTTGCTCTTCAGGATTTCCATAAAGATTTGTGTAAAATTTGTATTTGTTTGGAGTGCCTTTCCAGTGCTTTTGTTTGCCCCTTTACAACATCCACTATGTATACTTATGCTGTTGAACCAACCTATTCCACTATCATTTAATACAATTAAATAGCAATCTTTTTGTGCCTACAATGTTTTTACCATAGATATTTACTAATAATAGTTAATAATTTAAATTAGTTTATTATTAATTTCTTACCATGAATTGTTTTCATATGTTAACTAATGGACTGGTATCAACCCATAAACTCTCAGCCTTTCTGACATTTGCTAACATTTTCCACAGTTTGCAAGTTGTGTGTGTACACAGCATACAGGTGGGTGAGTGTATACCTGTCTAATGAAAACATTGTGAGAAAGCATTCATAGAAAAAAAACGTCAGTTCACACAAAAAAGTTAATCTAATCCCAGCTCCATTTTCATTCCCATTACCCTTGTTTTTCCATCTTTGTTAGCAAACGCATTTGGGTTCTTTGTCCAGACATTACCCCCTTGCTGTAGTAGTGTCCTATGCTATTTTGTACAGTCTGTCTGGTCTTTATAAGAACCTCTCTATTTGTGTTACTCTCCTCATTTCACTGAAGAGAAGGTCACATTTCAACAATGGTGCCATGTTGCCCCACAGCCGTCCTTCTGAAAACAAAATAAACCCCAACACAGACAATAATTCTGTATGTACTATATTTATATTTTCCCCTGCTGCAAGAAAAACCCCATGTCTCATCAAACGCCTATAATTTGCAATATGAAGCCATGCCACTCATTCTGACAAACCCAGCGTGCAGCTAGATTAAAGTGCTTTTTTAATTTTCTTGATCACTGGAGAAGGGGGCCTTCCTGTACACATGATATGCTAATTTGTCTCCTAATTAATGCACATGTTTCTCAAATTAAGTTTACACCGTGGGCGACATGCACAGTTGAATATTAAGTTAAACATAAAATCTTAGAACTCGTGATTCTCATGTCAGTGAGAATACCTGATATGGAACAGATACCATAACCGTAACCTTCCATATAAATGGCATGGCAAAAGCGCAGGCCACACTAACAAAAAGACACCTTGCTATATACAAACACTACCACATAATGGTGTACATATTGCAATGAAAACTGGTAATGATGCCAATGAAAACCTGCCACATCCATAGCTCATAACTCCATTCCATGCTCAAGTTCTTGGCCAAGTTGACCCATTATTTACAGAATAAAAGAGGCACCTTGAGAGCATATGCCAGTGTAAATGTATTAGGTATGTTTGTGACAGCCTTTACAGCCTTCTTGGGGAAGAAGGATGTCAGCAAGGAATTGGAAGAGGTCCACGCAGAGTGTAGAGCACAGAACAGTTTGCAGACGACTTCCGTCCTTGAGCTTCTGCGTACTCGTGCTGTACGATGGCAGATCATCACTGTCATTGTCACAATGGCTTGCTACCAGCTGTGTGGCCTCAATGCAGTAAGTGGCACCTGTTTTCTTATTACTTTGTCATGTCTCATCTGTGTCATATGGAGAAAAAAAAACTATACAACACCTCGATCATAGTAATAACTGTATCAGTACAGTAAGTAATACTGTAATAACAAAAATGTCCTCTGATTGTTGACTCCCCCGATGATTATAATAATTTGGTCAAGTATTTTCTTTTACAAAACCAGAGAGGTATTCAGAATCAGAATCATCTTAATTCACCAAGTTCACACAAACAAGCAATTTACTGTGGCAGGAAGGTGCATATGATAAACATGAGTCAAAATATAACATTTTGAAAATCTACATCAGTTATAAATAATTCCAAACAATACTATACAATGTAAAAATTAAGAATAAAATAAGATCAAATAAATCTGATAAGACATGATTGGTGCATTGTGCAGTGTACAATAAAGTGACAGATGGACTTTATAAATGTAAGAACAAAAGTTTAAGAACAAAAGTTTTTCACTAATCCCCTATCTGTAACGCTATCCACAAGATTAAATAGTACAGTACCTTTAATGCTTCCTCGTAGACAGGGCCTACTTGAAAGCAGTCAAGGTCCGATTCATCACACTGTACAAAGAGACTGAACAATTATAATCACAAGCTGTCTGTAATGGAAACCAGGGCATTTGAATTAACATACTGGCAATGTCTGATACTGACAGAGACCATCAAAAATGCAACTTTAATAAATAATTTCAAGAGCTGATATTTGCCAGATAAATATGTTCATGGCAATTTCCTGTATGTAAAGAATGCCCATCAAGCTTTGCAGACAGATTAGGACAATAAATGGAATAGAGAATAGAGAGCATAAATAAGCAGTTGGAGGCAGTATGGGTGGTAAATACAGCCTTGCAACAGAAAATTGGAGGATTTACGATTCCTAATGTTAGGGAAAATGCAAATGTAGAAATAAAATCAGAATTCAACAGTTCACCGAGCACTCACAAAAACATTACCTTAAATTTATTTTTAAAATGGATTATGTTAATATAAATTTTGACTTGATGAGAGCTTGACAGGCAAGATAAGATGGTTTATAAGCATGAGGGCTCATACTGAATAGGAGGTTAAAATAATGTATCCAAAGGAATACTGTAGGTGAACAAGAACAAAAGGGACAGCAAGGGCTTCATGACATAATTATTTGACCTTTGTACTGTAATGGGCATAAAATTCACCAGCTTTCCAGTCCATTAAATTGACTACCATGTGACCATGAGATTTTAAAGGAGTACTGATCTACTGTGGCATCAAAACACAATAGTCCAGTGTATATAGTACAGAATGTCCTCACTTAGACATTATACATACAGTTTATATTGCTTAGTTGAAATACAGGGATTCCTTATCTTATTTTCAATAAATTAGGACTGAAAAGGGGAAATTACATCTCAAACACTTTGGGTTCAACAGATGGCAGCAATAGTTATGTGTACAGTTATGTCACAGTTGATGTCATATTTATACTGTTGTTTACTACAGTAGCCCCCACTCACTTGCATCTGTAACCATCTAGGCTGAGAAGAATAGAAAATAGGAAACTCAAGAATACAGATTGTTATACAATTATACAGTTATACTATTAGTTGTCATTTAACATTTCCATCTTTTCACGTGAATTGATGAGCAGTGATCAAGCTACACACTTGGCCCCACCCTTCTAACATCCATAGTTGCCTATAAATTCTGTGAAATTCCTCAAAGGCAAAAAAACGTAATAATCTTAAACATAATTTGTATACTGTTCAATTTATTAGAATACATTTCATAACATGCAACATATTTTCATATTTGAAAGATCCAATTAAGTATGATTTCCAATTCAGCTGTGGTCATCAACATCTTTGGAGGGTTTAAAAAAAAAAAAAAAATCTCTCCATTTGTATTTATTGCCCAGAATTGTGTTTTGTGGCACTTAAAAGATAGCCTGGCTCTGCCCTCCTACGTACTTCCGCTCAAATTTATTTTCGCTTCTGTACATAGGTCTGGCCATGAGGTATGTAAGTCAGATTTTGCAGGTTGATTTTCTACCGGCAAATCAGCGAACAGAGTGAGTGGCTGAGAACGATGACGTTGATGTCTTGCACTAGTTTGAGTTGTAGTTCAGTAATGGCGGCGGAGAAAAATGCGAGCGAAGCTATTCTGCGGTTGTGGCAACGCTGCCGAATATCCATAAGTTAAAGCCGGAGCCAGAACAATCCTTGCTGAGTTGTGTTGGTGGTCATGATGTTGTGGCCCTCCTCCCCACGGGGTTCGGAAAAAGTTTGATTTTCCAGCTACGGCAGCTAGCTCCGTGGTGAAGGAGTTGGCTAAGGCGAACGCTAGCGATTGGTTATGGAAGATCCAGAGTGGCTCTGGGCAGATCCAATAGTTTTAATCCTTGTGCTGCCTTCGGGTGCTGCCTGACCCAAAGGTTCATAACGAACCATCGTTGTGTTTACCCAATTTTACCCAATACAAAAACAAATAAAAATAATTTTCTTTTAACCTTCGCAATGTGGGGGGGGGGGGGGGGGGGGGGGTCTGAGACATAGACATGTCTATGGTCTGAGACAGCCCAACGGTTAAAAGAAAATGCTTCACATTGTTTTTGTATGTGGTAAAGTTGTCACAATATGACGGTGGGTCACAATGACTGATGGGTCAGAATGACCCAAAGATAACACAAGGGTTAATAGTAATCGAGTTGATAAGTGTGTCTTCTTGTCTGATCAATACGCAACTGTGAGGTGCGCGAATGGACAGAGTGGCCACTAAACTGTCGTTCCGCTGCGAGGGCCAGCCCGACGTGCACGAATACACCTGTACAAATGCAAATTACATTTTCACTCAAAATGCCGACAAAAGTTTGATTTACGATTTCCAACACAGCCTCCATTGGTATTCTTAACCTGGAATGATAGTGCAGTGTTTCCTCTAAATTTCTGCCGCCACGTTATCAGAAATCAGGCTGTACAAAATTTTAGGCCGTCTATCAGCAGTGATTGTTAGAGTGCATGTCGGAGAATTGCACAGACACGCGCTTCACACCGCAGTTGAGATTGCGTGTGTGCGTCCTTGAGAACTGTAAATCGTATAACTTATGTTGTCAGCTCATTTAAGCCTGTTATTGTATAAGTCTATAGTTCTTGCAAATTTAAATCAAGTTAACTGGTGATTTTCGTTGTTTGAGGAAGATGCAAAACAGCTGGGAATAAATAGGCCTACATTGATTAGAAAAAAGAAAAAAAAGAATATATACATATATATATATTTTTTGGAGCACCGAAGACCCATTTTGACCCAGGAAAAACCCTGGTAAAACAGCTGACTCCTCGATATCGCTCATTTTGAAGATGACGTCAGAGCAGGGCAATAAGTAAGGGATAATGTATAGAATGTAAGTAGATGTAAATGTATAGTTCTATACATTATCCCGCTTATTACACGGCTACTTGCCGAAAAAAAAACTTAACACAGTGTGTCTTTTTACAATTTATTTGTTACCATTCGTAGTGTTGATCAGCAGAGAAATAGTTCGCCAAAGACGTTGAACTTCATAGACGTTGAACATTCTTTAGGCTTCAAATCAGCTGACGTCGCTAAGCAACGGAGTACGCTGAGGTTGAAAAGTTACCGGACTACTTGCGGAGTGTTACGAAAGACGTGAATCCGAAGCAAAAAGGCCACTTCCCTTGACAGCGGTCAGTTATTCATAGCAACGGTCTGTTATCGAGTAATAATTGACCGCAGAACGTTGGGGAGCCCCATTCAAGTGAATGGGGGCATTCTACAGCATTAAGAACAGCCGTGTAATAATAATCCGTATCAGACCGCAGACCGGCGATGAGGTCAATACGCGGTCAGAGGTCAGAACGCTCGTACTGTCGTTGCCATACATTTACATTTAGTCATTTAATAATTCGATTTATTTGACATATTTCAAAACGTTTCTCATGCGTCATCATTCTGCCATTGGAGTTGTAGTGTCTCATTTCACCAGTTTATATCCGTACACGTGTCAAACTCTCCATGGAGGACCACATATTTTTCTGTCAAGCTAGTTTTTTATCAATCCCACAGTTTGCTTAGCAAGTAGCATACTAATTATTTTGTGCGTACGTAACATATATAAATGAGACCCCAGGGTTATTTTTTACCTGCTTTTGTAGCCAGCCAGCTATTTCTCATTGGTATTTTAATTCAAATGTATGAACTGGGTAGTTAGGCTTGTCAGCTTTCCAAATACAATAACTTAATGTTTATTATGAATGATTATGTTTATTTTTATTGTGAATGTATTATTTGACATAAATATGTTTTTAGTTTTAAAAATACCTTAAATGCCTCATACCTTCATAATAATGTTTTACCTAGCTTTAACAAATGTTACCTGCCTGCAGATGGCACATGGTAAAGAAAACTTTTCTTTTGCCACTGACGTTGGGGACTGGATTCATATTCATGGTTATATCAGTCTTTTACATTCTTGTCCCACCCCAGCTAAATACCCCAGCCACTTGCCTCTTTTATGCTGTATGGTCTATCACTGAAATGTTGATAAGCCTTCATGTATGTAGTGAAATTGTGTTTAAAATTTTCATTTGTGGCTGGGGAAACTGTCTTCAAACACCAATGCGAATGGAATATTACGTGATGTGCATTTTGATATTAGCATGCATAATTCCCTGTATATGTTTCTACAAAATCTTGTTCTTTTTCCATTATGTATAATATATATCTGTGTATCTATTCAAAAAGCTGATCTTCAAATTCCCTTGTCAAAGTAAGTGTGAATAATCTGATTATGATCTGGTTTGTGGCTTTTGGTTATTCTCAACAGATCTGGTACTACACCAATGGGATTTTGCGAGAGGCAGGATTTCATGAGCAACTAATCCCATACATCACTCTCAGCACAGGTGGCATAGAGACTCTGGCTGCCATCATTTCAGTGAGTATGATGGACTCTAATGCAAAAGCAGACAGCAAAAATGACACTTTAACAAGCTATAGTAATAACGCTACATTTAAAAAAGTAGTTTCACCTGTCATAAAAGTACTATTATGATGAAGACTAATCAGTTTCATTATACGGGTGTTATCAGGCAGTTCATTTAACTGGAAGAATGTCAAATTACATATCAGCAAATTAATTGAAATATAACCTTTACAAAATATAACATTTCAAAATTATCATAATATTTGCTTAGGTCATTAATTGTTTTGTTCCCAGTACCAAAAGAAACCCTCTGCCTCTTTCCTTTTGTCAAAAGTAGTTTTCATTTTTGCTTTTTGATCCTTTCTTCTGGATCAATTTCGGCAAATGCAGCCGACTTGACTGAAACTGCAATCAGGCGTATGAACTAGGCTATGTTTGAAGCTGTGTCTCAGCGAATTGTCATATCAAAGTTCATTGACTGATTGCATGTGAATGCAATGCATGCATTCTGAGTACCGGTAGCTTTGAAAAAGGTTTGAAACAGACAAGATGTGATCTTCCATTAAGATGGAGTTGCTTGGGACCTAATGTGATGGGCCTCATCAGGGCTGTATTTGCACAGGAAGGAGCTCTCGTCTTCAAATAGCAATTTCACAATAATGAAAATGAGCTTTTTCATAGGCTATCATCAAAATGAGATCAAACCATGAGTTAAAAATCAGGGATTACATTTTCTTCTTCAAACATTGATAATAAGCAACAACGATGACAAGGTACACAACCATCTTTTACTGTAGGAACTGTTGTAGCGCTAAATAGAGTTTCATAAAGTGGTTGCAACATTTGCTAGGAACTTACTAGATAAGTTGTTTTTTAAAATATATTCTTTGGTCTTTTTTCGGCTAGATATATACACTACCGGTCAAAAGAAAACACCCCCATTTTCTAAATTTTTATTGATATTTAAGCAGTTCAAGTTCCTACACCATCAAAAGGCACTTGGAAACTGGAGGAGACTCTGACAGGAAGAGGTCTGGCAGACCCAAAGCCACAACAGAATCAGAAGACAAGTTTCTGAGAGTCAACAGCTAGCGTGATAGGCGGCTCACAGGACAACAGCTTCAAGCACAGCTTAACACTGGTCGAAGTAAGCAAGTCTCATTTGATGGTTGGAAGTGATGCTCTTTTGCTGGATCCAGAGTCGGCAATACCCTCTGGTATACGCCTAGTTGGTCAGGGGTTCATCCTACAGCAAGATAATGACCCAAAACATACCTCCAGGCTATGTCAGAACTACCTTACAAGAAAACCACAAGACGGTAGGCTTCAAATCATGGAATGGCCAGCACAGTCTCCAGATTTAAACCCCATCGAGCTGGTTTGGGATGAATTGGACAGAATTGGACAGGGGTGTTGGGAAGAACTTTCCGAAAACTATTTGATTTCCATTGTAGAAAGAATGCTAAATTTGCAATTTCAGATTACATTTTACATATTTCAGAGTACATTGAGACATTAAACTGCTTAAATTTAAATAAAAACTTCAAACATTGAGGTGTTCTAAAACATTTGACTGGTAGTGTATATATTTTTTATACAGATCAGACCAGAGAAAGATAGGAAAGCAGGGAGAGAGAGTGGGAGGTTAATCTGGTAGGAAATGGCCCAGTCTAGTATCGTACCAGGGTACGATACTAGGGTACCATGGAGCTTTACTGGCTTATTTTACAAATACTGTAGTTGTTTTTGACAAATGAAAGAAACTGACATTTTCTCCAGAACCATTAGGGAAAGTACTTTTGTGTTAAAGTAACCTGAACTCAAATTCTCAGTTTGTCACAAGGTGAGTGTGTAGGAGGTGGACCCAAAAGCAAGTAGACAATGGCTGGATAACAAGAACCAGGACTTTACTTAATACAAGACATAACCCGACAGAGATACTCACAGACATTGGTACAACGATCGACAAGGACTGACAAAAGGAGCAAACATATATACAGGGCAAGGTAATCACACATGGACAAAAGATCAATCGAAACGAGAGACAGGGGGTGCAGTGAACCAGGAGAGACCAGGACCGGAACAAACACCCAGGAAGACAGACATAACACTAGGGCAGGGCAAAATTGGGCGAAGCTGGTTCATGCAGGAGACTCCAAGATTCGTTCGATGTTACTCAGCACACCGTCGCATTACACAGCCTGACACTCCTACTTACAGCAGGGCAGTCTACTTAAAACCTGGTATTTACCCACACTCTGACATTGCTCAGCGTGACACAGGATGTCCAGTGCGTTTCCTTTGTTGCCTCCACCACCCGGCCTCCACTCTTGGTTCTGTGTACCCTCTACCTATGGGGGAATGTGTATTGGCCCATTTATATGTTGGCCAGTGCTGTACCTGCCTTGTCCTCCGAGGCTGCCTTTCTGTCCCCGGTTTCCGCAATCCCAACCGGGCTTTGCGACCGGATAGTTTCAGTTAAATACGTCAATCTGGTTAGGATACTGTTGTGCGGTTCCAAAGTATATAAAGACCGCTTGGTCGATTGTGGATCGGTCGCAATGTTTCTGAGGGACAGCGATCTCCGGCTGACTAGGACTTGGACGCCTGAATTCGTTGCGGCTTTTGGACTGTTTCGTGACACTGTGTGAGGTTTTCCCAGAGAGGCGCATCGAACTCGATACATATTTGGCTATCATCTGCGACCTGTCACTCTCTTATGGAGGCACATTATTCTATGAGTGGCACAAGAGTTTTTTTGCAAAAGCCACCCTGTACATCCAGAAGTTCAATCAACGTTTAGAAGGGTCTGTGGTGGATTTCGGGCTCATTGGGCGCACTTTTACAGGTCACCGTCCTTTGTCCTGTTCCGTGTGCAGGTCCTTTGCTCACACCATGGGGTTCTGCCCTCAGACCATGCCGAGTAAACAGTTGGACAACTTGCGTGATGTGAAAACCGGGCTCAGCGGCATGGAGCGTCGTTCTTTCAAACGCCAAGTGTCTAATGTCTGGTCGAATCAGCCTATTTGCATGTATTTCAATTCCTACACATTTGCAGTCAGTGCTTGGACAGCATCACCGTGCCACACAGTCGCAGTCACGCGCTCAGTAATGCATCAATACACAGGGCCGTCGTTTAGGGGTGAAAAGTGATGACAATTCTAGGGGCCCAGGGGGGGTCACAAAAACCCCAGTAGCCTATTATGTAGGCTTCCCTTTCTATTACTAAATTATTATGCATAGGACTAACTAATACTCATGCATCAGAGTTAAAACAAAGCCACAAAATCAAGCAAAATTGAAAGAAAAAAAAGTTTATATTTTCCGAGCAATAACACCCTTCTTTAAAAAAAAATGTTTGGGCCATGGTTCGCTCCTCTTTTCAAAATTTGCACGTAACAAAATTGCTCACGAAATTGCTCACGAAATTGCTCACGAAATGCAGCAGCAGCCAGCTGGTTATCAATAGAGAACTGACAATGCCAAAACAGAAACAGAAATCGGGACCCCAAAAAAGAGAGGAGAGGAAGAAAAGAGAGGCCAGGAGCCCAGAATATCAGCTATTTTTTTTCTCTAAGAAAGATGAGAGTGTTAAGCTAGCTGCACAGGCGCCCTGTGTTTCACGAGAAATAGCATAGCTCGCCTCGTCCAACGTCACGATGTTGGAGTGACTAATGTTAGGAGCTAGCGCTTAGTCAGCTACTAACATTACTGCGTTAACCGAATGACACTGACGTTTAACGTTACGTGTGGTCAGCAGTGTAAAATAATCGCCTGACAAGGCTGACATTACAAAATTATCCACTAAATATTATCCACAGAAAAGATCAGTAAGGTTATAATTCGCCAAACGTTATAATACGCTGTCAAAAATGTCCAGTAGTAGTAGGACACAATTTTCCATTCTTGCATGAGTGTTTACTGCTGTCAATACATTACGACATCAGTGAGCCGGGTTCACGTACACTAGTGACCCTCGTCTGGTATAAGGTTCTGCTTGTTTGGGGAATGTGTATCGAGCTCTCTGCCACAATGTCGAGCTGGTGTCTCGTTGGATTACCGGCGGAGAGTCAGTGCGAGCAGAACCATATTGCCAAGAAAAATATGTGTATTCTCAATAAACATGATTTAACTACTACTGACTCTTTCTGCTTGACCCAGTAAACAAAACCGTTTCAGGGTCACGGCTGTGGTCGTGACACAGCTGCAGTTTCCCTTAACTCCATAAGCAATCCTCAAAAATGTATTCATTCTATTTGGTTCTTAGAAATACAATTGATGAGTGCAGAATACACACATCTGTTATCTAAACGTCAAGATATTCTTAAATGTAATTTATATCACAAAATACTCTGCAAGGTGTATTGAGCCTTACTTCTTATATCTTCTTAAATCTCAATATATCTTATATTGTTATCCACTCTGTCAGTTTTGAAGAGTAGTCAATAGGGATAGAGCACACAGGCCTAATGGATGGAGAACCATCTTGTGAGGATTCAGCTTAAAAAGGTAAGCAGACCTAGAATTGCCGCCTGGGGGAGAGTAAAGCAGAGTCACAAAGGGGCCTTAGCAGTGTACAGAGAAAATAAAATGGGTTCAGAGATTAATCTGGGGGTTCTTCAGCCACTTCACTGCAGCCTATCATGTAAGGAAGCAAAAGAGAACAGATGTTATTCAGAGAAGAGTGGTAGCAAAACTGCCGACTGGTGTCTGTCCAGGACAAGAGAGCATTCAAGCTCTGTTGAGCAGGTGGTCTGAAAAACATGTCATTTTTTGAAAGCTTGTCACTTTTGAAAGTGTATCGTATTTTTCACAGAGGCACTATTGAAAGAGTGATGTCTCAGCTTTGACATTTACATGAACATTTCTTCATTTAGAAAATTATTTTATTCAAAGCGACATACAAATAGATATTCAAAGATGAGAATAGCCCTGATCTTATTGTATTACAAAGGTTGTTGCAAAAAAACCCATCTGTATTTGGTGTGCCAAAACCGTGATCTCAACTACAATATTGCATAATACCACGAGACCATAAAACAACATGTCGGTGTAGTCAGGTGTAGTCTGTAACAAGACAGTTATACAACAAGATCTCAAATACAACATGCACAAAAAAGTCAATTTAGCAGATACCATGACAAATAATGTACATATGATTACTGTGTGACGTGCCCTGAAGTCAGTTGATTAGTCTGTGACGTTGGAAGTGGTGATCATCAAAAAGATGGCAGGGAGTGAGTGGTGCGTAGTTGAACCAGGATATCGTTCCATCGCTGGGGAGAAGGACGGAGAAGCACGGCAGAGTGGGTGAGCATGAACCCCTATTTCTGGTCAACCAATAAGGTTGTATTATGTCCTAGGGGTAAGGGTCAGGTTTGAAGACCAGCTGTCCAGCTGCATTAAGGATGAGCTGCAGAGGGTGTGTGGCACAGGCTGGTAGGCCTGCTAAAAGGGGGTTGCGGTAGTCAAGACAAGACAGCAGTGTGGTCAGGTGGTTGAGAGTGACGAAGGCTGCGAGCAGGTGAAGGAGGATCAAGGCAGATGAGAGGTTTGAGGCTCTAACTGTGTTTAGGGTATCCATCACCACTAGGAAAGCATTTAAGTGACGGGCTTTGATTCCTGATTGGTGGGGATCCAGCAGGTTGTTCCTGAGAGCACAACATTCCAGAGTTTTAAATAGGAATAATAGTAGAGATACTGTCTAATTAAAATATCACACTAGTCACACTCTGTGGAATTGGAGATAAATGCTTGAATTGAGTACAGTGTCCAGTACTAGCAGCAGTCATTTCAATTTGGTGTCAATAGTTTTTCACATGTGGGAAGGAATTTCAAGAGTAAAGCCAGATGGAAGTGCTGTAGTAAAGAAGATAAATAATAAAAAAATAAATGTGTAGGAGCAATTGAGTAGTGATGACATTCTCGGCTTTCCAAGCATATACTGTATGTTACCTAGTGTATCTTTATTGCATAATATCCATTCCATCCCCAGCTTTTACTTTCTGATCTCTGCTTGTTGGTCTCCTATTCTCTTTCTCTAAATGTTTAATAGGATGACACACTACTCACTGTCTTTCACTGAAAAAGAGAGAAAATGAAATTCAGTATGTACATTTTTTTGCCTTGCCTGAAAATGTTTTCTGACACATTGAAACGCTTTTGGCAGATTCAAATGTAATTTGCTGTAATACATTTTGTCAACACTAGTTCACTCTCTGAACCTAGATCCATTACTGTACTGTACATCAGCAATCAACAGTTCTGAAGGCATACTAATTAAGTTTAATGAAGCTTGCGTGAGAGGTCCATAATGAGATGGCTTTAAGGAAGAAAAGATGATTGACAGTTGAATTCATTTTGCTCATTCAAAAACCGCTTGTTAAACATTCATATTGACTTGTCAGTCAACTTCAACTGCGTTGAAAGGCCTCAAAAACTCTTCACTTTAATTATACATCAAAGCAATGTTTTTGATTGTTTTTCATGCAAGCTTGTTGAATATTTTTTTTAAATTATTATTCTGCATTCCACTAATGAATCATCAATTACAATAAAAATGGCCCTTTTCAGTAAATTCCTCTGTAAGTGTGTACAGTAGCAAGGGTTAAGCTTGTGTAAGATGAGAAATATGGAGCAATTATTTACTTATACTTGGGCTGGACTAGCCATTGATGTGATGATTCCACACTCCTTTTTCACATCAGTGCTTTGATGTACGGCTAGAGAAAGCCCCCACTGACTTATTTAGCTTTTAATAGGCCTTTCAGGGGAGGGGGTTTGTCTTGTCTAAAGGTTTATATCCTGATGTGGCTGTCCTTACCAGAGTTTAAAAAATACACACAGTAATGAGTCATCATGTATTGTTTAAATAACATACCGGTATTAGCTATCTTAATAAAGGTTGTGAAAAGATCTCAGGTTCTCAAGTTAAGATGAATGAGCATTATTCTTGCCTCATACATAGCCACCCCTACCCCAGATGTTTTGTCTTAAGTAATTAGTATTGCCATACTAATATTACAACTAAATAGTTGCCTAATGTCTAAATAATGCACTTTTTCACATTTGCCATTTATTCCCCAAACATGCCATTGTCCAACTGTGCCATTGCCCTTTTACAGTTTGCCTCTGTTGCCGAGGAAACACACCTATGGGTAGCGTGTCTTACCAATGATGTCACAAAGTGGACTGTGACACATCACATTAGGGTTAATGTCATGCCACAAGCGTTTTGTTGCAGAAAAAGTTATATCAAATGTTGACAGACCATACTCAGGCAATCTGTTAACGATAACTGACCTTCCATGAGGGCAGAATGGATAGCGAGTATTTTTGCAACTATTCTGTCAGGTTATGACAGTAGGGTGACACCAGAGAGAAAATAATCGCTAAGGTCAACGCCTGCATGTTTGCTCTGATTTATCTTAATGCATTCACATACTGTATAGCCATGTCCCAAAGACCTGATATGTTAAATAGCAGATAGGGCTGTGATTGAGAGAGAAGTCACCTTGAGTGGTGGTCTGCTGCCTATAATTCATGTGCCCCTTGAGTGGATTAACTGGACAGGTCTGCGGCCAAATGTATCAAACACTGGGAAACTCTGTAGGTCTACGCTCCGTGCATGCATCATAGGCTGACAATATCTTTGTCAGCCTATGATGTAAGCTGCTGTATCAGCGCAAGACAACACAGATTACAAACATTTTGACAAAAATATTTTGTGAATATTAGTCATCCTATGAATTTATCAGTTGTGGGGAAGCATGGCAGGGTGAGCATGGTTATGGACAACAAACCTGGTGAAGATTGTAATGCTGATGAATAAATGAGAACAGCTTCCACTTTATCTACTTTATCATCCTTTCTCTCTTCAACTCATTTGCTGATACTTACATGCTTTGATCCTTGGGAATGGTTATGGAGGGGAAAAAAGCCATAACTCTTGTTAAAAAACTATTTGCGGGTGGAGTTGCAGGGTTAGGATCATTACACTGTCAATAGAAGTTTGTGAACTTCTATTGGTCAACCAATAGAAGTTAGAAGTCAGACCCCTAAAGGGGTCATGATATTCAGCCAACAACATTTTCTTATTCTGGTCTCTTTTTCTACATACAGGGTCTTGTAATTGAGCGAATTGGAAGAAGACCTCTGCTCATATTTGGTTTCTCTGCCATGGCTGTGTGCTTCAGTCTTCTCACTGTATTCCTCAACTTCCAGGTCAGTTCAAAGGCAGTTTTTGCATCGTTAATTATATCCAGTCATTAACAATGCAAACGGTGAGCAGACAGATAATATGCATGTGTTAGTCCATAGTCTCTTATTGGACTAGTATTCAATGAATACATTAACCCTAAAGTAGGTTAGTTACCTGTGTTAATTATGTTGGAATCTAACATCATGTGAACTACAATAGCATAATTGGTCATTGGCTGTTATCACATAAACAGTACATTAACAGAACAGTACAGGTACCGCTATAAATGTAGCATTATACTGTTTTCTTATTATGGGAGCAAATACACCAAATACAGTTTTATAAAGCACATAGTGGGCACAAAGCATATGAGAGAGAGAGAGCGAGAGAGAGAGAGAAAGAGAGAGAGAGAGAGAGAAGGGGGAGAAGGAAAGCATGTCTTGATCTTAAATATTTTATTCCGTATTGTATTTCCACTCGTCTACATCTTTAGACAGTAAGAACATATGGATTGCACTCTCATTGACCAATTTAACTCTAAGTTTGGAAGTGATGTTTATCTACGAACAGTAGGTATCAGGCAGAAAGTCCTTCTGTGGGACCATTTTGGACCAATGGAATTTCTGTTCTGGCAACGCAGAACGCATTAAAATCAATTCACTCCTTCTCTCTCTCTCCCGGTTCCCCAGGACAGAGTTTCGTGGATGCCTTATCTCAGTTTCACCTGTATATTGGCTGTAATTGCCTCCTTCTGTTCCGGACCAGGTAATTCTACCTATTAGGATTCCTCTCTTATCTCTCTGTGTTATAACTACCAGAAGTGTTCACCAGAAGGTGAATTGGCTACAGTTAGTTGGGGAAAAAGATTTGTGTAGGAGATATGCTTTAAAATATAGGCCTACACCAAAACCTATGCCATCTTCATACCACACAATATTATGTATCGCTAAGAATATCAAAACATTTGTTGAGTCCCAAATTGCTGCATCGGCCTACTGGTTATAATTTCTCTGATTACATTTAGTCATTCAGACACTCTTATCCAGAGCAACTTACAGTAAGTACGAATGTCCCCCCCAAAATGAAAAATCTGGCTACAGAAACGCCAACACTTATCCTGCCTTGTTGTAGTTCATTTTGGTTGTTTGAATAGTTACAGAAAACTGTATTGACAGTCGATCCACTGCACTTAAACCATAGAAACAATCAGCCATTGTGCCTGTGAAAAGAATCACAGGTGCAGGTGCTAGTACAGATTAGCATGCCAATTAGCAGGCAAGGCTTGTCGCTAGTCTATTTTTATCAGCCACCAATGCATGTGTTGGGGACAGTCTGCTAGGTCTGTATGAGGAGGCCTGGCAGAAGGCTGGTGCTAAGTTTCAAGTTGTTGCAAATCAGCTACGTTTAACATTCTAATTTAAGTCTGCTGGGAGATTTAATGCTGGGAACTGGGAATCCTTCTTCCAATGCCCATCTATAGAGCTTGTGGGACATTAAGGGGTCTCTCTATGATTTATGGCTTACCAAATCAAACGAAGCCCTCGGTGGCAGAGAGAAATAATACACAGGAGTGATGACCCACGGAGTGCTTTGTGCACTTGTGCGTTAAAAGGAGAGGACACTGTGACGTCCCTTCACCATGGAAACGGTGGCCCATATATTTTTAAGTTGCACCAAGAAAATCACATGAGCTGTTCTCAAAGCAGTATAGGTTTTTTTTCCTGCTGTGTTTTGGTCATATTATCCTTTTGAGGCTTTTCATGTTGAGCTACCACTCGTGCCACACTCGTGTAAACTACAGTATATGAGGATCTGTGAAGGTAACAGTTACATGTTGATCCATTGAGCATGTAAGGAGAGTATTACTAGATCAGTTGAATGATTTTCACAGTATCATATCGTACATGAGATAATGATGTTATAACACATTTATTTAATCATTTACACCAGCTATACCCCCTCATGTTATTGAGGATTCAACTTTTTTTTTCTAATGAGAAGAATTTCTACAAACAGAAATAATACAAATAATGTTGTACATAAATAATACAGGAGGAGATCTTGTCCCAAGCGGAGGAGTTCAAGTATCTCGGGGTCTTGTTCACGAGTGAGGGAAGGATGGAGCGCGAGATCGACAGGCGGATCGGTGCGGCTTTCCGCAGTGATGCGGACTCTGCATCGGTCCGTCGTGGTGAAGAAGGAGCTGAGTCGAAAGGCGAAGCTCTCTATTTACCAGTCGATCTACGTTCCTACCCTCACCTATGGTCACGAACTGTGGGTAGTGACCGAAAGAATGAGATCGCGAATACAAGCGGCCAGGCTCTCCCTTAGAGATAGGGTGAGAAGCTCGGTCATCCGGGAGGGGCTCAGAGTAGAACCGCTGCTCCTCCGCGTCGAGAGGGGCCAGTTGAGGTGGCTCGGGCATCTGATAAGGATGCCTCCTGGACGCCTCCCTGGTGAGGTGTTCTGGGCACGTCCCACTGGGAAGAGGCCCCGGGGAAGACCCAGGACACGCTGGAGGGACTATGTCTCTCGGCTGGCCTGGGAACGCCTCGGGGTCCCCCATGATGAGCTGGTGGAAGTGGCCGGGGAGAGGGAAGTCTGGGCCTCCCTGCTTAGGTTGCTGCCCCCGCGACCCGACCCCCGGAAAAGCGCCAGATCATGGATGGATGGAAATAATACAGAAACCTAGCTTGCTTGATAATCCAAATCATGCACCAACCCAAGCAAAATGCAAATTTTATATTAATAATAATAATGAACTTGGAAATGTCAGAACTCAAAGACGATTTTTTGCATCTTATTGAAGCTCTTGTGAGGATAACTTGGTTTGCATCTGCCAAAGCTACCAGATTTGAATATTCATTAGGACCATGTACAGAACCTTAAAATTCAAAATTGACTTGGCGCTTGTCTTTCTATAACCCAATGCTGTGACAATCTCTCTAATAATGCCAGGAATCTCTGTGTATCTGTATTTTGAATGGGATTTTAGGGCAGCGTGTTTCCTACAATTATCTCGAGAACCGGGCACTCTGCAAAGTTCATATTTTGTAGGTGTCCTTTTTATAATCTAAAGGAGTGCAGTGCCACGAGTGAGATGTTTGGACAAGCATTTCGACATAAATAAAAAAACGCTGACAGTTTTGTGACAGATCTTTTTCAGCCATGTTCAGCTCGCACCATACACTTCACTAGTCAGGGGCGTAGCCACGGGTAGGCCTGGGTAGGCACAGGCCTACCCAATTTGTTCTTAGGCCTACCCAAAAACGAAAATGTCTCAGAAAAATTAGGCACCGGATGCACATCGCATAGTACATTTACATTTAGTCATTTAGCAGACGCTCTTATCCAGAGCGACTTACAGTAAGTACAGGGACATTCCCCCGAGGCAAGTAGGGTGAAGTGCCTTGCCCAAGGACACAACGTCCTTGCGTCAGTTGCAGGTGGGTCCGTCCCTTTAAGTCTTTCTCTTCTCGTGAAATTTTTCAAGCATTTAGCCTACTCATATTGCGTAATTCATTAAAAAAAAACTTTGAAGCAAACGACTGTAACAACGCTGTCACCGGCAGCAAAAACTTAAATAAGCTTGACATCTATTTAGGGAGAATTGGCTAATTCAAAAGAGGTTTGCTACGAGCAAGCTAGTTGTGGTGGCTAGCCAAACTGTGAGGGGATTGTTTGAAAGCGCCAGAAATGAAGTTTCTTTTGACATAAAGTTTAGGCTGTGGCACTGAAGCCAGCGACGCACCACACAAGCTTGAGTTTAATACATTATTTAATGTTACATTACTTACTGTACATGCAAGTCTTGATTTGCTTAAATGTACATGTATGATGCTGTTAGTACACCACATCTATGCACGTTGTATCCATGCGTCGTTGCTAATGTGTGCTGACGCTGTGACGTAGGCTAGCACTGATACCCTTTGTTGACAAAAGGCACTTTTTGCCACAAAAGTTCAGCCTAAACCATGCAACGGAACGTAAATCCCAATAGAAGCAACGCAATCGAGACCAAGACGAACATTTTGACACCGCCGTTTTCTATGTAGTCCAAATATTGACTGATCCTTAGGGGTGGGAAAATAATAATAACTAGAGAGGGTACAATTTCTGGGGAAATTGTAGGGTGTGCTTGCTTGCATCGGTTGTAAGTTTTTCCCTTCTAGTGATATTTTCAAGCATTTAGCCTACTCATATTGCATATTTCATTAAGAACACCCTTTGAAACAGCTGCAAACCCCCTTTGAAACAAGCTACTGTAACAACGTTGTCACTGGCAGTATGGAATCGCGATTCAAACAGTACCGTCTGCTAACTGAAAATATGCCCCCCAAAACGTAAATAAGTTTGACATTAATGTAGGGGGAAATGGCTAATTCAAAATAAGTTTGCTAGAGGCAAGCTAGCTGCTGTTGCTCCACATTTCACTGATTGTTTGAAAGCGCCGGAAATAAGAACGTTTCTTTTGACATAAAGTTTAGCTGTGGCATTGAAGACAGTACTACACACTGCCAGTGGGTGAGCCGAGTCTGACTGAGGCTAACGTCAAAACAAGCCGTGGTGTCACTCAAATTCCAAGTTTTACACAAATCACAAAAATATGCTGACGCGCTGGCTGTCTTCGCAATCGCCATATCTTTATAACACTGCCCTCCTTCTGATTTTCGATGTAGAATTGACCCTGGTACGAAATTAAGAAAATACTCATCAAAGATCGACAACAGCTGACGCAATCGTCAACGGAGGCTGACGGGGCTCTCACGTAGCAAACCAATCAAAGTTTTTACAGCAACCTACATTAAAATCTCACCATCTGGCTGTCTTCACAATAGTCATATCGTCATAACATTGCCCTCCTTCTGTTTTGTGGTGTAGAATTGACCGAACTATAAAAATACGAAAATACTAAACTACTATGACGCTTGCATGGCTGCCGCCTAGGCAGTCTCACGGGCGACCCGCACTCGCTCAAATTACAAAGACTTTCACAACCTAAATAAAAAATCCGAGATGGCAGTTCCACTCGAAATTGCTTTATCAACAAAACCCAATGGTTGGTAATTTTGGGGGTTGGCATTTTTCACTCATAATCCAAGCTCCAATTTGCGTGCTAGAACGTCTCTATCACGTTGTATCCATGCGTCGTTGCTAACGTGTGCTGATGTAGTGACGTAGGCTAGCACTGCTACCCTTCGTTGACAGAAGACACTTTTCCCCACAAAAACTTAAGCTCAGCCTAAACCGTGCAACGGAACGTAAATCCCAATAGAAGCAACGCAATCGAGACCAAGACGAAACTTTTGACACCTAGGTTGTCTATGTAGGCCAAATATTGACTGAGTTTTAGGGGTGGGAAAATAATAATAATAAGATATATGTGAGAGAACAAAGGTTGTGCCCTTGCCGAAGGCAAAGCACACCCAATAATAATAAGATATATGTGAGAGAACATTGGTTGTGCTCGCCGAAGGCGTGAGCACACCCAATAAGTAAAAAAAAACTGAAAAGATGCCTATCCATATTTTTCTAGGCCTACCCAAAAAGATTATCATCACGGACACTGTGCACTACTTGCTTATAATTGTCAATCGTGAAGCTACACATTTTGTGTTTTATTCTGGGGTAAGTGGTTATCTTTTATGTGCTTTTCCACCTAAACCTTAAAGTCAAGCACGTGATGGGCAATAAAGTATGATGAAAGGAAAAGTGATTAATAAAGCTTTTTGAAGGTTTCTGAGCCATGTTACGTTGTGTTGAAGCCAATGTTTTTTGGGAAGTTTTAGATATTTAATGATCAGGAGACAAAGATAGAACAAAGAGAACATAAAACTATGCACATTGTGGATTTCCCACTGGAACGGTGTGACTATCAGTTTAAGTTCTGGGTTGATATTAGACAAGCATACGTTAGCACCCTTTTTGGGGGGAATCCCATGCCCTGATTTCACCTCAGCTGTGTCTCCCGTCAGCTGATAGGTAATCTGAAAAGGGAAAAATTGGCTGCCTATGACCCAAGCATCCGCCTGCGCCGCTGTCCATGGTGCTGATCCCCTCCCGTCACCCAATTTGCTCTGGGGCTGCCACAGACCACTGTGCACAGCAGACTGTCTGCAGCCAACCTATAGTGCTCTACAAAGGTGTCAAGGCCATCATTCCTTTTTATATACAAAACATTCATAATACCAAACAGGGGAGTGATGTTATTGTTTCTCCCTTTCCTAGTGCCCTTCCGTCATGATATTTTACAGAAACAGCTTTTCTAACCCTGTAGGCCACCTTCTGGTACAGTACACCTTCTGTTACAGGACACCTTCTGGTACAGTAGCCGTAACCCTAACCCTACACTCTCATCAGCCTTTTTCAAAGTGACCTCTAGCATCTGTAAAGGTCAAACACACATGGTCTGGAGTTATCCAAATCAATACTGTCGATAAAATCATTTTTGGAGCATTACACATCATCAATGCATCGACATTCCTCATATTCCCTTCTCCAAAATAAATCTAGATTCTGTTGTCAAAGATTTGAATCATAGATTTCTATGGATTGATTGCTTCCCTTTGAGCTGTAATGAACTGAGAGTGTTTGGGCCTGAGGGATAATCCCAGTCAACAAATACACTAGCTTTCCATTTTCACAGAACTGCTGTCACATTATGCCAATCTCAACATTGCTTGTGCCTTAACGTTTGCTCTTGGCAATGCACTTATCATTCAAGCCAATGATTATTTGGCAAGACATTAACAAGGTTGGAGGAACTATCTGCCCACACGTTGGAGTTGCAATTTATCTGTCACCTGAGTCCTTGAAAAACAGACTAACAGAATACATATATACTAGTTCAGTCAAGACACTCACGTGTCACGTCAAATTTCACCATTTATTCATATACATGAAAAATAAGTTTAACATTGGCGGAATGGATGTACATGGGGAAGCGCTCCCTGCCTTCACTGCAGCATGCATGACATGAGGCAGGGAGCAATGAGTTAAATCCCCAAAACACAGACACTCCGCCAGTCTATACTATGTGTAGAGCGGCGCGTCGCTCCTCCTGTGTCACAGTAGGACCACATGACATCCCACTAATTTACTAGTGACGAAAAACAAGACGTTTTCTGGATGCCCAGGTCATGCCATCATTAACAATGACTAAGGCTATGTGTGCACATCCGTCATGTTTCATACCCTCTGATGCGCCGTCTACGGAACCGACCCACGCGCACGTCCCGTCCAGACCCAGTGCTCGACGAGACGGGCGTTGGATGTTCTGATAGCCTTCTCATCCATACAGGGCAGATTTATGCTACCTCTAGAGACCTGCCCTCTAGCGCCCGTCGGCGACCCAAAGGATGTTACATGAGGATGTGAGAACAAATGTGTCAGCGGAGCATTCGCTGTTGCTTGGGAGTCCAGGGCATCTCAACGGATATCCCCATGTAGACACTGTGGATTCTGATGGCTAGCTTAGCGCATCAGAGCACGTCTGCGGATCGCCACGGCTACATGGAGATCCGAAGAGACATTCTAGAATTGGCAATGTACGAAGCCACCCAGCCACAGTATCAGTGATGCCGGATACTTAAACGAGTAATCTAACGCATTACTATTTCCAAACCAGTAATCAGATTAAAGTTACTTGTCCAAGTCACTGTGCGTTACTATTTTGTCATTAATAGTAAAATATATATTTTAGTCACAACACTGCACAGCACTGCACAGTCAAATTTACAGAGCAAATCCCACAAGGTGGTACGAAGCAGAGAGCAGGAGGTCCCCCGCCACCCAAACAACAAAAGCTGGACTTCGGTGCAAAACCAACATGTATTTTTTCAGGAAATTGTTTTTAAGTTCAACTTAAAATGTCAGGAGATACATTGTACATTGTTGTTGTGTACATTACTGTTAAAAATGCACTTCAAAAAAACAGAGTGTTGGCAAAACCGGTTGTCATTTTTATGTTGGGGCGGCGGGGGTGTTGTCGGCAGCTGCTGAATGTAACTAATAAAGTAACTTGTAATCTAATTTAGTTACTTTTAAAATCAAGTAATCTGTAAAGTAACTAAATTACTTTTTAAAGGAGTAATCAGTAATCAGATTACTTTTTCAAAGTAACTGTGGCAACACTGCATAGGATACATGCGGAACACTCCGGCAACACATTGGTTGCCGGAGGTCTCAGACCCGTTCGGCTTGAGCGCTTGCTCAGCTTGAGCACATTCTCAGCTTGAGCACTATGCCTAGAGTAGACAGTCGCTGAGCGTTATCAAATGCAAGCCTCTATTGTGTACCAGCTGCAAACATTACCCGACACACAGTCACAGTCTCTGTTCTCAAGCACTCATGAGTTATGCGCTTCCACAACGTCCAGCGCGGACACCAGAAGCAGAGGTGGCTGCCCCGATCCGGAAGGAATGCGCTGTATACAGCTCCGGGGACAGGCCACATCGCTCGCACAGAACTCCGTGGCGTTGCGTGAGACACAATCTGGTCGTAGCCTTGCCGGCTGCGTCATTGGTAAACGGGCTCATCAGGTGTCGCCCGGGGGCAGTACAGCAGGTACCGGCGCACGAAGGAGAGGTGACAAAAGGTAGTTAGTTTGGACCATCACAATGGTGGTGCCTTTACACGTCACATCAGTTTGAAGTAGGCCCTACTCCGTATACCAGTGAACATCCCACTTCCCATTATGAAATCGGACATGCATGGTGAGAACGCAAGACGATAGAAAGTAGTGCATCTAGAGGGGCATGTAGACATATTCACCGTACCGCAGAAACCCGTGAGAAACACTATCGAGCAGGGTGTCGACTTAGCACGAAGCGCCCCTGTCTCGGAGCGGACACTACAGTAGTTGTGCAGTAAAGGGAGAATAGGGAGACGTTTATCTGCTTTCTGGACGCTGCTTCCGTGCACCGCTTATGACAAGACGGATAGACGGGCTCCCCAGAAGGCTGCATGATGAAGGATTCGCACACCGAACGTACAACTGGACACCTGCCACCAATGCTTTGATGGACAACGGTTGCAGCTTGCGGGACTCGAACGGTGCACCATGAAAGGGCACAGCACAGACATGTTTACAGGCAGAGGACTCACAGAGAACGCACCACAGTATGTATAGAATATTGAAGCCAGGCAGAGTCATAGGATTTTAATGTGGAAGTGCAGGCGGGTAATAGGTTGTGCTGCTTCAGAATCGGAATCAGAATCGGCTTTATTCATCATGGAAGTTCATACAAACAAGTATTTACTGGGGCAAGAAGGTGCATACAATAACTGTCTATGGATCTAAAGATGAAAAGTAGAGCAGCGCTGTGACGGAACCACCCGGCCCTAATACAGCACGGAAATGCAACCGGAGGAGAACACGGAAAATCCGCTACTAAAATCGTCCAGTGCAGAACGCTCGTTCAACAAATGAACTCAGCGCCCGACAGCGTGTCGAACATGCGCGGACTGCTGCAGCAGCCGCATGTCACCCGAACAGAAAACTGTTACCACGTCAGCGCACACTGAACAGATGCTTTGAGACGGGTGGCGAGGCAGGACCTGAACGTTTCGCTCACATCCGCTTGCCCAGCCGTGCCTGCGATTTTATCATATGGATGGCGTTGTCCACACTAGCGTAACACATGAAAAGGCCCCACGTGGAATCAAGCCGTTAATGCTGGCTACTGCGCCACCGTGCGGAGCCGGCAGGTCACTTGTAAGGCGCTCTTGCCTGACTATTAGCATGTGGCTACACCTTATTGACTAGTCTGAACGACCAGAGAGGAGATACTTGAAAAGCCCCATCATGATTGAACCCTTGCTACTTTTTGGACGAGTGCATCCACGACGCCCGGCCACACATGACTAACCGTCGGCGGCTCAGCTGGCATAAAACCCACGAGTCAGGACATTAGCAAGTAAACAAACAACGATTGGGATGCTTCTGATGCAGCACAAGTCTCTGACTTTCACAGGGGTTGACGGTATTCACTTGCCCTTTGGCGAGGGCACAGATCGGGATGCGTTCCCCGCAGGCTAACTGCAGCATGCAAATATTGCGATCAGCATAGCGTTGAAATCGATACACGGCATTGGGCCAACAGCGGAGGACTGGTTGGGCCCTATACCGTCCTCCGCCCTGCCCTAGATGCAGCCTGCGTGGTGCCTCATTGTTTACAGCCGACACATATTGCAGTTCTTTGACATGGGTCTACCGAGAGCCAGGGATTCGCAAACGAAGAAGGAAGGTGGGCCGGTGTGCCAGGTAAACACTCTGCTCAATCGAGGTCCCTTGCCGACCAGTCTAGCCGCGCATTTATTCCTGGAGGTGTAGGCAGGTATTCCGGCCTTCGCAGACAGGCATTGTGGTACGCTACTACTCTCAGAACATAGTTCACAGTAGGCCATTTAGTAGCCTACCTATTGGAGTCTGTTAGGACTCCCTGATTAGTAAGCCTGGCAATTGATTGCTCATGCCTGTTGTTACATCAATTCACGTTCATTAATCGTAGCCGCTGGCTTTCATGCAGACCATCTCACAAGCTCTTCTTGAAGATTATGAACAAACATACAGGCCAGATCGGACAGTCATGCCAGGTAATCGTCCAGCTCGATACATTACTCGGGAAACACATCGCACAGCGTATCACGGTAGGTTACACGCCGGCTACGTTCAATTCGGCCAAAGTTCTTAGACATCCCAAGGCTAAGGTCGCTGCCTTTCAGTAATACGGATTCCTAGAAAATATGCTGACATATTGCATTCCTCTTCTCACGAAAGGACACATTTCTTGAGAATGGCCCCCTCAGACGTGGTGCATAATCATACGTTGGAATATATGTTCATCATTATCATTAGGCTACTTATTTTATCTGAAGCATTGATTACATCTGGAATGTTCAGCATTGTCATTACACATTTAGGTATATCTAAAGTATTGATTGTCTTTTACTGTAACAGACACATCTAATAGCAAAGCATCATAGATTTCATTCCTCCACATTCGCTGCCGTTCAGAATTTGTCCGGTAAGTTTAAGCTATCAACCGATAACGTTTGCCGTCTCCATTGTTACTTTAGAAATGTCACTCGGCCGATGTGCTCCAGTGTTTACGCTATATTCATAATTACTGCTGCTACAGAAACGTCATCAAATGCGAGCGATTAGATTACGGAGCTGTCCGCTCCACGATTCTAACGACGGTCTCCGTTCTCTCTCCGCTGGAGAGGATGAGCAACTGGAACCGTGAGAAGACTTCAATAACTAGCGAAGTCATGACAACCAATTAAACAGCGCGAATCAGCAAGCACTTCTGTTCGGCTCAGTCAAGCATTGACAATCAGGGCACATGGTATAAAACAGTAACACTACTAGCTAAAGTAGGCTATCTAGCTAATTCTGGCTGCTCCTTGAATGCATGCTTGTGAAGCAAAGTATCTCGTAATGCCCCCATTATTGTTGACTCCTATTAACCTGATAAGGCGCGCACATTGTATTTGTCCTTGCACAACATTTCCATTTGTACAGAGAGTCTGGCCTCGCTCCATTGACAAGCGTTGACTTCCTTGTAGGCGGGTACTATGTTGAAGTTTAAAACTATTGGATCTGCCCAGAGCCACTCTGGATCTGCCATAACCAATCGCTAGCGTTCGCCTTAGCCAACTCCTTCACCACGGAGCTAGCTGCCGTAGCTGGAAAATCAAACTTCTCCCGAACCCCGTGGGGAGGAGGGCCACAACATCATGACCACCAACAAAACTCAGCAAGGATTGTTCTTGCTCCGGCTTTAACTTATGGATATTCGGCAGCGTTGCCACAACCGCAGAATAGCTTCGCTCGCATCTTTCTCCGCCGCCATTACTGAACTACAACTCAAACTAGTGCACGACATCAACGTCATCGTTCCCAGCCACTCCCTCTGTTCGCTGATTAACCGGTAGAAAATCAACCTGAAAAATCTGACTTACGTACCTCATGGCCAGACCTATGTACAGAAGCGAAAATAAATTTGAGCGGAAGTACGTAGGAGGGCAGAGCCAGGCAACAAATTTCGCTCCTCATGCCTGATATGCTGCGAGTGCTCGTGGTTGGCTCCTGGACGCGGGCCCCCCTGCAGCACAACAGCAGCACGGGAAACGGAGCCATGCTTTCCCTTCCCCGGAGCCTTCCCCGGGGGAGCACGCAGTGGCGCGGATGTAATGGCCTCGCCACAGTCCTTAATGTTGGCCTATCAAGGCCAAACGGGAACTGCGCCCTGACTCGGCGTCCCGAGTTTTCACAGACCACATAGGTGCAGAGCTCCTAGGACGGAGAACCATCAGGAAGCAGCTTGAAACCTTCTTCCAGATCCCTAGAACACACAAAAGCCGTCCGGGTCCAAAGAGACGGACAGGGAAACGCGAACGAAAGATAGGCTAACACAAGACAAAGAACGGGAAGCGACCAGCAATGGCAGCAGCGCAGAACACAAGGTAATCGAGTATGCGTGTGCGTGCATGTGTGCGACTTTATAGCGCCACCTATCGAGCTAAGCCTATGGGCTACGAACACGGCGATGGGTGATATGACGCGCGTTGCCTGAGTGCCATGCCTGAACTTGCTTCGCTCATATAGAGCTCCGGGAGTTGACGTCACGCAATCCCAGCATGCACTGGTCATCGCCATTTTGGCAGGAAAGTGGAGAGCCAAGTGGAGCGCCAGAGTGTACATACATATATACTTACATACATATTATACATAGTTTAATTTGCTGCCTATTTCAATAAACGTTGATTCAACATGGTGGATAGCTGCTGTGCGCCGGGATGCCTGAACCATCGGGGAAAAGATAAAGGGAGAGCATTTTATAGTATTCCTAAGATCCAGAGAGAAGAACCCCTTAATTCCTGACAACCACCCATGGCTTCAACTGAGGATCATTCAGTCTCTTGGAATGACTTATCTGTAATAAATATGTAATGGCATTTTTGTGATGAAAAGTGCACTGATATAATGTACGTTAGCCAACGTTAGTAGCTAACCGTTGACGAACGTTACAGACTAGCTAACACTAGCTAGCTATACAAGTTATAAAACTGACTGCATTAACGTTACACATAGCAATTTGTAGCCGGTAGACTTCAAAGCTGAATATTCATCATCACTAATCCATCTGATTGCGTCCATTTATATCCTTCCAGGCTTTTGTAGGCTTTCAAAGACTCTCCAGAGTAGCACGAATGAAAGTTGATAGAGAGTTGTAAATATCTGGATATAGAAGGTCAGGGAAGCCTTCCGTTTCACTCGTAAAGGTCGTAAAAATAACTCTGTGAGCATTATATGGATCACTAATGTTTAATCGATCAAGTTTTGCTTTATAGCTGCCTATGTCTTTTGAACTAAAGTGCGCAGTGAACTCGGACAGGTTGAAATCCGTGCTGGCGCCGTACATTTTTGCCACTACTTTCCTACCAAAATGGCGAACTAAACAGTAAAGTCTTGTGACGTCCGGAACTTTATAATATGAAAACTGGCATAAGATAAATACACAAAAAACCCCAGTAATAACTTTCCTTTATATCAAGACATTTTAAACCACACATGAAGGAAAGCATGTAACTATCTTTGTAATTTTGTGAAAGGTGTTAGTTTGTTAAATAAGGTAACATAACCAGACTGCCATACTATGCCAATTGCACATACAGTATATCTCACCTAACAGGCTGGGCCCACATTCTTTACAAGCTGACATTCTTGTTGGCAACGGTCACACAGACCAGTAACGATGAATGAAATCCCCCCAATTACTTTTGCCAACCCTCTCAGTCAATGCATAGCAGAACACACTAGATGTAGAAGAAGACACTGTCAAGGTTAATTGGGATTTTTCAGTGCCTGGAGCCATAATTTTGAATGACTGCGCTAAAAGCTCTAGTGAATCTGTGTGGGTTTTACCCATTTTCTTTCACTTCTGGGAAGACAGTTGAAGGTTTTGGACAGGGATTGGTTGCATTCTTGGTATCTGTGCCTCGCAAACATTTTTAATCGATAGTTGAAGTGTGTTAACATGGATATTTTGCATATCTACGCATATCTGATTGCATTTTGATGCTGTATTGTCTAGCATGGATATTTCATGTGGCTACATATTAGATTCAGTTTATTTAGAATGCATGCACCAGTATGTCAAAAGAAAATCCAGGAATTGTTTTCAGCCCATAAGGGTTGAATACAAAATCCACAAAGTAAACATGTATAGTGATCAAGTAATCTGGAACCATCTGTTTTCAGCATTTTAAACAATTGTTAGAGCTTAAGACTAAACTGCTATTGATTGACAATCCATTGACAATAGTGCCAAATGGTAGTCTTTTTTCATTTTTCCATGAAAGCTGTACACCACCAGTGGACAAACATAGTATTAGGCACATCATTGACCCGGCAGTTATTTAAAATAATTTACATACCACAAAAAATATAGAGACAAGCACACACAATGAGAAATTGAGATTATGTGTGTTACTGATTCCAGACACAGCCTATAAAGTTGCTGTAGATGACAGTTCTTTCTTTGTTGAAGCCATGAGTGCACATTTGTGTTGTAATTAAAACGAGTCCACTGATTAAGTGCAGTCTTTTTGCACTGTGAAGAGGGAAAACACAGATATTCATAAAGTTTGTGATGATTGGCAGGTTCTTTCTTCCTGCAGAATATACTTGGGATTTAAAATTTAATTAAGCAAGAGGCTTAAAATTAGAACAAGAGGAATATTCAGTATATTACGACTACGAAAGGGGTTAAGGTCACATTAAACAATGTACAAAATAATGAAACAACTTTGGAGCCTATGTTAATTTATGAATATAACCACTAATCTGTAGTTCATAAGAATCAGTTATGGGTGCTCACAGACATAAATCCATCTAAATAGTATGCAAACCCAAAAAAGTACACACCTATGCAGTGCAGCTCTTTTACACTTCTTTGATTGTGTAGTGGTGTGAAAGTGCTTAATTATTCACTGGGGAAAAATATTAAATATAAGACATAAAATGTGATAGATGTTGCCTACCTCCATCCATCCTTTTTCCTGTATTTACCTGATTACTGAAGGATGATGTGCAGTTCATGTCTTTGTCCCGTGTAGGTCAGATAAAACAGAAAAAAGCCAACAATAATGGCTTTGGCTGCTGTCTGTACGTGTGTGTGTGTGTGTGTACTTACTAGGAATAAGAAAATGCCCCTATCTTCCAAGTTTCTCTTAGCATTGTTTATTGAAATGGACTACAGTTGTTGATAGTGAATCAATCTCCAACAATTAATTTAATTAAAGTCTATAAAGACACTTAATGTAAAACACATCCTACAAGGAAATAAGTAGGTGGAACCTCGTCATACAAATTGGGTACAGTGCACATGTGCTGTGTCTGTCCTGTATGTCTTGTAAGGCATGTTCTCGTGCATAATGTATCAGTTTCGTCATGCATTATAATATAATTTACTCAATTCATTTGACAGAGTGTATCATCTATAAATGATCAACCTCATTAATCATTTCATTTCAATCAAATAAAAATGCAGTTCATGTGTTCGCACAGAGAATGGGAAATAGACACAATGTTTTGCTTTTCCATCAGATCTGCACAACATGTCAATGGATTTTTACTGTATGGCATTTTAAGAAGAATGTTTCCATTATAGTGGAGACTCTAGATCACTGTAAATGAAAGATAATCCATCAGTTTCTTCAGATTTGATTTATTTGTTTGAAAAGCCAAATTACTATTAATTAAATAATTTAAAGACAAAAGACAAAAAACTATTTGTTTGGAAGTGAGCCCAGTCTTATGGTTTGCTAGATAAAACGACTTACAGTCCACTGCTTACATTAGAACCTCTTCCAAAAGGTGACTATATTGACAAATAATAATGTAAAGAAAAAATACAGACTGTATAGTTGGTCAGATTTATTTTTGCATGCACCTAAGCACAAGCGTGACTTTAAGTGCTCACAGAGCAGAGAGAAACTAAAACGGGGGGAAAGGAGCGGTGAGCTACGGTATACAGAGGAATCTTTTATCAGCCTATTAAAAAAAGGACTATGCACCTGATGGAGGTGATGATTATCCTTATTGCGAAAACACAAAGTAAGTCATACAGTACATACATGTTGTTCAAGGTAAGCCTTGGGAACACACCCTTGTTTGAAGTTTAGGACTGTTGGACCATTTAATTTTGACTCCATGCACCCCAACCATGCATTGCTATATTGGCAGCCACAAATGATGGATGTGCTCCCTGTTTTTCATCATCCCAAGCAATTCAAATGATTCATTGTTGTACCATTGTCTTGTTGCAGCTGGTGCTTTTGAATTCATTGAAATACCTTGATTACTTTTTTTTACTGACGCCAGCACTGATAGAGAATATCATTTTTCACTGGCATTAGACCATCTCTAACCAAACAATGAAGTACAATACAATCTGTCATCAAAATAATTGTCAGTCAAAGTGTCACATCCACATGTGCGTCTGAACAATGCGGATTTTAAGGGAGACAGTGTGCTTTTGGGGCTCATAAACTGTTTCCGTCATGTGTTAATTGGATTTGCGAGATTTGGTGGGGCCAACCAACATTTTGCTGCGTACACAGCAACCCCCCCCCCCCCAGAGACATTTTGTGTGTGTATGCACCGCCCCCCGAGACTTTCACAGGTGTTTGTGCGTCTATGTTGCTTCACTCCGTGTGCCTGCGCCTCGTCCATTACTGTTAGCAGGACAACTTGGTTGCCGTTGCCTTCTCAGCGTGAGAAATACAAGGTGTGGCGTGAGAGCGTGTGACCTGGTTGAAATGCGTGTGTCTCACAGCCAATGCGTGAGAGTTGGCAGCCCTGCAATATACCAATAAACACATATAGTGTTTTTTTGCTGAAAGGGCCAATGGTGGTGCTACATAGCCTTAGTGTCTCAGTTTTTAACCACAAAAAGATGGAGTTTTAATCTGTAAACTGTGTCATAAACATTTGAGCCTTTAGCAGGTTTTTATTTCATTTGATCAAAACAATCAGCCATTTGTTAAGTGTGGTAGCTACTGAGAAAGCAGTCCCTCTGGGTGAGTAGGAGCATTTAGCAATATGTTTCAATATGTTTTATTCAATGCTAATCCTACAGTGTCTGTTTTTCAATTTAGATATTTTTTAGTAGGTGTATTGCATCAAAAGTCCCTGTATTTTGAAAAGTTCCACCCCTGGAGCAGGGACTTCACGGTTCCTGCCTTTTGCTTCCTGGAACTGAATTTAGACTGTGGTTCCTGCTGTGGAAACACAGTGAGTTCCGAGGGAAAGTTCCTAGTTTTGGGGTACCATGGCACCATGACCATAGAAAAGAAGCAATGTTTATAAAGGAAAGCTAAAGTGTTGACAGACAAGATAAAGAGGCCAAGACAATGGGGCTAGTGAAGAAGATGAATAGCCTCCAGAACTAAGACACAGAGCAGAAGAGAAGAGAGAGACAGAGCAAGAGAGTACTCAGAAGTCAGTGGAGTGCTGGATGGTAATGAGAGGCCTGCTAAGGTGAAAATTACCTGCCACATGGCAAGGCACACTTTAGAGATGTCATCTGCACAGGGAATAGAAATAGATGGGACAGAGATGGAGAAAGATTGCCTGTCAATGTAAAGTCCAATTTGTTGAAGACAAGAGGAAGTTAAAGAGATATGGTAGAGAATAAGGTACCAAATGATTGACTGACAAGAACACATTTGTGCTTAACAAATTAAAGATATAATTTACATGACAGAAAGATGGAGAATAATTAGACTTTATGTTAATGGTGAAATCCATTAAGAATTGGAAATGATTATCCATGTTCACAACAAACACAGTGCTACTCAATCCTTTAAAAAAAAGGGGAAAAAACTCTTATATGTGTACATGAATGCCCAATACTTACCAAGAAAGCTCTCAAATAGCAAGAACGTCATTGTGTACATTAACTACAGTCATCTTATTGCATACAATAGTATCAGTTTCAGCAGGAGACTTTCTTTCCCCCTTTCCTGCTTGACTCCAAACCACCAAGGTGTGTCCACCTTGGTCTTGCCAATCACATAACAAGATGTAAAACATTGACTTGATTTAAAGTCTCATGCATTTGTATTCACAAGACACTACAACGAGTGACCTTTTTTGTGAATTGTGCCTTTTAGATGAACAATAAAAGGTTTGAGCTTTCAGCAACCTTAATTCATGAAAATTACACTTAGATTTTCTTCTTCCCCTTCCGTAGATGCTTACAAATGACTGCAGTTTTTTTTTTTTATAGAGTATCTCCTGGCACTGTATCTTTGCTTTTTTTATGTAGAAAAGGGAGAATTCAGAAGTCATTTAGCTGTTTAGATGTTTGGGGGGCAGGGTCAGATCTTATGTATACTTTTTTTTTTTACCTTGTCTGCATTTTGATATTAAAGTATGATTGGTATTGTATGTCATTTTGTATGGAAAATATAACCCTTATGTCCCTTACCTGTAACAATGCAATGTAAACAGTAACACCAAAAGTTGTTATCCGAAGTATACTAAATGGTTATTTTGGTTCATAGGTTAAATCTATAATAAAAGCCTACACTGCTGATGTTGTACAAAAAGCTTTGTCCAATGTTGCTGGGTCTGACAAAGTTAATCTTTGGAAGATGTTGCTGAACAGGAAGTTAAAATGCATTATTGTTTCAACATGTTTGTCATATTAACAGAACATCTGTTGAAAGACCTTGAAAGCATATACTTGACTATGTGACACGTCACATGATTTTGACACAAGAAATTCAAACCTCATACATATTATTCCTTAAGGACTATTTTTTCTATGTCACAGTTTGTCTCACAAGAGTCACTGGCATAGACCCTTCTTTGCCCTCCCTGCAGTAAAAACCCAGGTACAGTAGCTCCATGTGGTTCCACCAGTGCCTGTAATGCAAAGAATATGGCATACAGTAGGACCTGCCATACACATTTTTCAGCTTTGCATGTTGTGCAGTGTTATGTTTTCTCTTGATCTTGTTGGCTAGGGTCATCCAGTACATACCTCACTGTTGGTATGCAGACAAAATTGCTACTTTTGAGAATTAAACTGGTTCTGTGAAAACATATTTGATCACAAACGTTTGGTGAGTGGAACCTGTTTCCATTATTGAGGTGTGCAATAACTGTTGTTTAACATCGTCTTGTGAGCATTGGATATAGAAAACTTGTCACAAGAACTTCAATGTCTGGAGAATCCCCATGACTTGACACCAAGGCAAATTGTAGGATCTCAGACCTGATCTGCTGGTTTATATTCTTGGTCAATTGATGCACATGATAACACCCAATTTCTTTCTGATTGTTAGAAATGCTAATAATGCTTTTCAATGTGCATATGTGCGTGCACATGCAAATGTGGATGCAAGAATGTCTCGTTGTTTTGACAGCAGGAAAAACAACATTAGTAGACTTTAGTGTTGTCTTTATGTAATTAGTTTTATTTATAGTGTCTGTGCAAAGTTATATAATATCACAAGCCTCCAACTAAAACCCACTGAAGCAATAAACCGTACAGCTTGTTTCAGTACAAGCATTGAATACAGAAGGTACCAGGGTAATCAGAAATTCCATATGGTCAGTAACTATGAATTGTAGGGCTCCAGGAATTCTCCACCCATACTGTTACACAACAACTGGGTGAGGACTGTGACGGTGCTGGGTTTATTCTATCTGTCCTTCACCATTCCGGACTGTCAGCACCTCTCTACACTCTGGGCCAAGAGTCACTGCAGCAAAAGAAAACAGTCTCTTCCTTACCCCCCTCACACTATAAACACATGCTGTCTACTCGGAAGGCCTGCAGAAACATCTGTTATCGCTGCAGTTGACACACACACCCTCATTACCACTGCCTCTTCAGACCTCCACAAAGTAAAACTCGCCATGCCTCCACAACATATGAACTCTGATTGACCTTAGAGATCAGGACACATTTATGCAATAGTAATGAATTTAGATTACTTTTAGTATCTTTCTTTTGTGTAGAAATATACAGATACGGGCGAGGCCTGAATTTTATAGTTGACTCTTTAAACTCATGTAATTGGTGGAACAATGTTGTCTATTGTGTAAACAATCCTTGAAGAAAACTTGTCAGTTACAAGATCTAATTTAATCAGTAATCTCATTGAATAAATGTCCACTAAATTATGTTGAATGGTTGTGTTTCAACTAAGAATGCTAAGCTTCCAAATGGCATCAAATGGATCTTATTGATTAAAAAAAGTGTTTCCAAAATGAAAATAAGTGATTATCAGGTTATGAGAGGTGAGCGGTTAGATTGGAACCAAAATAGTTTATAAAGGCATCTGATTTAGGTCAGTTGAATTGATAAACCAATAACGTGAGCATTCTTTGGGGGGTCATATGTAGGGGAGAACCATATATAAATATATACATATAAAGATACAAGTAGATACAGTACTGGGATATTTTGAGTGCAAAAATATGACGACATTCTGTCCCTGTGCTATCCTGCCTGATTTCATCATCCACAATCTTGCTTGCTTCGTATTGGTTTCAATTTGTATGCACTACGGTAATAGGAATTTCTCATGGGGTGGGGAAGTAAGTAAAATTGGAAATATCTCGTAAATGAATCCAAAGAGGAATTTAATTGCTCATCCCTGTTCACTAAGTTTGCAATCAGCAAATCCACACACACTGAGGATATTTAAGCTTTGGGCCCTTGCAGTGATAAGAGGAGTATTTTGTCAAAGTTTGGTTGGATTATCCTCCAAGTTTGTAGAGATTGTATACTGTGAGGTTCCATGAAAAAAATATATACTCTCACTGGCCACTTTATTAGGTACACCTCGCTAGTACCGGGTTGGACCCCCTTTTGCCTTCAGAACTGCCTTACTTTCAACAAGGTGTTGGAAACATTCCTCAGATATTTTGGTCCATATTGACATGATAGCATCACGCAGTTGCTGCATTTTTGTCGGCTGCACATCCATGATGCGAATCTTCCGTTCCACTACATCCCAAAGGTGCTCTATTGGATTGAGATCTGGTGACTGTGGAGGCCATTGGAGTACAGTGAACTCATTGTCATGTTCAAGAAACCAGTTTGAGATTATTTGAGCTTTATGACATGGTGCATTATCCTGCTGGAAGTAGCCATCAGAAGAAGAGTACACTGTGGTCATAAGGGGTGGACATGGTCAGCAAACGATGCTCAATTGGTACTAAGGGGCCCATAATGGATGACGCCATTAACATGGCCCTCCACTTCACCCTACAGCACCTGCATCCTACGCCAGGATCCTGTTTGTGGACTTCAGCTCTGCCTTCAACACCATCATCCCCGCCCTGCTTCAGGACAAGCTCTCCCAGCTGAACATGCCCCACTCCACCTGCAGGTGGATCACAGACTTCCTGTCTGACAGGAAGCAGTGTGTTAAGCTGGGAACACAATTCTCTGACTGCCGGGCCATCAGCACTGGATCTCCTCAGGGCTGCATCCTTTCCCCTCTGCTCTTCTCCCTGTACACCAACAGCTGCACCTCCAGTCTTCCGTCTGTCAAACTTCTGAAGTTTGCGGACAACACCACCCTCATTGGGCTCATCTCTGACGGGGACGAGTCTGATTACAGGTGGGAAGCTGACAACCTGGTGACCTGGTGTAGCCAGAACAACTTAGAGCTCAATGCTCTTAAGACAGTGGAAATGGTTGTGGACTTCAGGAAGAATACAGCCCCACTCACCCCCATCACCCTGTGCGACTCCCCAGTCAACACTGTGGAGTCCTTCCGCTTCCTGGGCACCATCCTTTCCCAGGACCTCAAGTGGGATCTGAACATCAGCTCCCTCACCAAAAAAGCACAACAGAGGATGTACTTCCTACGGCAGCTGAAGAAATTCAACCTGCCAAAGACAATGATGGTGCACTTCTACACAGCCATCATTGAGTCCATCCTCACCTCTTCCATCACCATCTGGTACGCTGCTGCCACTGCCAAGGACAAGAGCAGACTGCAGCGTATCATCAGCACTGCTGAGAAGGTGATCGGCTGCAATCTGCCTACCCTCGAGGACCTGCACAGCTCGAGGACCCTGAGGCGAGCGAGGAAGATTGTGGCCGACCCCTCCCACCCTGGCCTCTCCCTGTTCCAGCTACTCCCCGGGGCCGAAAAGTTAAGAGACAAAAAAGTGAAAAAACTCAAAACAAATGCAATACATTGTAAAAAACTCACCGAATTATTCGGTAGTAGTAGTACTTCTACCAGTGGCAGTGCCACCGACACTAACGTCGAAGTGCTAGACCGTCAGGAGGAAGATGCCACAAAAAGAGTAGACAGCGAACTGAGCGAAGCCAACGATAGTGCAGCTGAGGTAGATACCTAGCAGTAGCTGACCAATAGTATTAGCATTTCACTCATAAATTCGGATATAACATGTTGTATTTGTAACACATTTAGACACTTACTAAGTAGTGGAAATAGTATAGATATTGTAAAATCCAATCAAGTCCTTCACCTCTCAAATTCACATTTTGTGCGAGAATATATGGCTACGGTAATTTGCCTCTTAAATTGTAATAATAATAAATAAATTGTATAATCTTATTCATCTCCAGGTTGATGACAGGCCCAGTCCAGTGTTAGTGGAAGACAGCATTGAGGTTGATGACAGGCCCAGTTCAGTGGAAGAGAGAGTCAGGGTAGGCCAGGATGCCAAACCAACTTTTGATTATTTTCAGAGACCCAAGTCAGAAGACCTAGACGTTTTCTTTTGTTTCCACCCAATGCAGAAATAAAAAAACTCAGTCGTACAGAGGGTTTTCTGTGCAAAAAACGGCACTAATCGTAAATGGCTGTCATACAATGAAGAAAGCCATGCATTATACTGTTCCATTTGTATGGCTTTTGCAAAACCTACTGACAGCAATAGTTTTATGAGTGGAATGACTGATTGGAAACATGTTCACCAAAGGTTAGTCCCGCACCAGCAGCAGAGGGCACCGGGGAGTGGGGGCGCCTCTCGGATTTGCGCTCCCGGGGGGGGGGGGGGGGGGGGCAGCTTGATCTGGCTTGGCTCTTTGAAAGGCCACATTAAGGCTTTGAGCATTTTCACATGCAGCATTTTAAGAGCAAATTGGTCTAAGAGACCACACTTTTGGCCCATTAAACAGTTAATGCACAATAAGGAAATTGTTACATCTTTTTTTCAATGTTAGCAGGGTAATTGTTTCCCGTTCCTTGCCTTGCCCTAGACAAGGAGATGTGTGTGTTTGTATGTCTGTGTTTTAGAGTGTGTCAAGGATATCATCTCAAAGTGGAGAACAATCATAAAGATATCTTTGATGCCAACCGAGGCCCTCGTTAAACTGCAATATTTAGCATGCGATTTTCATTTTTCTGGCAAGCCTTGTTTAATCTCCTTCCATATTACAAAATGTTGTCTTAAATCACTTCTCTCCAGCTGTTGTCCCTCAACATAGCCTAGTATATGTATTTACATAGTGACCAAGATTTGTATTTATTTAGTTATTGAATGTCCTAATGACTATGATGTTTATAAAGAAGCATTACTTCTCACTAGACTGCAACTGACAAGCTTCTTTCAGATTGCTCTGTCGGAATCTTTGACTTTGTTAATGATTTATTCATTCTTGTTCATTGAACAGATGTCACATATCAAATATGTATTATTCATTCATTTGGAGAGGATAAAGAACTCCCGAAGTGTTGAAACTAATTTTAGATACAACTGAAGTTATGTACAGTAATAGCATGCAAAAATCCATGTTGTTGCATGATCTGGTGGGGCGTGTTTGTGTGAGATTATGGATTGGTGGGTGTTATTGTGCATTTGTTGAGACTGACATGAAAGGGCAAACTTTCATGTCGCTTGACATTGGGTCGCAAGGTCATTTTGGGATGCTTTCAGTAAAAGTACAGTATTTTTGTCCTCCTGTGTAAGCTCCCAAAAGTCACAAGCAACATCCAACATTCAATGAGACAGTTTTAAGCAAGTTGATGTAATGCGATTTGCTTTTGCTTGCATAACTGCAAGTGTTATTTTTTAATGATGCAATTTCAAAAATACATCAATCAGATAATATGATATGAGATTGTCTTCATAAAAACACACCATTTAATTAACAAATAAAAAAATGACAAAACTGAATTGGCTGGCAAAATGGCTTTATCAAGATGACAAGATCCATGCAGACAAACAAACAATATGGCTATAGCATCAAACAATACAGCACAATCTGGATAACAACTAACGAACATGATACATCTTGTCTACACTTATTAGCATAGTTTTAGGCACAAACATTCGTTAAGAATGGTTGGATGTCCCTAACCAAATCGACTACAATATTGTATGAGTCTGTACAGATAGGGATGTAAACTCCAACTTGACTGGCTGGCGCAGGCATACAATTGTGAGGGGTGCTCGAAAGGATTCTTTCCAGGTCCATGGTGTTTTTTATTTTATTCTTTTTTATCTCATGTTGACCTTGTGAGTGACAGGGCTGTTTGTGTTCTCTCTCAGGTGGGATACCCTTTGTTCTAACTGGTGAACTCTTTGAGCAATCATACCGGCCCGCTGCCTTCATGATTGCAGGCATTGTCAACTGGCTGTCCAACTTTGCTGTGGGACTGCTGTTTCCTTTCATTCAGGTGAGTTTAATGATTGTACACCAACAGTGTGGCATTGACTAGGGTTCTGGGGAGTTTGGTGGTCGGCTGAGAGGAGACACATGACAAAAATAATCACCAGATCAGAGGCAGTAAGGTCTGTTGCAAGGTATACGGCATGAAGGTCCGAAACCTGATTTTTATAGTAAACACTGAGTAGAACACAAAGATAATAAACACTATCTATTATCTTTGTGTATACAGGAAGGGTTGGGTATACAAGAAATGCTAACTAATTATTAGTAAGAAGGCAGCCTTATATGTCATGTCATATTTGGTCCTGACAGCTTCCTCCCTTGTCTAAACTCTTGAGGCCCTAAATACATGGAGATTGAACCGGATAAAAGGTGACATGCTTACAAGACTGTAACTTTAATTCATACTGTAATCAGTATGAATTAAAAATGTTACTGTGAAGATCATAATGGATAATTTGATATAAGATAATGCTAAGGTAATAGGAAAGTAATACTTGATCTACTGATTGGCATTAGCATGTGCAAATGGTAAATCCATACATTTCTCCCACATGCTTGGAATCTTACTTTGGGCGACACTACATTAGGATATGTGAGCTGCTATGGACCTATATAGCAACTTTTGTGACAACATTTTAGTTACATAGTAACTGGTATGTTGTTACACTTCATTACTGTTTGGTGGTACGCATTATTACCCAAGTGAAACTTGGTTAGGGGGAGGTTGACTTTGCAGGGGTAAAAGGATGTTAACATAGATCTCATTTGATGACTCCTTCAACTCCCTCTTCACAATATCCACTCACTCCTTACACACCTTCCCCATTCTGTGTCTTGTAATACTTTTGTGATAACCCATACCACTAACACTTAATACCATTTAATTACAAAGCAATTCCTACTACAGTAGGTTTACAATTGCTATGTAGTCACTAGGTTTGGGTATAATCATGTTGGTATAATCTGTATTTTGTAGAACTAAGAATGTGCATGGTAAAGTGCTTCGTAAACAGTAAACTGTCAGAAAGATAAACTATGAAAAACAGTACACTGTTTTCAGAAAATGTCTTTCCCATCGCCTCGCTTCCGTTTCCTGGGGCGCCACAGCAGTCTCTTATTTTCTCCCCTCCTCTACCTCTCTGGAACACTGAACCTCTCTCTCGCTCTTTTCTTTCCTCACTATTTCTGCCCTTCGTTTGAAAGTTTTGAAGATTTAATAGCCTGAGCCACTTCTCTGTATGTTAATATTGGAAGCAGATGGTGTTGGATGAGAGAGGAATTAATTTGTTGGCAGTTGTGGGTAATGCTTGATTCTTGGCTTACTGTGTGTTGTGTTTCCTCCTGAAAATGTATAGGTAATTAGGTAATGAGTTGATGAGAGGATAAAAAAATCACATAAATGATTACAACATATTATTGTTGATAAACATACCATTCTGACATTTGGGGGGTATTCCAGAAAGCGGGTTTAATGAAAACCCTGAGTTGGGTAACCCTAAAATGAGGCAAACTCTGTGTTTTCCGTTCCAGAAAAAGAGGTAATGAAAACTTTTGGTCAGTGTCCATGGTAACTTACTCTGTGAACCTAACCCACTCGCTAGCAGGTTTTCCATGACAAACTCTGCATGTCTACCTATCCCCTCCCACTTTCTGAGCCTGATACAGTTGGCAGGTTTTGACCGATCTCGAACAACATTTTATTTGCTTAGTTATACACCGGGAGAGGATTTTAAGACTGTGATTCGATGTGCTTTAATTCCCTGATGAATACCTAAGTTAAAGATCCTGTTAAGTGGAATTAAAAACGAGTTTCAAGTTCACCACACCACAGACAAAACAGTATAGAATTAGAATTTATTTGTTCAATGAGTGAAACATACAGATGCATATAAATGAATGGTCCAGGTGCGGCCGGAGGATAAACGGCCGGGTGGGCAATGCTCGGTACGGCTCCGCGCTGCAAGAGAAGCCGTGTGTTGGTGAACCCCGTCTGTCTCTGGTCCATGTTAAAACTGTCCGCCATGAAATGGTCAGTGCAGAGGCGGCTGTTGGAGTTTATCCGAAGCTTTCCATGAGCTCTTCACAAAATCTATCCACCTATTTTTCCTTTCATTATCAATAGGGAACTTAAATGGCGTTGCAGCGCAGCTGAAGTTCTTGCATCAGGGAAGATGCAGTTGCGGGTGGGAGGAGACATCCTGAAGCTAGCTAGCTAGCTGATGTAAGCTACAATAACAGTACAGCAGGAGGAGCCATTCAGTGATCTGACGTAGATAGGTTGAAATGACGTAGATAGGTAGTTTTTTGGCTCCGCCCATTAAAACCTGATCTGAAAACGGAAGAGAAACTGTTCTTCGGTCCAACTCCACATTTCAGTGCGACAAAGTTTTAGCGCTTTGCACCAGGGGCGTAGCCAGTATTGGGCCAGGGCGGCACTGGCCCGCCCACATTACTCACTGGCCCGCCCAGGCAAGTTTGATCAAAATGCATTTTTAGTTCATTTTTATTATTCAAATGTATTTAAGAAGATATATTAATATAAACCTGATTTATAGTTGACTGGTGTGTGTGTTTAATTTGTTTTCCGAATAAAATGTAAACTGTTGAAGCAAGTTGTAGAACGATAAGAGGTAGCTGGTTGCTAGGAGTTCCGAAGACTCTGGGCGGCCTTTAGCCAGCTAACTTTGCTAGACTAGCTGCTTTTTAGCCAATGTACTAACATCGCCACAATAATGGCTAAACAAGTGACCTGCCCCGGACCGTTTTTGCCCTGGATTCCTCTACTAGTCTGTCGTCTGGTAGGCTACCTTTGCCCTGTCATCCTGCCTCAGTGTGTACCGAACTACAAAACGGAGCCGTTTTGTGCTTGTAATAAGTGTGCGCTCTGCGCTTGTATCATCTACCCCAGTCTCCACTGAGTAGCCTATTCGTTCCACTATGCTGGTTTGTCCCTATTGAGCTCTGTTGGTTGAACATGATGTTTAGATAGTGTTTTGTTGTTGCCTTTGCTGAATATTGCAAAGTAAAGGTGTCACTGTTTTTGCAGTTGGTCTATTATTTTTTCTACTCTCTAACACCGTGTCGTAACTGGGTGCAAGCACGACTGTCGCGTAGCATCGGACGCTCTCTGTCAACACTGTATCCGTCAAATTCACTTCTGTTACGTAAACTAACCACATGTGCTAGACTACAGAGCTTTCAACGCGAGCGACAAAAAAATAAATAGAAACAGGGCGTCCAACAAAAATTTCAGCCAAAACGTAGCACTAATTATTATTTAAGGAAATAATTCTAGGAAAAATTATAGGCCCACTCACTTTTGCACTGGCCCGCCCAAAATACAATTTCGGCCTACGCCCCTGCTTTGCACATGCTTTCAGGAACTCATTTACATTTACGCATTTAGCAGACGCTTTTATCCAAAGCGACTTCCAAAAGAGAGCTTTACAAAAGAGCATAGGTCACTGATCATAACAACGAGATAGCCCCAAACATTGCGAGCAGCCAAAACATGAAGCATACATTGTGAAAAACCAAATAAGTGCCAAAGGGAAGAACCATAAGAGCATGCAGTTAAACAAGTTACAATAAAAACAACATGAAACTCAGAAAGTGCAAGAGTGTACCTGTAGAAAAGAAGACAAAACAACAATCAACAGTAAAATATTTCACAGCGAGTACAAGAATTTAAAACCGTCACAACTAACCAACAAGAGCAACAAGTCTCTCAATACGAGTCATTGTGATCCTGGAGGAAACTAACATCAGGTCCAGCCAAGCATTCCTAAGTGTCATTTCACACGTATATAATGTACTTAGACGCAAAACATGGAACTTACTTTACAGGATCTTTAACGTTACCATTTCCCCCATTACCGTTTTATTTTAGTAACATTCTCAGCCCTTACACCGCTAATGTTACACACCAAGGACGTGCACTCAGAACCGACCAAATGCTTTTTGGCACTGAAATAAAGACAAATCATTGCAATTGTATTTGGTCTTCTTCATTGCCTACAAATAGAAATCCAATAATGAGTATTTTTATCGGCTATTGTTCCTATAATTTACATGATTCACCTGTGACCATGTACTCTCCTGTAAAGGCCCCGTCACACCATAACGTTCTGGTCGACGTTCTATGACGTTAGAGGAAACGTTGGTAATCGTCCATGGTCGCTGGTATAGCGCTGGTATAGCGTCAGAAGAGTGTTGTGTGGATGCTGGTGACGCTGGTAATCGTCGGTAATCGTTGGTGATCGGCGGAGAACGCTGGTCCAAAAAAAAAGTTTTGAACATGCACAAAAGTTCTCATGGCGACCAGCGTTCTTCAACGTTTAATTTTAAACGCTGGATAACGCTGAAGATCGTTTGTGGAACGTTTGACTAACGTTGCGCACGTTTGGCTATCGTTTGACTAACTTTGCACACGTTATTCAGTCGTTACCCTAGCGTTACTTGGTTGTTATTCATCATTTGCTTTGAAGCGAACAACTCACTCGCTAGTAGCAGAAGCCCCCCTCGCACCCTTATGTCGTCTAGGCGGCATGATGTTTACTGTTCAGGACAACTGAAACCACTGATTTTCCAGTGTTTTATACCCGTTTGGTCATAAAACCCACACGCCAGCAAAACGCTACTCTGTCGTTATTCACATGTAAGTCACACGCTCAACACGCTCGTCTAACGTTGACTAATCGTTTGTCGCGCGTAGCAAAACGCTACTCTGTCGTTATTCACACGCCAGTGGCACGTCATCACACGCTAATAGTTTTCAGCTTACTTGGTCGCTGTTACACATTGTTATTTGACTATGGGTTCAATCAGAGCAAGAAAGGTCAAAGTAAGGTTAAATAAAATAAAAATGTAATAACATTGCAAATTAATTAAATCAATTACAAGGCAAACATGTTACAAAATGAAGGTTACTCTTACCAAGCTAAATAAAGGCCGAATTATAGTACTCCGACTCCGTTACGGACAAACAGACTGAGTCGGACGGATTTGTTGAATTTATAGTACTCCGAAGGCTGTGGGTGCTGAAAACAATTCACCGCCAGAAGAGTAGGTGGCGCTGCACTGCGATGCTAGCTAGGTTATCGAAAAGTCTGAGCAAATTTACAAATTAGCCGTTTCATCAATAAAATAAGCAAATTTTCAGCAACTACACTGCCCATTTCTCGTCACATTTTAATTCAGATGCTGATTTACATGTACTGTTTAGCTAAAATATGATTTGTAAAAAAGCAACCCCGCCCCTGACGCAAGCGGTTCTTAATACGGACCAATCACAGCCAAGGGGTATCCGTAAAATGACGGACGGACGGATAGTCAGGAAAATCAGGAGGTGCACGTAGAGCTCTCCGAGGGGCTCGGAGAGGGCTCGGAGAGGGCGTTCCACGTCAGAGAAGGGCGTTCCCTGTGTCCATGTCTGTGAAAACGGAGTAGTATAAATCGGCCTTTAGAGATAGAAAGCAAGAGGTGAGGATGGAGGAGTAGGACAAGCCAGAGCTGAGAAGGTCTCAGGAGATCAAGAATCCACAGAACAATGCTTCACAATTCAGAATCAGAATGGGTTTTATTCGCCATGAAAGTTTGCACAGACAAGGAATTTGCTTTGGCAGGAAGGTGCAAACATTAAACATATAGGAATCTAAAATTTAATATGAGGACTAACTATACTAAGGGTACATAACTAGCAATACTAAGTGGAATTAGATTAAAATAAACTATACAATAAAATATAAAATAAAATACAAGTTGCAGTAATTTACAATATAAAAATACAAAAAATACAAATATTACAAAAAATACAAATGGTACAAGATTGTATTGTGCAGTGCAAAAAGCAGTGTGTTTTAAGGGCATTGAGTCATGAAGTCAGTGTGAACCCTTGGCCTTGTTGAAGAGGCCAACAGTGGAAGGGAAGAAACTGTTTTTGTTTAGAAGTGCACCATCATTGTCTTTGGCAGGTTGAATTTCTTCAGCTGCCGTAGGAAGTACATTCTCTGTTGTGCTTTCTTGGTGAGGGAGCTGATGTTCAGGTCACACTTGAGGTCCTGTGAGAGGATAGTGCCCAGGAAGCGGAAGGACTCCACAGTGTTGACTGGGGAGTCACACAGGGTGATGGGGGTGAGTGGGGCTGTATTCTTCCTGAAGTCCACAACCATCTCCACAGTCTTAAGAGCACTGAGCTCTAGGTTGTTCTGGCTGCACCAGGTCACCAGGTTGGCCGCTTCCCACCTATAATCAGACTTGTTTCCACCAGAGATGAGCCCAATGAGGGTGGTGTCATCCGCAAACTTCAGGAGTTTGACAGACGGATGACTAGAGGTGCAGCTGTTGGTGTACAGGGAGAAGAGCAGAGGAGAAAGGATGCAGCCCTGGGGTGATCCAGTGCTGATGGACCGGGAGTCAGAGACTTGTGTTCCCATTCCTTTTATACCCAAGAACAACCAATCACACCACAATCTTGACCCTTACTTATCAACATATGACTACTAGCAATGCTACAGTAAGTTACACAATGAGGTGTGAGAGCCATCAAGTTGAGACTCTGTCCAGTAACTCCAGATTTTAGCATATGAGAGGTGGTGGCAGGTTTACACCCAGCCTTACAAGATCAGCCTTTATTCTTCTGCCCTAAGTACACCATCTCTTGGTCAGTTTTTGGCACTTGCTTCATGAGAAGCAGTTTGTACAACTCCTTTACTGGTAACTGGGAATACATGAGATTACTTTAAATTCCACAGTTCCTCATGCAGAATTCATCTGTCATTAATTGAACATCTCACTGTGTACAGCAGCTCTGTTCAACAGGATTTGAATGTGCAAATATTTTCGATTAATTGTTCTTATCATTTCAGTGTAACTGAAGATTCCACACAAGCCTGTAAATAAAAGTACATGGGGAGAGAACTACCAGTAGCTACCATACATAGGCATCTCTGCATCCATCTCTCGGCAGCAGTCAACGTCTCTTCATCATCTTAATCATCATCATCATCCTGTGATGAAAAGCATTCTGTTGGGGGTTACTACGACTACAAGTTGAAATAGGCACCAACTGATATTTACTTTGTATCATATCAAATATGACTAAAACCAAGGTGACTTATAGGCTACAATCACAAGCTTATAGGCCGAAGCAAAATATGCCTTACCTGTTTGTAGTATGTTTTTATATTTAATATAACATTTAACATGCTGTTTTATTAAGTCCACCATTATTTCACCTGTAATATTAATGGACAGTGTGGTTAAATGTTCAATGTATGGACTGGCTTCTGCATTCGAATGTATGCATAGTCTCCCACGTCAATTGTCTCTCCTACGCTGCTACAGTTGAGATGCTTTTTTCCGGGATATGTGCTGAGATTCACCATAACCACGTATTAACACTTCTATCTGAAGTGTGGTGAAGTAGGACAATGGTATTTGTCGCCGGGTGCTGTGGTGGATCCTAGTATCGGAGTTACATTGATGTTGGCTTTTAATAGTTCTCATGCCTGCGCTTAACTCAGAGTGGATGTACTCCGAGTTGAACTAATTCAAATCAGCTTTTCTGGAACCGAAAAGTTGGGGTTTCCCATTTTAGAGTAAATCAACTCAGAATTCAGGGTTAGGTTCACAGTTTGTTGAACCAGTTTTCTGGAAAACCCCCCTGGATAGGTGAGCATTCAATCCAAATTATGGACATCTGTGAACACCTACTTTTCAGGTGCATATACTGGATATTTTGGTTGCTTATTTTCACAAAATTGCATTTCCTTGCCCTAACTGTGTTTTGTTGTCATTTAGACCTGAAGAAACGTTACTATATTTCAAATAAAAACAAACAACACTCACTTTCTGTCTGAGGGATTCCGGTGGTGGATTGTCCTCAATCGTTTGATCTAGCCTAGCCCCAAGCTTCTGCTTCACACTACAAATTCTATAAGAGTGCTCTCCAACCCTTCTTCAGTAATGAGGTCCCTGGTGCTACCCTAAACGTTCCTCTTGTTGCCGTCTCACTTTTCACTACGACAGAATGCTTGGAACTGAGGGCGAGAGAGAGGTTTCCCCCCAAGAGAGGGATGAGGGAAGAGAACAGAACAGGCAGGCCCCAGTTTTCCCCAAAGAAGGGAGTCACGTAGCAGCTATAGCCTTGTTCAATTTCCTGTCTTGTCAGGGTAAAATCCAAGAGAACCTTACTTCCTTTAACGGAGTCCAATCATGTCGTTTGATGTTTTTTCTTTACGATTCCCTAACAATAGGCTTTTGCTCATGGACAGTGGGGATTTGCTGGTGTGGTTTTACAAGATTTTCGAGTCCTTCAGGTGTACTACAGTAATGTCAGTTAGGTTAAAGTCTGTATTGGTCTTTATCCATTAAAATGCGTGCTGAACATGAGGAGGGGCAACTCAAGCAAGGTGACCTTGACCAATCACACTGGCAGTTCTATGTATTATCAATTGTCTTTGTTTTTTTGATGTAATTGATGTAAGAATTAAAATGCTTTTTGTTGTTGCTTACAGACAGGCAGTGATGTATTGATTAAAATAGCATGCGCTTCATAGGCTATGAGTTAGGGTTAGTGTTAGGTTTAGGGAGAATTTGGTAGAAGGAATTCCAGTGGTCAGTAATGTTTATTCACATTGTAAAATCTGCTGCACATTCTCACTATAAATCTGTGTGATTTAAGGTGAGAGTACAGTATATTGTAAAATGCATGTGAGTGAATATACTGTATGTCCACTATATTTGCCAGATCATTAACATTTTAAGCATCACACTAATCAACTGGATGTGTTTATAAATAATAAATACTTTCTACTTACTTTGATGAATGCCCTCTCACCTGTTCTTAAATATAATGTGTGGTCCATGTATTCTTGTCTATATGCTAATAGGTCAACGACACACATGAAAAGTCTGTAGGTCATGCCAACCTTTTAGTTAAGTGGATATATCTGACATTATCTCTCTAATAATGGCAGGAATTTCTGTGTGTGTACAAATTTGAATGGGTTTAGTTACCGGGCACTCTGTAAAGTTCATTTTCTGCATGTGTCCTCCATATATATCCGTATAATCCAACAGAGTGCAGTGCCACGATTGTGGTGGTTTGGATAAGCATTTCAACATCAAATATTGAAAAAATAATTTGTCGCAGCTTGTCGCACCTGTCTCAGGTGATTAACAAAGGCATTCGCAATGAAATTAAACTAATTGTAGTAAGGAAAATAAGGAAATTCTGTTTAGTTATTTAGAAGTAAATTCACTTTTACAACCGATATTCAGCTGCTTTCAAAAGGGCTGGATAGCAAACAGAACAACAATATAAAGTGGATTTACTATCAGTATAGATCAGTGAATTTTGTTACATGTGTTTACCGATGTCTGCACATTGCAAATGTACAAGCGCTGTATGGTGAATTAGGCCTACAATTATGACAACTGGCTCAACCATTGTGCATGTAATGACTTCTGTTATGAACTAAATGTTTAGGTGTTTGTGGTAGTCAGACTATTTAACAGAGAACAGAGTACATTTTGGTAACATAAGCAATTTATAACATAGGAAACAGCAGACAAATTAAGGCTATATAATCATTTGCATGAATGTCGGCTATCTATAATTCCAGGAATCTGTGTGTGTGCCACCAATTTTATCATGGGAGCTATGCACTATCTATAGTACAAGGAAGCTCTATTTGTGTGTTACACTGACATCTTAATCACCGACTGCATCACGGGCACTGTGCACTTGTACTGTAAATTACAAAACAAAATGGTAAAAAGTAAGAAATAAATGTCTTTATGCTATTTCCAGATATACCATTTGCGACATGTAGATAAAGCCTGCAGGCATTGTCTGCACAGCCTTGTTAATTACTGAAACAGATCATGCGACTGAGATTCTGACCTATAGTTGCCTACTGTAGAGGGTTTGAAAGAGTGTTTGAACATGCCCGTGAAGGTGATAGAACGGATGAGTGTGTCTGTGTGGGTGTCAACAATGGTACATTTATCAATAAGAAATATTTTGCCTCTCTATTTGCTGACCTATACAGTAACTAGTTCCTATATCCGTGTATTGGATTTACGGAGATGTCGCAGTCCTAAAGAACACAATATTGTATTTTCTGTGGGAGGAATCAATGTGGCATTTAGCTTTACATGATCTGCCAGAATGCTAAAGGTCTCAGAGAAAGCATCTCTTTTCACCCCTGTTCTTAATTTATCTCAAATTTCTCTCTATATACAGTATAGTAGAACTTTCTGAAATATCGGTGTGAAAGTTATATTTGATCAACCATGAAAGTGTTTTTTCTTACCTCCATCTATCTTTCCCAGACAAACTATTAAAAGAGATATCCATAACAGCTCTTAACCAACTGCCCCTCCCCCATCTACCTTCATATCCCTCTTTCCCCACCTACTTTTGTCAAGGACATGAACAAAATTGCAGTTGTTTGGCATTGGGCCATACTTCTATAATGCTGATGCCAGATCAACGTGGGAACACTTTTATATTTTTTGCCAATATGTGATTAAGTTATTTAATTTAATGCTGACCATGAGTTTAAAAATGCTTCTGCAAATCAATTGAAATTCCTTTCGGCATCATATAGATACTATTATAGCTCACTAAGATATTAGACTTCCCATGCCATCCTCACTAATGGCATTGGTTACAACAAAAGTAATTTCTAGTTAAATCAAGGTTAAATCATTTTATTTTATTAATGTTGTCTAAAAGCTTGTTTTTCTAAATGCCAAGCTTACATTCATGGACTGGGAAGACATTTGACATGGTCAATAGGGCATTACATATCAGAATCAGAATCATGAATTTGGTTTATTCGCCATGTATGTTATACAAACACGGAATTTACTGTGGCAGGGAGGTGCAAAACACTAAACATATACAAATCTTAAATTAAGTAAAAGTACAAAAGTTTAACTATTTCTAAGAACTAAACAATCTAAGAATACAACAATTTAAATATAAAATATATATAAAAATAAGAATAGAATGAGCAGTGTGAGTGGTCAGCATAGTGCAATCAGATACTGAGATAAGGTGGCTTATGCATACTGAATTGCCATTAGATGGACTTTGTTGGATGATTTTCTGTCAGAGGATGGGCCAAGGAAAGCACCACAATGAAAAGAGTTGACTTTGTTTATTAGGTCAAGCTGCTCGGATCACATCACCACGACAGGCAGAGTGGTTGGCATGAGTGAGAAAACATGTCTCTCAGAAGTCCTTTATATATGGCTGGACTGTACAAATATAGTTAACACCACAACATATCCTTAAACGGTACACATTCCACAACTAGATGCACAGAAGAAACGACACACAGGTGATACGGTCATCAATCATTGCTTGTACTATTCTCTGCATCTTCTCTTAACCTAAGTTGACCAGAGCACATTCCCTGATCTATATGTGTCTTGTCCAAGGCCTTCTTCGTGACCTGTATGGAGAACTGTGTCTCACTGGTGGACTTCGAATGCGGCCTTAGAACTTCTCATCCCTTTCGCTTCCACATACTTGTGCAAGGCAGGCTTATCCAAACTGATCACACTCAAAAGAAAATGAGGTGCGGTTGTGTTTAACCGAAATGTAATTGGAAATTCAACAGTTTTTCAGGACAAAGCAGGCTGAATTTTCCCATTGAATGATGATCAAAAATAATAGTGGCTAATAATAATAAAAGATGGCAATAAAAAAAATGTCATAGAGGCTAATAATATGAAAATAATAGTAATAGTGGCTAATAATAAAAATTGCCTAATAGAGGCTAATAATAATAATAAGAGGCATATAATATTAATAATGGAGGCAAGTAATAATATACCTATTATTTTATACCTTAGCTATAATTATACTACTACTATAATTAATAGTTATTTGATCGGGGGGGGGGATACAGTTCCAAGTACAGATGAACAGTTTGGGAGGGCCCTATTGTTAGAGGGGCAGGTTAAATTATACATTATGCATGTCTTGTGTTGATATTGAATGTCGTTAGTGTGACATTTGGTTTGGTGCTTCAATCTAGAGGAAAAAGTTTGTGTGGAGCCCTGTATAGGCACTCATAACAACTCAAAGGTAATTAAAACAGCCTTTATGTAATCTAAATCACTTCTTTGACAGTCTGTAAGAGAAAAGGTTATGTATAGGATAAAACAGGGTAATTACCCCCCCTCCCCCAATAATAATATCTCACCACTCACACATGTATGTGGATTTACATTTATGCATTTAGCAGACGCTTTTATCCAAAGCGACTTCCAAGAGAGAGCATTACAAAAGAGCATAGGTCACTGATCATAACAACGAGATAGCCCCAAACATTGCAAGCAGCCAAAACATGAAGTATACATTGTGAAAAACCAAATAAGTGCCAAGGGGAAGAACCATAAGAGCATGCAGTTAAACAAGTTACAATTAAACAACATGAAACTCAAAAAAGTGCAAGAGTGTACCTGTAAAGAAGAAGACAAAAACAACAGTCAACAGTAAAATATTTCACAGCGAGTACAAGAATTTAAAGCCGTCACAACTAACCAACAGGAGCAACAAGTCTCTCAATACGAGTCATTGTGATCCTGGAGGAAATTAACATCAGGTCCAGCCAAGCATTTCTAAGTGCCGTTGTACTCCCGGAACAAGTGCGTCTTGAGCCTTTTCTTGAAGGTGGGGAGACAGTCAGTGTCCCTGATGGAGGTGGGGAGTTGATTCCACCATTGGGGGGCCAGACAGGAGAAGAGCTTGTGTTGGGACCGGGCGCTCTTGAGCGGTGGGACCACCAGACGGTTGTCAGAAGAAGACCGTAGGTGGCGGGTGGGGGTGTACGGCTGCAGGAGAGACTTGATGTAGTCGGGTGCAGTCCCGTTCACCGCTCGGAAGGTCAGTACCAGAGTCTTGAATCTGATACGGGCCGTGACGGGAAGCCAGTGGAGGGAGATGAGGAGCGGGGTAACATGGGAGCGTCTGGGTAGATTGAAGACCAGACGGGCTGCCGCATTCTGAATCCTCTGGAGAGGGCGGGTTGCGCGTGCTGGGAGACCGGCGAGCAGCGAGTTGCAGTAGTCCAGCTTTGAGAGGACAAGTGCTTGGACTAGCAGCTGGGTGGAATGCTCAGACAGGTATCTCCTGATCTTCCGGATGTTGTAGAGGGTGAATCTACACGACCTGGAGACCGCAGCAATGTGGGCTGTGAGGGAGAGCTCGTCATCCATGGTCACCCCGAGGTTCCTGGCAGAGGATGAAGGGGTCACCGTCGCCGATCCCAGGGTGATTGAGAGATCGTGGGAGATGGAGGGTTTGGCCGGGATGATGAGGAGTTCTGTTTTGGCGAGGTTCAGCTGGAGGTGGTGCTCGGTCATCCAGGCGGAGATGTCTGTGAGGCAGGCCTCGATCCTAGCTGAGATCCCCGGATCAGTCGGGGGGAACGACAGGTACAGCTGCGTGTTGTCAGCATAGCAGTGGTAGGAGAAGCCATGGGAGGTGATGATTGGTCCAAGCGAGGTGGTGTAGAGGGAGAAGAGGAGCGGTCCAAGGACAGAGCCCTGTGGGACACCAGTGGAGAGCTGGCGGGGGCCTGACACTTTGCCTCCCCAGGAGACCTGGTAGGATCTTCCCGACAGGTAGGATGAGATCCACTGAAGTGCAGTGCCAGTGATGCCCATCTCAGAAAGTCTGGCCAGCAGGATCTGATGGTTAACCGTATCAAATGCTGCAGAAAGGTCCAGCAGAATGATGACGGATGACCTCGACGCCGCTCTGGCAGACTGAAGGGCAGAGGTGACTGACAGGAGGGCAGTTTCAGTGGAGTGACCAGTCTTGAAGCCCGATTGGTTGGGGTCAAGCAGGTTGTTCTGAGAGAGGAAGTTTGACAGTTGGTTAGATACAGCGCGTTCAATTGTTTTAGAAAAGAAGGGTAGTAGTGATACCGGTCTGTAGTTCTGGAGGACGGCAGGGTTAAGGGAGGGTTTTTTGAGTAGAGGGCTAACTCTGGCCTGTTTGAAGGCAGAGGGGAAAGTGCCGGAAGTAAGAGAAGAGTTAAGGACATGGAGAAGAAAAGTTATGATGGAGGGAGAGATGGTTTGAAAGAGAGGGGATGGGACTGGATCAAGGGGACAGGAGGTGGGGCGATGAGAGAGAATGAGGTCAGAGATCTCTGCCTCGGACAGGGGAGAGAAAGAGTTTAGACATTTAGTTGGGTTAGTCATAGAGGGCAAGTGGGTAGGAAAGGTGGGTTCAGGGAACCGACTGCTAATGTCAGCAACTTTTTTCTCAAAGAAGGAGGAGAAGTCGTCTGCTGTCAGGGTGGAGGGGGAGGGTGGGGGAGGTGGGTTAAGAAGGGTGGAGAAGGTAGAGAAAAGTTTGTGAGGGTTTGAGGCAGAGTTAATTTTGTTCAGGAAGTAGTGGGTTTTAGCATCAGTTATGCAGGCAGAGAAGGATTTGAGGAGGGAGTGATACTTATCGAGGTCCAGACCGTCTTTGGACTTGCGTCATCTCCTCTCAGCTGCCCGAAGGATGGACCGTTCTGCACGAATCACATCCGTGAGCCACGGGCAGGAGGGAGAGGATCGCGCAGGCCTGGTTGACAGGGGACAGAGAGTGTCAAGTGATGCAGTTAGTGTGGATAACAGGGTGTTGGAGGCAGTGTCAGTGGGGTGGCACATAAACTCGTCAATGGGAGGGAGGGAGGATGTTACAATGGAGGAGAAATGGGAGGGGGATAGGGAGCGGAGGTTGCGGCGGAAAGTTACGAGGGGAGGTAGGAGGAGTTGGAGGGAGAGAGACAGAGAATTGGATGAAGGAGTGATCAGAAATGTGAAGTGGGGTTACAGAGGTTAAGTCAGTGATACAGTTACGTGTCAGGATGAGGTCGAACTGTTTTCCTGCCTTGTGGGTCGCCGGTGTGTTCAGCAGCTTCAGGTCGAAGGATGTCAGAAGAGACTTGAAGTCGACGGCCTGCGTTCCTTAGAGGTAGATGTTGAAGTCCCCAAGGAGTATCAGTGGTGTTCCATCATCCGGGAGGACGCTGAGGAGCATGTCCAGCTCTTCCACAAAGTCGGCTAACGGCCCTGGTGGGCGGTAGAGGACAACTAACAATGCTTTGATAGGATCAGTTAGCATCACATAATGGTGTTCAAATGATTTGGCAGTAACAGAGAGTGGGGTGGATGTGTATTTAATATGTGGGGAAAGAAGCAAACCTGTCCCACCACCTCGCCCAGTTGAGCGGGGTGAGTGAGAGAACGAGTGGTTGACGGAGAGAGCAGCTGGAGTTGCAGTGTTCTCTGGGCGAATCCATGTCTCTGTCAGCGCAAGGGCGTGAAGAGAAGCATGGGATGCAAACGCCGGGATGAAGTCTGCTTTGTTCACAGCAGACTGGCAGTTCCAGAGCCCAATAGAAAGAGAGAGGGCAGGTGAGGAAGATCTGGATAGGTAGCTAAGATTAGAAGTGAACCGTATATACTTTGTGACATATCTACGTCTACGAGTGGTGTAATGAGCGGGAATGCTGAAGAAACACATGCTAGCTAGGAATATGTTCTAGGTAGAATAGAATACAAATAGGGTGATACCTATCAGAAGAGGTGATCCGCCTCGTCGGCCATCCTCGGTGGACTCCCGCAGGTAGACTCCCGCAGGTAGACTCCCGCAGGTAGACTCCCGCAGGTAGACTCCCGCAGGTAGACTCCCGCAGGTAGACTCCCTGTCTTCGTGCACTGAGGCTGCCAGATGAGGCTGCCTCTGCAGTGCTAGCCGCCTTAAATATGCTAAAGGCGCAGCTGACAATGGCCCTAATTATGTAAACAAAGCCAGGGTCTCACTCGGCGGCAAGTACCCTGAAACTCGACCTCTAGCTAGCTACCTATTGACCAATTTAGCTGATATACCCTTACCCTCTATCCTAGAAACAACGTTTTAGCTCAACACAAATGAATAAAACAAACTCTGGTTACTTACTTACAGTCAAGATGGCAGTCACGTTATCAGAGCAACAGACAACTATAGCAGGCCTATTTATGGCCAAATGTTGACCAAATAGTCATCTGACAGTTGTATTAAAATCAACAGAAAATATTTTTACAAAAATACATAGGCTTACAGATTTGGACTAGGATTGAAAAACGGCCCGGGACTTTGAAACGCAGACCGGCCTATCAGAATCAGAATCAGAATTGGTGTTTATTCGCCATGAAAGTTTGCACAGACAAGGAATTTACTTTGGCAGGAGAGCCTACCTAGGCAGCCATTTTCGGCGCCAACTACAAAGTTACAGCATAACATGAGGAGAGAGGAGGAGAGAAAAAGGCAACCCCCAGACAATGCTCCTAGAGGAGTACAGTGTGGGAACAGACAAAAACCTCAGCACATAAGCACAACAACATTTACAACGGGGATACTACGAACGTGTATTATTGGGTGTGCTTTGCCTTCGGCAAGGGCACAACCTTTGTTCTCTCACATATATATTTATTGGGTGTGCTTTGCCTTCGGCAAGGGCACAACCTTTGTTCTCTCACATATACATTATTATTATTATTATTTATTTTTGCCCCCCTAAATCTCAGTCAATATTTGGCTTACATAGACAACCTAGGTGTCAAAAGTTTCGTCTTGGTAGCGATTGAGTTGCTTGTATTTGTATTTACCCTCCGTTGCACGGTTTAGGCTCAAGTTAAGTTTTTATGGCGAAAAGTGAAGCTAACGGTGGCTAATTTGCTAGCCACAGTCACTGACGTTACTAACGTCACGAAAACACGCGTGATTACCTGTAGCAGAACATTTGTTTCGCATCTGTTAAGTAATCATATATTTATTCACATCATAAAAATCCCCTAGTTCTCTTCTTCAATATGGTATCAACAGTTAAGGTGTATGATTTAATATGAAAATTCATAAAATATGAATATCATATTTCAACAGCATATGGAATGTTTGGAATGTTGGCTTAGGCAGGAAAGGGATAAATTGGTGTCCTGGCAACGTCAATGTCAGAGGTTCAAATCCAGCCACAGCTGACAAGCTTGTCATGTCTCTGATTCTCTGTTTAGCGAGACTATAAGCCACTGCAAAGGAAGCCAGGTACACCGCAGTCACTAGATGTCGAAAGTTTCTTCTGGTTTATCTGACTGACCTGCTTGGCCACCACATTGCTGTTTGCAGCTATATTCTTGTATTGGGTTTATGTGCTAACAGGTGGGTGTTATACTATTAAACTGTGGCTGTCATCTACCAGCTAGAACAAAACTTGTTGAAAGCTATCGGGTTGATGACTGGGGTTGATTTAGTTTCACTTCATAATGCAAGAATTCTCTAGCAGAGAATGGCATTACAGCATTCATTAATGCTGTAATGCCACACCAAATTAATTGATTCCCCCAGCATCCCTTTAGGGATAGAGCAGTTTGTCATGTTGCACTTTGGACATTAGTGGAGTGGCAAGGAGAGCACCTTTCTTTTAAAAGTCTCTGGAGTGGTTTTGGGCGGTCAACGGAAATGTAAATTATGTTATTATATTTTAATGGCATGCAAAACAAAATATTGGCTCCCACTCATCTCAAAGTTAGAAGCCCATCTCATCTGAAACATCATCCCCCACTACAGAGATGGGTAGTAACGCGTTAAAGTTACTCTGTTACATTTACTTGAAGTAACTTACGTTTTGAATAAATTGTACGTGTAAGACTAGTTTTAATGCAACATACTGTAGAAACCCGAGGGAACGGTCGCTTGTTCTGTAGGCGCAAGGAATTGTGGGTGCCACATTTTCATGCATCATTCATGTTTTATTAATGTTGTGTGCATGTTTCAGTTGAGTGTTGTAGTTCCGTTTATGAGGTTTGTTAATTGATGATGTTAGCAACTATGAGTTGTTGTTTCCATAACTGGGAACTATACGTGATAATGACTAACAGTCAGCATGTACACAAGAAAAGAGGGAACAATTTCTGTGGATGTTTTGAGGTGTTCTTGCGTCCATTGCAGATGGGTCAGTTTTTTAACTACAATTGTACAACTGATATTTCTGTATATTTTAAATAAGTATGACGATTACATAGCATACATTTGTTGCTGCTCATTTAGGCCTACACTTCAAAATACTAAAAGTGAAGTGTAGAATGAAACAACTAGTTCTCTTCTACTTTTCCTTAATGTAAGAGGGAATGGTTATGTGGCAGCCTCACATAGTTGGTACAGTTGCATGAAAAAAAAGAAATTGGGCAATCCTGTGTAAAAATTGTCCAAACCTATATCTAATGTTATCACTGGCAGTATCTCATCTGGAATCACAATTCAAACAGTACCCTCTGCAAACTGAAAAAAATCCCCCCAAAACATAAACAAGCTTGAAATGTATTTCTGGAAAACAATTCAGGGGCGGAGACAGACGTTGTAAACATTTGGGGCTCGCTTAGCCCAAACCTAGGACCTAGTAAAAGTTTGATGTTATTTTCGATATGAACTTCCACAGGTAATGCGAGCTTTATGTAATATAAACATTACGTTGGGCTCATATTGTTATATTTGTCGAAAATTACAACCCAAGTTTACACCTAAAAGATTCGGGGCATTTGAGAAAACAGAAGCCACACCCCGCTCAGCCCATGCTCCAATTGTTCGGATATTGAATGGGATTGGAGAGGCAGTTAGAACCGAAACTGTACTGTACTGTAGCTAGTGGTACGTGCCAGTGGAGCGAGTGGTACGTGACAGTGGCTAGTGGTACATGCCAGTGGAGCGAGTGGTATGTGACAGTGGCTAGTGGTACGTGCCAGTGCCTCTACTGGCACCTAGTGGTATGTGCCAGTGGAGCTAGTGGTACGTGACAGTAGCTAGTGGTACATGCCAGTGCCTCCGCTGGTACATGACAGTAGCTAGTGGTACGTGACAGCGCCTCCACTGGTACATGACAGTTACTGTTCTGTTGATAGTGGTACTCAAGTGTCTCGTGGCAGTTGCATTGGGTGTCTTGCAGCTTTTGTTTACTGTCATGTAGCCTAACTGCCCCGTGGCCATTTTAGAATAGGAGAACAGGCTAAACTTTTATTTTTTAAATATGTGTGGCGGCCTGCGGAAACCCGTGGATGTCGCGGCCGCTCATTGTTGGCTATACGCCATAAAAGATCGAAAATCGTTTTCTGTCAAAATTGAGATTTTTGATGTTTTGTATAGTTAACACCCTAAACTTCATTGTAATGTACAAAAAGTATATTATTACTTATGAAAAACTGTTAATTTCAACGGTTTTTGGACATGTCAGCTAGCAAGATTTTCAAGCCATGTCAAATCAAATGCTTAGTTTGCCTGCTCTTTTGAGTGCTGCAGCAGCACAACTGATCAATGAAATAACTTGCTGAGAAGTTATTCATGTAGCCTATACTTAAACTGACATTTACATTCACAACGTCATTACGAACTAAAGGATTTTCTCCCATATCCCTTTTTGACACAGGTCGACTTTAAAAGACGTAACTTCAGTAGATATATTATATCCAGGAGAGTTTGTAGTTTCCAATATGTATAATACCCAGAAAGTACATTTGCAATCATAGGGTGTCATTTATTGACATGGTTCTTCATATGAAAATAATGAACTATTATTAACAACTATATTTACTCAGAGTATCGAAATGCAAATGTAGGCTATTGACTTCAGTTATTACAATTAATGATATACGCCACTAGGAGGCGCTGATAACACAACGATGTGCATTAGAGACGTAGGAGAGTCTACAACGGTGGCTCATGTGCACGCTTAAATTCAGTTACTCTGAGTAAAATAATTTGTTACTAATTCATTACTTGTGTACAAGTCTGCTTTACATTACAGTCACACCATTACACTATATGCAATATAATGTCTAAATCGACTACTTTGGTGACTTGTAGTGAGACATCAAAAGTATGGTTTAGAGTCTATTAGCACGAACAGTTTAACTTATTTTTTTAAATAAAAGTTATCCTATTCTAAAATGGCCGCGGGGCAGTTACACGACAGTAAACAAAAGCTGCAAGACACCCAATGCAACTGCCACGAGACACTTGCGTACCACCAGAGAATGTCTAATATAGATTAATTAAACAGGCTCTGCTACCACTATCAACAGAACAGTAACTGTCATGTACCAGTGGAGGCGCTGTCACGTACCACTAGCTGCTGTCATGTACCAGCGGAGGCACTGGCATGTACCACTAGCTACTGTCACGTACCACTAGCTCCACTGGCACGTACCACTAGGTGCCAGTAGAGGCACTGGCATGTACCACTAGCCACTGTCACGTGCCAGTGGAGGCACTGGCATGTACCACTAGCTACTGTCACGTACCACTCGCTCCACTGTCACGTACCACTCGCTACAGTACAGTTTCGGTTCTAACCGCTACTGTGGGATTGATTGCTCTACTACAGGACTGATGATCATCATTATACAGGGTGTTGATATCACAGCCTGGAAGGTCAGGGTCAGTGTCGGACTGGCCATCGGGATAATCGGGAGATTTCCCGAACGGCCGGTCCAACTAACGGCCGCTATGGCCACGGCAATATGCAAAAAAATAATATAGCCTAATAGTTTACGCTCACTTTGATGACGGCCTGAATACCAAGCAACTGTTTAACTGGAGTGATCCAAAATCCAAAGGGTGGGGATGGGGATTTTCCCTGTGTAAACTTGAAAGGTGCACTTGTCCGTCCGGTTTACAGATCGCGATTGGTCAAAAATCAATAGTTTTCCGGGTACGGACAGTTCGTTGGAGTGGGTGGAAGCAATTGAGTTTGCGTGCAGTGTTTTAAAAGTTGTTTGCAACCGAGAAACATTGTTTTTTCTTTTGGAAAGAAATGGAAAGGAAAAGAAAAGGAGAAAAGGGTGGCGCGGAAAAAGCAAGAGACAAAAAACAACGCGCACTCCTGCAAAATGCCGCAAAATGTAAAAACATGTTTAAACCGGCAAAAGCCAAGCTAAGTGAGGGAGAGAGTCTGCATCATGAAGATGCGGCAGTACCAGAGGCGTCAGGTGCAAGCAGCTGGATTGTGGACATTTAGAAAATTCAAATATCCAAACCATATTGTTTTCATTTTTCTAAAAACATTATACACATAGGCTATATATATTAATTTGGAGGAAAATAAATGGCCAAGAGAAAAAGGCACTCTTTTAAATATGCACAACATGTTTTTTTGGCTTTAAATATTAAATGTGCTATGTGGATCAAATGCAATTGTCTTATTTGTTCTGTTCTGTGTATTAAAGCAGCCACAGGTGACACAGGGAAAGAGATGGAGGCTGCTGTGGTGACAGGGTCCAGTGGAGATACTTTGACAGGTGCAGCAATGTAACTGTACACAATAGGCTATATTTTAACAGGGTTATTATATGGAAATTAGTTTGTTGAATTGATTTTCATTATTGACTATAGTTAACTGATTATTGTTCTTTTGCAACATCAAAAAGCAGATGCAGAAACAGAGAGAAGTAAGGAAAAAGAAAGTAAGGGAGAATTGCCATATTCATTTTTAGATACTGTATAAGGTCTAATTTTGTTAACAGTCTTTGCATTATACTTTATTATTATATAGCCTATTTGTATTAAGCAACTGTACACGGTTCGCGGACCGGTCTGTGTTTCAAAGTCCCGGGCAGTTTTTCGGTCCCAGTCCGACCCTGGTCAGGGTATATTGTGGCCAATCGTTTTTCCATCACATTTCGCAATTGGCAAGGCATATATTTGAGCCCTGCGCTACCAATTGACACTTGGTAATTCGCGAGACACACATACAAGTGTTTTCGTTCCCCAATTCCCATCACAAAATCGGCAAAGGGGAGACAGGTGATATGTGAGGGTGGTGAAAGGAGGGGCCACTATTAAACATATTTCAAAGTAAGAGCTGTAGCCTGAAGATTGGCTTAGTGCGCTACACGTTTGCGCCAGACTGTAAAACACTGGACGGTAGCTCTGAAAAGTGAAGCCAAAAAATCTCAATCGCCCCCTAATGACTGGCTGCAGTACAGATCATAAGTCCCGCCCCTCCATGTTAGCGGATGGTAGGGATGGGCGATACCAATCATTTTCGATCCGATAACAAGTACTTTCAAGACCAGTATCGTCGATATCAATACCGATACTTCTATGAAATATTTTTATTTGAGTAATTTTATAATGCATTCTGAAAGCCATCGTTATTAATATTAAATAAACCGCAATAGGCATTACGTGTCTGTGTTGCCTCCTCTGCTCGCGTCAGCTGTACTTCGTTGTGCTCTTTAGGGTGAGTTGAACTTTTAGATGCTTGTCATGTTTGTGGTATTGCTACAATGGCGTATTGTTGTTTGACAAATGTCACATAAATCTTCATCGTTGTTAACTGGAGTGAAATAACTCCAGATTATGCTTCTTTTTCTTTCAGTCATGACCGCAGCAATGCACTCGAATCTTCGCTGAGTGTGCTTTCACTGAGTGAGAGAGCGTGGCGCGCTGCCGCTGATGAACTCATGATAAGCACAGACACAGCGGAAGAAAAAATAGTTCCCATTGACTTTCTTATTTAAGTACATTTCTATACTATACGGCCTACAACTATTATAAAAATATTCTAAAATCACTTGTAATCACAAGAAATCCCAGGTAGGATCGATATTTCAAATTGAGAATCGATCCTTTTGATACAATTTAGGATCGATATGCCCATCCCTAGCGGATGGGCATATCGCCAAACAAAAAAATCACGTAAAATGATTTTATGGTAGTTCTTATCCCGCCGATGTCTGTTCAAGTGCTCATTTTTCTCATCAGTTTGTTTTCAATTTGTTATTTGATGATAAAAATTGATTATTGTGTGCTTGCAATTGGGTCGGGCGAGTGTATGGGTGGGACCTTGATACAGCGGCTCCAACACCCGATCACTACTGGGCACTGGGCAGATGGATCTATGGACCTCACTTTGTGCATAGGAGCACAATCAAGCCAAAACAGGAAAGGGCCTTCCCCAAAATGTTGACACACAGTTCGAAGCACAGAATTGTCGATATAGTAACATTTTATACTCAAGCTTAAATGAATTCATCAGTAGAACTAAGGTTCCAGCCCAAAACCATGAAAAAAACGCCTCCATTCCATTTGGCTTAACCCAATGAACAAAGCGGAAGTCCATACAGATTGTGAGCCAGGCCCTCTCATCTAACATCAATGTCTGACATCACAAATGCTCATACTTTTTGCTAGGTATACTTGAGGAGTGAGTTTAGCCAATTCACATCGGCTGCACGTTGTATACGACCCAATAGACCCCTGGTAGAGAATGTTGTATTCCAACTATGGCTTGTCTCAATTAAGGACTGTCAACTTTCAGTCTTTGCAACACTTACTAGCCCAAGATGAGCCCGGTCTGCCGGCTTTAACTCTGGGGACCCTCATCAGTAGAGGAAGGCCAGATACAACCTTTGAAGGCCATTGATGAAGAAAGTGTTTTGTCCGTCTCTTCATAAACGGAGTGACTAAGTTCAGTTGAGTTCTGGATTTTAATAAGTATTTATCAATCTGCAGATTGGGAGAGAAAACCAGACCTCTGACAATAAATGACAACACAACACCAGGCTTAGGTCTCAATCATGTCTCTCTCGGCTGTGAAGGCCGGAGGACCATCTTTTATAGGGCACAGGAATGTAAACATAGATAGTGACAGTCAGGCAGTAATGACGTTACAACAGTCTCAGAGGAAGAGATTCACAGCTCCCAACACATGACCACTCACTCAAATCGCAATTTGTTCCACAGTGAGAGATCATAGTTGGCGCTCTCCTTGTAGTCATGACAAAGGACGTTTACCCAGTACTTTCTCCTGATCCCGAACATCTATTAACCCTGACACATAGACACAATCTACTCTTATTAATAGCAAGCTTACATGAGAACATACTAACTAGTATCCAATGACTAGTTCTATTGATTAGTGAACAATGTAAGGACACAGGAAATCGCAATTTCTTCCACAGTGAGAGATCATAGTTGGCGCTCTCCTTGTAGTCATGACAAAGGATGTTTACCCAGTACTTTCTCCTGATCCCGAACATCTATTAACCCTGACACATAGACACAATCTACTCTTATTAATAGCAAGCTTACATGAGAACATACTAACTAGTATCCAATGACTAGTTCTATTGATTAGTGAATAATGTAAGCACACAGGAAATCGCAATTTCTTCCACACCATCAAAGCAGCGTAAAGTCCAGCTACCATGGCTCTGACTCCAGGCGCATGTGGAGTGGACTTAGAGCCATCACAGACTACAAAGGGAGAGGCTACAGTGAGACCCAGTCCTCTGTCCTGCTACCAGACGAGCTGAATGTCTTCTACGCTCGCTTTGAGAGGGACAGTGACCCCCCTGCAATGGAGTTACCTGAAGGCCAAGCCAGTGGTGTGCCTACATTAACTGTAGCTGAGGTGAGGCTGTGCTTCCAAAAGAACAACCCTCGCAAGGCACCTGGCCCAGATGGTTCATCAGGTAGGGCCGTCAGGGGCTGTTCTGACCAACTAGCAGGGGTCTTCAGTGACATCTTCAACCTCTCCCTCAGCCTGTCGGTACTCCCCACCTTCTTCAAGAGGACCACCATCGTCCCTGTGCCCAAGAACACCAAGGTCACCTGCATGAATGACTATCGCCCGATAGCACTGACCTCTGTCATCATGAAGTGCTTCGAGCGGCTAGTCAAATCATTCATTTGCTCCTTGCTGCCTCCCACCCTGGACCCTATGCAGTTTGCATATCGGTCCAACAGGTCTACAGACGATGCCATCGCCCTGACTATACCAATTAGGCGACCTTATAGTGGGCCTAGCCTATTCAGAACCAACTCAACTAACCAGCAAACCAGATTCCACATCAACATCCCATACTAGGCAGTGATGTTCCCTATCAAAATCACACTTCTAATGTCTAAATTGAATTAGTCCCTCATCATTATTGTATGTCACAGCAGCTTTGTGCTGTTAAGCAATTACCTAAGAGTTTAAAAAAGTGTATTCGGTATGGAGAAAAAAACGATTGAAGCCTAATATTTTGCAATACAATAGCCTACATAGAGTTAAACAAATGCGTTCTGTTACAGTAAGCATATCTACAGGGGAGCATGTTGTTGGTCATCATGATTACAAAACCTTGTCACCATGCATGTGTGTGTAGTGTACACAAAAATGGCAAATAAAAGATTCCACCAATCTTCTAATAGGCTAAAGGATATAAATATATGATATCATAGAGTTATAGTTGTTTAGTCTATATACATGTAGCACAGGGTTGGACTGGCCATCAGGAGAGTCGGAAGCCGGTCAAACAGCCGCGGCATAATGCAAAAAATATATAATAACTAGAGAGGGTACAATTTCTGGGGAAATTGTAGGGTGTGCGTGCTTGCGTTGGTTGCAGGTGGGTCCGTCCCCTTAAGTTTTTCTCTTCTAGTGACATTTTTCAATTTAGCCTACTCATATTGCGTAATTCATTTTAAAAAAAACTTTGAAACAAACGACTGTAATAACGCTGTCAACGGCAGTATTTCAGATGGAATCGCGATTCAAACAGTACCATCTGCCAACTGAAAATATGCCCCCAAAAACGTAAATAAGCTTGACATCTATTTAGGGAGAATTGGCTAATTCAAAAGAGGTTTGCTACGAGCAAGCTAGTTGCGGTGGCTAGCCAAACTGTGAGGGGATTGTTTGAAAGCGCCGGAAATTAGAACGTTTCTTTTGACATAAAGTTTAGGCTGTGGCACTGAAGCCAGCGACGCACCACACAAGCTTGAGTTTAATACATTATTTAATGTTACATTACTTACTGTACATGCAAGTCTTGATTTGCTTAAATGTACGATGGATGCTGTTAGTACACCACGGCACGATACTCGCTGTATCGTGCAACATCACATCTATGCACGTTGTATCCATGCGTCGTTGCTAACGTGTGCTGACGCTGTGACGTAGGCTAGCACTGAGTACCCTTTGTTGACACAAGGCACTTTTTGCCACCAAAACTTAAGTTTAGCCTAAACCGTGCAACGGAACGTAAATCCCAATAGAAGCAACGCAATCGAGACCAAGACGAACATTTTGACACCCGCCGTTTTCTATGTAGTCCAAATATTGACTGATCCTTTAGGGGTGGGAAAATAATAATAATAAGATATATGTGAGAGAACAATGGTTGTGCTCGCCGAAGGCGTGAGCACACCCAATAATAAGATATATGTGAGAGAACAAAGGTTGTGCCCTTGCCGAAGGCAAAGCACACCCAATAATAAGATATATGTGAGAGAACAAAGGCTGTGCCCTTGCAGAAGGCAAAGCACACCCAACTAGAGAGGGTACAATTTCAGGGGAAATTGTAGGGTTTGCTTGCTTGCGTCGGTTGCAGGTGGGTCCGTCCTCTAAGTTTTTCACTTCTAGTGATATTTTCAAGCATTTAGCCTACTCATATTGCATATTTCATTAAGAACAGCCTTTGAAACAGCTGCGAACCCCCTTTGAAACAAGCTACTGTAACAAAGTTGTCACTGGCAGTATATTTCAGATGGAATCGCGATTCAAACAGTACCGTCTGCTAACTGAAAATATGCCCCCCAAAACGTAAATAAGTTTGACATTAATGTAGGGGGAAATGGCTAATTCAAAACAAGTTTGCTAGAGGCAAGCTAGCTGCTGTTGCTCCACATTTCACTGATTGTTTGAAAGCGCCGGAAATGAGAACGTTTCTTTTGACATAAAGTTTAGCTGTGGCATTGAAGACAGTACTACCAGAGAATGTCTAATACCATCTGCTAACTGAAAATATGCCCCCAAAAACGTAAATAAGCTTGACATTTATTTAGTGGAAAATCGCTCATTCATAAAAAGCTCACTGGTAGCGATCATTGTCAGTAACAACGCAAAATGCGATATAGCCCTGTGTGGAGAAGCTGCCCCGGTAAATTATACTACAGTACAGTACTAGACTACTGCTGTGTTCGTCTTGGTAGCGATTGCGTTGGTTGAATTTGATGTAACGTTCCGTTGTACGGTTTAGGCTGAAATTAATTATTTTCATGAACAGATTTGACAAAGTTTAGGCTGTGGCAATGAAGTTCAGGTTAGTAGTCAGATAGTTTCACCTATTGAAAGACTTTTGATTTAAGTAGGGGAGTGCCGAACATGTTCTGTCGCCGTTTGACTTCCTAAACAGCTGTGTATGTTTTTGTAGTGTCTCGCGTAGGCTACAGCGTTGCAGTGAGCAACACTGGTTTGAAACCACAGGTAATGATAATTTTACCAACAAGTCGTTTACTTGTAATGTCATAATAAATCCTACAAATGAAAATGTATTTGTGAGGAATGTTTATTTTAACGATTGAAAACAGATGCATCATAGACCACTGTGGTATGTGTTGCCCGGGCAACAGAGGCTAATGTCATGATGCTAATGCTTCAGTGAAATAGTAGACTACCGTTTCCGAAAGTAGATGTGGGCCTACTTCCTTAATAATATCAGCTAATATTGTACATTACATTTCACAATTGTGTTTCACATCACAAAGTAAAATGAGTAAATAGTTATCACCCTGGCCTCTTTGCTTGTGGCGTTTCTGCAGCTGCCTTGCAGTAAAGCTATAGTTAGCCTAGCTATCCCCCAAATTAAGGCAAATCATATTTTATCATGGTGATTTCAGGCAGCCATTTTTTACAAAAACTTCTCCATCCACCATACCTCATCAGACAACTTAATTTTTAACCACTTTAATTACAAGATGGAGGAAAACTTTGAGCAGGTGGAATATCCACAAATCTGTGGGCAATGTAGAACAGAAGACAGATTAGAGATATCATATTTGGATTAAAAGTTATGACCATTCTAGTGACTAGTGGAAACATGGGAGAAACCGGAATTCCTCTCCCCCAATACTAAATACACACACAAACAAATACACACACACACATACAAACACACACACAGAGAGACAAACACAGACACACACACAGAGACAAACACAGACACACACACAAACCCAGGTACTGTAGTAGCTAGCGCTATGGCTGGATACTCCTCTCGATAACTAAAAAACGTTGGAGTTTCTTCCACAATCGACCAAATTGGCCAAACAAGGCATGTACATTTATCTTACATTGTACATAATCTAGCTAGTTAATGTTGTTTTTCCAAGTTTTTTAGAAATCTGCTCAAATCGAGGCTAAACAGTGCTACTACCGTCATAACTGCCTGTCCTGCCGGACACGTAATTCTTTCATGAAAAAACTTGCGTCACTCCCACAAACAAATTCTTCGTAAGTAAAAAGTTTAGACTTTTAATTGACAATATTGACAACACATATTAAGAAACTTGTCTTTACTCATAATATCGTCTCCGATTTCAATTCGAAGCTGTAAATCTAACGGTGCGTGTCCACTGCAGCGACGCGATGCGAGCGACAACATGTTTTCCATTCATTTTCAATGGAGCCAGGGGAATCGCTTGCGTGGTGCATTGTGGGTAGCGACGCGACAGAGTTGAGATTTTCTCAACTTTATGCAAATGAGGAGCGATTTTCGCTAGCGATGGCCAATCGGAGTGTTTTCTTGTTTCTCGTAACGTAGCAACCATAGTAAACATTTCTAGCTTTCAAGGTGGAGGAGAAACTAATCGTTTGAGTGGCTGCTTACCCAGTCCTGTACGATACATAGCTGTATTCGTACAGAGATGTAAATTTTTTTTAAACGATGCATGGCGCAAGGTTGCCGAAGTTGTTGGTGCTTGTACTTTCAAATTCAGTCTAGTCACATTACGTAACTTCGTTCTGTGGTACAGTAACTAGCTAGCTAGCTAGCCCGGCTGGAACTCCCTATCGTATCGACAGATTAGCAGAGACTTTGAGTAATATAATAAAAGTTTTTTACGTCAACGTGTATGTCTATTAAACAGTTTTGAATTTTGTATGCAAGTTGTATTTTGATCGATGTTGCAAGTACGTAAACCCAAGTCTGCACACTTGGCCATGACAACTACAACAGTGACTTTAGAGAACTACATTCTACATTAATCTGTTTGAAACGCCCCCGAGCGTGGTGAACTGTGGGAAGGCGAGCGATGGCAAGCGATTCGCGTTGCTGCAGTGTGAACACACTGTAGGCAATCTCCCATGGTCTCCGCTCTGGCTCCGCCTCGGAAAACAATGGCTGCCGTTGCTGACGATACATTTATTTCCCCCTCCCAGTAACCCCTTAACCAATGCTGCTTTGAGCTTAAATTGTCATGAGTATCTGGCAGTTTTCAGAAATAAAATTGGTGATTGGACGGCAAAGATATTAAGGCGGGAAACATGGGAATTCTATTTCCCATATTTGAATTGTCCGGCAGGAAAGGGATTTATCCTAGTGAGCTATTCTCAGTGCTGGAAATCAGATTTCAGTGACTGCGTAAAAATATAAGGAATTTTTCCTGTGGCAAGCGATTGTCAGATTTGTCCCAAGTTTAAACAGCTGTAATTCAGTTCTATTTTGACATGTCAAGGTGATTGTGGTCTGAAGATAATCTGTGCCAAATTAGGTGAATATTTGGTATTCACCAAAAACGTTTTATTCATTCATTCAAAATGGCGGCCACATCAATTCAGATGGTATCACAATTTAACATGTGTCAGACACGGGATAGCCCCCTAGAGGTTAGATGACACAACCTTATGTGGACCTCTTTGAAACAGGGTCCCGAGCACCTGTACCAAGTTTGATGTCAATTCAGCGAATATTTCCTGAGATATGATCTTCATCGCCGACTTTGATCAGCTTTACCGGAATGTGAAAAGGTTTGTGAGGCTTGATCTGAAGATAAATGGTGCAAAATTTTTGCTTATTGCAGCGCCACCTAGAGGTGAAATGGCATGACCTATTTTGGACCTCTTTAGAACAGGGTCCCTAGTCCTTATACCAAATGTGGTGTCAATGCAGTAAAGAGGTGCTGAGATATGACCTCACTTCTTTTATGGTGGCTTGGTTGACGACTTTGATTGGCTGTTCCAGTCAAAGGTTTAGATAATCCAAAAAAAATGTGATGTCTTTTGTGAGGCTTGGTCTGAAGATGATCTGTGCCAAATTTGGTGAAGATTGGACAAACCTTATAGGAGAGGTAGCGAAAAAAAGTTATATTCAAAATGGCGGCCACATCAATTCAGCCACATCAATTTGATTGGCTGTAACTAACAAACGGTTGCGAAAATCAAAGCTCCAGGGGATAACTTTTGTGAGGCTTGGTCTGAAGATCATCTGTGGCAATTTTGAAGAAGATTCGTCAAGAATTGTAGGAGGAGTAGCGAAAAAACGCTTTTCCTTAACATTCAAAATGGCGGAGAATCTATATGACTTAGTATGACGTCATAGAGTGCGTTGAACTTGTCTTGATCCAGGGAATCCAATGATACCTCATTTTGGAAAATGCGGCATATGGTTCAAAGGTAACGTGTGTAAACACACCTTCAACTTTGACCCATTGGTGGTGCTAGATGGTTGGAATGGGAGACATGAAACTTGGTGAAATTGATCTTTGGTCCCAAAGAATGTGCCAAATTTCACAACTTCTGACCATGTGGTTCTAGGGGCTTCCATAGACTCCCATGGCAGAAGAAGATGTGTAATAATAATAAGAAAAGGTAGAAACACTTAAGGTGGCTTTGCGGCTTGGCCACCAATTACAATTTTTGTGTGTAGGATTTGTATGCTTTCATGCCACTAATGGTTATGGAAGCATTTAGAGGCAGATGAAGCTCTTAGCATGGAGTACTGTGTTGCTGGAGTGAATACCTTCTTTACTATTAAATGGTTGTAATTGTTATTTCAGTGTTTTGTCTTGTCTGTTGCAGTTTTGGGTTTTGTCTTCCAGGATAGGATTTCAGAATCTATTTGAGTTTTTTTTTGTTTGTCTCTGTGTGTGTGTGTGTGTGTGCGTGCGCGTGAGAGAGGGTGTGTGTGTGTAGATATCTTCTTCTTGTGCGTACTTGCATTACAGCAATACTAAACCAGACAGAGAGATAGCAGACAGGGCTTGCCAGCCACGGCACATGGGCCTTGTAATAGTGCACACTTTTCCTGGTGGAGCTTGTACCACCGACTCCTTCTCAATGACTCTCATAGAACAAAAAGAAAGAGTCTAACAAAACTATTTCACCCAAAAGTTTGTGCTCAAAGAGCAAAAGTCTTGCCACCGGTGACGTGTCGGACATACCAATGATGGGAAGTGACCTTCTGTCAAATGTCTACCATGGCTTTCAACACCGCCCCTCAAGGTCTCTCTACATTTAGCTATAGCAGTCAACACCAAAGTTAAAAACCAGCCATAGCCGCCGTTGCACATATATATAGAAATAGGGTGGCTGTTGTATGATGGGCCGTGAGGGACATTATTCAGAATACCCTCTAACACACACAACTGAAATGCTCTCACATACACAACTGAAAAGCTCTCACACACTCTACTGAAAAGCTCTCACACACACTACTGAAAAGCTATACGCTCACACACACAACTGAAATGCTCTCACACACACTACTGAAATGCTCTCACACACACTACTGAAAAGCTATACACTCACACACACAACTGAAATGCTCTCACACACACTACTGAAATGCTCTCACACACAATACTGAAATGCTCTCACACACACTACTGAAAAGCTATACGCTCACACACACTACTGAAATGCTCTCACACACACTACTGAAAAACTCTCACACACACTACTGAAAAGCTATACGCTCACACACACTACTGAAATGCTCTCACACACACTACTGAAATGCTCTCACACACACTACTGAAAAGCTATACGCTCACACACACTACTGAAATGCTCTCACACACACTACTGAAATGCTCTCACACACTACTGAAAAGCTATACGCTCACACACACTACTGAAAAGCTCTCACACACACTACTGAAAAGCTCTCACACACACTACTGAAATGCTCTCAGACACACTACTGAAATGCTCTCAGACACACTACTGAAAAGCTCTCACACACACATTACTGAAAAGCTCTCACACACACTACTGAAATGCTCTCACACACACTACTGAAATACTCTCACACACACTACTGAAAAGCTCTCACACACACTACTGAAATGCTCTCACACACACTACTGAAAAGCTCTCACACACATATGAAAAGCTCTCACACACACTACTGAAATGCTCTCACACACACTACTGAAAATCTCTCACACATAGTGAAATGTGCTCATATACACAACTGAAATGCTCTTGCATAATATTGTGGAATATAACAGTTCAGTGGTGAATACGAGCATTACAATTAAAAAGGAAGGCCTTCCTTTCAACTGAAGGAAACAGGAAGTCCACACCAGGAAGTGCATGTGCTTTTACTGGATTTGAAGTAGTACTTCAACCACAATGCATGTTCACCTGATCCTCTTTGTTTTTCACGTCCAAACTTAATTTTTTGAGGTGAGAGGCAATGAAGAAGATATAGAGTTTTTTTACTAGTGCTCTGCAATGCATTGAGTCATTGCAAAGTGATGAGTCCAACAATTTGGTCAGGAGAGGCTTTATAGAGAGCTTGGTGATCATACACAAACCCTATCTGCATTTCTTGCTGTGTCCAGATATGATCATGATGATAGTGATGTGAGTAATCTACTAGGATCATTGTATAGATGCTTTCGCAACTTGCTTTATGAACATGAGGCCAGACAGGGATCCAGTGATGTGAGTAATCTACTAGGATCATTGTATAGATGCTTTTGCAACTTGCTTTATGAACATGAGGCCAGACAGGGATCCAGTGATTTGATACCCCCAACAATCTTGACTGGCCATCCAGGTCGGGGGACCTTAGTCTACATTAATTGTAGACTAAGGTGAACATTTGTAAAGTTGTAGACTTTATATATTTTTTTATATTACTTTGGAGGCCTACATACCCTAGCTACTTTACCAATATTCACCCTATATTAAACCTAACTACACAATGTTGGTAACGAACAGCCTTTACATGTGGTTACCCTGATGAAAACGAATGAAAATAAACGGATTGATCTGTTGAGCTGGCATGCCCGTAGTTGTTTTGTTTGTTTGAGAGAAACGAGTTGTCACGCGTTGTACACAACACACGCGTTCAGACACAGCCTACCGAGAGAGAACCCCCGAGTCGATTTCTAAAACAGCGAGAAGTTCAAGGAGATGGACGACATCAAATTCATTCTCGAAGTTGAAAAGCACAGGGAGTTGTATGACCCCCAGCAACAATTTTACAATGACAACGTAGGCTAGATAAGGATCCATGCTGGGATATAGCCAATGCCATGTTTATGTACCATGTCAGCGTAAAGGAAAGCTCAGAGTAGCTGAAAAGCTTGGTGACCGGTGCGGAGAAATGTGCGCTGGTGGGAACAGCTTTTGCTCAGTCGTAGCCGATCGTGGCGCTGCGCGGCGCTTTCAGGAGCTTCGCAGCCAGTGTGTCCCAGGCGTTAGACAGTGTTCTGATTGTCTCCGCTGAGGCCAATATGTTGAGTAACGCTGTTGCTTCGGCTAAATAGCTTGAGGGCTGTTGAGCTGACATCCTTGTGCACCTTCCGTTTCATCTGAGGCACCTTCCGTTTCATCTGAGACACCTTCCGTTTCAACTGAAACACCTTCCGTTTTCACTGAAACACCTTCCGTTTCAACTGAAATACCTTCCGTTTCAACTGAAACACCTTCCGTTTTAACTGAAATTTTCATATGTGTGTATGAGAGCTTTTCATATGTGTGTGTGAGAGATTTTCATGTGTGTATGAGAGATTTTCATGTGTGTGTGAGAGCTTTTCAGTAGTGTGTCTGAGAGCATTTCAGTAGTGTGTGTGAGAGCTTTTCAGTAGTGTGTGTGAGAGCATTTCAGTAGTGTGTTTGAGCGTATAGCTTTTCAGTAGTGTGTGTGAGAGCATTTCAGTAGTTTGTGTGAGAGCATTTCAGTTGTGTGTGTGAGAGGGTATTCTGAATAATGTCCCTCACGGCCCCTCATAGTTGCTGTCCAAAGATTAATTGAATCTGTCCTTGTTAATTCGTTTTTTATCAAAGTAACAGTGATGGAAAATTATCACAGTGTCAGTCACCGAGTGATCCTACCGTTTGTCAGAACATTCGACATTTGAAAGAAAATGTATGCTAACCCAGTTTAACCTGTTTACGTACTTCCTTTCAAATAGAAATCAGGACACAATCATCCACAATTCTTATGTTGCTTGATGGTCATTTATTATCAATCAATTACAAAGAGATAACAGATAGAAGTAATCATTCATAAGTACAATACACGTTTCAGCCTTGCCCTCTGCTCCTAAACTATGATTTCAATCAGAATTCATTTGTTAGAGGAAACAGGGAATTTTATGTGCCTTGACAGCATGATAACCTAATCTAAGGATTGTGAAGAATGACACAGGGCACTAATTATGTCTCTTTCTCTAATTCTCACTTCACTCATGCTCTCCCGTTGCCTCTATCTCAAGATATTTCGGGAGGCAAACAGTAACTGGAGATGTCTGGTAAAAGAAAGCGAGAGAAGCAGAGAAAGAGACAGAAGTAATGAGAAAGGGAGATAGAGAAATCAAATAGTTAATATACAAGAGAGTCTAGTCAAGAAGTAGCGAGGGATGAAAGAGGGAATAGAAAAGGAGAAAAGGAGTATGGGGAGAGAAAGAAAGGGAGACAAGTGAAACACTGGCTGAGAAGAGGATGAGTGTAAGAGGGAAAATGACAGGCGGGTTATTTTTAGAGCCACCACAGCAACACAAATAAATCTGCATTGACTGGCAGCACTGGTGACATTGCCAAAGGTACCCCCAGGCAGTGGATGTGTGTGGGTGCCAGTGAGCTCCTTGCACTGAGTCAACAGGGCACACACTGGCACCTGGACCCTACTCTGGCCAAACCCAGGTTGTCTGTCTGAACAACAACCATCAAATCATTCCTCAAACCCAGTCTCGCCCTATGACCCCTGCCATCGTGACAATTCACCTTAGTATGGTCAGTCAACCTTTAGCTTTGACCCCTGACTTGACCTTAGGCACACTCATTCTGCTGCAGAGGCTGGACTGAAGGCTACAAATCCTCAAACATAAGCACAGCACCGATGTCACCAAGGAAATGTCACCCATTCTTTTCAAGAAAATTCCCTGTTGGCATTACTGACCATCCTACTAGAGGGGGATTTATTGTTTGCTCTGACATAACTGAAAGATAAAAATGTCCATTCAACCACAAAAATGGAAGGTGAAAGCAGTTTCTCTGTAATTGTCATGCAGACAGAGATTTGTAATCCTCATTTAATTGTATCATTGCATTCCCTGAAACAAAAATTAGGTGGGTTTCTAAATCCACAGCAGAGCATAATCAAAAAAAGCCTTTTGCATGACACAACCTCACTTCCTTGTCAGAATTACTGTACTTATTTAGCATTTTGGGGCAAATTTGAATCTTATTTCTCCAATCACAGAACATTTTGCTGTCCAATTCGTTAACTTGAGCTCTGTTGGGTCATTTTTCATCAAAACAATAGTAGTATAGTTTAATAATAAACACATCAGCTAATGAGATGCATAATATCTATATAGTTAGAAACTATATTGTTCATTAACCAATTTATTTTTTGTGGGAGACTAGTTTCACTGTGAAATAATACTAGGTATTATATCTGTCATTACACATTCACTTTGCATGACATCCATATTACACTATCATCATATCCTGTTATTCCCCCCAAAACGAACTTTTATTATCCCTCCAAGCATTCACAACAACTGAAGATGTATGATATAATACCCAATTGCTCTGAAAGTGCCAAGTCAATGAAAGGAATAGTTAAGATGAGTTCAAGACAAGTTCAATGTATTTATTACACATATGTGAGGTGCAGATGTATGGAGCTAAAACAGTGACAGTAAACTGAGGTATTAAAAATTGAAATTGGCATTGAAAAATGTTCAACTGAAGAAAAAGAAATCTCTCAATCCTATTATTTTATTTTTATATTTGTATTCATCATGATGGGTTTTTCGATTTCAATCTTTACACATTTTCTTGATTTCTGTTTTTTTTTTTCAATTACAGTTTTTTTAAGGTGTCAGGATTTTTACAATGTCACTGGTTTTCAGTTTCAACTTTCTGGTTTTCAGTTTCAACTTTGTGTCACTATTTTGGCATAGAGGGGAGGGGCTTGAGGGGAGGGAGTGGCACCCCCCTGGTGGAGGGGTGCGCACTCCACCAGGGGGGTGTCACTCCCGCAGATGTTAGCGCAAACAAGAGCTAACGTTAATGATAGCTAATAGGCCTACCGCACGTCAGATAACGTTTGCCAAAACAGCACAAGAAGTACTGCAGAAGTAAACAGACTAACTTGAGATTTGGTGGCTGCAGGTGAACTTGTGGAAGCAAGCTGCACTGAGGATGACGGACTCTGGTGGAGGGGCGCGCACAGTCACTCCCTCCCCTCTACGCCAAAACAGTGACAGAAAGTTGAAACTGAAAACCAGAAAGTTGAAACTGAAAACCAGTGACATTGTAAAAATCCTGACAGTGTCATTGAAAAAATAACAGAAATCATGAAAATGTGTAAAGATTGAAATTGAAAAACCCATAATGATGCATAAAAATATCAAAATAAAATAAATTAATAGGATTGCGAGATTTCTTTTTTCTTCAGTTGAACATTTCAGTGCCAATACTTGTTGTTTCAATGCCAATTTATTTTTTTAATACCTCAGTTTACTGTCACTGTTTTAGCTCCATACAGGTGTCTGTTACACTCAAGTTGAGTATCACAGAAGACTGGACAATGAATACAGGAAATCAAGAGAGTATATGGTATCACAATATGGGAGGATACAAGATGATTAACATAGCCTTCATAGGCACTAAAAAAGGACACTGTATGCTAGATAGCTTTTGTTTAGGTCTTTAGATAGGACTCCTAGAAATGGCCTTGTCGCTCCTTCTATTTTCCTCATTCAAAGTCGCATGGCATTATACACTTTGGAAATATTGTGACCTCTGACTTACATCAGCGACACAGGCCCTTCCTAGTCACACCTTACAAAGACCTAACTTATGGCTTTGCAGGCATATTAAAACAGAATAATAACAGTTTATCAATGATACAAGAAACATAATTAATAGATAGACATATTTCTCTCCTGGACATAAGGGTTATATGCTCATTAACTTAATATTGCAAGGTATAGATCAAACATTGTTTAATATATTCAGAACATTTCAAACAGTATAGAAGTAATAAAGTAATCACTATCTTTAATTGTTGTTAACTGATCAATGGTTTAAGGACAGACCTCTTCACAACTCAAACAGCACTATATAACATATAACTTATTTCTAAAAACGCACCTGCAGAATGCATACATTTCAACTTTATATTCCAATTACATTTCATGTTTTCAAATTGTCAGTGTTTTACATAGTTTTGGTGATTTACCAAATGTAAAAAAGCTATTACTTCCAGCTTTGTGAAAGCTCATTACTACAGAAAGCGATAAGGATTGTCTTTCGCTTTGATCTCCACCTCCAAAATGCAGCGCTCTTCATTCCCTCTCTCTCCACCTTCATTAATTCCCTAGTATGTACCCATTTGCCGTAAACCGATGAGGACAGATTTAGTTAATCCTAACGTGACTTTGCTTGACAATGTGAAACAATGGTACAACACTGTAGCACAGGGGTGGGCAATTAATTTTCCCGAAGGGCCACATGAGAAATTGGGACCGTTGTGGCAGGCCGAACCAATACGCTGAACTTAATTCTGCTCAATATTAATTTGATTACTTTATAAAAAAAACTGTAAATTATATGATTTTGAGCTGCTACTGGGGATACATGTTACAATAAGGCTATGAAAATATGCCTTCACAAAAATAGGACATAAGATGTATGTTAAAGATCAGCAATTGATTAACTTTATACAATAAGTGCTTTTGATGTTTTCCAGTTCAGTTCAGTTTTTCTGGACTTGAACAAGTGCATTGAAGTCTGCTTGAATGTCTGAGACATCTCAGACATTCAAGCAGACTTCATGCACTTGTCAGCTGTGCGAAGCACAGCTGACAGGTGATCATCAGGGTCTGCAACTTAACTAGCAAACCATCAGCGGCCCACGCCCACTTTGCATCAGTCAAGTTCTTGTATTTGTCTGTGTGTTTACATTTACATTTAGTCATTTAGCAGACGCTCTTATCCAGAGCGACTTACAGTAAGTACAGGGACATTCCCCCCGAAGCAAGTAGGGTGAAGTGCCTTGCCCAAGGACACAATGTCATTTGACACGGCCGGGAATCGAACTGGCGACCTTCAGATTACTAGCCCGACTCCCTCACCGCTCAGCCATCTGACTCCCACTGTGTTTAGTCCTGTAGTGACGATTCAAATTGTAATCCTTCAACACAGCGACCTGTTCTCCACAAACTAAGCACACTGCTTTGCCTTTGACTTCAGTAAACAGATACTAGAAGTCCATGTCTTGTTAAAAACTCTGCATCAACCTTTCATTTTTTACAGTGAGCGGAAATATTTTCGAGGGCTAACCAACAGCTAACTCAGTGTCTCCTATCGATGAGGCTGCGTAAGTGCATATACGTAAATCGCCTGATCACTGTAGTCTTTCAGGACTACAGATTTCCTACCGCTCAACACATTTATTTATTTTTGATTTACCTCATGCCGGGTTTGGCCCGCGGGCCGTAAAATGCCCAGGTCTATTTGTTCATTCGCTTTTTGGGTTTCAAGACAAGCTATGTGACAGATAATGCCAAATCCTTTTACAGAATCCTAATTAGCACACCATTTGTGTTTGTGTGTGTGTTCCAATGAGCATTTTGAGGGGACCCAGTATAGGGAAAATTATAACAACTTATACAGACTGGGTGATTATTTCAGTGGACCTCTCCATACTACAGTGCTATTCTCTTGTTTATGAATCCCTGTAATGCTTATCAGTAGCTGATCTCAATACATTCAAATCATATGACGCCTATGTAACGGGGGTGTAACAGACGTGGTCTTGCTCCGTCAGAAGGCTTTATGGACCATTTGTTCGTCCCTGGTCTCGAACACGCCACCTCTGACTGCCAAGCGCAACCACTACCAGCTACGCCAAAGAAAAGCTAGCTATTCGTTGACGCGGTTGGCCTGTTACATACCTGAGGAGTGAGTTTCACAGATTCACACCGGTTACACCTAGTCCACACGTAAACATTGCTGTTTTCTATGCATTGTGGCTAGGGTTGCAAAATTCCAGGAATATTCAAAGTTGGAAACTTTCCACGGGAATTAACGGGAATATATACGGGAATTAACAGGAATAAACTGGAAATTTTGGGGTAATTTAACTGTATTTACCTTGTCATAAGCAGACATGCATGCAAACATTTATAATACAACTTTTGTGTGGACATCCTACTCTCACTGCTGTAAAAAGTCTACTGTATACAAATAAACTTGGTATTAAAATGAACATGGCTTCAGTTTACCAAGTAATCAATATGCTAGGTAATGACAAACAGTGTTGGGAAAATTCACTTTCTACATGAACTAGTTCAGTTCATAGTTCACAAATTTTAAAAGGAACTAGTTCAGTTCATACATAATTCAACATTTTTAACTAAGTTCACAGCTCCAAAAATATATTTCAATATGTTGCGAGCTATAATTGACATCTCTATTTGTCTGCAATACCGCTCTTGGCCTCTACTCAATTCGGCGCTCTCACACTTGCCAGGCATAGGGCTGAAACGTTCAGACGAAACACTGATGACAAAGACTTTCAAAAATCGCATTCGGCTGTATTCAGGGTCCAGCTGAGCTAGGCGTGCATAGTCTTGTTCTCAACTACATTGAAGTTCCCTGTTATATGCTTTTGCAAAAAACCTTTGGCACATTTTTTTTTCAAAATTCCCGAGCCAAAATTCCTGTGGAAACTTTCCGGAAATTTACCGGAAACTTTCCGCCCCTTTGCAACCCTAATTGTGGCCTTTCAACCACACACACCTGAAACCCGTTCAGACTGAATATTTTCAAAACTCAGTGTCGATTTTTTAGAGCGGTAGAACTGAGTTTTTGGCTTGTAAACGTTAGAGTGTGTGCCGTTATTTCCTTTGCATGCATTTTATGCAATGAAGGACATTTACATGTTCACACATAGCAAATGTGCAGTTACTCTCCCAATATATTTAGGAACAGAGGTGTCAGGAACAGAGACAATACAAAGACTCCTTCATCAATACACCGTTGTTGGTAGCCTACTGAAACCAGGAATACATTATTGTCAGGCTTCTGGAAAGCTGTTCTTGAACAATTTGGAGTACATGCATGGTTGTGGTTTCTTTTGAAAAGTTGCACTCTATGTTCTTTCCCCTGTTGTCAGAATGACTTTAAGTGCTTCTAGTTTTGAATAATAGAAGCTTGAACACAATTAAATAGTTGTTTTGCATACAGATGCTTGCAGATGACTATAGGTGGAAGGTATTAGCTGGAAAACACAATGGGACCACAGCATGAAGCCTTACCTAGTCCAAGTCCAAAGTAGATTATAATACCACAATAAATGAATACTTAACACATGTTTCTAAGGGTACATCTAGGCGTTTTCTAAAAGTGCCCTTTGGAGACTCCAAAAGGATCCTTGGTCAAATACTTTATCCATACTAGGATAAAAAGGTATTACTTTTCATAATTCTTGTCTCTAATGAAAGGTGGTACTTAAAGCTATCACATCTCATATCCAAATGAGTATTGCTGACACACAGCAACTGAAGCATAAACACATTAAAGTGCTTTATCTGATTCATCAGTATTTATTTCTGATACTTCCCACTATTAACCCATGTTATATAAATGTATGTTCTTGAGTTGGATGTACTTTTATTTATTTAGCATTTATTGGGCTTGTCTGCTGCTGGCAAGGCACAACCTAGGCTATATTCTTTCTCATATATATATGTATATAAGTTAAAGTAAGTTAAAGTTTTTTGTTCGTCTTGGTCCTGATTGCGTATCTGCACGAACATTCCGTTGGACGGTTTAGGCATAAATTATATTTTTGTGGAGAAGAGTGAAGCTAATGGTGGCTAACTAAATTATTTTCCGACAGTTTCGCAATGGATCTTTTTCAGCCATGTTCAGCTCGCACCATAAGCTTCACTAGTGCATGCAGTAGGAGGCTGTATCGAAGGCTGTATGATAATTTCAGTGAATTTTGTTTAGTCAATGAACTAATGTGACTAAAGGCATTTGCAATTAAATTAAACTAAGCGCTTAAGGCACTGGAGTTTGTAGAAAGGAAAATAGGGAAATTCTGTTTTGTTATTTAGAAGCAAATTCTGTTTTACAACCGATATGGCCAGGATACTGCTGACTGCTGGCATAATATTAAATCTCCACTTTCAAAGGAGTTTATTTATGGATAAAATGCTGGCTAGCTAACAAATGACAATATAAAGTGGATATACTTTCAGGTATGAGTGAATTTTTTTTTTTACAATATTGTATTGCCATATATTTAATGTCTGTACCAAAAAAAATATTGTTAAACTATTATATAGGCCTACCGTATTTTCCGGACTATAAGTCACACTTTTTTTCATAGTTTGGCTAGTCCTGCGACTTAGTCCTGCGACTTATAGTCAGGTGCGTAATATATATCAAAATATATATAATTTAACATGTTTTTTAATGTTAATTCATACTGACTGACATGAACGAACGAGTTCAACAGATTCAGTGATGTGGAATGAGATCGAGAGCTTGGTGAACTAGCTTACCGGAACTTGCTTGTTGGACTCGCTAGTTATTTTAATTTAGCCTATTCAGCCTCCCAGGTATGTTCTTTATGCTATTGTGTAGCTGAATAACTGTTAATGTGTTACGTTAACATACCGGACACCTATACAGCCTGTTGTTCTGTGTGCTAATGTGTAGTTGAATAACTTTCCAGATTAAATGTCTGTTCTTGGTCTTGGATTTTGTGAAATACATTTCTAAATAAATGCGATTTAGGCCTATAGTCCAGTGCGATTTATATATGTTTTTTTCCTCTTCATGACATTTTTTGACTGATGCGACTTCAGGGCGGGCCCTGAAGTCGCATCAGTCAAAAAATGCGCTCAGCCATCTGACCCCCCGTCAGATGGCTGAGCGGTTAGGGAGTCGGGCTATTAATCAGAAGGTTGTTGGTTCGATTCCCGGCCATGCAAAATGCCGTTGTGTCCTTGGGCAAGGCACTTCACCCTACTTGCCTCGGGGAGAATGTCCCTGTACTTACTGTAAGTCGCTCTGGATAAGAGCGTCTGCTAAATGACTAAATGTAAATGTATACGCCGGAGCGACTTATACTCCCAAAAATATGGTATACAGCCTGCATAAATATTCCATGAGCCTAGGATAAACCAAGTACTTTTTACAGATTAAAAATAGCACAAATACATTTCTAAGGAAATGTCTGGTAAAAGAATGCTATCCGAGCCCGGTAAATTGATCTTACATTGTGAATCATCATAATCATCATCTTAAACGTCTTACATTCTTATAGAAGCAGCAAGTACTTCTATACTCCCTGACAGTAACTCACAGTCCAAAATGGCGGCATCGCTACCTTATAAGTGGCCGTTGTAAAAAACACAAAGCTTCGCCTCTTGTCTTCTATGCTCTTTGATATTTACAAGGGAACTGAAGTTATGACCAAGTTTACATGAATGACTGGATGCTTCAGTCCGTGAATTTAGAATGATACAACAAGAGTCCATGGCTATTTATGGATGTAAGACATCATTTTGGATGAAATATTTTACTTTGCTGGATTGTTTAGACCTTTGACAATGTAACCAGACCATTTTTGTTGGGAAGTTTTGTATAACTGGACAACTGTGAGTGTCAATAGGTGAGTCGTCTCTGTTTTCTTTCAGTTTGTTGACATATTAGTGGTCGGGAAAATACGTTTATTGTACCAGCTGTTGCGACTGAATCTTGAAATGGTCTAAAATAAACTATTTGGTGCGTGCGTAGCATAGTTTAGTACTTAACAATCTGACGGCCCCCGGGTGGCCCATGGAACACTCATTTTGGAGTGTAATTAGATGCCTGCCTCAGAGTGGGAGCAAAAATACAGATGAAATTCTATTGGATTAAAACAGGACCACCCCAACTAATGTTGCTTAAGTTTTGATTCTGCAGACATTGTGGGGTTAGAATTTGTATTTGAATTACTTTACATGTTGGGGTTAGGGACAGTTTTAGGGTTAATAAGTAGGTTTAGAGTTCAGGTTAGGTTTTTGGGTTAAGGTTTGGGATTGGGGAAAACCGGATTGGACTGAATTCACGTTAAGGCACACCCACCTTAATTACCATTGTTAGTCCATCAAGTATTGCTTCTTTGTATAGCAGGTACTACTGTAAACTGCTGTATAAGTAGCATACTGCACCGGTCAGTGTAAGTGATTATTTTTTGAGTAATGCCTCCAGATCGACGGGAAATGGAATGCAATTGGATATATTCCGAATATTCTAATCAATAAGGAAGGGGACATATAATTACAATAATTGTAAGGGGACAATAATTAAAGCAAAGCATCCTGTACTACACTACAGTACAGTAGTACTAGTAGAGGGTCATTGTTAAACTGCTTCAGTAATTAAAGCAAATCAATTCGTAATTGGTTGTTATGGCATCATGTTCAAGTTTATAATCTATGATTCCGAATTAAAGTAGGCAATGTTTCCAGCACAGACCCACATACTAGAGCTAAATACACACTGTTGGAGTGTTATCAGATTAGTAATCTGTTGTCATAGTCTAGCTAGAGCTAACACAATGTTAGATGTCAGATCATATTTGCAAAACTGGATTTTAAAAGATTACTTACTAGTATGATTAACTACTGCTAATATGATCATAATCCAGTTTTGGATTAAATAGTAACCATAATTTGAAATCCAGTTTTGCTAATGTAATCTCACATCTAATAGCTAGCTAGTGTAGGCCTACAGAGGGAGTACAATAAAACAGTACGTTGAAACAGACAAAAGAATGTTTGTTAATCTTTAAGATATTCAGCTGAGAATGGGGCATACCACTAGCCTGGGTGCCAGCCAAATTTAGCCCGCCCACAAACAAATTTGGTCGGGAAGTTGGGTCTGGGGTCGCTCGGTTGGGGAAAAACTATGGCCGAACAAGAGCTGTTCAAACCAATCAAATTGTCAGGGTGGGCTTTATACGATGATGGACGGATGATCAACAGTAACGTAATCAACCATGTCACCAAAGAGCGCTTGGGTTGAATTTGTTTTCAACAAACAACATACTACGCTCTGATTGGTTGTAGGTCTATCCAATTGAGTGAAGAGGCATTTTTTTCCTCTACTTGGCCTCACGCTTGAGGCCAAATAGAGTCAGGCTGAGCCAGCACCACAGATAAAGCTTATACAGGAAAAAGTAGCTCCCTTGTCCTCCTTAATCCATAGGGCCAGCAAAAATTGTATTAATGACAGGACAGAGGATAGGGACATTTATTTGGTCTATGACTCATCGTGTTATTGTGATACGAACCCTGAGGTATTTTAAGAGGAGATTTTTAAACTTTGCATACAAGCATTATGTCACAAACGCTGTTTTCTGGGTCAGGCAACACAACGTTGCCCTCTTTATTCTGTTAGAAAATATTCGAAAGAGAAAAACAGCCAGAGAATAACATGGTGGTGATATAACCTAGGGTTGCAATTGAGGTCATTAAAGGTGAATACAAATATGAAGTACTTTGAGTCCATTGATGTTTGGCCACAGCATGGTTTATTACTATGGGTAATAGCTTTTATAGGCATAATATCCTCATGAACAACAGATTAAAGTTCCCTCAGTGACATCACACACAGGGTTACTCAAGTTTCCTCATCTCTGGTAATCTCTCTCTCTGGGTTTAAAATCATTAAACCCTGTTATTGGCAGACAGCATGAGTTCATCCTTTATGATTTAGGCTATTTCTGGGATTCCAACTGAAAATGCTAGTAAAATACATACACCTGAAAAGCTGTAACATGCTGATAATTAATTGATATATAAGCTAAGTAAACAATGGTTGTTCTGGCCTGAACTTGCTCACTGCTTCGTGCATCGAGGAATTTGAAGAACTTGTATTCTGTGACTTGCTTTTAACACATTTTAGCCTGTTTACTGGTTTAGAGTTAAAGCAACTTAGATCTCATTGGCAGCTACCCGCGAAAACATGACGACATAATGATTTAATTATGAACCTGTCCTTGTAGTATTTAAAAAGACCAACCAAATCCAACATAATATTGGGTTTCTCCTTAATAATAATTTTGATGGAGCTACAGCATTGCAATTTTAACTGAAGTTTTACTACCTTGAGAGCTTGCTTCTGAGATGTCCTCTGTTCACCCGCTTTGCTGTCTTCACTGGGTGTCTATTTTTAGGATGTGATTTACCAGAGCCGGGATGCTCTTTTGACCCTGGAGGTGAACAGTGGACCCTGAGGCACTTGGTGCGTGTGTGTGTAACTGTACTGTATGTGTGTGTGTGTGTGTGTGTGGGGGGGGGGGGTCAAGCTTTGAGTAACAGACAGATGACCAAATAGATACTTTATGTGACTTTGCATCATGTTGGAAATTGCTGCACATGAGGGCTAAAAGCTGACAACGAGAGAGAAGGGGAGAGAGGGGTAGGATGAGAGAGATAGCATATTTTTTGTTTATTTGGTAGAAAAATCTTAGCTCAGTTGAAAATCACCTCAGTTTTTCTTTTTTAAATCAACTTGGAAATTATCTTAAAAGAAGGAAGTGCTGGTATGATAATGTCTACAGTATAAATACTTTAAAAACAGGTCTTTTCTCTAATTCTATGATTTGTTTTGTCTTTGTGCAGGAGGGCCTCAAGACCTATGCTTTCCTGGTCTTTGTGGTGGTCTGCGTGCTCGGTGCCTTATATCTGTACTTCATCCTCCCTGAGACCAAAAAAAAGACTTTTGTTGAAATCAGCCAGAGCTTCGCCAAGATCAACAAGATCCAAGATCAAGATGTTTTGAAGGACAAGGAAATGGAAGGAGTACTGAATGTCAAACCTGGAACCAAAGAAGTGGAGAACGAGATAGAAAGCGACATCATCGAGATGGAAAGTTCCTTCTAATTAGAACAAAAGCTGCTCAAAGACAGTTACACTACTCTAAAATGTATTTGTATGTATGTATATATTTATTAGGCTGGTGCAGGGATGCCATTTTCTGTATCTGCTTCGCAAACCAAAGTATCTGTTTGTATTCAGAAGTGTAAAGGAAGTGGCCAGGGTTTGTTGTTTTTTTTACCGTGGTTTGAAGCCTCAAGCCTAATCATATTAACTTGTCTAAATTAATAATTAACTATTTTTGTAAACAATGTGATATTTGAAATAAATTGTCTTTCAAATCAATATTTATAAATTAGCGTTTTTAGTGGGGCGGCTGTGGCTCAGGGGGTAGAGATGGTCGTCTGCTTATCGCAAGGTTGGCGGTTCGATCCCTGACTCCTCCAAGGCCATGTGCCGAAGTATCCTTGAGCAATACTCTGAATCTCAAGTTGCTCCCGATGGGCAGGCATCGGGATGTGTGAGTGTGAGTATGAATGGGTGAATGAGGCAAGAAATGTAAAGTGCTTTGAGTACCGCTAAGGTAGAAAACGCGCTATATAAATGCAGTCCATTTACCATTTCATGATATTGCATTTACCGCCATTGAGCTGAATTTGTCCACCTTATAATGTGGTCTCATTGATGCTGTTCTTATGTATATTCCACTATGGCAATTTCCTTTAATTAAAATAAAGTTTTGATTGGTTGAAAGGGCAATCCAAACCTCAAACTCCAGAAGAAAACATAGTGACAGTCAGCCTTATCATCAATGTCATTGTGTGCTGTTGAGTTATAGCAACTGCCTCCTCAGATCTGGCCTCAAAGAGGCAACACCCATTTGTGCCACAACAAGGCATTACATTACTAGCCGTTGGGTCTTCTGAAAGTGGAATAAGTGCGCCCAAACACCGTTTTACAAGAACCATAAAAAATGGCAACCAAGGTCAAATCCAGGCAGGCCACTAACACAGTGTAACTTCTGCAAAAGACAGCGATACACCAAACTGCAATGCTGGAATCTAGGCAAAGATAGCCTGCACTCAGGCTTTCAAGTTTTTCCTTCTAAAGATAAACGGTAGAAGTCACCACGCTAAGTCAAAATGTAAGATATGGTAAGATAGGCTTTCTTCATACATGCTAGTTATAGCAGTCAAAATATTTGACCTCAGGAAACGTTAGAACAGTTGCAGTTGTATCTATCCTTCTACATTTACTTTGCAAGATAGTTACATTTTGCGAACCTAGCCATTTTAATAACTCTTAACTTTGAAAGGATTCAAACTGAAATATCCCAACCCCTCCCTTGAAAGATACTCCTCCAAAACACATGAACGTGCTGCCTGACTACTGCCGGGAGCTAGGTAAACAGACAGACAAGTACTGTGTCCAATCATTGCATTCGGTCCAAATGCCATCCAATCATTAGTGCCGGTTTAATCTTACTGATTGGTTGTGTTTATTATAGTCCTGTGACGCCCACAGATATCAGATTGATTTCATTTTACTGTCAAACCATAAAATGTATTGGTTGCTATCAAGATTTGAAGTTTATGTCAGAAAGTATTGAATGCAGAACAAAGGATCAGTTGCGGCCAGTTTAGTAGTTGCTGCTGTAGTGCATGTGGCACATCCACAGTGCATGATTGTACAATACCATCTGTAGTTTTTGTCTTTGTGGGTTTGTTTGGATGAGTTACTGTCAGCAAAATCCAATTGATAAACACCTTAATCTGATTTTATTCCGATTTTGACAGAAACAGCTGACTTTAGACCACTCCAAAAACGTTATAATTGTCATTATCCAAGTGCCGTGTTTCAAGTGTATTCTGCATCAGAACAACAGGAAAATGCTGACCAAGTTTACATTTGCATGCCAAGAGAAAATGGTTTCTCCTCATTATTCTCTGAGCAAATCACCATGATTAATGATATGTATTAGCCTGACGTTGTCATACTCATAATTCTAGTCAGAATATTAGTCTGATACCGCTCCGTTGGGCTGTGAGTATGGGCGTGTTTCAACCGAACCCGGAAAAAAATGCCTCTTCACTCAATTGGATAGACCTACAACCAATCAGAGCAACGTAGTATGTTGTTTGTTGAAAACGAATTAAACCCAAGCGCTCTTTGGTGATGTGGTTGATTTGATGTTGTACGTTACTGTTGATCATCTGTCCATCATCGTATAAAGCCCGCCCTGACAATTTGATTGGTCCGAACAGCTCTTGTTCGGACATAGTTTTTCCCCAACCGAGCGACACCAGACCCAACTTCCCGACCAAATGTTTTTGTCGTGGGCTAAGTTTGGCTGGCACCCAGGCTAGATATGTATATTATCGCCTCAATAATATACTGACCTGTCTTCAGTCAAGTTCATCTTTTGAGTGGGTGCAGGAAATCACAAGTCAATATGAGCACTGCAGCACCTTTTGCTTCTTGTCCAGAAGGAGGATTTGTAAACTAGGAGACACTCACACCTCTCTTATATGCTCAAGGTTTTGCTAGATATTACTGAGAACTCATTGTTTGACCTCCTGTTGCATTGGTTTTCTTCTGAAAAGTAACAGTCAAGATGTGGACTGATTGGTTGCTCTCACAGTTCATAATTGGATATAAAAGGGAATGTGGACCATTGTTCTCTGTTCTTCTTCAGTCTTTTTCTAATGTCTAATGTTTCTGGTATTTATTTATATATACAGTATATAGGCTACCAATCAAATTGCTAACATACCTTTCCAGTATACTTATGACATATTTTAGTAGACCTATGTATAAGTGCACAAATATACCCATTACAACATCATGGATTGAAGAAGAATACTTATAATACAACTATAATACTAACAAATACAACTTTTGTTGTCATTCTAAATTGTACAAATTACTGAGTGGTGACAGGACACAAAAGTTCCCAGATTGCAGCCATAAGACGTGTTGCAGCCCTATTAGAGAGAAGCATGCAGTGTCGGACTGGCCATCGGGATAATCGGGAGATTTCCCGAACGGCCGGTCCAACTAACGGCCGCTATGGCCACGGCACTATGCAAAAAATAATATAGCCTAATAGTTTACGCTCACTTTGAGGACGCCCTGAATACCAAGCAACTGTTTAACTGGAGCGATCCAAAATCCAAAGGGTGGGGATGGGGATTTTCCCCGTGTAAACTTGAAAGGTGCACTTGTCCGTCCGGTTTACAGATCGCGATTGGTCAAAAATCAATCGTTTTCCGGGTACGGCCAGTTCGTTGGAGTGGGTGGAAGCAATTGAGTTCGCGTGCAGTGTTTTAAAAGTCGTTTGCAACCGAGAAACATTGTTTTCTCTTTTGGAAAGAAATGGAAAGGAAAAGAAAAGGAGAAAAGGGTGGCGCGGAAAAAGCAAGAGACAAAAAACAACGCGCACTCCTGCAAAATGCCGCAAAATGTAAAAACATGTTTAAACCGGCAAAGGCCAAGCTAAGTGAGGGAGAGAGTCTGCATCACGAAGATGCTGCAGTACCAGAGGCGTCAGGTGCAAGCAGCTGGATTGTGGACATTTAGAAAATTCTAATATCCAAACCATATTGTTTTCATTTTTCTAAAAACATTATACACATAGGCTATATATTTTAATTGAAGGAAAATAAATGGCCAAGAGAAAAAGGCACTCTTTTAAATATGCACAACATGTTTTTTTGGCTTTAAATATTAAATGTGCTATGTGGATCAAATGCGATTGTCTTATTTGTTCTGTTCTGTGTATTAAAGCAGCCACAGGTGACACAGGGAAAGAGATGGAGGCTGCTGTGGTGACAGGGTCCAGTGGAGATACTTTGACAGGTACAGCAATGCAACTGTACACAATAGGCTATATTTTAACAGGGTTATTATATGGAAATTAGTTTGTTGAATTGATTTTCATTATTGACTATAGTTAACTGATTATTATTCTTTTGCAACATCAAAAAGCAGATGCAGAAACAGAGATAAGTAAGGAAAAAGAAAGTAAGGGAGAATTGCCATATTCATTTTTAGATACTGTATAAGGTCTAACAGTCTTTGCATTATACTTTATTATTATATAGCCTATTTGTATTAAGCAACTGTACACGGTTCGCGGGCCGCTCTGCGTTTCAAAGTCCCGGGCAGTTTTTCGGTCCCAGTCCGACCCTGGAAGCATGTATGCGCAAGTGACATAAAAGTAGTAAAATAAGCGATGCACATGTATGACCCATTTTCAGAAGAGATTTAAAACAGTGATATAGATGAAATAAGAGCATGGAGGACCTGGATTCCAGGAGAGACACATATTCCAGAAGATTAAAGTGCTAATACTGGAAATAATGTCTTTATTAAAACCCTGTGAGAAGGCCGGCATTAAGGGAGGGAGATAGCAATGAAAGGAGAGAAGCACATAGTAAAAATTACAGACATGGGATCTCCCTAAATCTCACTGCAGTCAAACTGCTTTTCAACACATGGGCCCAACGTAGAAGGAATGTGTGACCAGAGTGACGTCAGTCACACATGGCACCAGAAAGGGGTTACTTTATGCACTTGTGTGTAGAGTGTCAAAATGTTTTGATGCCCATGGACTAAGGAACCCTGGGATGCACAGATGGACAATCAGTTGTGACACAGCAGTGTCGTAGTGAAACATCATGAATCCAAACGAGGCTCCATGAAATTACCACCCCCTGAGATAACACATTTTCTGCATTGGCAAGCCGGCAGTCGGGTGAGGAGAAAGATAATTGGAAGTGTCAGGTTTGTAGCTCTGTTTCACATTTGTGAAGAAGAATCACTTTGTGTACAGTTATTCTATTCTATTACAGATAGGATATCATTACATTACATTTATGCATATCAAGAAGCATAAATACCAAAATTCACTTGAGGTCTGGAGCAGATGAAGTTTCTGATATGACATTGTCTCAGTCAAAATCATAAATGAAAAGAGACTAAGAATGCAGGGTGTAATTACTCTGACATTATGCAAAGTGGCACTGGTGAACTATGTGGGGGTGCTATGCAAATAGCTTTAGTAACATCTGTGAAGTATTTTGAAATGTAAGCAACAGGAGGGTGCCTTGTAGTTAATTACATAAAAAGGTTTGCGAGACAAAATGAAAGTTGGACAATTTGATTGAAAGGTGATTTCAAGTCATTTAATGTTTTAAACCAAAATATCACTCAAGATGAGACAACAATCAGCAATATCAAATTGATGTGTAGAACCAGGGTCTACAATATTAATGTATAATAGCATGTTTTCGTTTGTTATTATGGAGTATTGTGTGTAGAATAAACATGCTATAATACAGCAACATGTGGAAAGTGTAGTGATCTGAATACTTCCAAAGTAAACAACCTGAAATGCTTTTTGGTATGTTATGAAAATATATTATACAAATATTAAAACTCGTAGATGTACTCGCATGTGATATAGATTTAGGTGTTTGTTAAACTCTTTCTCCAATTAGCTGGTTGTTAATACTTTTACACCTAAAACCAAAACTGATTGTCCACCGTGGAGACAGACAAAACATTCCTTCACAGTTACTTGACTGCTGACTGCACCACTGACTGCTGACAGCAAAAGCTGTTGGAAAAAAAGGATTGAAAATAAACTTGACTGAGTGGTGGCATCAATCTTTTCATCCCCTTGTTGTGAGTGGGCATATTTTTATCAATAGGCAATCCACAACCTTGGGTGTAATCTTGACATAGATATACTGTAATAATTATAAGTGTTGGGATGACTTTAGCCCTGTGGTGATAAATGGTGTCTGCACTTGATAACAAACTACCTGATTTGGCATGAAGGCTATTTTAACATGAACAGTTTGTGTCACCTGAAGCAGCTGTCAGCGCCTGAAGTCTCTACCCTTGTGGTTAGGAGGAGTGGGCTGGACTGAAGAGCTCTGGACATCCCAGAGAACTGTCATACAGTTGTATTACAGTTGTGTGTGTGTACACCATGTATATTTACGGAACAACCATAGTCTCTGTTCCTGCAGTTTTTTTACTTTCTCATACTCATTAATGGACAGTGATTAGCTTGAAGTACAATTCCACTCTTCACCAAGCCCCTGTCAAGTAGTACCAGTGTGTATTTATGAACCATCAGTCATCCTGATGCATCAACTTTGCATAAAAGTGTTTAAAGTCTGAAATACTAACCTGTGATGGAATAGAGGGCTTTCTTATGGTTGTTTTACAAAACGTGAGGAAGGCAGTGCACGTGTTCTATACAATATAAAGCCTTTAAGCAGTGCACAACCAGGTAAAAAAAATGATGGAAGGAAAGATTAACTTTAAAGAGAGCAATACCATACAGAGGGAATACATGACTCACTCACAGCCAGAGCTGTATGGATTTTCAGTTTAATACTTAAGGCAACCACACACGGCAGGCGAGCATTGATAGTATAATATAATTGGAAACAGTGACGTCTCTGATATCACTATGACTGCCTTTGGGAAATGCTCTGTGATGCAGCATGCCAATGCTGAAGAACGCTTTGTGACGTGTTGGTAAGGTTTGCCACCAGCAAGTGTGTTCACTTTGGATTTTGGTATCATGAGCGTTTTCTCATGAAATCGGAGTGAATTCTGTGAAATATTGCAGTGTTTATGGTAAACTAGATGATCTCTTTAGATAATAGCTCTTTGCAAAAAAGACAGGATAGTTTGATGCCTTTTATTACACATACATTTGAATAAGATGAACTTTAAGACAAAAATGGAAATATCAATTAAAATGTTAACTTAATGTCTATATAAATATAATAACTATTGTCAAGCAATAATATAGAGTGAGTTTTTAAACTGTTATGCAGGTGTTGTTCATCGTTTTTTATCTATGCTCTCTCTAGAAGGACACACTGAAGGAGCAACAGTACAGTAAACATGCATCTACCAGAGAGAAAATATTTATTCAGAACACAAGCTCCACTCCGTTTTTAAAGTCTCTCACTCGGAAGTGGTTGAAATGTTGTCAAGATATTGTTCAAAATATGAAAAAATTCTGGGATGAAGCTAAACCCAGCGCTTTTCTTTCAGATAAAAGTGCTAGAGCTATATGGACTTACATCTTAATTATTATTGCAAAATCATGACTGTAAAAACTTGCTATCACGGGGGGAAAGTGGGACTACCCAGGGCCCCAATGGGTGCAAGGGCTAGGGTTAGGGTCAAAAATCTTGGAATTAAAATGTGTTGAATGAAAAAAACAGACATGACCAAAATTGGGGAGGGGGGGCTACATTTCCACTCTTCATCGGCCCAAAATGTAAGTGGCTCATCTGCTTGCTATGCTTGCTTCCAGCAAGGCACACCACTGTTATCTTACATTTGTGACAGGTGCTGGGAGTTTCGTCCACAAGTAGGTCATCCTTTTACAAATCATGAAAGTGCTTATCATCATGAAAATGATGTAGCATACATTGAAATCTGAAAAGAGTTGAAGAAGATAAGCATATTTTAATGTTGGTATCCCTTAAATCAACTAGCAGAGAAAATCCCTTTAAAAGATTGTGAACTTTTTCACACTTCCCACAGGCAGGTAATGGATGGAAACAGTACAGGTCCTAGCACATCTGGCGCCCTAGGCGAAATGTATCAGCAGCAGCTATTTTCAGCAAACTTAACGTGTAGATATTTGTATGACCATAAAAAGATACAACACAGGGACTCATGGACTGAACCAAATTTACTAGTTATTACTGCAAGATGATACCCCTCTCTTCCACCAAGGCACTTGCAAGTTCCCGGATATTTCTGGGGGAATGGCCGAAATTCAAGCACAAAATGAGTAGTATGGCTGGTGGCATTGTCATGCTGGAGGGTCATGTCAGGATGAACCTGCAGGAAAGGGACCACATGAGGGAGGAGGATGTCTTCCCTGTAACGCACAACATTGAGATTGCCTGCAATGACAACAAGCTCAGTCCAATGGATGATGGTGTGACACACCACCCCAGACCAAGACAGACCCCCCACCTCCAAATCGATCCCGCTTCAGACTGCAGGCCTTGGTGTAATGCTCATTCTTGCGATGATAAACGCGAGTCCGATCATCATCCCTGGTGAGACAAAGCTGGGACTTGTGAGTGGAGAGCACTTTTTGGCAGTTCTGTCTGCTCCAGCAAAGATAGGTTTGTGCCCATGGTCGACGTTGTTGCCAGTGATGTCTGGTAAGGACTTGTCTTACAACAGGCCATCACGCCCTCAGTCCAGCCTCTCTCGGCCTATTGTGGAGAGTGAGTGCTGATTTAGGGGTTGCTGTTGGTTTAACTCTGGCAGTTGTTGTTTCCATCCTGTACCTGTCGCGCGGGTGTGACAATTGGATGTACACAGTCCTGCGCAGTACATCAATTCAGTTCATTTTGTTCACTTCGTGCAGTGCTCATGATATCCATGCCCTTGATGCAGAGAGGAATAAGATGTCAGTGAGTTGATTCAATGTTAACATAATTGGAGTTTGAGCGCATTCTAGCTCTGTAAAGAATGCACATGGAAATGAGGACTGTTATGGCCCTTGTTTGACATCTGAGCCTAGGGGTAAAAGAGGCTTAGCATAAGACCGAGCTGATAGAGCTGAATGTGCAAGAGCACATTAAATAGAGGTAGTCCTTAGACCCTTTTTACTGGGGAACGTGCCCCAGTATAAATCTGCTGTGCCCCAGTGTGTTTAACCGAAAGCTGGGCAGATGTTCATTTGATCATTCTTTTCACAATTTTACCTCAAACATCATATACAATTTTTGTTTTTTGTTTTAAAATTGTCCTAATTCTGTTCTGTCACTTTCTCAGGCCCCGCACAACATCACATTCTGGCATCTTTGACAAGCAATTCCGACGGCAGCTTCAACAGTGTCATGATCAATCAATATCACAGCAAAAAAAAGGACAGAACTATTGTGCAAGGTTTTTTTTAAATGAGGGGAGGAACTCAAGAGGTTGCGCTCAACAGCACTGGTTTCTGAGTGACATATAAAATAAGGTGGTAGCGAATGATAGAACAGATAAAGAGTTCTAAGTGAGTTCTATAGAACAGAGCAGTGACCCTTCCTGCATAGAGAACTGTAAAGGGAAAGTGTAGAGAACTCATAGCACTTTAAATACATGGCGGGGGGGGGGTAGTGATGGGAAGTTCGGATAATGTTACTGATTCGGTTCTTTGAATCTCGTTCAGTAAAATGAACAAATCTTTTTTCGAGTCATTCGTTCGTTTCAACGGGGGGGGGGGGGGGGGGGGGGGGGGCTATCCGTCCACTGCAAACACGTATCATATTCTCATGTAGGTTAGTGCATGACATGTGCACCAGCAGATACTATTTTAAAAGAAATTCCTGCATTACAATAATGTATCATGACAGTTTGTATGATTTGGTCATTTATTATCACACTAGCATTTAATTATCACAGCAAACAATTACACTGCACTAAACTGTAAGTGTAAATGTAAAGTGAAAATAACAAAACCAGTCAGTATGATGACTTGAGAGAATATCATTCACGTCTTACTAAAACAGCGGCCACGCGAAAGGGAATAAGGAAACTGTTTCCTCTACTAAAAAATACAATGCGGGTCACGTGAAAAAAGGATCCAAAGCCTCGTAGAAAGACCGAGTCGGGAAATGAACAAATCTTTTGTTTCCTCTAGCTACCAGTACAGAGTCTATGCAGGTCACGTGAAAAATGATCCAAAGACTCGTAGAAAGACCGAGTCGGGAAATGAACGAATCGTTCGTTTCCTCTAGCTACCAGTACAGAGCCTATGCAGGTCACGTGAAAAATGATCCAAAGACTCGTAGAAAGACCGACTCTGGAAATTAACGAATCGTTCGTTTCCTCTAGCTACCACTACAGAGCCTATGCAGGTCACGTTAAAAATGATCCAAAGACTCGTACCCGAAGACCGAGTCGGGAAATGAACGAATCATTTCTGTTTACTTGGACGAGCCTATGCAACAGTCTCGATGCGCGGCCAGGAGAAAATGAACGAATCACTCTTTGAGAGGACTCGTTACTCCCGAGTCCTTGTAAGGATTCGTTCAAGATGAACGAATCGTTCACGAACGACACATCACTAGGGGGGGGGGGGGGGGGGGGGGGGTTAGGATGATTCGAAGGGCCCTGGTCAGAACCCCATACTTATGAGTCAGATTTTGGGCCCCAGAGTACAAATTTGCCAGGGGGCCCAGAAACCTTACCATAGTGGTGCCCCTGTCAGTGTACATGTTAATAGATTATATTGATCAATTAACTAAATATAAAGTGAGTGAAAAACAACATGAATTATTTTAGGTACACTGCACCTAATCAGGGATTTTGTAGGCAGGTACTGTATATGATTAAATAATTATACCAAACAGGTGGTAATGATCATCAATTCAATATGTAGGTTAAAACACAATAATTAAATGAATCAGAAATAGCTGTGTAGGAGAAATAAAACTGGGTGAGGAACAACCAAACTCAGCTGACAAGGTGAGGTTGCTGAAGACAGTTTACTGTCAAAAGTCATACACCATGGCAAGACTGAGCACAACAGCAAGGAAACTTACTGCAGGAGATGAAAGACACATCATATTTAATTCCCTTCACAATGGAACAATGTCCAGCAGTGCCATCCGCTTAGAATTGGCAGAAGCCAGTGAGACACTGGTTCTGTTATCTACTGTCCAGAGAAGTCTAGTCAGGTGTGGCCTTTGTGGAAAACTTGAGGCCAAAAAGCCATACTTCCAATGTGGAAACAAGGCTAAGTGACTCAACTATGCACAAAAACACAGGAACTGTGCTGCAGAAAAATGGCAGCAGGTGTTCTGGGCTGATGAGTCAAAATAGGAAATATTTAGCACTAGCAGAAGGCAGCTTGTTTGCCGAAACGCTGGAGAGCAGTACATGAATGAGTGTCTGCAGGTAACAGTGAAGCATGGTGGAGGTTCCTTGCAAGTTTGGGGCTGTATTTCTGCAGATGGAGTGGGGATTTGGTCAGGATCGACAGTCTCCTCAATGCTGCAGGCAGATACTTATTGGGTGTGCTCACGCCTTCGGCGAGCACAACCATTGTTCTCTCACATATATATTATTGTGAGAATGCTGTTAAGCACTCACTATTGTTTTCCTGTTTCTCTTTATTATTGTCAACTTCTTAGTTCTTCCGCCGTTTTTTGTCCTTTAACTAGTCCTGCATACTTTCACCGATTCCTACAATTTTCGAATCAAAACGTTCAGCTCCTTCAGGAGATGTGTGCTATGACTTTTCTCATTTCTCACTTTTATACTTTTTTATGTATTAAGGTTTTTGTGCAAATTATTCTCCCATTAAAAGTAATGGTAAATCCTTTCAAATCATTAAAAAGCTTCCTCCTCTTTCAAACGTAACTACTTCAGCATACTTTCAGCTAGAGACACCATTCAACCTTTAAAATGTTCACAAGACATTCAGCTATTCCCAAATGATTCAGCTTTTTCAAATATTCAGCCAATTTTGAATTATGACAGTTTGAAATACATTAACAGGTTTGCTCCTTGATTTTTATGAATGAGCAGCAAGCAGAGTGGCACACTGCTGCCTGCTCTTTTTCCGATATTCAACTAAATTGTCAAACAAATTCCTCTAACTTTCATATAGTTTAACTTACAGAAACAGGTTATACCTTAAAATGTAGGAAAAACTGTCCTCTTTCAGCCAATGTAACTACTAAAGAGCTCACATTTACAGATTTTCAGTTATGAGCCTTGAAGCGAGAGCAGCCTTTCAAATTCTCTCACTAACTTCAATGGAGAGGTGGGTAAAATCAGTCAGAGAAAGCAAGAAGGAACAAGATTTTGAAACTGCCGATAGAGTCGTATTTCTGACCGCACAGACATATAAAGGACATCTCTAGTGTCGGCAGAGTCTTGGGTCTCGGAAAATATCCTCATTTTTTGGATTGGACGTGTAGTTTTGCGTCTAGGTCAACTTGTTTGAGGTGTGGATGCTAGGTAAATGTTCGTTTTTCTCTCTGCCTAGCTCGTTAGCTATCACAGTTGCGCCATCACCGTGGCAACCAAACAGACACGCACTATGAAAGCAGAATTGGGTACACGTTTTCGAAACTGCCAAGAGTTGTATTTCTGACCGCACAGACATATAAAGGATATCTATGGTTTCGGCAGAGTCTCGGGTCTCGGAAAATATCCTTGTTTTTTGGATTGGACGTATAGTTTTGCGTCTAGGTTAACTTGTTTGAGGTGTGGATTCTAGCTAAATTTCTGTTGTTCTCTACTATAGTCGAGCTAGCGCGATGGCTCTCCATAACTAAAAACGGTTCGACTTCTTTTCCACAATCGACCAAATTGGCCAAACAAGGTATGTACATTGAGATTAAAGTGTACATAATCTAGCTAGATCGTTTTTATTTTAGCAAGTTTCACAGAAATCTGCAAAAATCGAGGCTCAAGACTGTCATAGCTGACCGTCACGAACAGCCAAACCGGGGCTGGGATAACAAACGCTTCGTAACTGGAAAGTTTTTACTTTTAATTGACGATATTGAACACAGATGTTAAGTAACTTGTCTTTACTCAAATATCTTCTCCGTTTTCAATTTGAAGCAGTATCTAGCTTACTGTAGGAAATCTCCCAATACATCCTCTCTCTAGCTTCGCTTCGGCTAAAGTCAGATGGATGACGATGCATGCATTGTTCACGCCTACGGTGTTAATAGTCTGTACAAATACCACTTTGACACACTTGCAAGAAATGATCCGCTGGTTAGATGTAGCATGATCTTATTTAATACCCACAATACTGTAGTTCAGCTTTTTTTTGCAGCAGCATTTTAATCTGAGTTCAAGTAGCTTTTGCAGTTGCACAACCAACAAAGTCAAGTAATGTGACGTGATTGAATTTAAAAGTTTTTCTTTTTATGTCATCTTTGAATTCAGTGTCTGAACAGGACTGGGTGTGCAGGCACACATGATTATTTTCTCCTCCGTCTTGAACCTGAAACCTAGATTCTAGGTTAGAAATGTTGCCAGTCTGTTGCCAATGACCAACGGTTGCTACGTTTTTCCAGCAAGTTCAAGTCATTCCAGTGTTGTCCTTTTACCTTCAAATTCGTTCAACCCAGACTTCAGCAACTGGTTTTCTGCAAAATTTTCACATTTTCCTGCAGCTCATCTTTCTGAATTTTTGCCCTTATTGTTTTGCATTTTTCTTCTTCTCTTTTCTTCTGTTTTCTGCCTTCATCTTGCTCCAGGTCCTTTCAAAAATACCTTTCACAGCAGTACCTTCCAACTGCCAGTACTTTTGCATTTTCTTCTCTTTTCTGTACTTTTCTGCCTTCATCTTGCTGCAGGTCCTTTCTAAGATACATTTCAGGCCTTTTGAAACTCCAGCAAATAATTTTCTGCTACATTTTCATATTCTTCAGAATTATTTCTCTTTTTGCATTTTTCTTCTCTTTTCTGTAGTTTTATACCGTCGTCCAGCTCCAGCCCCTTTCAAAAAATACCTTTCAGGCGCTTCAGCTTATAACTTTCTACAAACTTTTCACAATTTTCCGCTTTTTTAGCATGGTCAGCTATCCCCATTCAGGTTTTCAGCATTCTCACTGCTGTTTCGCAGGAACAGCCGTTTCTAGTTAGTTATGCGATTACTCAATAAGCGCGTCTACATGATTCTTTTTATTAATTGTTGTATGCTCCACGGACAAAACTTGCACCATCATCCTTCTGCAACAAAGTGTCGCCGTGTCTTCCTGTATCGGCCCTACTGCTGTATGTTTCATTCAATCAACACATTGAATCCTACTAAGAAAGCCGAGTAAACACACTCAATGCACACATCTGCTACTGCTATTACTATCCCAACTATAATTTCAGCTGTTAAGACTATAATATTCTTTTTATGACTAGCTAGCCTAGGCCTACTTCTTCTTCTGTTTAACAGTTCAGCTTTCAGCTTCTCCCGCATTGTATTTCAGCTCTTAGCGTTGTTAGATGATGCAGTTCAGTTTCCACACTGCCTCTTTTGTGTGACTCACACATTTTTGAAATTCATTTCAGCTTGCGGGTATTTTCTCATTTCTGTATTTTCTGCAATTTAAGAAAAATAATTTCATCTTTCAGCATTCCAACGCATTTTCAGCAGGAAATGCCTTTCTAGTTGTCAACTTCTTAGTTCTTCCGCCGTTTTTTGTCCTTTAACTAGTCCTGCATACTTTCACCGATTCCTACAATTTTCGAATCAAAACGTTCAGCTCCTTCAGGAGATGTGTGCTATGACTTTTCTAATTTCTCACTTTTATACTTTTTATGTATTAAGGTTTTTGTGCAAATTATTCTCCCATTAAAAGTAATGGTAAATCCTTTCAAATCATTAAAAAGCTTCCTCTTTCAAACGTAACTACTCTTATCTTCCGAATAAAAGTACCCCCCGGAATAAAAGTACCCCCCGGACAAATCCTCAAAATCTAATTAAAGTACCCCCCGGAATAAAAGTACCCCCCCGGAAAATTGCCAAATCAGCACGCAAACTGTGTCCATATGCTATCAAAATGTGTTCCTACCAGTGTAAGTGCGCATCTTTTACTGTCACTTGCAATCAGGAATAGAAATGGACAGCAAATATACCATTGCTAGGAAAAAACGTCAACACTTGTAGTTTGGAAATACATAATCATTGTTAGAAAAGTTCAAAAAAGAGGCTGTCTGGTTACAAATATAGGCCTATGGTAGTACTTTTCCTCAAAAACTTACAGTCAACATGACTGCAACATAACATGAAAACCACTGGAAATACATAGTTATTACAAAGTTAAAAAAAGAGGCTGTCTAGTTACAAACATACATGTACTAGTACTATCACTTTTCATGACAACCACTACCAAATAAAGCATTGCTAGGAAAATACTTCAATGCCTGTAGCTTGGAAATACATAGTTACAAATCTGTCAAATAACCATGACTACAGGTATACCTTAACAAACTTATAGTAGACACGACTGCCGGTGCACCTCATATTCCACGTCTTGTGCGGCATGCAATCCTGAAAGACGCACTGGTAACCACGGAAATATCCTGGGATTTTTATTTGACGATGAGAGGCTCGTTGTCTATAGGTTGTGACTGTCATGCTGGTGTGCTAAATGGGAACCGTTATGTGAGTGTACAGTAGCTAGAGCTAACATCAGAGCCATAATGAGGCTCTGGCTAACATTTACTAGCTTGCACTGACAACCTTCAGTTGGTAGCTAACGTCGTTAGCTAATGTAAGCTACTTGCCAGTAGCTAGCTAGCTAAGGTAGCTAACGTTTTCACATCAAAGAGTTCAAATTTATCTTCCCTTCCGAAAAAAAAATGCATGGAATTTTCAAAAATTTTGTCTGGATTTTTCCCCCAAAAAATAAACGTACCGTCCAAAATAAGAATGTACCGGGTGGATTTTTCAGGGTAAAAAAAATGTACGTACCGGTACGTTTATTCGGAAGATGAGAGTACTTCAGCATACTTTCAGCTAGAGACACCATTCAACCTTTAAAATGTTCACAATACATTCAGCTATTCCCAAATGATTCAGCTTTTTCAAATATTCAGCCAATTTGGAATTATGACAGTTTGAAATACATTAACATGTTTGCTCCTTCTTGATTTTTATGAATGAGCAGCAAGCAGAGTGGCACACTCTGCTGCCTGCTCTTTTTCTGATATTCAACTAAATTGTCAAACAAATTCCTCTAACTTTCATATAGTTTAACTTACAGAAACAGGTTATACCTTAAAATGTAGGAAAAACTGTCCTCTTTCAGCCAATGTAACTACTAAAGAGCTCACATTTACAGATTTTCAGCTATGAGCCTTGAAGCGAGAGCAGCCTTTCAAATTCTCTCACTAACTTCAATGGAGAGGTGGGTAAAATTCGTCAGAGAAAGTGAAAGAAACAAGATTTTCCAACCAAACAGACACGCACCATGAACGTTTTTGAAACTGCCAAAGGAGTTGTATTTCTGACCGCACAGACTCAAGGATATCTATGGTTTCGGCAGAGTATTGGAATTAAATACGTAATTATGTGGCCAATGTAGAACAGCGGACAGATTCGATATTTGATCTTTTGTTAGTTATGGCCATTCTAGTGACGCTACTGTCATCATGGCTGCTAATAGAACGGCAAAACCAGGTCACGTACGGTCTAATAACTATCATTCATTACCTAGCTACAAACAAATGCTTCGTAACTGAAGAGTATTTACTTTTTATTGGCGATATTGACAACAGAGGTTAAGGAACTTGTCTTTAATCAAAAGATGGTCTCCGTTTTCAATTTGAAGCAGTAGATCTAGCTTATGTAGGACATTTTCCATTGCATCCTCTCTCTAGCTTCACGCCTTCGGTTATTATTCAAGCCTACGGTGTTAATACAGTCTGTAAAAATACCACTTTGACACACTTGCAAGAAATGATCCGCTGGTTAGATGTAGCATGATCTTATTATTTAAGTATAAAAAACTCACCAGGGACAACGACAACATTGGCAACCCTGCACTATGAATTATTATTTTGATGTCATCTTAAATTAAGTGTCTGAACAGGACTGGGTGTGCAGGCACACATGATTAGTTTCTCCTCCTTCTTGAACCTGAAACCTAGATTCTAGGTTAGAAATGTTGCCAGTCTGTTGCCAATGACCAACGGTTGCTATGTTTTTCCAGCAAGTTCAAGTCATTCCAGTGTTGTCCTTTTACCTTCAAATTCGTCCAACCCAGACTTCAGCAATTGGTTTTCTGCTAAATTTTCACATTTTCCTGCAGCTCATCTTTCTGAATTTTTGCCCTTATTGTTTTGCATTTTTCTTCTTCTCTTTTCTTCTGTTTTCTGCCTTCATCTTGCTCCAGGTCCTTTCAAAAATACCTTTCACAGCAGTACCTTCCAACTGCCAGTACTTTTGCATTTTTCTTCTCTTTTCTGTACTTTTCTGCCTTCATCTTGCTGCAGGTCCTTTCTAAAGTACCCCCCGGAATAAAAGTACCCCCCCGGAAAATTGCCAAATCAGCACGCAAACTGTGTCCATATGCTATCAAAATGTGTTCCTACCAGTGTAAGTGCGCATCTTTTACTGTCACTTGCAATCAGGAATAGAAATGGACAGCAAATATACCATTGCTAGGAAAAAACGTCAACACTTGTAGTTTGGAAATACATAATCATTGTTAGAAAAGTTCAAAAAAGAGGCTGTCTGGTTACAAATATAGGCCTATGGTAGTACTTTTCCTCAAAAACTTACAGTCAACATGACTGCAACATAACATGAAAACCACTGGAAATACATAGTTATTACAAAGTTAAAAAAAGAGGCTGTCTAGTTACAAACATACATGTACTAGTACTATCACTTTTCATGACAACCACTACCAAATAAAGCATTGCTAGGAAAATACTTCAATGCCTGTAGCTTGGAAATACATAGTTACAAATCTGTCAAATAACCATGACTACAGGTATACCTTAACAAACTTATAGTAGACACGACTGCCGGTGCACCTCATATTCCACGTCTTGTGCGGCATGCAATCCTGAAAGACGCACTGGTAACCACGGAAATATCCTGGGATTTTTATTTGACGATGAGAGGCTCGTTGTCTATAGGTTGTGACTGTCATGCTGGTGTGCTAAATGGGAACCGTTATGTGAGTGTACAGTAGCTAGAGCTAACATCAGAGCCATAATGAGGCTCTGGCTAACATTTACTAGCTTGCACTGACAACCTTCAGTTGGTAGCTAACGTCGTTAGCTAATGTAAGCTACTTGCCAGTAGCTAGCTAGCTAAGGTAGCTAACGTTTTCACATCAAAGAGTTCAAATTTATCTTCCCTTCCGAAAAAAAAATGCATGGAATTTTCAAAAATTTTGTCTGGATTTTTCCCCCCAAAAATAAACGTACCGTCCAAAATAAGAATGTACCGGGTGGATTTTTCAGGGTAAAAAAAATGTACGTACCGGTACGTTTATTCGGAAGATGAGAGTACTTCAGCATACTTTCAGCTAGAGACACCATTCAACCTTTAAAATGTTCACAATACATTCAGCTATTCCCAAATGATTCAGCTTTTTCAAATATTCAGCCAATTTGGAATTATGACAGTTTGAAATACATTAACATGTTTGCTCCTTCTTGATTTTTATGAATGAGCAGCAAGCAGAGTGGCACACTCTGCTGCCTGCTCTTTTTCTGATATTCAACTAAATTGTCAAACAAATTCCTCTAACTTTCATATAGTTTAACTTACAGAAACAGGTCATACCTTAAAATGTAGGAAAAACTGTCCTCTTTCAGCCAATGTAACTACTAAAGAGCTCACATTTACAGATTTTCAGCTATGAGCCTTGAAGCGAGAGCAGCCTTTCAAATTCTCTCACTAACTTCAATGGAGAGGTGGGTAAAATTCGTCAGAGAAAGTGAAAGAAACAAGATTTTTCCAACCAAACAGACACGCACCATGAACGTTTTTGAAACTGCCAAAGGAGTTGTATTTCTGACCGCACAGACTCAAGGATATCTATGGTTTCGGCAGAGTATTGGAATTAAATACGTAATTATGTGGCCAATGTAGAACAGCGGACAGATTCGATATTTGATCTTTTGTTAGTTATGGCCATTCTAGTGACGCTACTGTCATCATGGCTGCTAATAGAACGGCGCAACCAGGTCACGTACGGTCTAATAACTATCATTCATTACCTAGCTACAAACAAATGCTTCGTAACTGAAGAGTATTTACTTTTTATTGGCGATATTGACAACAGAGGTTAAGGAACTTGTCTTTAATCAAAAGATGGTCTCCGTTTTCAATTTGAAGCAGTAGATCTAGCTTATGTAGGACATTTTCCATTGCATCCTCTCTCTAGCTTCACGCCTTCGGTTATTATTCAAGCCTACGGTGTTAATACAGTCTGTAAAAATACCACTTTGACACACTTGCAAGAAATGATCCGCTGGTTAGATGTAGCATGATCTTATTATTTAAGTATAAAAAACTCACCAGGGACAACGACAACATTGGCAACCCTGCACTATGAATTATTATTTTGATGTCATCTTAAATTAAGTGTCTGAACAGGACTGGGTGTGCAGGCACACATGATTAGTTTCTCCTCCTTCTTGAACCTGAAACCTAGATTCTAGGTTAGAAATGTTGCCAGTCTGTTGCCAATGACCAACGGTTGCTATGTTTTTCCAGCAAGTTCAAGTCATTCCAGTGTTGTCCTTTTACCTTCAAATTCGTTCAACCCAGACTTCAGCAATTGGTTTTCTGCTAAATTTTCACATTTTCCTGCAGCTCATCTTTCTGAATTTTTGCCCTTATTGTTTTGCATTTTTCTTCTTCTCTTTTCTTCTGTTTTCTGCCTTCATCTTGCTCCAGGTCCTTTCAAAAATACCTTTCACAGCAGTACCTTCCAACTGCCAGTACTTTTGCATTTTTCTTCTCTTTTCTGTACTTTTCTGCCTTCATCTTGCTGCAGGTCCTTTCTAACATACATTTCAGGCCTTTTGAAACTCCAGCAAAAGAAATTCTGCAAAATTTTCAAATTCTTCAGAATTATTTCTCTTTTTGCATTTTTCTTCTCTTTTCTGTAGTTTTATACCTTCGTCCAGCTCCAGCCCCTTTCAAAAATACCTTTCAGGCGCTTCAGCTTATAACTTTCTACTAAATGTTCACAATTTTCCGCTTTTTTAGCATGGTCAGCTATCCCCATTCAGGTTTTCAGCATTCTCACTGCTGTTTCGCAGGAACAGCCGTTTCTAGTTTATTGTTTATTTTCGCCCCCCTAAGGATCAGTCAATATTTGGACTACATAGACAACGCCTGTGTCAAAATGTTCGTCTTGGTCTCGATTGCGTTGCTTGTATTTTTATTTACGTTCCGTTGCACGGTTTAGGAGGTTACAACGTTTTTGTGGCAAAAAAGTGCCTTTAGTCAACGAAGGGTAGTCAGTGTTAGCTACGTCACCACGTCAGCACACGTTAGCAACGACGCATGGATTGATGTGCTGTTGCACAGCGAGTATTGTATTGTGCCGTAGTGTAGGCTACTACTACTAGCAGCATCATACATGTACATTTAAGCAAATCAAGACTTGCATGTACAGTAAGTAATGTCACATTAAAGAATGTAAAGTTTAAACTCAAGCTTGTGTGGTGCGTCGCTGGCTTCAGTGCCACAGCCTAAACTTTATGTCAAAACAAACGTTCTCATTTCCGGCACTTTCAAACAATCCCCTCACTCAGTGAAGTTTGGCTAGCCACCGCAACTAGCTTGCTCGTAGCAAACTTCTTTTGAATTAGCCATTTCTCCCTAAATAGATGTAAAGCTTATTTACGTTGTTGGGGGCATATTTTCAGTTAGCAGATGGTACTGTTTGAATCGCGATTCCATCTGAAATACTGCAGGTGACAACGTTGTTACGTTAGCAATGATGCATGGATACAACGTGGATAGATGTGCTGTTGCACAGCGAGTATCGTATCGTGCCGTAGTGTACTAGCAGCATCATACATGTACATTTAAGCAAATCAAGACTTGCATGTACAGTAAGTTATGTCACATTAAAGAATGTATTTAAACTCAAGCTTGTGTGGTGCGTCGCTGGCTTCACTCCAATAGTATGAACCTGCAGAGCCGGAGACCCAGAGACCTGCAGTTTCAGGACCGCAGTTTCAGGACCGCAGTTCTAGGACTCTCGTTTTATCTGACAGCGCCACCACACTAAATGATGGGGAACTTACTTGAAAACCTAATCCTGATGCAGGTCGTCATAAGAAAGATACTAAAGCTGAGGACTTCAACCTTAGCAGATGTCAAAGGTGACTGTTAAGTACATGGGTATCATTTGACTGACAGAGCCTGAGAAATGGTTGAAATGTGTGAGTCTCACAGCTAATGCGTGAGACTTGAGAGCCCTGGCTATGGACTATGTGGACTTTATTACTGCCGTACTTGATCGGGACATTCCTAACTCACGCTTCACTTCCCGACCTCCCTCTTGCTCTCCAGTTAAGTGGTCACTACATGTTCATTGCCCCCCACTGTTGCGAGAGAAACCACAGAAGTAAGGAACCATATTGACTCTGGACTATGATCCACCTTATTAGTTGGTGTCAAGGAACACATTTGGTCTATTTTAATAAGGGGTTTAGTTGGGTTGGACGGTTAGGGTTCGGGACTTATATACAGACAGCACTAGGCTGCCTTTTGTACTTCAAGAAAGCTATATATTTCTTGCAAATTGGAGTCTGCATTGCTCTATTCACCTCTACCCCATCCTGTACAAAGAACGCTCTGCTACAGTATCATCAATAATAATTACAAACCTGACACTCAGGGAAACTGGTGTCATTTTCTACCCTAAACAAAGAAAATGTAATCACTTCAGTTTTCAGCAAAGTGCACACAAACATATTAATCTTTGTAATTGATAGCATTGATCATCAATAGGCAATGTTAATACAGAAGATAAACCATACAGCCAGCAGAAACATAAATTTAAAAAAAGGTTTTCACATTGTTTTTTATACTGTGAACTCTGAGGTTTGTCAGAATTCCTCCGCTGTTGCTTTAAAACATTGTTGGTACATTACTTTACAGGTTTTTTAACACAATACTGGCATTTGGAATGTGTTTCACCTATAACAGTGTCCAGTCCTGTGAACTGTTTTTCTACCTGCTGAGAGGCTGGAAATAGTTACTGCACTGCTCATAGTGGACACAGAAATGAGTGTGAAGCACCATTTAAGGTTTTCTGCTGTCATCTCAGGGGAGCAGCCCTGTTGGAAGTATATTGCCTCCCAGTTGATGGTGGTACCACTCCACCTGAAGGAAAGTATTGAAACTGTAATTGGGCTGGCATTTGCCCTTATGGGTAATAAAGTGCTTGTAACATGAAACATCGCAAAATATTACACAATATGCCCAATGCAATGGATAGAACCAACATTAAAGAAAGGTGACAAAATAAAATGGATGGTGACCACTGAGTAACCACAATGGTTGTAGTCAATCTTCTAAGAGGTCCTTTTTTCACTGGCGTTTGCAGCTCTCAATGACTGGCTGCAACCCTGGGGAAATGGACTGTGCAGAGAGTAACTGTGGAAATGGTTGTTAGTTGAAACAGGGTGGGTGGGTAGGCAGTTCCCAGACTCTTCTGGCCCTTAGGGCCTCATTGGCTTTCCTGCCGTGTCTCTCAGTGTATCTGTGTTTACCAACAGATACTCTCATTTCCATGTGCACTATGCTTCCTCTGTCAGGAGAAGGAAGGGAGGAAAGCTGCTTATTTTTGACAGTAGCACCCAGACAAGCTGATTAGGCACCAACCATATGTACTATTTGCCCGCAGAGTCTGTCGCTCACTTTCTCATTAACAGACTCACACATAAATTCACACTCTTGCACTGTTCACAAATACATGCATATGTATATGGTGTTTCTGTGACACCCTCCGTTTCAATGAATGTGTATAGGTCATAGACCCATACATGGCTGTTTTCCCTGTAATTTTTGGTACATGCAGGGAGACATCTGAATAGTATCAAGTTGGTTGTTAGAAATGTCAATTATTTCTCCCTGTGCAACATCGACAAAGACAACCCCAATCAACAAAAAAAAAAATCAATACTTTGTTTTATAAGGGCAGTATTTCACAAATGAATAATTATAATAAAATATACAATATAGCATCAATTGATGCCAAGAAAACACTAAGAGTCATTTCACTGAACACGTTGGTATGTCCTGGATGTAATAATTGTCTCCCCATCTCCACACTCGCCCCTTATTTCTCTTGCAATGAAGGGTATTAAGAATGTAGTCCTGTTCCCCTTGCTATGACCTTCACATTTTCCATTGATGTCATGCTTTGTTCATGCATTTTCCTCTTTCTTTCTCTTTAAATGTATTTTCTAAATTAAATGTCTCTCTTTCTCTGTTTCACACAGTCAGATGGCTGAGCGGTTAGGAAGTCGGGCTATTAATCATAAGGTTGCTGGTTCGATTCCCGACGGTGCAAAATTACGTTGTGTCCTTGGGCAAGTTACTTCACCATACTAGCCTCAGGGGGAATGTCCCTGTACTTACTGTAAATCGCTCTGGATAAGAGCATCTGCTAAATTACTAAATGTTTCAACCACTCACAACTCAAAACCATCTAAATTCTCTCTCTCACATACTCTCCCTCAATACCTTTGACTCCACTAATATTAATTATATATTTATGCTGTGCTACATTTTCATATATTCACCAGACATTCTGTCTTTGTGAACAAATTCCATCTGTCAGGCCACAATGGTTGTAAACCTTAAAAATAGTCACAGGCGACTGACGTATATGTTTCTTCACTGAAAACAATTTCATGGCTTCCAAAGTGTCACTCCGCTTGTGACATACACTCTCTTTTGTTATCACTGCCGAGCTCCTTAAGGATTGAGACTGATAGCAGAAAGCATAGCAATGTCAGTACCAGTTGAAAGGGTGTTAGGTTCACTTTGATTGAGCTAGATTCATTCAGGATAGGGTGGCCATATACTGTTAAACACAAAGACAGTCTGATGGAATCGATTGAGTGCTGTCAGGACAGACGGAGACCATTGGTTGTTTGGCATCTTACTCTCCACAGTTGTCTGGTTGTGTCTGTGCTTAATTGCTATACATCTCTGTCCTGGCTCCATCTCATTCAGAAACCCCTAGAGAAAAACATGAAGATTCAAGAAAAGGGGGATTGTTTTCCATGTGTATTTAGTCAAATCACAATCAGTTTTCATTTAGTAATTATTATTATTAACTATTTAAACTTGTTTCAGTCTTGCCAAATGTAATTGATTATGTCGTCTTTGTATCAAACAACAAAAGTTTGATAGATTTCAGAAGCAATTATAGATTAACTGTGCTACAATGTAGCTTACTAATAATTACGTTTAATCAAATGAATTGATTTATTACTTTAAATCGATAAGTCTTTAAAAGTTAGTTTTCAGTGCCATTTGAAAATCTTACAAAATACCTGGGTCTCTGGGTAGGTCTGTAGTCTCCACAGGGTTTTTAATTGTGTTGGAGTTTACCCTGCAAACACGATTCGGTTTAACAAGATCTGTTGACCAATGTTTTTTCTGCACCCCTATAGAGTTCTATGTTCTTTTAGCTCTATTTCTTCTTAAATGCTCCTGAGAATTTTTCATTTTCACTTCGGAAATCAGTTAGCCTAGTTTTGCAAGCATTGCAAAATGTTGATCCAATCTTTCAAAACGTTGACTCAGAGTGCTATATTCCTTATATATTATTGACCTGACAATATAGGCTGGGTTACACACTTGGGTTACTGACTGTTGAGGAGAAACAGAGATGGGTTTTGGTACCCTGTTGCTTATGACCTACCTTTCAAAATGATTCTGTTACCATTACCTGTCAACAGGATATAAACACGTTATTTCAAACAGTACCCCATAGAAAGATCGATTTTATTTCCACTTCTCTGCTCTACAAAGCTATCAAGTGGAGGCTATGTACTGTAAAGCAGAAATGCTCGTGGAAGTTTGAGTGCAAAAGCTTAAGGCTTTACACAAGTGCACTCCATTATTGCAGATGTCATATGTTTTTTTGATTAGATCCTATGACATAAACTATAAAATGTATGGTTACTTTTAGCTTCACATTTGATAAGATTGAAGTGCCCAAAGCAGAGGTGGATCGCACAGCCAAGGTTGGTATGGATGGTTATCACAACAAGAACTGTAACTATGCTGAGTGCAGACATTTTTGTCTATGAATCCAAGAAAAAATGAAAGTCTCTGTAAACCGGAACTCTGAAGACCCTGTGTGCAAAAGGAACCGCAAAGGCGCTGCAGTACTTCCTAAGGTTCTGGGATACAAGCTAAGGCATTGGTTAAACACATGAAATTATACAAATTTGATATCCTCCAGACACGTCCTCTACACACACCCTAAACTTTCGAAGCCTGCTTGTGTCACTTTTTGCAGAAAAGATGTAAACGCATCATTGGGTGGCATGAAAAACATTGAATGATCAGAGCGCAACTATTGCAGAAAGACTAAAGCAGCAGAAAAATATTGCCCCCTATCTTAAAAGTGAGGATTTTTTGTTGTTGACAATTTTCATTCAATGCAGACTTGATTGCGCTACTATACATAATTAATTGCATATGCAAATCTTTCACTAGTTCAGCAAATGGAGCCAATATCTTTATTACTTCAAAATGTTGCAGGATTGTCCCTCTTCTTATTCTATTGCATACATTTCAGCAATGCAGGGACAGTTGGAGAGGCTGCACAAATGAGTTCTCGGGTGTACACAAGCATGTCATTTCTCAGCTTTCAATTGAGTCCACTGGGAAGAGTGTACTCTGGTTATGAATAATGAATAAGATGTTGCGATGGGTTGTATATTTATTTTTGGTCACTGCATTAAGTCATGACAGGATCACTCATACCTGTGTGCTGGAGAAGAAAAATTAGGTAGAAATAGAGCTACACTTTTTGGATCTTGACTTAAGAGGAAAGGAAGCCAAAGGTTTACACATGCATAGGGAGTCACAGAGCCTATGTTGGGAGTGTTTTTTGGACAGATATTGGTGATCAATTGTTCGAATAGCATGACTGCAATTGATTGGCCCTGTATTTCTAATTGAATGAAGTGAGAAAAAGTACTGACAATAGTAAGTAAACATCATTGTATTGGTTCTCATTTCAAATGTAACTTTGTGAGGCCTTTTAACAAACTGTTTGTAGTGTGATAGTATTGTAATGTTCTATCAGTGTGGTCCAGCTTATCTTTTAGACAGTGGTGAATGTGATGCTGAGTAGAAAGAGAAACTGCTCTAGTTGGAATTAATTTAAACCAAATGATGGCAAAACACCAGAAACATTTCCAATAATATAAAATACAGCAACTGAAGTCCTCATTTTTGTGTTTTCAGTTTATGAAATAAACTAGATGTTAAATATATGTTTTGTATTTGATAAATACAGCTGACTGTAACATTGACAAAATATCACCCACTAAGTAGTCCCCATATTCATTTTTGAATCGACTAACTGTAATTAGTTTGCTCAAGCAGGCAATGAAACGTACAAGAACAGACACAATTTGTAGCCTTTATTGATCTGTCCAATTTCTTGACTTGAGTGTTTCCCAAAGCGGTCTGTTGAACACAGTAAAGCAATGAATAACCAAGTACCAAGACTTTCTTAATCCTGAAAGCTCATTCATTGCTTGTCCATGAGCTACAATTGTTTTCAGTCAGCAGAGCCCATGATTAACTAGGAGCAATTTATGACTAGTAAGAGTTCTGATACCCTATTCACAGGTCAAACCCTGTACTCATTGATTTTCCCAGGCCACCCCATACACTTCCATGAATGTCAGACAGAACTGTGGGTATTGTGTGCCAGACTATCTGAGGTTCAAATCTACTCTAATATCTTGGTCCTCCCTGAAGTTGAATGTGATGTGTGGTTGGTGTATGTATTGGCAGCAGACCTGCCGACTGTGCTCCTGGCAAGATCCATCTCTGCATTGATTTTGTTTAATAGAAACCTGTGAGCAAAGAAAAGAATGGGGGACTTAAGGTGAAACAGAAATAAATCCTTACAAGAGTCCACAGTATCTGGCAGAGAGAAGCTGTTTTTGGATTTCAACCCAAATCTAATTCATGTTAATTTGATATCCGAGATAGTTTTTAATTAATCTAAGAGATAACAACAATTACATATTAAATTCAATTGCACTCTTATTTGAACTTTCTTTATAGCTGATTAATCTCAAGTGAAACCCTGGGAGACAGGTTTAAGTAAGATTCGAGTTTTTGTTTAATATGTCCCTTGATATCAGACATTTTTGTAAAAAAAGAGGGTCCCTATAAAATACACAGGATGGATGTGGCATTTCAGTAAATACAGGGTGAGCACAGGTTCATTTCCTGTGGGGGAATGCTGTCTGAGGTGTAACTATTTTATTCACATTTATCACTCAAAGAGAGCTTATACAGAGCAGGCCTTGGGCAACGCATGGGAACATGAAATGAAAGCAGCTTGATCTCATGCATTTCAAAGTGTTACCCCTTGACCCCGATTAAGTATTCACGTTTTGGTTTGGCCTCAGGTGTAATTTACACACGTGAACTGCATTGCTAAAATCTAAGGTGGATCTTTCATGAAAAAATGATTGGAGGGTGATGGAATTCTAATACAATAGCCCTACATGCATTACAAGGTATGTTAACAAGATGAAGCCTTTTATCTGGCATAAATGTATTAACTGTAGCCCTAAGTGTCTTGTTTAATGGTCGTAACCCAAACCCTACAGTGGCCCTGAAGTGCAAAACACAACGGCAAATAGGAAAACACAACGGCAAATAGGAAAACACAACGGCAAATAGGAAAACAGGAAAACACAACGGCAAATAGGAAAACACAACGACATTAACTTCTGACGGAAAAGGTAGGGTCTATCTAGCAGAAGACGGACCCTCCTGATTGGACAGACAGGGTTAAAAGACAGTCCGTCTTTTAACAGGAAGGAGAAAGCCTATTTTGAAAACATGAATCCCTCGAAGATACTTTCGCTATTTTTAAGAATGATTTTGATGCAAGGCATACATACGACGTGATAGTTTATAGTTCAACCAATCACAACATCAGGATGAGTATAAGCACTTGAAGTCACGTTTGTCAAATTAGTTATAGTTATTGGTGTTCGTTGGCATACAAAGTTAGTCTTCTCTTATTAGCGTAGTTAGTGATTAGAGCTAGCAACAATGAATTGCAGATTAAGGGTTCCTATCGTCCAGATAGCTCTCAACGCTCGGCAGAAATTTCAGGTCCAGTCACTAAAAACAATGACCCTCTCACTGGACATATTGTATAATAAAATGTTTTAATGAATGCAATTGGTTGCCTTGTATATTCTGTTCTATTTACCAAACTCCTTTCTTGTCTTAAATTGAGCAGTTGCTGGTGTATTTGCTATCTAGATTAGATTAGTTCTTCAGTCAGTTTGACAGTATAACCTTCAAATGCACAATGCAACCCTTCTGTCTGCTTCTTTCTCAAGTAGCTTTTTCGTTTTTTCCATTAATACTCCAATTGATAATTATTGTATAAGAGTATAGGGCTTCAAAATGTTTTTGCAGTAATTAAGGTTACAGCTTCAGTACGAAAAAAGATTCAATGTGCAATGCATAATAGATTTTCCTAGACATGAATAATTAGAATGAGATGGCTCTAAAGAATTTAACCTGTAATGTACTTAAAAATATTTTGACAGTTTTTGCTGTATAATAATAGAAAACGTACATCCTACTCCAGAAGAAATGTATAACATTTTCTGTTTCGAAGCATACTTCTTAAAAGTATAAAGGCAGTAAATAATGTAAAAATTTGCCGATAAATTTGCCGTTTGTTCTAAATACAAATGTAACTTCATGAATTTCGTTTTTTTAATGTGTCTGCTTAGAATGTAGTGTTTTGTTGCGTGGTAATTGTCATTGTTGTGCCGGTTTACCATTGTAACCATGAGTGAGTGTTACGTTTCATAGAGGAGCTGGATTATTTCATCATTAGTGTATACTCAATAATTAGCTTCAGCTCAGGATCTGCGGTGTCACTTGGCAAAGTATAATATACAAAATAACTAATTGAGTTGGAATCATTTGCTGACAGCTTGGTCCCCCCCAGTTAAATAATTCCATCTGCACCCCTGACTGAAAGTGCACTACACAGGTTACTTTAGAGTATTCCAAGGTATACTTTTAAGTAGGCTACTTTAGGAAGTATACTTTATGAACTGAAAGTGCACTACACAGGTTACTTTAGAGCAGTGGTTCTTAACCTTGTTGGAGGTACTGACCCCCACCAGTTTCATATGCGCATTCACCGAACCCTTCTTAATTGGAAAAATAAAATTCAAAACATAGGTATATATTTTACTGGTGGACAAAATGAACCGTGCATCAACATCAGTGTTCAAAGAACAAAACCATTAAAACATGATTTTCACACAAAACAAAACATAATAATGAATATTTACTGAAAATCAGTGTGACTTCTGCTGTTGCCTTTCAGAGACCAGTTCAGAAATGCGCGGCTTCACCTTGGCAAGTGCCACTCTCATGTCATTTTCGCATTTCATGTTGCGTGATCACCTGCAGCCAATGATGGCCAAGCGGGGCGTGTCATCACGAATCATATGAGTCGGGTGTGTGTCTTGACCTCCGCCGAACCCCTGAGACTGACTCACCGAACCCCTGGGGTTCGATCGAACCCAGGTTAAGAACCACTGCTTTAGAGTATTCCAAGGTATAGGCTACTTTTAAGTACTTTAGGAAATATACTTTATGAACTGAAAGTGCACTACACAGGCTACTTTACAGTATTCAAAAGTAAACCTCAAATACACTATAAGTGTACTTTAAAGTGTACTAAATGACCTAAAAAGAGGGCCAATTCAGTTTACTTAGTACAAAAATAGTATATAAATAAGTACACTGCTAGTATACTCTTAAGTACCATGATAATAGTATACTTTTTATACTAAGTATACTTACAAAATAAACTTGAAGTATACTTCTTTTTTGTAAGGGACGCTAGTTTTGCCCGATCACTTGGTCAGGCTATTTAAAGGTATCGGGGTCAAGTGACTTTTGTGCATGGACAAATGAAACATAAATGTACTTGTCCAAAGGACAAGTGCCTCAAAAAGTTAATGTCATGCCCTGAAATCCAGTGGCCAGAGATATATGATGACCTGATCGACACTCCAAGTGTATTATACCCGGGAGAAGTTCGTCTTTTGCATCGACATGCGCAGTTGAGCATGCTTGACAGTCGTGTGACGTAAGGGTGATAATTGGTCGAGACGTTCAAAAATAACAGAACGTTTACGTTTATGTTTCTGGCAGACAATGTTCCCAACCAGCTGTATTCAGGGTCCAGCTGAAATTCCCGTGGAAACTTTCCGTAAATTTACCGGAAACTTTCCGCCCCTTTGCAACCCTATTTCCACTTAATATAGTAAGCTTGGCAGAATAACAATACTATGCATTGCGTTACTTATGTTAACTACTATACAAGCCAATTATCATGTGAAACACTTACAAACAAATGGCATGGGTATTTAACATCTTATAAATAAAATGTCTCACATATCGTGAATGCTTGCTAGCTAGCATGCTATTTAGTAAAGCAAGCTACAGTCTGTAGAGACTTTACATCAGGCTATTTTTGGAATACGAACTGTATTCCATAAACCGAAAGTAAATGGGCTGCATGGTGTTGAATAACGTCATACAAATGTCTAGCTCATGTTTAGTTTCTGAATGTTTATATCCTTACGAATATCTCCCAGCACACATATGGAAAAATCGACGTTAGTATCATCAGTCTTCTCTCATGCTTCTCCAGTGTAGTTGTTGAAAATGCCGCTCAGCCTGAACTCCCGCCCCTCATATTTTAGAATTTTTTTCATTGGCCAGTATTCATGCATATGGACAAGACTGTCAGCAAATAGCCGATCGCATGGTAGGGGTGGCACCAGTGGTGGCCAATCACTTTTCAGTGGTGGCCAGTGCCACCCCAGGCCACTCCCTGGACACGCCCCTGTTTTACTAGTTTTACAGTGCAGCTGTACCTGTCGTTCCCCCGACTGATCCGGGGATCTCAGCTAGGATTGAGGCCTGCCTCACAGACATCTTCACCTGGATGACCAAGCACCACCTCCAGCTGCACCAAGCCAAAACAGAACTTCTCATCATCCCAGCCAAACCCTCCATCTCCAACGATCTCTCAATCACCCTGGGATCTGCGACGGTGACCCCTTCATCCTCGATGAAGGAACCTCGGGGTTACCGTGGATGACAAGCTTTCCCTCACAGCCCACATTGCTGCAGTCTCCCGGTCGTGTAGATTTACCCTCTACAACATCCGGAAGATCAGGAGATACCTGTCTGAGCATTCCACCCAGCTGCTAGTCCAAGCACTTGTCCTCTCCAAATTGGACTACTGCAACTCGCTGCTTGCCGGTCTCCCAGCATGTTCAACCCGCCCTCTCCAGAGGATTCAGAACACAGCAGCCCACCTGGTCTTCAATCTACCCAGATGCTCCCATGTTACCCCGCTCCTCATCTCCCTCCACTGGCTTCCCATCACGCCCCATATCAGATTCAAGACCCTGGTACTGACCTTCCGAGCAGTGAACGGGACTGCACCCGACTACATCAAGTCACTCCTCCAGCCTTACACCCCCAACCGCCACCTACGGTCTTCCTCTGACAACCGTCTGGTGGTCCCACCTCTCAAGAGCGCCCAGTCCCAACCCAAGCTCTTCTCCTGTCTGGCCCCCCAATGGTGGAATAAACTCCCCACATCCATCAGAGACACTGTCTCTCCCCACCTTCAAGAAAAGGCTCAAGACGCACTTGTTCCAGGAGTACAACGGTACTTAGGAATGATTTGCTGGACCTGATGTTAGTTTCCTCCAGGAACACAATGACTCTTATTGAGGGACTCGTTGCTCTTGTTGGTTAGTTGTAACTGATTTAAATTATTGTACTCGCTGTGAAATATATTGTTGTTACTTACTTTTCTACAGATACACTCTTGCACTTTTTGAGGTTCATGTTGTTTAATTGTAACTTGTTTGACTGCATGCTCTTATGGTTCTTTCCTTTGGCACTTATTTGGTTTTCACAATGTATGCTTCGTGTTTTGGCTACCTGCAATGTTTTTTGTTGTTATGATCAGTGACATATGCACTTTTGTAAAGCTGTCTCTTGGAAGTCGCTTTGGATAAAAGCGTCTGCTAAATGAATAAATGTAATGTAACAACAATTTTAGACTACATGTTAAGTTTAGTCATGTTTTCTTTATTTCTACAATATAACTACTTTATATTGTAAAGACGCATAGTATTCAGCCATGTTTATCCAGGGGAGAAGATATAGATAGGTATCCAACTTTTAAAAGCTGTTGTCACAATGATGGAAGTGCACAGACAAAATGTTCAGACAACAAAATTCCCTTGCTCCAGTCTCCCGCCCACTGAACTGGAAACTTTTGGGGCCTTTTGAGAGCAAAAATCGGTAGAAAGGGCTTCATGTACAAATGTCACCAGAGGCAACAGTTATGTCTTTTTGATCCTTTACTGTGTGTGTGTGTTTGTGTGTGGTAGTGAGTGAGTGCATAAATGAGTGAGTGAGTAGGTGTGTATGAGAGAGAGAGAGAGAGAGAGAGAGAGAGAGAGAGAGAGAGAGAGAGAGAGAGAATGAAGCCATCTGTTAATCTCTTTGTGGCATTTGTGGATTTATAGAAGAGCATGGTTGTGTAAGCAATAGTTAAAGGCTGCCACATATGATATTCCTTAAAAGACCCAGTTGTCAAATGCAAACAGACTGACAATTTTCCCTATGCTTTACATTTTATGTAAACATGTTTATACATGTAGTACCTGAAAAAATGAATGAAAATGAATAATTGTTTAACACTCTTTATATTTTATTAGCCTATACTAAACTAGAATATAGCATGCACATAAATGAGGAACTACTACAAATAAAGACAGCATAATGAATACCATGAACAGAAATGAAAAAAAATATATAATACACATGGGAATTTAGTGGACATGTTGAAAGTCTGGACTTGTTGTTGTTCACCTATTTCATTAAGAAGTTCAAATACTACATTACTACAGATGATAGGGTTATATGACAGGGTTCGATAGCAATTATTTGGCAATTTTCTCCTTTTACCGCAGACACCATTGCACCTTCAGGTGTTTTCTTTCCTCTCCACTGAGCGGAAAGATATGCTTCTGATGCAGGATATTTATTTTTATATAGTATCCATATGTCTTATAACATATACAGTATATTTGCAGTAGTTATGTATAAATAGGTCTGTTCACTTATATCTAACACATCTTTTTAGAGGAAACCCACATTTTTGCTCTGAAAAATCTTCATTGGTCAATGTTGCTTTATGTAGATAATGGATTGGATTCTTCAAACCAATGTTCCTTCTGATGTCCTATTTACTTTTATAATTAATCAAAAAGTTTGCCACCTATTTTGTGATGGAAAAAATAATATCCGAATTCTACTTTAATATTTAGTTTGTTTCCACTTATGTGACTTGAACCTGGCCTGTCTAATCTGACACTGTGGTAAGAACCTACTTTACCTCTTCCAAATAGAATTACCTTCCAATTATTTTAAGTATGTGCATAATCTTATTTTAGCTATACTGGATGCTTCCAATTCATGTCCCAACCATAGGTCTTCACTCAACTTTTCAATTTGTCTCATTGAGACTTGAGAAAATAGCACAACCAAGGTACCCATGTTTTATGATAGGGTGATGTACAATCAGGGGCGGATCTAGAAAAATATTCATGGGGTGGCAAGAGGGTGGCCGGAGATTTTGAGGGGTGGCGTCCCGTGGCAAATGTGTGTGAGATCAAAATGAAAAACCTAAAGGCTGTGCAACATGTATGCATAGTCAGTGAACACTGAAATTAATTTGAGGATTATAGGTCACATGACCAAAAAGCTATTGAAGTTTGAAGATTTATTTTAAATAAAATATTTTTTAATAACCTGAGATGAAAATGAACAAAATAAAGGCTTTGCATCATGAATGCATACATCTTCAACAGTTTAACATTATTTTGACGCTCCTAGTTCATGTTGTTGAAAAGCTATTGACTTTTGAAATGTGTAATTTGTTGACGGTCCCTAAACGTACGCGTTGTTTAGGCAGCCAAAAGCATTGGCTAAGTGGCCGGTGTTACGTCCCAACTGGTTCCCAATTCAACTGGTTCCCCAGCTGTGCGTGCACCTATCAGTCTGCCTCCATCACCAGATTCGTCACAAATTCGCAAACATATTACTGGCGATTTTCAAGTCGGATCTCATATTTGCTTCGGCAAATATGAAAGTAGGCCTATAGGCTACGTGCGCAGTACATTAGGCTACCATTCGCGACAAAATAAATGGAGACAAAATAAAACATTTGCAGGCTCGCATGAAGTGGGATTCGATCGCACTAGAGCAAAAATACGTGCGCACCATAGTCTGTTGATTTACACCGCGAGCTACACCAGCTCACAAAATCAGTAAAATCGTTACGTATTTGTTAACTACGTTGGCCTTCAGGTAACATTTTGATTTGGCTTCTTCTGAATCAACTGGTTCCCATAGACACTACGCGAATGTAGGCTACTATGCACGTATTTGGGGTTGTTTCGAGGCAATAGCCGTATTTTCCACGACATCACAGCTCCTTCTGACACCACATATTAAAAATTCATACTAAGAACGTCGCTGCTAACCCAGACAATACGATCAAAATACGCGTAACACAACATGGAAACATTCGTTTCCTATGCGATTTCGTGTAGCCTATGGCTGAGTGTTTCTTCGCTATATCTTTTGAAATCAATTCATTTCATAATTGTATATTCTGAACAAATGTAGTGAGCACTACATTACAGCCATTCACGCCATAATAAATGGAACTCCAAATACGTGATGAGTAGCCTACATTCGGTATAGTGTCTACGGTAACTAGTTGATTCAGAAGAACCAAAACAACATGTTGCCTGAAGGACAACGTAGTTAACAAATTGATGACTGGATTCCTATATCACTCGTGAGCTTCAGTAGGTCGTGGTGTAATGCAACGGATTATAGCTATGCATGAGTTTTGGCTCGTGGGATCGAATCCCACTCGAATCTTTTATTTTCTTAGCTTCCATTTATTATGGCGTGAATGGCTGTAATGTAGTGCTCACTACATTTGTTCAGAATATACAATTATGAAATGAATTGATTTCAAAAGATATAGCGAAGAAACACTCAGCCATAGGCTACACGAAATCGCATAGGAAACGAATGTTTCCATGTTGTGTTACGCGTATTTTGATCGTATTGTCTGGGTTAGCAGCGACGTTCTTAGTATGAATTTTTAATATGTGGTGTCAGAAGGAGCTGTGATGTCGTGGAAAATACGGCTATTGCCTCGAAACAACCCCAAATACGTGCATAGTAGCCTACATTAGCGTAGTGTCTATGGGAACCAGTTGATTCAGAAGAAGCCAAATCAAAATGTTACCTGAAGGCCAACGTAGTTAACAAATACGTAACGATTTTACTGATTTTTGTGAGTTGGTGTAGCTCGCGGTGTAAATCAACAGACTATGGTGCGCACGTATTTTTGCTCTAGTCCCTGCAAACACGTCTAGTTGGGCCCCAAATGGGCCTCACTTGGGCTAGATGGGCTTAGGCTGGGCATGGGCTCAGAGTGGGCTTTGTTGTTGGGCCCCACATGGGCAGTAGATGGGCATAAGATGGGCTAAACTACGCATGGGCATAAGTGGGTTCCAGCTGGGCTCCACTCTTAAGATATTCAAAATTGATTATGGATGCTTTTGTTATAGGCTTATTTTAACAACAGTGGCTAGTTCCACTTTTTATTCAAATTTTATCAGGCTTTTTAGCTATTTAGAAGTGTAGCCATTGCACTTTAATAGTGGTTTAAGACAAAATATGAATTTCAACAGACAATATTGTAATAAAATACATTTACTATTATTTTATTATATTATTGTACTATCTAGGTTTCCCAGTTCCACCCCATCACGGAGCAAAAAAAAAAACGTCACTTTGCCGCCTTTCAAAAATATATTGTTTTTTGAATTTGCCGCCTAAAAAATTCCCGCCTTCAGTACCAGTACCAACGTCAGAGCGTCTTTGTCTGAAACTTCTGCAGCAGTCAGTCGCATGACGATCGGATGTCAGACACCATCAGTTTAACACGAAAAAAACAGGTAAGAATCTGCCTCTATGTATACTTATAACGGGGGATGTATTTTTCACGCATGAGGTTTACTAAAAGCTTTTTTGGAGAGTGTTCGGTTAGCCAGTTTTGAACGTAAACCAATGAGGTTTCAGCCTAACTAGCTAGCAGCTTTCAGCTAGCTATGGTAATTAAACCTGGTTAAAGCATGGTGTTGAACATACAAGTCCAATTTATTAAGTTAATATCAAGCATGTTTTGAGCTTATTTTGAGTGGTTGACTTACATATATTGTTTGGAAGGATTTGGTTGTAAACTTGTTAGCAAGGCAGTCAAACAGGCCTAGTTAGCAAGTGGTTAAAACAAGCTGTAGCACAAGCTAAAATGTATCGTCTGCTTTTTCCACTTGTGCTTGTTTCTTGTCTGTTGCCTTCCCTCCGGTTTTCTCGAATTGGATGAGTATGTTGTGTAGTTGTTTTGAAGAGAAGGGACGATTTGGTTCTTTTTTGATGGGCTATGGAGAAAGTTAAGGAGGTGAGCGCAGCGCGCACACACATGAGAAGGAGAGAGATGGTTAGGCTATAGTCTCAACATGCTAAATTCGCCTCTTTGCCGTACTCTTTTCCAGAAATAAAGGTGATTTTAGCTGTGGTGATATTATTAGTTCTTGTTGTAATAGCAGTTCTGTTAGACTGGATATTATTACATACATGATACAGGGAGGGAAAGTTTTGTGAGACTTTTGTTAAGTGTATTGTGTTCAAATCTGTCAAAATGAGGGATGTATACTAGGGCTGTCACTTTTTCCAAAAATGACAAAATACAAGAGATATATGATTAAATAATAGATAATATTAAATGTCATAAATTAATAAAAGTAAACATCACATGTTTAAAATGCTTTAACTCATTGATTGTGCTTGTATTAAACATTTCTAGGAAAGTCATTTTTACAAGTGAGGATGAGGACGATGACAGCCCCATCGGACCTACCGCTACATCCAGCCTCAGGTCACCACCTACCGCTCCATCCTATGCTACATCCAGCCTCGGGTCACCACCTACCGCTCCATCCTACGCTACATCCAGCCTCAGGTCACCACCTACCGCTCCATCCTTCGCTACATCCAGCCTCAGGTCACCACCTTACCGCTCCATCCTTCGCTACATCCAGCCTCAGGTCACCACCTACCGCTCCATCCTACGCTACATCCAGCCTCGGGTCACCACCTACCGCTACATCCAGCCTCAGGTCACCACCTACCGCTCCATCCTACGCTACATCCAGCCTCAGGTCACCACCTACCGCTCCATCCTACGCTACATCCGGCCTCGGGTCACCACCTACCGCTCCATCCTACGCTACATCCAGCCTCAGGTCACCACCTACCGCTCCATCCTACGCTACATCCAGCTTAAGGTCACCGCCTACCGCTCCATCTCCAGTAAGAGACTCCATGTTCGTGCGCATCTTAACCCTCCTTGAGGAGGTGAAAGAAACACAAAAGATTCACGGGAGGATGCTGCAAACGCTGTTACAACAGCGTGGAACCACCGTCTCCGTTTAAACATAGCCTATTAAAGGTGCAGTGTGTAATATTACATCATCAAGAAAGTTCTACTAAGTTCTAGAATGCAAAACTCCCTGGGTAACCCCAACCCTTTCGAATAATAACAAGCTACAGTGGCCTTCAAGGACAAGAACAATTCTACATTTTAAACAATGCACCTGATGACATTCCAACTATGACACTTTCAAGATGGCGACACTAGGCCTTGGTCCAAAATATGCAGAAATATGGACATATATGAGACCCCTTCTAAGGGAAAAAATAATAATTCAAAACATTGTTTTCAGCTATTATGCACTAAATTAAATGTACTTATGGATATTATAATTACTTTCTACAAAATCTGCTAGGAAATAAAACCCAAAATTCTACACACTGCAGGTTTAAATAAATAAGTATACATGTTGGTACAATTTAGGATAAATTAAATAGGTTGTTGTGAATGTGTTGGGAGTAGTTCTTCATTGGCTTATTTTAAACTTTGTTTAATGTTTTAAAGTTTGTTTTAATTAACAGAACATTTCCACAAAAAAATATTATTAATAATATAATAATTAGATGTATATACTAAAAATATAGATCTAGATATTAGTTTTATATTTTATGGGGAGAAATCATTCTGAATCAGCAAAAAATTGCAAATGGCAGGTTAGATTCTTTTGTCTAAATTGCAATATGTGCTATTCATTTTTCTACAATTATTACTGCACACACTAGGATATAATATTAATAGAGAATCTCAAATGAGACCAAGATGACAGGCTCAAAGGTAACCTGGATAGCTGAGTATGAAGATTTTTATTTTTTTTTAAAGGTATATAAAGGTTTATAAAGTTTTTCAAGGTCATCATTCTGTAAAAAAAAAAAAGAAGTTGAATATATAGAGGTTTGAATAACATTTCTTGATCAAATGATGAATAAGTTGAAAGACATCGATAAAAAACTTAAAACTGTAAAAATAGTATTTGACTTGGAGCTGAACTACATTGATGGCTTGAATGTATATGAATCAGCTAAAGGAGTATGAAGATGTGGAAAAGTAAGAAATAGTCTTAACTATGAACTGTAGGGAATTGTTGAACTCTAATAGAAATGATGTGGAATATTTAAACATTTATAGATAAAATTATAATTGAAAGACATGAAAAAAAAATCTAATGTGTGAAATAAGGTTAAGGTTTATGCAAGTTTTCGATCATTCTTTGTGTGGTACCGAATTTATGTTTGTGCTACTGATTTTTTTTTGCATTCTAACACAAATAAAAATTTAATTAATTGTATTACTGGTCTCTTTGTTATTGTAACTTGTTTAAATAACTGTTTGGGCTACCTGTAAAATAAGCCCCAAAAATCACCATAGGGTAGTACTATCAGGGACCCATAATCAGCCCACATGGGGCCCAGCTAGTGGGTCCTAGATGGGAGTAACCTGGGTTGCCCATGTGGGATTTAGCTAGGGCCCACCCGAAGCCCACCTTCAGCCCATATGGGCTTGCCCACATGGGGCCCCTATGGAACCCCATGACAAAACTGACTGGGCCCCATGTGGGCAGCCCATATGGGGCCCACTCACCAGCCCATATACAACCCACATGGGCCCCACATGGGTGTGTTGACAGGGGTGTGATCGAATCCCACTTCATGCGAGCCTGCAAATGTTTTATTTTGTCTCCATTTATTTTGTCGCGAATGGTAGCCTAATGTACTGCGCACGTAGCCTATAGGCCTACTTTCATATTTGCCGAAGCAAATATGAGATCCGACTTGAAAATCGCCAGTAATATGTTTGCGAATTTGTGACGAATCTGGTGATGGAGGCAGACTGATAGGTGCACGCACAGCTGGGGAACCAGTTGAATTGGGAACCAGTTGGGACGTAACACCGGTCGTAGCAGTGCTAAACACCGGTTATATTAACACAATACTGGGCGTCTGAATATCTGTTGAATATCGAACTTCAAACTAACTTTACCACAGTCATCTTTGTTGTTGCTTTGTTGCCCAAAGAATTCACGAGTTAATGTTATTAACCTCAATTCAACAGGAAAAGTAACATTGCAACTCCGTATAGTCCTGCACTTTTGTAATTATTCTTAGTCATTAATAGATAATTGCTTAACACCTCATTCCTGCTCGGCACGGTCTGCTGTCCGTGCCGACGATTTCTTCCTTGAGCTGAAGCCTTCTATGGTCAGTTTGCGCCTTCCTTGTGTTCAAATGAAAGCAACTTTGGTGGCGGTGTGGGGAGGGTGGATGGAGTCGTTTTCGTGCTGCATTTACTTGCATTCGCATATTAGAAATTCGCTCTCGCAAATGTCCGATGAGCCACAACTTTTCTTTGTTTTCTGGGGTGGCAGCTGGGGTGGCAAGGCTATTTTTAGGGTGGCATTTGCCACCCCATGCCACCCCGATAGATCCACCCCTGTGTACAATCACTACTTATGCTTAAACACTAAGTAGAAAATACTATAGGTAATTATTTGTGACTCCATTTCTAACTTCTAGGTATGTTTGCACCAACCCGTTCAAATGGATTATAGTCAGAATTGTCTTCCACCTGGGACTCATGCTCAATTTCACACCAGTTCTCAGAGTGGAATTTATGCTGACAGAGTGCCATAAGAGAATCAGCTACCCATCAACCCTCAGGGGCAGCAAGGCCAATCAATAATGCAGCAAATTACAATCTCTCACTGTGTAGAACAGGAACTTGGAGTTCATCTCTGCTGAAATAGCATCTCTAATTATTGCAGACTATGTTTAAGTCTGGAAATATGAACTGGGAAATGTAACAATGTAAACTAGAGAGGGTACAATTTCTGGGGAAATTGTGGGGTGTGCTTGCGTCGGGTGCAGATGGGTATGTTTCCAGGCTGTGAATATCAACACCCTGTATTTTTTTCTAGGAGCAAAACGGAGCACAGCTGCCAGCTGTAGGTATATGCAGGTAGCAACTAGAGCCCGACCAATATATCGGCGGGCCGATATTATTGGCCGATATTGGGCATTTTCCAAACTATCGGCATTTATAATGGCCAATAAATGAATATTAATGTTTTTTTTATCAGAAACTGCATTAACATATTATTTTAGTGAGGAAATAATAACAGGAGTCAGATGGCTGAGCAGTTAGGGAATCGGGCTATTAATCAGAAGGTTGCTGGTTCGATTCCCGGCCATGTCAAATTACGTTGTGTCCTTGGGAAGGCACTTAACCCTACTTGCCTCGGGGAATGTCCCTGTACTTAGTCGCTCTGGATAAGAACTTCTGCTAAAAGTGACTAAATGTAAACTACAAATAAATGGGCGGAGCTAGTTCAGGCATGGAACTCGGGCAGCACGCGCCATATCACCCATCGCCGTGTTCTCAGCCCATAGGCTTAGCTTGATAGGCGGCGCTATAAAGTCGCACACATGCACGCACACGCGTCCTCGATTACCCTTGTGTTCTGCTCTGCTGCCACCCACCACCATCCCCTTCTCCCCCATCTGGTCTGTCTATTCTCCCCGTGGGGGATTTAACTTGTTGCTGCCTGCCTTGACATGCATGCTGCAGTGAAGGCAGGGAGCGCTTCCCCATGTACATCCATTCTGCCAATGTTAAACTATTTGTCATGTGTATGAATAAATGGTGAAATCAATCACGTGAGTGTCTTGACTGAACTACTGTTAGGGAAATCAGTTTGTTTTGTTACGCGTTTCTGGATTTTTAAAATATTTTTTTATATCGGCAGATATCGGAATATCGGATTTTTAAATCACCAAATATTTGTATCGGTATCGGCCTTAAAAATCCTTTATCGGTCGGGCTCTAGTAGCAACCAAGTGCTAAATAACTATTTAGCTGGTTGGCTCCATGACGCCAGGTAAGTAGGGCTTGTGAGATTGTTTACCAAAAGAACGAAGGGGAACCCACTTGTCTAGCAGATTAAGACATGTTCATAGGTACCTAGCGAAAAGTAGCCTCAACTTTCCTAGACTTTTAGTGTACCATTGCTGAGGGCTCGCTGATATGTCTGTCTTACTAGAACGGCGTATGTATGCGTCGTTGCTAACGTGTGCTGACGTTGTGATGTTAGGCTAGCACTGAGGCCCCTTGGTGCACACAAAGCACTTTTTGCCACAAAAACTTTGTAAGCTCTTAAACCATGCAATGGAATGTAAATAAAAATACAAGCAACACAATCGCTATCAAGACGAACCTTTTGACACCTATGTAGTCCAAATATTGAGGGATCTTTAGGGGTGGGAAAATAAATAAATAATAATAATAAATAATATATATGTGAGAGAACAAAGGTTGTGCTCGTCGAAGGCAAGCACACCCAATGAAGGAGAAAAGTTGCAGTAGATTTATTTTTATAAAACATTTTGTACAGTTGGATAAGAAGATCTAGGAAGATGCTAGGCTGTGTATCTACTGTACAGTAAACACATTTCACTGGTATTTTGTTTGTAAAACTTTTTTTGCAAATTCAAGTATTCATTATACAGTATGTTTCATTTTGTTGAATGTGCATTATTAAAAAAACACGTAAAATATGTAATCTTGAGTGACAACAGGACCCAAGTCCAGACACGAACTGATTTTCAGTCAGACATGCATACTAAATACATACATTACAGCAGACTGAATTACAGACATAAATGAGCTGGTTATATTATTGTTCATGAATAACCATCAACTTCTGGTAGGTGTACTGCTTTTCCAAGTACACACAGCAATTCCCCCTAGTAGAAATTGGTATATCAGGCCACTTTTAGGTTAGGCATAAAAACCAAGTGGTCGAAATTATGGTGCTAAAGGTTATGGTTAGCGATAATAATTGTATCATTATGATTTACATTGTTATAATTTGAACATTCATATTGATATGCATTTCATCATTATTAACTTTTTGCATGAACATTTTGAATGTCCCCATGTCTAAATGATAAAGTTTAAAACCAGAAGCATTTCCTCAGAGCATATTTTATCATTATGATAATGATAAATACCAATATTTACATCAGAGGTGCCACAGCCTTATAAAATTACAGTGAAAGACATCTTTTAAAGCAATTGGTTCAGTATTTTCTATAGGAATCTGAAAGGTTTTGAGAACTCACTTATGGAACCAGAATAAAAAATACCCAACCGCGCAACTAATACTTAAGAAAGAATTACAGTAGCCTATATGGAGTACAGCACTTTTTACTTTTAATGCAGTCAGAATTGCATTCTCATAATTGTGTTACTTCATCTTGTGAATCTGTATTTAGCCATCTGTTCTTGTTATGATCACAGTATTTTTTACAATATTTTTTATTAGTTCAGATTTAGGATTCCTTTCAGTCTACTTTAATTGTGGCAACCATGGATTTATGTCGACAGTGTTGTTTTTGAACAAAGGGAAATACCAGTGGCAGACAAAGGTGTTTACAATGCTGTTATGTCAATATAACATTCTTGACAATTTTCTCTCAAGCTGTGTAGTGTCAATAAGGAATCCCTGGAGCATTGTTAAAGGAGGCAATTAAAGGTCTAGTTAAATTGCCAAATAAATAAATAAATATTGTGTCCAGGCACTAATTAACACAAAAATAACAAGGTCTGAGATAGCAAAAAAGCACCAAACCATTCCACTACTACTGCATATGCAACAAAGTATACAAATTAAAATTTTATTTGAGGTAATGAGAATTTGTCCCATAACATAGAAGCAGTACGTATGATATTCAATCATTTGTACTGGGTTTTCATTTTACGAATGCAAATATTGTCAAACGATTCCTACGTTAAATTTTTTATTGTCGGAATATGTCGGAAGCCAAAACAACAAAAGTTGTTTCATGGACTGCACTCTATTTAGGTCAATGATTCTCGCCGGGATAGTTTGGCTGCTTTTTACGAAACTCAGTCCAGACCAACTTTGAGTCCAGCACAGTCTCCTGAGGATTATTCTACTCATTCCACAGAAAATTTCTAATTTTTCACTTGATGGTGTGGAGAAAGATACTAGTTTTGAAATGTATGTAACCAAGAAGAGACAAAACATGACAATATGATTTTGAAATACTAATACATTAAAATCAAATCATGGATATGCTGAATGTTGTTCTAATGATTTTTTTATTATTTTATATGATATACACTACAAGCATCTCTCCACTGATATTTGTATCATATCAGTGCTTTCATATATGATAACTTTCAGTGTTGGATCAATTAGTGTAGGAAAGCTTGTAGAGGTGAAAAGTTTCATAAAACAGAACTCTTTGCTGAGTTCCATGAAATGCTGAGTAACTTCAATCATAATGAAAATATTGCATTAAAGATGCTATACGGAGGCTAAATTACTAAATTGGTATGTCTCGACCTCACACATTTGGTTTGAAGTAAAACTATGGGGATTATGTTAGGCATCATCAGCAATCCAAATTATCTTCCTCCTTTCTTCTGCCAAGTAATCCTGAGTTTCAATATTTCAAACTGTGAAACCGATCTGCGTCCTCTGGGAAGTTATTTACCAGAAAGTCTCTACACTGTTCTAACATAATTCAAAAGACATCTAATCCTGAGCTGAACATGCTGCCCTTGTTATGACTTTCCCAAATGTCCCATCATGCAAAGAGGTGCATGTAAATGGTAATAAACAGGCTAGGTTTAATGAGACATCTAAACCAACATGCAAAAACCAAACAAATAACATTTTACTAAACAAAGATGTGTAAACAAAAGGGTTGTACCCAGTTAACATGTCCCACAATTTCATGAGGAACTGATGAGCTTTTGTTGAACAATGGTTTGGGGGTCAAATGTTCATTTTGGTGTTAGTTGTAAAGCATGATACAACTGTGTGTACTCAAAGGCTATCTGATAATGAAGTTTGACCAAGATGGGGATAGTTGGTTTTCAGAGAGTTGTTACTAAGTATGAAAGGTTTACCTTCATTTATATCAATAAATCATTCAGAATACCATGGTTCACACTGCTGAATGTGTACATTTTCTTGAGGTTACGGACAGTATTATGGCTTTATCGTAATGTTGTATTTTTAAGGCTTCAATATACAAAATGTGTAACTAAAAACAACAATATAATAACTGTTTAAACTGTCATGTGTTAATATAATAATATCAATCATGTTTAACAAATTGTCTGTATTGAAAAATCTATCATTTAATTAGAACTTTATTGGTGTCATACTCATTGAATTTTTACGTCATGACTAGAGATTGATGTTCTTTGTAGGACACCCGACAACCATGACTGATGAGTAGATGGAGTAAATTACTCAAAGAGCACTTCTCTATCTCAGCTCTAAGCTAACTTTGCTTTACGGTCAGTGAGGGGATAATTATTGCCCTCCTGTAACAAGATCAGGAGAGTAGTATTATTTCTCTTTCTCTCCCTCTCTTTTACAAATACACGCATGCTCAGACACCCCAGAACACACGCACAACCTCATGCATTTGTGATGGTTTAGGAAGTTCCTCAGTGTCTTTCTGGGGTCAGTACTGTGGTCAGGTTACAACTAAAATGAAGCACATGGTGTGAAAAAAGGCATGTTACAATAGCGATTCACAAATGTGTAACACATTTATTGTTTGGGGAAGCACCATCACAGTATCAACAGTGGCACAGGGCAAACATGGCAATGTGTGACACAACAATCCCCCCCTTACTCGTTTCCTTCCCACCACCCTCTACCCCCTGACACGAAGGACTAAGGCAGTGTACATAGATAAGAACACATAACAGCAAACAAACATCCAATACAACATATCCATTGCTCTGCACATCCATTCCCCTGCTACCCAGGAATCCCATGACTATTACAGGTGGAAACCAAAGGCATTCAGACACAAACAAATTAGATAATTATGCCAATTTCCTCTGTCATCTATGATGCTATCCACAGACACCACAGTACACAGATAGCATATGTACATCAATAAACCAAAGAATGTATATAATAGCATATACTGTATGTACAACATTCTAAACAAGTATGCAAGCAAACAACGTGAAAACATAGATGTAAAAGACAGTTACCCACAAACATTTATAGTAAAACATAAATGTTCAGAATCAGAATCAGAATTCGGTTTATTCGCCATGTATGTTATACAAACACGGAATTTACTGTGGCAGGGAGGTGCAAAACACTAAACATATATGAATATTAAATTAAGTAAAGTACAAAAGTTTAACTATTTCTATGAACTAAACAATCTAAGAATACAACAATTTAAATATAAAATAGAATATATATAAAAATAACAATAAGAAATATAGCTGCAAGCAGCAATGGGGTGGCCAAGCAGGTCAGATGACCCAGAAGAAACTTTTGACATCCTCAGAAGAGTGTTCCAAGTACACGCAGCAAGTTTGGCGTGAATCCATCAAAGATTTGCTGAGATACGACACAACTTTCTGTTTGGCGGCTCTGCTGACGATTTCGATTGGCTGTTCCGGACAAACGGTTTCGAAAATCAAAAATCATTTTGATAGTTTGTGTGAGGATTGCATTGACTATAGCTTGTAGCTTGACTATAGGTAACTAGCGACTGCGGTGTACCTGGCTTCCTTTGCAGTGGCTTACAGTCTCGCTAAACAGAGAATCAGAGACATGACAAGCTCGCCGGCTTTGGCTGGATTCGAACCTCTGACGTTGCCGTTGCCAGACACCAGCTTATCCTAGTGAGCGATTCTCAGTGCTGCAAATCACAGTTCAGTTACTGGGTAAAAATATAAGCAGTTTTTCCTGTGGTAAGCGGTTGTCCGATTTGGCCCAAGTTTAAACAGCTGTAATTCAGTCCTATTTTGACATGTCAAGGTGATTGTGGTCTGAAGATAATCTGTCCCAAATTTGGTGAATTTGACGCCCAAAATGTCGGACACGGGACAGTGTGATATATTTCGACTTAGTATGCCACATAGAATCAGAAGAGACCAATCTTGTGATTTATGACAAATCTGTTCAGAAATTATGATGCAAGAAATCCGATGCACTGGCTAGATGTAGCATCACTATATCTACAAAGCACAATAAATCTGACTCTTCATGAGTATAAAACCCCTGAGAATGAAACATTATCGTGACCATTATGATTATACTGCTCGACAGCTACTGTTGCATACCTGGCTTCACTAAACAGATAAACCAGTATCATGCTTGAGACTTTGGCTGGATTCGAACCTACGACCTTGCACTTCAAAGGAGCCCGTCTTATCCCAGAGAGCCATTTTCAGCGCTGGGAATTGCTGTGTACAGTTACTGTATACAAAAAGTAAGCCGTTTCTCCTGTGGCACGTGTGGTCAGATTTGGCCCAAGTTGTTGCCCCAACAGCTGTAATTCAGTCCTATTTTGACATGTCAAGGTGATTGTGGTCTGAAGATAATCTGTGCCAAATCTGGTGAATATTGGATACATTGTGTAGGAGTAGGGAAAAAAGTTTAATTCATTCATTCAAAATGGCGACCTCATCAATTCGTCTGGTATCATGCGTTAACATGCGTCAGACACGGGATCTCCTAAGATATCACGAGACATAGGAATCACTTAAATACGACAAACAAATTAACAGTTATTGGTCAAAACACAGTTTTGCCTATTGTAGCGCCCCCTAGACCTCAAATGACCCTACCATTTTCAGACCTCTTAATAACAGGGTCATGAATCCATACACCAAGTTTGGAGTCAATGCATCAAAGATTCACTAAGATATGACCTCAATTCCCTTTTTCCGGATCAGTTGCTGAATTTGATTGGCTGTAACTAACAAACGGTTGCGAAAATCAAAGCTCCAGGGGATAACTTTTGTGAGGCTTTGTCTGAAGATCATCTGTAGCAATTTTGAAGAAGATTCGACAAGAATTGTAGGAGGAGTAGCGAAAAACGTTTCTCCTTAACATTCAAAATGGCGGGGAATCTATATGACTGGGTATGACGTCATAGAGTGCGTTGAACTTGTCTTGATCCAGGGAATCCAATGATACCTCATTTTGGAAAATGCGGCATATGGTTCAAAAGTAACGTGTGTAAACACACCTTTGACCCATTGGTGGCGCTAGAGGGTTTGAAATGGAGACATTAAACTTGGTGAAATTGATGAGGGGACTGGTCCCAAAGAGTGTGCCAAATTTCACAACTTCTGACCATGTGGTTCTAGGGGCTGCCATAGACTCCCATGACAGATGTGTAATAAGAAGAAGAAGAAGACGTAGAAACCCTTAAGGTGGCTTCGCCGCTTCGCGGCTTGGTCACCAATGAGCAGCATGAGTGGTTCTCATGTAACTTAGATCAGCAAATACTATTTTGCATTTTGGCCATATTATAAAAAATATTCTAAGTTATGTTTTATGTTATGAATACTGTCAAAAGCTCCAGTTTTGCATTATCTCGGTAAGAAGAGAACCATTCCCTCACCGACAGCACATGCAGCGATTTCCTGCAACAAGCTATCATCCTTAGCTGCTGTGTGACTAGCTAACAAGAGGCACATATCATTTGTAGTTAGTTCCAAAGATAGGTGTCATAAGTAATTGCAGACACTCTGAGTGAGTTATGGCTCTCTCAATAATATTAGAAATAATACTTGAGACATTTTCCTAAAATCTGTTAATTTAACTGTTAACAAAATCTCTGACGACTTAGAACCTTTGTAAATCTTGGAATTCACTGAGGCCTTGTTGCTCTAAAATGTCTTGGAGAGCACCTTTCCAAGATGAACACCTTTGTCACCCCCTTGGGGTAAGAAAATTTGCTTTCCATCAAAAATGAATGGTTGTGGAAAATTGATGATTGACAAAATTATTTGCTGCAAATGTAGGCACATTTCAGAATGTTATGCCACATAGTGAAAAGGTATGATGCAATTGGTCCAAAATCCCATTCCACTATTTGAAGGGGAATGCTGGAATATATCAAATTTGGCAGATTATGTGGATATGTACATTTTTCTTCAGTGGGGCGGCATTAGTCTGTGAATTTGATTTGATGCAAAGGTTTTATTATATTTCTGTTTTGGAAACAAAAAAATGCTAAATTCTTGTAAACGTCTTATGGTGGGGCGGAAAATTCCATAACAGAAAGATTCATCATACTCCAGATGTCAATTATTCTATAATCATAAGACATTTCTATATTGCAATTCAAAATGAGTATTCTTCCCACAAAGGAACTCTAGAGTGGCCGTACACTTCTGAGGGGAGTTAAGGCCACTTAAATTCCGTGATAAAACGATAATGGTATAACACAGCTGCACTGCAAAAATAATTTCACACAAGTGATACCTGGGCCGGGACAGCGTCACCGCCCCTCTACCAAACACACATACTGTCAGGCCCTCCACTTCAACCAAGTCTGTTCCTGTCTCCCCGTCTGTGTGATTCTAGGCTCCGGTATTCCAGTCCATCTCTTCCATCTGTCAACCCTACACACCTGCCATCCATCACTTCAACCCAACTGTTGGGTTGATGTTGCCATCAACCCAACAGTATTTCAACCCTGGGGTTCCCTCCATTGTCTGTTATGTCTGCACAGTCAGTCCTGTTTGGCTAAATTCGACTTAATTAAACTATTGAGAAGGTAGTAACATATTTTTTGTTAACAGATTCGCCAGCTCCATCTACCCTGCCCTGCCTGTCTGGTCGTTCTGCCTGCCCTGCCCTTGTACACCCGGTCTGTCTGCTCACAATAAACCCCCTGAACCTCAATGCCATGTGTCTTGGCTTGTGTTGTGCACTTGGGTCCACCAGCCAGGCCTAACACATACACACCCATAAAGAAAGAGGGATTCACAATAAATAACCGAGACTGATTTGATTCTAAACTCCTTGCCTTAAACCTGACATATTATTTCATTTCTGTGAAACTCTTGTTGTTTTTTACAACAGAATCAGGTCACCTTAAATATTGTCAATTAATATTTCACATACTACTTGATTTTGTATCTGGAGTTAAAACGAAACTTTCTGTCAAATGAGAGCACACTGTTTATGCTGCCTCATATTTTTATTTTTTTAAGATACCAGGCAAGGGTAAATCATCTGTAAATGTCCCTCTCTCCGTAGGGATTTTTGATCAACTCCCAGCTTCCATCCAGTTGCCTTCTAAATATTTAAATAGAAGAAGAAACTTGTATTGTCTCACAGTAAGACACACAAACATGGTCAGGGAGCAGAGACACTGAGAACACACACACAAGTGAAACCTATTCTCTGCATTTATCCCAGTCACGCCATCACTCCTACAAGGGCAGGCAGGAGGAGTGGGCAGCCATATCAGAGCTCCCGGGGACCAGTCCAAGTGCTCATGCCCATGTTTTGACAGGATAAGAGAACAGCCTGTTCTGCATGTTCTTGTGTTGGGATTCTTTGTGGAGAAAAGGGAGCATGGGGAAAACTCCACACAGAAAGGCCTGGAAGACCCAAGGCCCCCCTGAGCACCAACAGGCCTTGCAGCAATCAAACCCAGGACCTTCATGCTGTATACTTCATACTGTATGGCACACAGTGTATATATAGCATGTATGTATACAGTATACAAAATACCAAATACCAAACGTTTAGTATTATTTCAAACTATGTTTTTTTGATACAGTGGTAGTTTGATGTTGCACTTATCATATGACGTTTTTGCTGCAATGTACATTGACATTATTATTGACGTTATTATTGCACTGTTACATATTTTTTATTGTTCACTGCCTGGTGCTGTAACCAGTAAAAACAGACTGTTCCTAGTGTAGTGAGGTCAGCAAGACCACACGGAGCCAACATCTTGCCACACCTGGAAAGTGATTCAATCACATCAGACAAACCTAATCAGCCCTCGTGACACCCTCAGTATGCTGATTACCCACCAAACGCCAATGCAAAGGAACTATAGAATTGGGGGAGGACCTCCCTAATCTACCTAATCAGCCCTCCTGCTAGCTTGCAAGCTTCAAAGGGCCTGATTGAGACAACATGTCTCCAGCAACCATTTGCTATCCGTTTCGGCGGCGATTTGAACAAAGAACATACCTTGATCAGAACTTGTGAGGAAAGTTCTTGAGACTTCACCTTTACCACAAGAGTACAAGGTGGAGAATTATGAGAGGGATATTTGTGTCATGTTTGTTACTTTGTTTTAAAGTTGTGTTCACTGAAATCTTGGTTCTAGTAACTACTCCTTCTTCCTGAAAGATAACCACGTAATTCTTGGTATCTAGAGCTCTGTTTATGATTTGTAAGGATGTAATCATTGACTGTAGCCTGGCTGCCAGCCCAATTTATCCCCGCCCACAAAATAATTTGGTCGGGAAGTTGGGTCTGGGGAGTCTCGGTTGGGGAACAACTAATGAAATTGGACCAATGAAATTGTCAGGGCGGGCTTTATACGATGATGGACAGATGATCAACAGTAACGTAATCAACCACGTCACCAAAGAGCGCTTTGGTTGAATTCGTTTTCAACAAACATGGCTACCGCTGGAGAGCTGGGATGTTATGATTCTGCCATCGAGTCTGTTTTAGAAGACATCGACAGCGCATTAATTTTGAAAGAGGAACAGAGAAACGCAATCAAGGCATTTGTCGATGGAAAATATGTTTTTGCCGTCCTTCCTACGGGGTTTGGTAAAAGTTAACATACTACGTTGCTCTGATTGGTTGTAGGTCTATCCAATTGAGCGAAGAGGCATTTGTTTTCCGGGTTCGGTTGAAACACGCCCCATAGTCACAGCCCAATGGAGAGTTCTCAGACTCATATTCTGACAAGAATTATGAGTATGACAACGTCAGGCTACATTGACTGTACAATTTCTGCCTTTCTTTAAGTTAGACCATTTCATTATGTTCATTGAAACCAATCTCTCATATCAAACCCATAATCTAACTTGTTCATAAGATCTGTTTACCTTACTTGAATAAATTCATTGTAAAGATATTTTGACGTGCGTGTTCACTGATGTTACGATTGGCTCTACACTTTGAACGAATTCATTCCTAAAGATGAGACTGATTATTACATATTAAACATAGGATTCCCTAATGTCCTAAACCAATATTAGGGTGGTGCCCCGAGACTTTATGATAAATTAAGTATTTCTATCTTTAAACGAGCAAACCCCGCTACACTAGACTCTCAAGACTGAAATACCAGAGCCTGTTTAAGGAGAGCCTTGCCACTCCCTATTAAGCCCCATTATACCGAATTTGGCTGCAGTTCCACCAGAGTTCCACTGGGGGTGATCGCGAGGGAGTGGATGTTGAATGGGAGTCTATGGAGCTAAACGGCTAAATGTGTCTCTTTTAGCTGATTGTCATTGAGAAATCTCCGATTTTATTGTAGTTTTTGCATGTTCAACATGGATTATAGGTCGAAAGTTGAATGAACGAGTACTTATGTCTTTTTGATTTCTTACAAGGTGAGTCGTTGTTGCCCATAACACGCTAGCATTCTGCTAATGAATGCTGATTGGTTAGTGAAGGACTGATACGACCAGAGCTCCCGCTTGATGGCATCCGAAGCGGAATCAGAATGTCAGAGCATTAGCAACATTAGCAACAACATTAGCAAGCCAAAACTCTTTCTAGCATGTGTATTGACAGGGAGAACCTGTCAGCTGTGTTGTCGATGCCTTGACAGAAAAAAGAAAGTGACCAGAGCTTGCCGTAAAGCAGTAGCTCTGGTCGTACGATGTGTATGACGTCAATGACATTTTCAAAGGCTTTTTAGAACAGAAAGGCGACTTTAAAAATATCTAACAGCCAGCGTTTTTTTTGCCTCCCCTTTCGAATTCAGAATTCAAATTACTAGACAAAAAATTATATCCTGAGAAAAGTGGATTTTGAGCGGTATAGCCATAGATATATATAAACACTAGATGTCTCGTCCGCGTTGCCGGACAACGGAGTCGAACGTCCGCATATGGCGGCCATCTTGCTACAGGCAACTCGCGCACCCATAACATTGTGTTGATGCTACATTTACTTTTTAAATGACCATAACTTGCTCAATTTTCAACCGATTTTGAAACGGTTTGGTTTGTTATCAACGTCAGAGATGTCGGTATGCCACTGCATACTTATGAATAATTATGTTTTTTTTTTTTTTTTACAGAATAGAAGTATGCCGTGGCATAACGACATCTCTGACGTTGATAACAAACCAAACCGTTTCAAAATTGGTTGAAAATTGAGCAAGTTATGGTCATTTAAAAAGTACATGTAGCATCAACACAATGTTATGGGTGAGCGAGTTGCCTGTAGCAAGATGGCCGCCATGTGCGGACGTTCTAGACTCCGCCGTAAGACATCTAGTGTTTATATCTATGGGTATAGCTCCATAGACCTCCATTCATTCTGCACTCGCTCGTTAGCGCCCTCACATGGAACTGCAACCAGTTCAGAACCCGGAAGTTTCCCGAGAGTGGAAGTTCTCCCTATATTACACATTCTCTGGAAATACTGTTAGAAATGGGCGGAGCTAGTTCTGGCATGGCACTCGGGCAGCGCGTCACGTCATCAGCTGATGTCAATCACGCAATCAACCATAGACATATATATGTCTATGCAATCAACTGCATGTGTGCAAATTGAAGGTCCAAGCCTTCCCCTTCCAAGGTTTTGAATACTGCATGCATTCACAGACCAGAGGCCTGTACTACAAAGCAAGTTCAACGTGCCCTGTATATTTAAGCTACGTTCACACTGCAAGCCTTAATGCTCAATTTGGATTTATTTATCAGATCCGATCCAGATCCGGCCTGTTCCATTAACTGTAAAAAGAATGGATGACGCGTCTCCGCTTCCTCCCACTGTACATCATGTCAACTATTCCTAATGACATACGATATAAAACTATAATAATTATGATATGTGGGCTAAAGTTTTCTGTACCGACACTAAAAGAATATTGTGTGCCGTGATTAATAAATTATTTTGGTTAAAGTTAATTCAGCAGAATTATTGAAGTTGCGACAGAACAATCACATTCACATTATTCACAGTTAATGTGAATAATGCTTATTAAAGCTGCAGTAGGAGTTCCACACAGTTCTCCCATGGAGAGAATATGGCAAAAAACGACCAAAAGGAGAACCAAATGGCATGGTAACCAAAACAAAGAAGGAATAAACATTTTTTTCAACAACTCAACCTCCATATACAAAGATCCTGAGCAAGATAAGAGAGAGCAAATTAGTTTTGGAATCAAAATAATAAAAGGCTTGGATGAATAAGATGAATAGGGTGAAACTATAAGATGATCTTATGCATTTTGATTGACACCATAGACTGTTTGACTGTGTACATATCCTTCAAGTGTGAGGTTCTTACTAGTAGTCCAGTCATTTTATGAAAAAAGGTAGGACAAATTGCAACAGAAGCAAACTCAACTGATTTTGTATCCTCAATATGTCCTGAGTAAGGGAAAAAAAAGCCCAGAAGAATCCCTTTAGGGGAAAGTTTCGAAAAAGACCCAAATATAGCCTATTCATATGCCTATTCATTCTTTTTCTCACGTGAATATGGTAACATTTTTAACCTTTAGATATCACCATGAAAATTACTGAGTTGCTTACTTACATCAAGACAAATGAAGAATGTATTACAAGTTTTTTTAATTGTTTGTTAACATGGGCAAACGGTGCACAATCTAATTAGGTATGCGCTAATTTACATAAATACCACAACATATCTAAACATTGGATATAGCCAGGTGAAAATGTCACTGAATGTCAAGGAATCTCAAATGGTTACACCACATCCCAAAAATAATGAAAAAGTATACAGACCCCTAATTGTTACCATAAGTGGTCTCATCACCTTTCTTTGCAGTTTAAGAAATCATTATTATAGATTAGAAGTGTATCAGACACCTTCTTTTGACCTCTTCTTTTTTAATGTGAACAAGATACACACACCCAAGCTAAATCTCGAACCACATGTTTTTCTTTTTTTAAAGATTACAGCTGCTCACTGCTGCAAAAAGCATACATTAATACATACTTAATAATAATACATACATACTTTGTCATATTGCACCACACACTGATGCAGACAGGTTCATACAGTATTGGTTTGCTATTGTATCATTTCCACTGTGGGAAAAAAGGCAGAACAGCATTCTGGTTTGTTATGTCTAAAGCAACTGGATGTAGGATGTTATCCAGGTGCTTTTGCCTCAGACATATTGGGGAACAGGACATACTGTATAGGATGGAAGCATGCCATTTGATACGTAGGTTCAGTACACATGGCGTGTCAGCAACAACCTGCAACGTGATTCCTGTTGCAGAAACCACTCAACTGCGAGTCCCCATCCCCCATGCCACTCCATCCCCAATCTTTTCCCAGCGTAGAGAGTGAGAGAGACACAGAGAAAGAGAGACAGAGAAAGAGAGAGATGCAGTGTTGTTCCAGGTCAGCAACACCAACCACAGCCAAGCATTGGTTGGATCCAGTTACCTGACTCTCCTTCTCGTACTTTGTGGGTCAAGACTTATTTATTATGATTCTTTTCTGTAGGGGATCATAACCCAGGTCACTCATTTTACCCAATGTCTGCATGCCAAGGTGTTTTATTTATATTTCAGCCCTAGGCCTGTTTTTGATATTCTTTCATCATGCGTGTGAAATACTGACTTGTCAATGGGAAAGCAAAAAACATACAAGGTATTACTGTGGGTTTTAGAATCAATAGCTCTCCAGTCTTAATTGTTGACATTGTCATTTCCATTTCAAGCACACCCTTAAAGGTCCTCCACCACATTGATTTAGTAGAACACCCAATTGTAAAAAAAATTACATAAGACTGATTACAATTATTTCATGTTAACTTTATTCTTACATAATATTTGTATTTGATTCAGATATTATTGGTGTGTTTCTGTTTACTGAAAACACTATCCTGCATGCTACTTATTATTCCTCTTCCGCCCACTTTATTTGCTTATTTAACTACACTTTTAAATCGGTAATGTGAAATAATGAATTTTAATTGTATTTAAAATAATTGACTAATTCAAAGAACAACAAAAGCTAGAAACACCATTCAAACTTTATTAGATATGCCATCCCTAGTGTGCTATTACCTTTGACAATGATAACTCAGATAGGGGGGGTCAGATAGCTAAGCGGTTAGGGAATCGGGCTACCAATCAGAAGGTTGGCGGTTCGATTCCCAGCTGTGCCAAATGACGTTGTGTCCCTGGGAAAGGCACTTGCCTCGGGGGAATGTCCCTGTACTTACTGTAAGTCGCTCTGGATAAGAGCGTCTGCTAAATGACTAAATGTAAATGTAAACTCTCATGGTAGCTATGTTCAGTGGCGTTTTTCTATGTAAAAAATTGGTGGGGCACAAACCATTTCGAAATATAGGATACATACCATTAAAGCTACAAAACTCCCTCTTGCTACTGATGTGTTTATTTAACACATCAACAAACAGCGTGGCTCCACAAAACACTTTTAACGACAGAGCGACTTGCTTCTACCAGGTGTTGTAGTAGCCTACACATAGGCCTACTGGAGAGACCTTGTGTAATTGCTCTCCTTCTCTCACACACACATGTAAAATTACCACCGCGTTTTATGTTGGAATAAGCCTCGCCCTTTCGGCAACTTCACTGCTTAGCTAATTGATTAGCGCAGTATATTTTCAGCTGTCTGGGCTGACTCAAACATGCCCTCAACTTCAATTATTTAACAAAAGCAAAGAAGAAAAAGTGTCTGACTGACACTGAACCGAACTTAGACTACTGGTATCATAAATTGCAACGATGGGCTCCGCGTTTCAGCACCGTGGACATGCAGGTCACCGGGCGCAGTGTTAGAGCTAGCTCTACAGATACTGAACCAAAGAAAGAGGTCACTTTTGGTAGACTGAATAAGCTTTTTTTTTTGTCCGATATGTTCAGCACCACTGGTATATGTACGTTTCATTTATTTTCCTGCTCAAACTAACATTTTAACCAGAGAATGTCTAATATAGGGAGAACTGCCACTCTCGGTAAACTTCCGGGTTCTGAACTGGTTGCGGTTCCATGTGAGGGCGCTAACGAGCGAGTGCAGAATGAATGGAGGTCTATGGAGCTATACCCATAGATATATATAAACACTAGATGTCTCGTCCGCGTTGCCGGACAACGGAGTCGAACGTCCGCATATGGCGGCCATCTTCCTACAGGCAACTCGCTCACACATAACATTGTGTTGATGCTACATTTACTTTTTAAATGACCATAACTTGCTCAATTTTCAACCGATTTTGAAACGGTTTGGTTTGTTATCAACGTCAGAGATGTCGGTATGCCACTGCATACTTATGAATAATTATGTTATAAAAAAAAAAACAGAATATGAGCAAGTTATGGTTATATATCTATGGCTATACCCCTCAAAATCCACTTTTCTCAGGATATAATTTTTTGTCTAGTAATTTGAATTCTGAATTTGAAAGGGAAGGCAAAAAAAATACACACTGCTGGCTGTTAGATTTTTTTAAAGTCGCCTTTCTGTTCTAAAAAGCCTTTGAAAATGTCATTGACGTCATACACATCGTACGACCAGAGCTACTGCTTTACGACAAGCTCTGGTCACTTCCTTTTTTCTCTCAAGGCATTGACAACACAGCTGACAGGTTAGGCTCTCCCTGTCAATACACATGCTAGAAAGAGTTTTGGCTTGCTAATGTTGTTGCTAATGTTGCTAATGCTCTGACATTCTGATTCCGCTTCGGATGCCATCAAGCGGGTGCTCTGGTCGTATCAGTCCTTCACTAACCAATCAGCATTCATTAGCAGAATGCTAGCGTGTTATGGGCAACAACGACTCACCTTGTAAGAAATCAAAAGGACATAAGTACTCGTTCATTCAACTTTCGACCTATAATCCATGTTGAACATGCAAAAACTACAATCAAATCTGAGATTTCTCAACGACAATCAGGCGAAAGAGACACATTTAGCCGTTTAGCTCCATAGACTCCCATTCAACATGCACTCGCTCGCGATCACCCCCAGTGGAACTCTGGTAGAACTGCAGCCAAATTCGGTACAATGGGGCTTAATAGGGAGTGGCAAGGCTCTCCTTAAACAGGCTCTGATTTTAACCTTCAGATCGCTTAAACCGGTCACTGGGGTGGTAAACGTCGCCATGGTAACCGCGAGTTCGACCAATCAGAGATATCAGTGTTGTTTTGTTTAGGATTGTGGGTAGTGTAGTATTTCAACAGATGATAGCAAAAAAGGACTACTCGCTCTTCTTCTTGCCGACTAATGTTGGCACCAGACACAGTGGTGGGGCTACCGGCTCTCTGCCCCACTTGGCATCAAATTAGTGTGATCTACATTGATGGATTAGAATTCTGAGCATGCGTATTAATACTTTCCCACGTCCAATGTACATTGCATTGTGAGAGAGGGGCTAGCCCCACCACGCTCTTCTTTTTGCCGACTAATGTTGGCGCCAGAAAGACAGACAGCCAATCAGGTCTGAAATACGAAATGACGCTGTGGTGGGGCAACCTAGCCTGGTCCTAACCAGACTCTCGTACATTTCATTTGTACAGAGAGTCTGGCCTCGCTCCATTGACAAGCGTTGACTTCCTTGTAGGCGGGTACTCTGTTGAAGTTTAAAACTATTGGATCTGCCCAGAGCCACTCTGATCTGCCATAACCAATCGCTAGCGTTCGCCTTAGCCAATTCCTTCACCACTACTGTAACAGAGCTAGCTGCCGTAGCTGGAAAATCAAACTTTTCCCGAACCCTGTGGGGAGGAGGGCCACAACATCATGGCCACCAACAAAACTCAGCAAAACTTGTTCTTGCTCCGGCTTTAGCTGTTGGATATTCGGCAGCGTTGCCACAACGGACCGAATGGCTTTCCTCGCTTTCTCCGCCGCCATTACGGAACTACAACACAAACTAGCACACGACACCAACGTCATCGTTCTCAGCCACTCCCTCTGTTCGCTTATTGGACAGGTAGAAAATCAACCTGCAGAATCTGACTTACGGACCTCATGGCCAGACCTATGTACAGAAGCAAATAAATTTGAGCGGAAGTACGTAGGACGGCAGAGCCAGGCTAGGGGCAACCGGCTCTCAGCCTCACTCAAATTTGTGTGATCCACATTACATTACATTACATTCTGAGCATGCGTATTAATACTTTTCCTCGTCCAATGTACATTGCATTGTGAGAGAGGGGCTAGCCCCACCAGAGCCCCAACTTCACGATTAGCCTCTGCTAACTCGAATCGGCAGAACGCAGTCTGAAGCAGCAGGCAGGGACCAATGAACATGAAATAAAATCCTAACACAAACGAATGAAACAAAACAATTTAGGAAGATGCTATATTCATAGATAATAAATTATTCGAACGGAAAAAAAAGAGAAATAAAAAATAACATAATTTTGTTGCAGTTCTTTCTGTTGATAACAGGTGGGGGCACTGCCCCACCTGCCCCTAATGACCAGTCGCCACTGGCTATGTTACTGGAGCCCAAAGTGCTAATAAAATGACTTTATAATCTCTCGGTATAATAAATATCCCCGATATTTTCCACCTAGACTGGCCCTAATACTCCGTCGTACTATTCAAGCTATCAAAACAAAATAATTTCAACTGCTTCAGCAAACAGACACATTTTCTTCAGAAAATAAACTGTGATGTTCTGTTGTTTATTTGGGGAAAGGGAGACCCCTAGTGGTAACGTAATTGTCGTGGAAATTTAGAATACAGTTATAATGTATGTGTTTTATATATAAGGAATGTGTTTCAAGAGAAGTTTGAAGTTGGTTAAGAAGCTTGATACAGTGAATGTTGATTCAGCTCATTTGGTAGAGAGGCCATTTGCAGTTTATGACACCTAACTAGGAGACGGGAACTCTAGAGAACTAGGAGAGTTCTTGCCACCTGGGGAGGGAGAGACAGTTGTTCTGAAGATAATATAGATTCAACTGTATTGTTATTGAGATAAGATAGAACAGTGGAGGTAGCAGCCCTGACCTTTTGGCCAAGGAGATTGTGTCCTGTGTCCTGTTTGTGTTTCATTAAAGGGTTTCTTTATTATCCTCATTTAGAGAGGGAGCTGGGACATCAAAGAACTGTGGGACACTTGGTATGGAGTCAAACTGTCACTGAGCAGTGCTGACCAATCACAGAGTTTGCTACATTGATCGATTGACCTTATAGAATGCCATTTGATCTGAAGTTTATATAAGCCAGAGTTTTAAGGTTGGTCTTCATCACTCTTGCGAACGACCTGTGGCTAGCACCTCCTTCGTAATGACTGATCCAGAGTACAAATTAATTCTTAATTTGTACAAACTAAATACATTTTATTGAAACCGCCATCATGACTGTTCGGATCCACACAGTGCCACTAGAATTCTTCCATTGCATAATGTAATGTTTATGTTGTTCTAACGGTCTCGCTACAGTTCAATTATACATGGTGTAGTAAACGGTCACACATCTTTTCTCTCTCGATTTAAGTTGGCCAGAAAAACGTTTGCCTGTAAGTATCTTGACACTAGTAATTAAATCCTTTGTTGATCCTTTTGATCGTTCTAATGTGTATTTGATTGCATAGGCTAACACCACATTTGCTACATACGTCTTTAACAGACAATATATCTGTAATCGAATGAAATACTGAGATGTATTTTTTGTTCTTTGTAGTTTTAAAGTGCTTCCTCAGTAAAGAGCTTGGAAAGGATCATTCATGCTTCATTCTTTATCTTGGGGAAACTGTTAGCTATCTGCCGAGCTAATGTAGCAGTCTAGGCTGCGCCTCACACACAGAAGCGGGAGCAGAACATAAATCTTTTTTACTTTTATATCTGAAATAATTCTACATTCTATGTATTACTATATTTCTTTATCAGCTACTCCCAAAAGTTACCGTATTTCTTCGATTATACGCCGCCCTCAAATAAACGCCGCCCTATCTTCCCTTGCTAACCTCTCTCCCACTGCCTCTCATCTTGATGATTCAGAAACATTTTCTGAACCGCATTTTCTTCTGAACCGCAAAAGTTTGAAACATTTCATTAACGCTTTTTATTCTCTACTACTTTCCTTTGACACATATGAGCTACCCAATATCTCCCGCAAATGGGAAAGCGACCTGGGTACTGAATTTATTGAGGATGATTGGAAAGAGGCAATAGATGTGATAAGATCAGCATTTACCTGTAACAGACTGAGGGCCCTATTTTAACGATCTGAAACGCAAGTATCAAAACACAAAGCGCAAGTAACTTTGTGGGCGGGACTCCGGCTCGGTTGCTATTTTGCCGGCGGGATAAATGACTTTGCGCCTGGCGCAAATCTAAAATGGGTAGGCCTAGGTCCGAAGTAGCTACATTACTAATGGGTGTGGTTTGGGCGTAACGTGCAATAAACCAATCAGAGCGTCATCTCACATTCCCTTTAAGAGCAGCTTGTTCCATGGCGGATTGCTATTATAACGGCGGATTTTCCATAGCCTGGTCCTAACCAGACTCTCGTACATTGCATTTGTACAGAGAGTCTGGCCTCGCTCCATTGACAAGCGTTGACTTCCTTGTAGACGGGTACTATGTTGAAGTTTAAAACTATTGGATCTGCCCAGAGCCACTCTGGATCTGCCATAACCAATCGCTAGCGTTCGCCTTAGCCAACTCCTTCACCACGGAGCTAGCTGCCGTAGCTGGAAAATCAAACTTTTCCCGAACCCCGTGGGGAGGAGGGCCACAACATCATGACCACCAACAAAACTCAGCAAGGATTGTTCTTGCTCCAGCTTTAACTTATGGATATTCGGCAGCGTTGCCACAACCGCAGAATAGCTTTGCTCGCATCTTTCTCCGCCGCCATTACTGAACTACAACTCAAACTAGTGCACGACATCAACGTCATCGTTCTCAGCCACTCCCTCTGTTCGCTGATTCGCCGGTAGAAAATCAACCTGAAAAATCTGACTTACGTACCTCATGGCCAGACCTATGTACAGAAGCGAAAATAAATTTGAGCGGAAGTACGTAGGAGGGCAGAGCCAGGCTAGATTTGCCAGGCGCACGCCAGGAGCGGTTCACAGCCGAGGAGACCGACGTTCTAGTCAGGGCCGTAACAGATAGAGAAGTGACATTGTATGGGAAAGGCAGAGCAGTTTTCTCATTGCACTAAATTGCCCACTCATGCTGCTCATTCAAATTCGTATTCTTATTTTTATATAGCCTACCCTATATTTTATTTTTTAAATTGTTTAGTTCTTGGAATTAGTTTAACTATTGTACTTTTTTACTTAATTTAAGACCCGTATATGTTTATTGTTTGCACCTTCCTGCGACAGTAAATTCCGTGTTTGTGTAACATAGGCTACATGGCGAATAAACCGGATTCTGATTCTGATGGAGATGGGAGAAGAAACCCACCCAAATTAGCTTCGGTTAAACATTACATTTAGTCATTTAGCAGACGCTCTTATCCAGAGCGACTTACAGTAAGTACAGGGACATTCCCCCCGAAGCAAGCAGGGTGAAGTGCCTTGCCCAAGGACACAACGTCATTTGGCACGGCTGGGAATCGAACTGGCAACCTTCAGATTACTAGCCCGACTCCCTCACCGCTCAGCCATCTGACTCCACAGGCGTGGGAGAAGATTGCCACAATTGTTACAAATCATGTTCACATACATAGAGATTTCTCATGAAAATCTTTTTATAATCATTGAAGAAATGTAACGCCATAAATCAAAACAATGTAACGTAGCTTCGCAGAAAGAAGACCCTGGCCTCGCCAGCAGTGGGCACGGACCAAGCTTGCGCCCTTAAAATAGCATCTGAATAATGCTCCATTGACTTTAGACCACGTTTTTCCTGGTCAGTGGCGGAATTGTTTTTCGGAAACTGCAAAATAGCACCAGGGAACGTTTGCGCCAGAACACGCCTCCTTTTCGCTGAACCGCCCACGGGAACGCAAGGTCATTTCGACGTGCGTCTGTGGAGGGAAAAGTCCGCTTTGCGTCGAGTGCAAACTAGGAATGATACTTGCGTCGTTGACAAAGTCAATTGCGCTGGGTGCAAGATAGGGCCCTGAGGGAGACTCAGTATAAGATACTTCATAGGCTGGGCTGCATATCACCCCAGTTATTTTGCATAAAATAGATCGCTCCATATCTCCTCTCTGCAGTAAGGGCCGATTTATACTACTGCGTATCCGTTACGGACAGAGTAACGGATAGGTTGAATTTATACTACTCCGAAGGCTCTGGGTGCTGAAAACACTTCACTGCCAGAAGAGTAGGTGGCGCTGCACTGCGATGCTAGCTAGGTCATCGAAAAGTCGGAGCAAATTTACAAATTAGCCGTTTCATCAATAAAATAAGCACATTTTCAGCAACTACACTGCCCATTTCTCGTCATATTTTAATTCAGATGCTGATTTACATGTACTGTATAGCTGAAATATGAATTATAAAAACGTACAGCAATGGCGGTCAAAGGATTCTGTTCGTCTTGTTGGTCACGGCCATAGATATATATAAACACTAGATGTCTTACGGCGGAGTCTAGAACGTCCGCACATGGCGGCCATCTTGCTACAGGCAACTCGCTCACCCATAACATTGTGTTGATGCTACATGTACTTTTTAAATTACCATAACTTGCTCAATTTTCAACCGATTTTGAAACGGTTTGGTTTGTTATCAACGTCAGAGATGTCGGTATGCCACTGCATACTTCTATTCTATTTTTTTCTAACACTGCTGAAAGTATACTAGTTACATTACTTTTGGATTACTCCGTAACATCACCTGAGATGCACTTGCCAAATAACAATATATGTACCATATATATGCCCAAATCAACTCAAATTCTTATTATAATGAGGACATATCTCTTTTTTATGCTTTTTAATACCACAAAGCTGACAAAAAAGGTATGAACATCAACCTTAAAGTTGTCAAAATAAAATAATGCTTAAAACTTTAAATGGCAACATTTCCTCTACTATGTATGTATGCTGCTACAAGTCTGTTTATCTCTGCTTTGGTAACCTGCTGTTGAAAGTCAAGTCGTGGTTGCTTGGCTGGTGTCGGCAACAATGTCAAAGGCAACCTTTTATCGGCGTCAGTGTCACTCAGGGTCCGGGGATCTTTAGCTACTAGTCTTGAGTTAGCATGTTGCCTATGAAGATGCTTTGCCAGATTAGAGCTTGTGTTCGCGGCGATGGAGAGGTGTTTTTGGCGTGGGCACAATGTAGGCTGTAAAGTTACGTTTTTGTCCTTTCGCGCAACTAATACGAAGTAATGTGCATACCTCCATCCCTCAAAAGACGTCATAAGCGGCTCTTCCTTTCTTATTTTGCCTCCTCTGGGGCTAAGTCAAGTGACGAGTTAAGGCCGATATGCTTCTGCGTTTTTCGAAAAACGGACACATGGGAACGCCCTCGTCTCCGTGGAACGCCCTCTACGAGCTCTCCGTCAGCCCTCGGAGAGCAACGCAGAGCTCGACGTGCACCTCCCAAGCCCCCACCCCTCGCCCCTCGGCTTGAAGCAACGGCCCCGGTGGATGTAGGTGGTATTGCATTTACGGTTAGGTTTCCGACTCTTCCGGTCGTTTTTATTCTATTAACTCCAGTCAACATTTACAAAACTATCTCCCCCAATAATTTTTGTTCGATTCTCGAACCTGGCTCATACTACTAGCTTTTTCATAGAAGAATTTTTCCCGATTTTTGCTAAGTTTGAAACCAATCCGAAATGGGTAAACTAGCACCCCATTTATTTGCCTACGTCAATAAAAGTTGCCTGCAAATGTGTTAGCGGATACTAACCATAGAGTTAATATAACTAGAGTAAGCTACTTTTGTCTTCCAAGATGGCGTCCCCATTCATTTCTATGAAAAGTGCTCAGTGGCGCATTGAGGCAAGCGAGAGCACGGACTGGACGCGGCCATCTTTCCACTTCCGTGTCTTCCGGTTTAGCTTTAAACAGTGGCTCTTTTTTTCCATAGAGTTAATATAACTAGAGTAAGCTACTTTTGTCTTCCAAGATGGCGTCCCCATTCATTTCTATGAAAAGTGCTCAGTGGCGCATTGAGGCAAGCGAGAGCACGGACTGGACGCGGCCATCTTTCCACTTCCGTGTCTTCCGGTTTAGCTTTAAACAGTGGCTCTTTTTTTCCCTAGCTCCGAGAACTCGTGCACGCTTGCAACTAGCTGTACACGTCATACTTTGCGACAACCAGTCGCGAGCATAGATTTATATGGTTACGAGCGTGTGAGCTAACGCATTGCAGTTGCAGAATCTATGGGCAGAATGGGGTACAAGTCCGATAAGAATCAGACACATGATGCAAACTTAACGGAAATGTATAGTATTCCTTTCACTTGTTTTTTAGAAATAGGCTATAGGGCTAAATATAGGGCTATTCTAGATGGAACTCATGTTGCTTTTTTTCTTCGTGATATGAGTATGATTTCCAACGCATTGTATCGGATGAAATAAACTGTTAACATGAACAGCTCCGTCGTTGTTCTCGCCAGGCAAAGAAAGCTTAATAGTTATTTTGGTTACCGAAATCAGACTTACCATAGCTTACTGTCAACTTTATATTCAAACGAAATGCCACGAAATTCACACTGCCTTCAATTTCACATCAGTGTCGAAATGTGACCTGTGTTTTATATGTTCAACCTAGAAAACCAAACGTCTATTAATGGATATAACGTGATCTAACACGTGTTAATAATGTAATAAATAAAAGCTCGAGAAGTGTGTCTAAAATATACTTTATTGAACATTTGCCTTTGAAAGGGGCATATTCATAGAACCATATAGGCTACAAGACGTTTCCATCAGATGTAAGTGGGGGTGAAACATAGTCACTGAGGACCTTCATATTGTCCCACAAAAGCAGTCTGGCTTGATGACACGATCAAAAAAAGAATAATGGGCCGTTTAACAAAAGCTTCTGAAGGCAAGACTAATATTATTTAAATATATATCATTTCCTATTGTGGTTAACAGTTAAAGTATTAATCTTCGTCTTTGCTCCAGATAGACATGTCAACAATCTATGCTCACGCATAACATAACATTTGCCATCATGTCATGAACGTAAAAACGGAAAATCTGTTTATCTGTTTTAAAATAACGGGAATAAACTATATTAACAACATTTCATGTATGTGTGACAACGATTTGCTAAACTTGCTACAACAAGGCAGGCAACTCAAGCCATTTCCCGTGCTCATTCAATATAAGTCTATGGCTCATTCAGCTCAATGTAAATCGGCTATCGACCAATGTGAACTTTTGTGCTCGTGCCCTGTTAGTATCCGCGAGCACATTTGCAGGCAACTTTTATTGACGTAGGCAAATAAATGGGGTGCTAGTTTACCCATTTCGGATTGGTTTCAAACTTAGCAAAAATCGGGAAAAATTCTTCTATGAAAAAGCTAGTAGTATGAGCCAGGTTCGAGAATCGAACAAAAATTATTGGGGGAGATAGTTTTGTAAATGTTGACTGGAGTTAATAGAATAAAAACGACCGGAAGAGTCGGAAACCTAACCGTACATGCAATACCAGCTACATCCACCGGGGCCGTTGCCTCAAGCCGAGGGGTGGGGGCTTGATACTAACAGGGCACGAGCACAAAAGTTCACATTTCATGGAGTTACATGGAGCTGAATGAGCCATAGACTTATATTGAATGAGCACAGGGAGAAATGGCTTGAGTTGCCTGCCCTGTTCTAGCAAGTTTAGCAAATGGTTGTCACACATACATTAAATGTGGTTAATATCGTTTATTCCCGTTATTTTAAAACAGATAAACTGATTTTTGATGGCAAATATTATATTATGTTAAGCGTGAGCATAGATTGTTGATATGTCTATCTGGAGCAAAGACGTTCAATAAAATATATTTTAGACACACTTCTCGAGCTTTTATTTATTACATTATTAACACGTCTTGTTAGATCACGTTATATCCATTAATAGACGTTTGGTTTTCTAGGTTGAACATATAAAACACAGGTCACATTTCGACACTGATGTGAAATTGAAGGCAGTGTGAATTTCGTGGCATTTCGTTTGAATATAAAGTTGACAGTAAGCAATGGTAAGTCTGCATTATGGAAGATTTCGGTTACCACAATAACTATTAAGCTTTCTTTGCCTGGCGAGAACAACGACGGAGCTGTTCATGTTAACAGTTTATTTCATCCGATACAATGCGTTGGAAATCATACTCATATCACGAAGAAAAAAAGCAACATATGTGATGCGTTCCATCTAGAATAGCCCTATATTTAGCCCTATAGCCTATTTCAAAAAAACAAGTGAAAGGAATACTATACAGTGACAGAATACATTTCCGTTAAGTTTGCATCATGTGTCTGATTCTTATCGGACTTGTACCCCATTCTGCCCATAGATTCTGCAACTGCAATGCCTTAGCTCACACGCTCGTAACCATATAAATCTATGCTCGCGACTGATTGTCGCAAAGTATGACGTGTACAGCTAGTTGCAAGCGTGCACGAGGTCTCGGAGCTAGGGAAAAGAAGAGCCACTGTTTAAAGCTAGACCGGAAGACACGGAAGTGGAAAGATGGCCGCGTCCAGTCTCGCGCTCTCGCTTGCCTCACTGCGCCACTGAGCACTTTTCATAGAAATGAATGGGGACGCAATCTTGGAAGACAAAAGTAGCTTACTCTAGTTATATTAACTCTATGAGAGCGACGGAGAGCTACGGAGACCCCCTTGGCTGTGATTGGTCAGTATTAAGAACCGCTTGCGGCGGGGGCGGGGTTGCCGTGATAAACAGGACGAACAGAATCCTTTGACCGCCATTGCTGAAAGTTTTTACAATTCATATTTCAGCTAAACAGTACATGTAAATCAGCATCTGAATTAAAATGTGACGAGAAATGGGCAGTGTAGTTGCTGAAAATGTGCGTATTTTATTGATGAAACGGCTAATTTGTAAATTTTCTCCGACTTTTCGATGACCTAGCTACCATCGCAGTGCAGCGCCACCTACTCTTCTGGCAGTGAAGTGTTTTCAGCACCCACAGCCTTCGGAGTACTATAAATTCAACCAATCCGTCCGACTCCGTCCGTCTGTCCGTAACGGAGTCGGAGTACTATAATTCGGCCTTTATTTAGCTTGGTAAGAGTAACCTTCATTTTGTAACATGTTTGCCTTGTAATTGATTTAATTCATTTGCAATGTTATTAATTTTTTATTTTATTTAACCTTACTTTGACCTTTCTTGCTCTGATTTAACCCATAGTCAAATAACTGTAACTCCATTGGTATTGGCATTATTTGGTTAATGTTAATATACAGTTCAGTTTCCCATCTTCCTTCAAACCATAGGGGTTTCGGTTGTTTGGCCAACCTACAATCTTGAAATTGATGGAAAACCAGTTACAGGAGGGTACATGGTCACAGGTGAATCATGTAAATTATAGGAACAATAGCCGATAAAAATACTCATTATTGGATTTCTTAGACTATACGCAAACACACGTAGGCTACTGTAAAGGGAAGTTTGATTTGTTGTTTTTTTCTCCTCCCGATATGCAGATCGCAGTAATGCAAGTAACGCAAGTAACGCAAGACATTTTTGTATTAGTAACTGTAATGCGATTACTTAAGTTATCAATAGTAATGCGTTACATTACTGCGTTACAGACTAATGTAATCTGATTACAGTAACGCGTTACTTTGTAACTTTGTAACGCGTTACCCCCAACACTGGTTATTCTAGAATAGTACAACAATGCCCATTTTGGACCCCACAGTTTTTTTCTTTAAACCTACATGTACAGTACATTTTGAGATTTAATATATGCCAGGATGTGTTGGTGCTTCCAAATAGTTGTAAAGGTGTTTCATAATGATGATGTATGGAACAAATAGTTACTGATTACAGAAGTCTAATTGCGCAGAATATTAAAATTGCAATGCGAAAAACGTGAATGCAATTAATAAAAATGCTTATGCCTACACTATATGCATGATTTATATTAAACATCCTGACTCCTCTCAGTCGTAGTGAAAAGTTTGTCTGATAACTTTAATAAGCACCATGCTCATATCTCTGTTTTAAGGAACAGAATTGTCTTTTTTCCCCAATCAATATATTTTCCTATAGAAAACAAGTTAATTACAAGACTATATAACGGTCACATCTTTGGATCTGTAACTTAATGAGTAGTAGGAAACCATGCCAGACACAAACTTCTGCCATTCCAATAATAGTCACTTTTTTACATTTAGAAATAACAATTAAAAATCATGAATTCCATCCTTAGGCTTTCTGAAATGAAATGATAAAATATAACCTCCTTTAGAGTATTAGGGAAATACCATAACTTTCTTCCATACCTTTTCCTAAAACTGTTAGGTGTCTCAGTAAGGTTTAAAATGTTGTGTGCCATGGCACCTAGCCTAACGCTTACAGTGAAGGCATAAGTAACGTGACCCACTCAATATATAAACTTACATCTGTGTTTCACATAACAATCTCCCTAAATGAAAGGACAACACTGTATTTTGAAGAGCTTTCCACTTTATTCTGGAAGAAAACAGTTTTTTCTTATTGCTCTTGGTGTTTCATGTTGAGGTGTCTTTTCACTTTCTTCAACTGAGCCACCTTATACTTTTGTTGCTGAGCACTCCCCCCACACAAAACTCACTCTGGGGAAATTCAAAGAAACAAAACAACACAAAACTATCCTTTTCTTGTTTAAACGTGGTGGCACCTAAAAAGGGGTTTGGGGATGCAGTGCGTGTTGTGTGTGCAGGTCATGTATGGATAGACCTATAAAAAACAATCACACATAATATATTTCTTAGTAACACCATAATGACTGGAACAGACAGGATCTTTTTTATTTATTATGTGGCATTTAACCATTAAATAGGTTCACTTTGGATCAGGAACTTCAGTTTAAGAAATTCACATTGATCTGTTATCTGAACTGAAATAGATATGAATATCCATAACTAGAATATCTACTACTATAATAACTATAGAATAGTTAAATGTATTATAAAGAAAAAAGCTGTGTGAAGAAAACACCCCAATCCCATTTTGGGCCATATACATTTTGACAATAAAGAATTAAATGAACAAGTGTCAACATCTGATGAAATGTGATCAAGGACATGCATCGCAATGTCTTTATATGAAAATAGTCTTTGACTAGCAAGAATGGAGAAACGACTGTAGGGAACAATTCAGGATGTGGTTGATTGAATACCACTGGAGAATATTCAAATGTTATGTGGTAGGTAACTGACAAACGAGACATACCATTTGTTTTCCACAAGGAACAGTTAACTGCTTAACCACGATTCTAGAATTAAGCCTATTTCTTCCATCTTGCAATACCTCTTCTGTAAACGAGAAGCAATTTTACGTTGTCCTGAAAGAAAGAAATCTGCAGAGAAAGACAAAGATGAATATAAGCATGTCTTGGGTTAGGATTTATATAGTAAAGAGAAATGGACAGAGAGAAGTGAGGGGGGGGGGGTGAGAGATGGGGGGGGGGGAGCGTTAGAGATGGGGGTAGGGCAGAGAAAGAGACAGAGAGAGAGAGGAAAGATGTTGATGGATGTGTACTGACAGAAGGTTATATTCCCCCTCAGCCTGCCTCCACTTCCTTCTTCAGTACTTCTGTCTTTATGGAAGATCAAGGCCAAGCTTACCTTTAATATCTTTTTAAAATTTTTATTATGGTGTTGATACATCTTTTTGGTTTCCTCCCTTCGGACTCAATGGTAGAAAGCTTCATTGTAAGCACTCCCATTATTGGCAAGGGAAAAGTACACAAGAGGCAGTAAACGTACATCAGTGAAAACAAAACAGAGAAATAAGCAGATTCCAACTGGTTTTCATCTGAGCATACATTGTATTTGTATGAAAAATGTGGCCCTGACATTTGGGCTAGGGTGAATCCCCCATAAAATTACACGAGAGTTTTTATATTTTCTATAATAATTTGACACTGCAGTTTAGAAACATTGCATTCACAGTGGATGAGTGGTAAAACTCTGTTTACAAAAAGTACATGCCCTGAAAGTGTTATCTAGTGTCCCGCTTGATCTACTGTGATCTCTTCTTTTCACACTATTCAAAAGAAGTTTAACACTATGAAAATGTATATAACATTTATTGTCTGAGAAAGCAAAAACAACTATAAGGAAAGGGTTTAGCAATGGTCAGTTATGCTTCACTTCATTGCACAGGCATATTATTTGCACATTGCAGATTTCGTATTTGACATTTAGCAAACATTTTGGATTATTTTCCTCTTGTGCAAGCAATCAAAAGGGGCCTGTGGACAATAATTTACAAATGATCCATTTCTAGGTTCAAAGCGGCTTGTACTCCGATTTTACAGTTTTCTTGTGCTTGTGCGGCTTATATTTCGAAGCGGCTTATAGTCCGGTTTTAGAACAAAAAAGTGGCTTTGTCTCAAGATCTCTACAGACTAGCAGCTAATTTAATGCTCAACACTTGAACGGGGGCTTATTACTTGAAAGATGAATTATTTAATGTGTCGTCTCAGTTACTTGGAAATACAGTGAATTGCTCAAGTAGGCAAATGGCTAGTAGAACATAACATTTCATAATAATTTCAGTTCAAGTAAATTCCATGATTTGCTTCTCAGTACAATATATACATGTGAAATTAGTTCCTGAAAGCATGTGCAAAGCGCGAAAACTTTGTCGCACTGAAATGTGGAGTTAGACCGTAGAACAGTTTCTCTTCCGTTTTCAGCTCAGGTTTTGTAAGGCGGAGCCAAAAAATGACCGATCTACGTCACTTTGACCAATCTACGTCAGATCACTGCATGGCTCCCCCTCTCACCCGGTGAAACAGTAGAGGTCCTCCAACTCCACTTCAGTTACGACTCCTGCTGTATTGTTATTGTAGCCTACATCAGCTAGCTAGCTAGCTTCAGGATTTCTCCCTCCCTCCACCCGCAACTGCATCTTACCTGGATGCAAGAACTTCAGCTGTGCTGCAACGCTATTTAATTTCCATAGTGATGAGGAAAGGAAAAATAGGTGGATTGATTTTGTGAAGAGCCACGCTGATGGAAAGCTTCGCATCAACTCCAACAGCCGCCTCTGCAGTGACCATTTCACTGCGGATAGTTTTAACATGGACCAGAGACGGACGGGGTTCAAGGACACAAGGCTTCTCTTGCAGCACGGAGCCGTACCGAGCATCGCCCTCCCGGCCGTTCCTCCTCCAGTCGCACCTGGACCATCCACCGTCGCCAGCAGTTCATTACTCAGTTCTGTGTGCTTGTTATCATTATACTAGATCACTTTTCCAGAGGTATCTCTGCTATGAGTTAGTGCAAACCGCTAACTTGATATTACTCGGTGTAGAAGTATTTTGGTAGCCTGGCTCTGCCCTCCTACGTACTTCCGCTCAATTTGGATTTTGCTTCTGTACTAGGTCTGGCCATTCGGTACGTATGTCTGATTTTTCAGGTTGACTTTCAACCGGCCAATCAACGAACAGAGGGAGTGGCTGAGAACGATGACGTTGATGTCGTGCACTAGTTTGAGTTGTAGTTCCGTAATGGCGGCGGAGAAAGATGCGAGCAAAGCTATTCTGCGGTTGTGGCAACGCTGCCGAATATCCATAAGTTAAAGCTGGAGCAATAACAATCCTTGCTGAGTTTTGTTGGTGGTCATGATGTTGTGGCCCTCCTCCCCACGGGGTTCGGGAAAAGTTTGAGTTTCCGGCAGCTAGCTCCGTGGTGAAGGAGTTGGCTAAGGCGAACGCTAGCGATTGGTTATGGCAGATCAGAGTGGCTCTGGGCAGATCCAATAGTTTTAAACTTCAACAGAGTACCCGCCTACAAGGAAGTCAACGCTTGTCAATGGAGCGAGGCCAGACTCTGACTGTGTCTACTACCGCGCACTTTACTAAGTACACTGCAATACAGTGCACTGCAATACAGTGCACTTACATCTGTAGTGCACTCCGTCGCTGAGTAGTGCTGTCTCAAATGGAACACTTAAGTTAACCACTTGGCGGGAAGTGACGGACGCAAATCTGATTGTGACACCCGCGAATCTAAGGCGAATCTGCTCGCGAGTCATTTCGTCCGCCATTATTTTAGAAATGAAATGAAAAGCTGCCGAAAGGGCTCCTCCTCTTCCGCTACGTAGCCAATATGGCGCCTGTTTAGGGCGAGTAGTGTCCATCGTTGTACACTGCATTTTTTGACCGTTTGCAGTGCGTCATCCGGGTACTTTCAGTGCACTGACTTCTGCTGGTTCTGTCAGTGTAAGCGCCCTAAGCACTGAAAGTCAGTGCTCGAAGTGCACAAGTGCGCGGTAGTAGATACAGCCATTCTGTACAAATGAAATGTACGAGAGTCTGGTTATGACCAGGCTAGTACTTTGGTAGGGTGACCAGATTTTAGTTTGTGAAAAAGAGGACACTTTGTCGCGTCAGAGGGGGGGGGGGGGGGGGGTGTCGTGTATTGCATGCCGCAGTATCTGATCAAAATTACATGGTAGCTATGTGCTAGAAGTAGCCTAGTTGGAGAGCTCACTGTCTGCTGTCTCTGATGTCCATTTTTACCCCTGTGTTACAGCTCAGGGGAACAAGCTTCATTTATATGCATCTGTATGTTTCACTCATTGAACAAATAAATTATCTGGGTCGTGGGTACTTGAGACAGGCGGCGCCTTCCAGCGAGGGGGCGGAGCTTCAGCTCCTTCAGGCGACACGCCCCCCCAGTCTCAAGCTGAGAAGACTGCTGATTTTCTCACGATTTCAAAGCATAATTTAACATACTTGTCGGGTGTTTTTTTTTCATTCGAATTTGGATGGGTAGTTAACAACACATTTTTCTGTGGTGTGATTAACTGAAAACTCGTTTTCAATTCCACTTTACAGGATCTTTAATCTAACAGCTGCAAGACCCAGTGAAATGTTATAGGCTAGCTAGCAAAATTACGCTAGCATCGCTAACAACATTACTAATTCAACTTTGGTAGTGTAACCGAGCTCTTTGTACATTCGTTTTAGATATCATTGTATATGATCGTGTGGACAATAAGACACGGACGCGGTCTCTTTTCATAACTTGTAATTTACCACTGCTCTTCTTGACATCGCCATTCGAACAGCCCTCACTGATTTTCACGTAACGCCTGGGACACACTGCCTGCGATCGGCTGCGATCTGCTGCGACGCGCCTGGAAGCGCCTCCTTTTTTCTTTCGGCGCCCATGTTATCAAATGGGAACGACCACACTGGCTGCGAAGCGCTGCGATCGCCTGCGATCTGCAGCGATCGTTTCGGCAGCTGGTCGAATTTTTTCGCGAGACGCTTGCGAAATCGGCTGCAGGATGATGAAATACACCATATTAGTTGATATATTTGAATAAAAAAACATGTTATTAAGATTTTACTCCATTAATTGTAGACTACGATGAACATTTGTAAAGTTGTAGACTTTATAATTACACAATGTTGTAAACGAACGTCCTTTACATGTGGTTACCCTGATGAAAACTAATGAAAATAAACGGATTGATCCGTTGAGCTAGCATAGTTGTTTTGTTTGTTTGAGAGAAACGAGTTGACAGGAGTTGCACACAACACACACGCGTGCAGACATAGCCTACCGAGAGAGAACCCCCCAGTCGATTTCTAAAATCAGCATCAAATGAATTTTCGAAGTTGAAAAGCACAGGGAGTTGTTGTATGACCCCCAGCAACAATTGTACAAGGACAATGTAGATAAGGATCAATGCCATGTTTATGTACCATGTCAGCGTAAAAGAAAGCTCAGAGTAGCTGAAAGGCTTGGTGACCGGCACGGAGAAATGCGCGTCTGGTGTGAACAGCTTTTGCTCAGTCGTAGCCGATCGTGGCGCTGCGCGGCGCGTCCAGGCGCTTCGCAGCCAGTGTGTCCCAGGCATAGAGTTAATATAACTAGAGTAAGCTACTTTTGTCTTCCAAGATGGCGTCCCCATTCATTTCTATGAAAAGTGCTCAGTGGCGCAGAGAGGCAAGCGAGAGCGCGAGACTGGACGCGGCCATCTTTCCACTTCCGTGTCTTCCGGTCTAGCTTTAAACAGTGGCTCTTTTTTTCCCTAGCTCCGAGACCTCGTGCACGCTTGCAACTAGCTGTACACGTCATACTTTGCGACAACCAGTCGCGAGCATAGATTTATATGGTTACGAGCATAGATATATATAATACCACCTACATCCACCGGGGCCGTTGCTTCAAGCCGAGGGGCGGGCTTGGTCCCAGGCATAATGCTTTCAGCATCAAGCCTATGGCAACTCCCGAGGGACAAAACTCCCTTGTCCGTTGTCACATAGAAAGGTCTGCTACAGTAGGCTATCCTCAGGATTTGCAAGCTAGCTAAACTTATACTATATCTAAAATAATTTTGTAGACATAACAATGGATTCTGCCACTTAATGAGTGACTTGGCTTTATTTCTGGAAATACTATCCACAACCGAAGTGTGTTACACAATGCTGTAAGCGCCTTTACTCGTGCATTGCTCTTGGTACCCAGAATGCCCTGCGGCAAGCTGAAAAGCTACTAAATTAAGGGGATTAGTTTAGTTGAATAAGCATTGTTTGGAGTTATATTTTTGTTTTCGTTCTGTTTTGATATGTGTAATGCTATGGTCTATAGTTTAGATAATTTGAGTGTTCACCCTGATTTGGAATGTTGTCTAGTTAGATGGCTATCCAAGCTGTCCGCTGTTACAATGGGGTGATGGGCATTCCGGCTCTTTTTCGTGATCCGGTTTGTATGGCTCAGCTCACTAAAAAGAGCCGGCTCTTTTGGCTCCCGAACGGCTCTTTAAAAAATACATGTTTTAACTGTGAATTTAACTATGATAGGTGTGAAAACAATTTGAAATACATTATGAAATGAAATCATACTCGACCTTAACCACATATCTTTAAAAATGCATTGATTTGTCATGGCTCTCCTCCGAGTTGACTACTCGTCTGACTGTGTGTGAGTTGGCTCGGCCCTCCCTCATGCAGGATTGACAGGAACAGAATGTGAGGATGATTGTGTGCGCCTTTAAGCCTACAAGTATTTTTTTGTTGTTCTTTGAATTAGTCAATTATTTTAAATACAATTAAAATTCATTATTTCATAATCATTTAGTTTTTATAGGCTGTATTAATCTATTATAGAGTCGGCTCTTCAGATATGTGAGCCAGCTCCCGACGTTCACCTTCAAGAGCCGGCTCTTAGAGCCGGATCGTTCGCGAACGACCCATCACTACTACAGTGTGTTCGGGCAATCAATCAATCGTGAGCCAGCTCAACGTTAGCCAGCGTAACGGTAACATTGTTTGTTTAAAGTGCGGCTTATACTTCGATTTATAAACACCAAGTGCTCATTCTGTGAACGTGTGGCTTATACACGATGCGGAGAAATACAGTAGTCCCCTAGCCTGGTCCTAACCAGACTCTCGTACATTGCATTTGTACATAGAGTCTGGGCTCGATCCATTGACAAGCGTTAACTTCCTTGAAGACGGGTACTCAGTTGAAGTTTAAAACTATTGGATCTGCCCAGAGCCACTCTGGATCTGGCATAACCAATCGCTAGCGTTCGCCTTAAGGCCGAATTATACTTCTCCGACTCCGTTACGGCCAGACGGACGGACGGAGTCGGACGGATTGGTTGAATTTATAGTACTCCGAAGGCTGTGGGTGCTGAAAACACTTCACTGCCAGAAGAGTAGGTGGCGCTGCACTGCGATGCTAGCTAGGTTATCGAAAAGTCGGAGCAAATTTACAAATTAGCCGTTTCATCAATAAAATAAGCACATTTTCAACAACTACACTGCCTATTTCTCGTCACATTTTAATTCAGATGCTGATTTACATGTACTGTTTAGCTGAAATATGAATTATATAAACGTACAGCAATGGCGGTCAAAGGATTCTGTTTGTCTTGTTGGTCACGGCAACCCCGCCCCTGACACAAGCGGTTCTTAATACGGACCAATCACAGCCAAGGGGTATCCGTAAAATGACGGACGGACAGACGGATAGTCAGGAAAATCAGGAGGTGCACGTAGAGCTCTCCGAGGTGCTCGGAGAGGGAGTTCCTCATCGGAGAGGGCGTTCCCTGTGTCTGTCTCCGTAAAAACGGAGAAGTATAAATCGGCCTTTAGCCAACTCCTTCACCACTAACGGAGCTAGCTGGAAAATCAAACGAACCCCGTGGGGATCAAAGATTGTTCTTGCTCTGGCTTTAACTTCTGGATATTCGGCAGCGTTGCCACAACGGACCGAAAGGCTTTGCTTGCATCTTTCTCCGCCGCCATGACGTAACTACAACTCAAACTAGCACACAACATCAACGTCGTTCTCAGCCACTCCCTCTGTTCGCTGATTGGAACGGTAAAAAGTTTACCGGAGACATCTGACCAATATACCTCAAGCTCAGACGCAGTACAGAAGCACAATGAAAGTTGAGCGGAAGTACGTAGGAGGGCAGAGCCAGTCTAGTAGTCCCCTACCATTACAAAGGTATTACTGGACAGTAAAGAAAATATTCAGTAGAGTAATATTACTTGTTTCATTGGGCTTTTGCCCCAGATTTTGAATGCATTTTGTAAAAAACATGACCAGCTGGATTGAAATCTGGCAATTTACTTGGCCTACATTTGTATTGGGTGAGAAACAGGTCTTTGGTTGATTTCGCAGTCAATTGTGGCTCAATTAGTAACTTGATGCATGACATCCAATGATTTTAGAAGCACCAGATTCATGAAAATTATCTGTACACGTTCAATTAATCCTGCTGCTGATTTCCAAAATCAGTCATTCGGGAAGAACATTTTGCCAGTTCCAGCCAAAACCATACTGGCGTTTTCTTTGTTTCGCCATACTATCCTCTTTCCGTCACTCTGGTAGGCCCATCTTTGTCTAATATGACCATAAAACTTAGAAAACCAGAACTGTCCTTGCTCTTTTAGGTACTCTTATTTTATTATGACCTGTAATTTTGGTCTTTCTTCGGGATTACAAATGTGAAAGTATTGCTTGTATGTGTGTGTGGTAGACTTGAACTAAATCTACATCCTGCGGTTTTTATTGGACTAGTATCAATGGTGTTTTATCCTAATCTACCACTAGGGTTGTTAGCAGTGAGTGCCATAGGTTCTTGGACAGTAACACATTTTTCTTTATTTTTCCTTTGAGTTTCACACGATTGACGATGGGGTTAGAATGCATACAGTAGGGTATTGTCTTACATATCAGATGGACCTGTCAGAAACTAGAGCACTTTTCACTATAGCACTATTCATATATTTTACGGCCAGTGTGTGGCATTAGGCTCATCAGCGTGTCCATGCTCAATAAAGTCTTCCAAATTGGTTACACACATTTATTTCTTAAACAAAGCCTTGATTTTGGAATAACCAGGATTTCTGCAATTTCCAAGATAAAACTGTGGATTTTTATTCCTGAACCTCATGACAGCCATCTTAATTTACATTGACAGTGACATTTGTGTTTGTCATGTAGTCACACAAAAAAACATCTCAAAAGGCAAATGCTGCAAAACCCTTGTATCAAAACCAGACATTAATAGTTTTCTCATGCATGCAAGACGTGTCAAGAGTGACTGTCTGCAGAAACCTCCTCCTCTTGACATTACATCAAAACATAATTGATTTCAAATATCTAATGGTTAACATTATTTCTGATGTCTGTCCTAAACACTAAATATCTGACCATTTTAGACTTATTGATCTTTAAAACAATCAGCCTTGGATCATCATCAAACCAGCTACATGCAAAAATAATTCTGCAGTTTTACAGAAGCACCATTTTTCAAAGCTCTTTGCCCACATAGATTTCCAGACTTCCTTATGCAGATTAATACCGAACACCCAAATATATTCTTATTTCTGCAAGAGCATTTTATTTAACACTGATGACACACGCCACTGTTTGAAGGACAGTATACATTCATATAATGTCAGCTGAACAGTATTTAAAAAGTGGACATTAAGTGAAGTGGGTAGGCTATTTAACTTCACTGCTCAGAAAATGTGTCTCATCTTGAACGTTTAGAATAATTTTAATCATGAGTCTGGAGACAGTTGGTTCAGAAAGGGAACTGTTACAGATGTAACTCCAATTTGTACAATAGCCAATACATCTTCAATTTGACCTTCTGATCTGTTGCGTGCAAAATGTCTCAAATGACAAAATATGCGTGCGTGAGAGAGAGAGAGAGAGAGAGAGAGAGAGAGAGAGCTCTTGAACAAACACATAGCAATGTATTTTGGCAACCAATAAATTCAACGTTATGTGGTCTTGAAACATTCCTCCTTACCGCGAGTCAAACTTACACTGAACTCTTCAAGAAAATAAGGCTTTTAAACAACTGCATGGTAATGAAATGGCGTGGTTGCACAGCCTTTAAGGGTTTCATCCCTCAGTCAACAAGACCACGGGCAGGATACGAATAAGCAGCAAGCGATTATTTTTGAATCTGAAGTCAATCTTCTACAAAAGTGACACTAGAATCGTACAAAGTTATACTCTCCACCTGTCAAATGGATGATCTGATATACAGCGCATTGACGAGTCAAGTCAACAAGATAAATTGAATTAAATTCTTCAGCTTCAAATATATAGACGCTATAACATTAAAACAAAAGGAACATAATTTCTTATGCTATTAGACACCAATACATGTCACTTTTCAGCATGGAACAACAACATCACATATCAATAATCTTGTTTGAAGAAATACATCCTTTTACGCACGAGGTGACGCCGTTTTAATGTAATCCATTTGGAGTGAAAGGTGTAATTCTGTCAAGACTGATGTCTGCTTCACAGTCGTCCAGGTCACAAATAGAATCTGTGGCATTTTCATTATTGTGAGAAAGTTGCGATATTCTATCAAATGTGTCCTCGTGGTCAATGCATTCCACTACGTTTGGAATCATATTGACATAGGCGTTCACGATTTCTTTATGAATGAGGGTATCTTGGTTGTATGAGACCATCTCGTTGCTAATATTAACAGTTTCCACGGGTGTGGCTGAACAAAAATTACGACAACCTAAAAGGCTGGCAAACGCCTTCCTGAACTCTGCGTTGAAAGCGTAGATTATAGGGTTCAGAGACGAATTAGTCCAGCCAAACCACACAAAGACATCAAATGTGGTCTCACTGACGCACGGTAGACCAGCGTTTAGGTCAGTCGGGGGTCTGTCGCAAAATGGGACTATGCAATTTAAGATAAAGAAAGGTAACCAGCAACACACAAAGACACCCATTATAATCGATAGAGTTTTCAAAACTTTGGTTTCCCTTCTAATCGATGTTTTCAATGTATTGTGGTGTTGGCACTCGAGTCTGTTGGTTCTGCAACTTTGCGCGTGTTCCGCTGCACGCTCAAGGGAAGCGATCCTTCTTATTTGTATTTGAGCAATCCGATAGATTCTCGTGTATGTCACAATCATAATTGCTACAGGGATATAGAAACTTATCAAAGACGAAGATATAGCGTATTCTCTATTGAGGCTCGAATCACAATTTTCCTCCACTGCTTTAACAGTGGATGAATTGAGCTCTCCAATAATATCGTCGTCGCTGGCTTTATGCCAGTTTAGTTGGACAGGTATGAATGAAATGAGTACAGACAAAGTCCACGTGACGCTTATCATAACAAAGGCAACTCGTTGAGTCATTTTTCTCTCGTATCGGAAGGGACTCGATATGGCCCAGTATCTATCCACGCTGATTATACAGAGGTTGAGAATGGACGCAGTTGAGCACATAATGTCAAACGCCACCCATGCATTGCAAAAAGTACCAAACGGCCAATATCCCGCAACTTCGGCTACCGCTTTCCATGGCATGACCAGAACTGCAACAAATAAATCCGACACTGCTAAGGAAACTATGAAAGTATTGGTTACTTTAGTTCGTAGGTGCCGAAATCGGAGCACGGCAGTGCATACCATAATGTTCCCCAGCAGTGTCCATAAAATTAGGAGGGAGAGCAAACATCCAGTCACTGTCCGGATGATCAACTCCCTTCTGCCGTCGGACGTCGCTTCAGATTCAGTTGCGTTCCACATGATCTCTTCGAAAGGCAACGGGACGGAGTGGCTCTCATGCACCGATGAGAGGTATTTTGCGGGATTCTCCATCTGGCTTCTCAAGAGAACAATCAGGTCATCAATCTACTCTGTGCGCGTGGTAAAACGCAGGAATTATAAAATAACCAAGTCGCGATCTCACTCAACTGCCATACTCAAAGCTGAAACAAAGGAATTCACGTGCATTTTACATTTTACGCGCTAGTACAGAGCCAAACCGATTGTTCGGTGCGCCAAAGCGGTGAAGAGCTCCTTGTCATCTGCATGATGTTACGCGTGCAGTCTGACCTGCCAAAGTAAGACAGCTGCAATGAAATTGTTGGTCTGAGCTATTTTGAGTTCCTTAGCGCTCTGAGGGAGGAGGGAGTCCCCTGAGCGAACACCCACATACATGCGTACACCATTATGCTTTTAATTCTGGAAGCACGCGTGGATGGAAACATCTCTACTACACCTATAGAGGTTGCGTAGGCTACACTATACCATATTTACAACCTCAATCAGGAGTTTGAAGTGTTGGGTATTCAGAACACTAATCAACGCCCGGGCGAACTCAATTCAGAGGGCGCTTATAGGCTACATAGGCCTATAGCCTATCATATATAACCAAATTACTATTCACAACACATATTCCATGAGTGATTTTGCACACGGAAGGCTGGCCTATACATTATCATCCATGAATCTATATTTGAAATGCAGTCATTGACTTTAATTGTGTTGAAACTAAGAAGAATGTATATAATGTTGTAGCACTTTGTTAGAGGCTGCAGAAGCGTCGGCTCTCCGACGAGCTGTCCATGGTACTGAAAACACGCACCGGAGAACCCTGTTTGTGCAGCCTCCCCTTTTATGAGCCGAAAAGGTCTTAAATCCTGTGCTATTATGTTAAATATGACTTCTGACACTGTCACGGTGGGATGGATTGTTATTTCGATTAGTACTTTACATCACCTAGTATAGCCTATTCTATTTTCCGGTGGTGCATGACAAAAATGTATGGAGTGTGGACTGGCCAATTATTTCAGAAAAAGTGAGCAGGACGGTTTCATCGTAAAATATATAGCCTGTCCTATTGAGCCACTGCAGCATGATGCAGGCAACATCACAAAATAGGTGAGTCACAACCGCGCTGTGTCCGTGCATGTGAAAACGCAACAACTCGTTATGTGTTGCGAAAATAGCTGCTTTTCCTTTTACAGTTTCCGGTTCAACGTCATTCTTATTTTTAGAAATGTATACATGTTTGTCAAATCGTTTTGACGCCCGATCAAAAATAATCTCTTGGTGTCCTGTGCCCAATTCTCTCGAGTATCTAGGTTGCCATGTAAAAATCCTGTCAAAATGTATCTCTCTGTACCCTTGTGCCCATGGTGATCTAATCTTTTGACCGACTTTTACTTCGCCTAGTCGCACAATTAATTTAAATCTACGAGCCATACACGTGATCAACCTCCCAGATTATGTAAAAGTAGGTCTGTAAATGTCAAATTGCCTTTAGGCTACGAATATCTCAAATGCAACTGCTGCAATGTTATACATATTCACTACAACGACTAACGGGACGGAGTGGCTCTCATGCACCGATGAGACCCATATTGACATAGGCATATAATCAATATCATATTCATAATGATCCAATGCAATTGGGTAATCAAGTAGGTCCCACCCACACTAGATTAGATGGAACTTTATTTATCCCCTAAAGGACACGCAAACGTCTAGGCTGCAGCATGCAAATCCAAATAATCTTATCGTGATTTTAAAACTACAAGAGGCTGAACAATAATACAGTTGAACAACATTTTTTGTTTATTTTTATTTGGCAAGGCGAAGGCCTACATGCCAAGCGACAGGGTTGCTACTTCAAACAGAATATTTGGCGCCGCCATGTGACGGGTTAGTAAAATTATGGATTTTAGACTGGAGTCTTCAGACTGTTGACATTGTTGAAACAACAAGCAATAATCCCTTGTTGGTTGTCCACTCCACTGCATGGGTTCTTGTCATCGGTTTCAACTTTGAACATTGTGCCATATTTTGTTAGCGTTATAATATTAGAATTAGAAATTAGAATTTAATTGGTTGAATTCAACCTCAGTATTTATTACACATGTACATAACTTTCTGCACAGCTTTCTGTTTGAACGCTAACGTGTATGAACGTTTCGGCATGCTGCTTCAGATTTCTACAGTGTAGAACACTTGTAGCCTATTTGAGACAATTGTACTACCAACGCACACCTAATTGATAGCCAATGAGAAAGGGAGACAAACAAAGAATAGACAAGGAGGTCAGCGGTAGTAGGCCTAAATGAAACCTGCGTTTTTAGCTGCATGATTTATTTGTCACAATGCCAGCAACGATGGCTGCACTGCAGCTACAATTCACGAAATCTCTCTTACTAATTAAACGCCGCCCTCGAATAAACGCCGCACCAAAAATGAACGTTATTTAATAAACGCCGCGCCGTTTATTCGAAGAAATACGGTAATTATTTCTTGATGAAGAGATTTACATACATTTTTTAAGACATTTACTTCAGTTTGCATTGTTCAAATTTTTTCCAATGTGACATTAAGATGAACTACAAAAAGGTGACTTTTTTACAACACCAATTACTAATCTTTGCCAAGGGGTGCCAGTAATTTTGAAGCCCACTGTATTCTGCATCACAGGACACCGTGGTTAGAACCATAAATGTAACATTTGAACTAATCAGACCAATGGACAGATTTCCAACAATCTAATGCATGTTGCTATTGTTTCATTGCCCAAGCAAGGTATTACTTTCTATCTCCTTTAGTAATAGCTTCTTTACAATAACTTGACCACGAAGGACAGATTTACACAGTGTCCTTTGAACAGTTTGTGCTGAGACAAATTTGTTACTTAAACTTGAAAACTTCTGAGGCTGGTAATTTGACCAAATAGGGCTCTGTATACTAACCCTGCCTGGTCACAACACAACTGGTTGTCTCAAACAGGAATGAAATTCAACAAAATAACTTTTTAAAATGCACACCTGTTAACTGCATTGCAGGGGACTATACCTCATGAAAAAGGCAGACAGAATGCCAAGAGTGCAAAACTGTCATCCAGCTAAAGGGTGGCTACTTTGAAGAATCTCTATTTTTTTATTAGTTTGACACTTTCTCTCTCTCTTACTACATGATTCCATGTGCTATAGTTAAAAATAACTATTCCCTTTTTAAACTGTATATTTAACATAATGTATATACTGTACATATCTATACCAATATATTCACAAAGCTCATCTCAGTCCATGTGCCTGGACTAAACAAACTACATTGCAGCTATAGAGCAGACAAACACGTGCAGCAACCCACCTCAGATTTTGTATTGAAGTAAATGTATATACATAGGCTAACTAAGTAGTACGTCATACCTACATAGCCTTTATCTTTAACTAAAAGATGCATTCAGATAGAAAAAGTAAGATTCAATGGCATATTAAAAAGGGTGTGTAGTCTTTACAATTCCCAAGGACATATTGTATTCAGTTCAAAAGTATGCCATCCCATCATTGAAAAGGGACCAAATGCCGATTTACTTTAATCTTAATACAATGCTGGGAAAATGACCTCACTGCAGTCTCACAGTTCTCACATCACGCCATGACTCGGCATGACTTAATTTTAAATCTTCCATAGGAAAGCTGTTTCAATTTTCTGCGTTTCTGTTAACAGAAAGGCTATTGATATTGTAATTCAAATAGCACAAGCTTTATAGGTTTCCAAAGTTTGATGTATTTATGCATGAAATAGAGAATAGGATGTCCATAGCCTTACTTAACTTTTCCCTTTGTAATCAGTGTTCATATTAGCAGTCATTTTGAAGATATGCGTTTTAGATAACTAACTTTAAATGAGTTGCTACAGAGCACAAGCTGGTACATACTACCGCAAAACACAAACAGTCAATAAACACAACATTTGTTACTATTAACTTTTAAATCAGATGCTAACCAATTTGTTTTAGCCATGTAATTGCAGTTATTTAACAGTAGTTCCATTGCAGGACACGTTACAAATCTAGGGGAAGAAAACATAAAGTGTATTTTGTAAAATGTTCTCATTTATTTGTCAACAAAATATAAATTTGAGCAGGAAGAATCCAGTCCCTGTGTGCTCGACTGAAGAGTCCCTTCACCAGCGTTGAGTATTAAACATTCATATAAACTGAGGGAGGTTGGGTCTGCAAGCACATCGTACACCAGATTACGAAAAAGGTAGACAATGCTTTTTGGATAAATGTAGTTTAAATGCACTATGGCAAAATATATTTAGGAAAAAATAACATAGGATTATAACCATTACAATAAACATATCGAAGAGAAAGTGCCAAAAATAGTGTCAGTTTGTTCACTCATTACAACTCATTATTTGATTGAATATTTATGAAATATGTATACGACCATTTCCAATATTTTTGTCAAATTAAGCCTCTCAACACTGGTGTTGATTCAACGTTATATTCTTATCTGGTAACCGTAAAGGACATAGGAGAGATTGGCCATTGGAATGATTATAAACCAGTATAGAGCGATGAAGCCAAAATAATGAGTATAAGGCCTACACAAATTAAATATTGAACATAAATGCCAATGTTCCATTAGGTTTAATGGTACCTTTCTCAACTGAATGTTGGGCAATCAGCAACCCATAGAATGAAATCCTGTGATTGATCACGTCAGCTAATACACGCTATACTGAAAGATTCTGAGAACTATAGTACAAATATAGTGTTGTCCTAAGACTCGTACCAGCCTTGTAGTTCAAGTGTTCCATACCACAGTGTGTTGTGTATCCTGTGCATAATCATTATGAGAACATTATCCATGTACATTTCATACAAACAAACACAAAAGGGAAACTAAAAAGGCTTTTGCAGTGACATGCCATCTTCACAGTACAATTGTTAGAACATAAAATAATCAAAGTGAGAGATGTTTGGCAACTTGATCATGATGTTTGGTTTGTAACTCAATTCCAAGATGTTAGAATCTTGTTTACTGAGATGGAATTCAAGTTTGGTGGATTCACCACACTATTTCCTGGAAGGCACAATCTTACAGAGGGCATAATATACTTTAAGTATTTGTAAAATGTCATAACATGTAGTAGAAAGTAGTAAACCGTCACTAAATACGAAAGGAAAAACATTTAGATAAACTCACATTTAAAGACACTTTCCAATGGAGGGTATCTCACTGTAAAAGTCATTTGTTGCTTTACTATAGGTTGCATACAGTACAGTTATAATGATGCAATAGTGTGAATATCTCCTTTTAAACAGTAGAGATCTGATTTGGTCTCCCCGACTTAAGAGTGTTAGTGTGACCACAACATCTCCTGAATGAGTGACCTGTGTTTGTAAAAGGCCTACTTTGCAGCCTAAGGTGACAAGTGTTCTTGTGCTTGTTGTCTCGTGTGTGAGGCTTAGCTTGCTCTACCCTGGTCACACTCTCCGGAACACTTCGAAGAGGGAGGCCACGGAGTGCATGCGGTAGAAGAGGTTCATGGGTATGGCAAAATTGAGAACTGTGATCCATATGGTGAAGCCATATATCTCCTGCTCCAGTCCGTTATCATATTGGGGTCGGCAGCCAAAGGCAGGGAGGATCCATAGCTTGATGAGGGACAAAGGAAAGTTAGAATGGGCAATACATTTGAAAAGGACTGCAAAGCCTATAAGAAAAACAGTTATCTTTTAATTCAAATGGATGTGTTCTAACTTTAAAGTAGGTTGACAGGAGTCATGATAAGTCATGATTTTTGAATGACAAATCTAATCTAATGTATCCGAGTGTAGAACAGTATAGAACGACTGTTTATAAGGTAGCCATCTCAATGTTGTGAACAACATTGCTAAACCATGTTTGACAACCAGAGCTGTGTGGTGGCATTTTCTTCTGCCCCCTTGAACACTGGTTGCCCTATATGCATTAGATTGCTCTAATGTCCAAAAAAACACCAGCAAGGAAAAAGGAGTGGGGGAGGGGTGGAGACAAATGAACTCTTCTGCAGTTGGAGCTGAACTGGAGCCTTAGGACACTTTGCAAACTTGGCATACACAATGGCTGTCAAATATCAGTCAAGTTTCAACACTTCCGAACATTGCTTTCAACTTGTTATAAGATAATCATTGAACTGATTTACTAAGATAATAATCCAAACACAACTCTGAACATATGATCTTTTGTATGTGTATTTTATAAATGAAATATACCTCTGGTGCAGTGTAAACTTTGTGTCTTTATGATCTTGTTGGCTATAGGTGGAGAAGTGTATTTACCTGAACAAACGTCTATCAGAATAGAGCAGGAAGTAGTATTTAACTATTTATGGTAAAGTATGGTATGTAGTAATCCAATACCAGTAGATAAAAGCTAAATATCAGAACATTCTATGTGAGTGAACTTACTGAGATGTTGCACATGAGGAGGAAGACTGAAATGTTCTTTAGAATCTGCCTCTTCCTGTTTGGGGTCTCCACAACTTCGGTAACTACGGGAAGGGTCACTTCCGATTGTTTCCGCGGGCACCCGTATACCTGTCCATTCTCCTCCTGCTCGTTCTCCAAGGTCACACAACTCTTGTCTGGAGTTTCGTATGCCTGGTTGATGATACCATTGTAGGACGGCGTCAGAGAGGAGGTGACCGAGAAGATCTCTGGAGCAGTTGGCAGTTCGGGATCTTCCCTCTCGAAATCCTCCCTCTGGCGGTACAGGGACTCGATGATGAAGAGGTTTTGTATGTACTTCTCCAGGATTATCAGGAGAGAGTACATCAGGTTGGTCCAGCGGTAAGGGAGACTGCTGCTGGAGGCCGACACGGCCACCACGCTGCACCACGACATGAGCCAGGAGCCCACGGAGGAACTGAAGAGGAGCTCCATGTCCAGCTGCCTCGATGGGTTCTTGGACGTGTCCATGGGGGTTTGATCGGCTCGGTAGATGACCAGACCCACTACCCCGGCTGAGCACATGAACACCAGAATAACTATCCCGTAACAGTAGAACATGGACACAGCTGACTCCCGGGTATAAATTGATTCCTCTATGTGGATGATGTACATCACCAGCACCACAATGGTGCTGGCCAGCGCGAGCAGGCCTAAAAGGGGGCCTATCACTAGGCCTTGGGTCTTCGTCGCTGGCCTCTTCCGATTGTACATGAGGTCGATATTGCGTCCTATGTTCTTCCACATGACAAAGAGCATGGCGGAGACAAATATGTGATACTCGATATTAAATGGGTACAGATAGTACAGGCTGTTGGAAAATATGCCGCAGGAGCTGGTGGTGCAGTTGCAATTAGGTTCGGAATGCACTGAAACTAAAAAAAAAAACACAACAACCCAACATTTAGAATCCAGTACTGTATCCATCAGAATTTTTTAAATGAGCAGTCATATAAGTTATTACAGTCTGCAAACAGACATTGACCATGAATGTCTTCCCAACAAAATTGTAGTCCTGAAGTAATGCAGTAATGCGGTACTAAATCAGTATTGCTGATTTATTAGACACTCAACCAGTCTGTATACAATGCATAACAATTATCAGTCACTGAAGTAAAAATGAATAAACAGTCATTTTCTAAAATCTTCGAACTGAAGAAGTTCTTTTCTGCTTCATGTCCTAGCCATTTTTGAAGTTTTATATGTTTCCCTCTTTCTCAATAGTCTCATTGTTCATAAACAGGCAGTGTTCACAACGCCTGTAAGTAAAGTAAACATACACAGTCAAATATCCTTTTGGACAATGACACATACTTTCTTCAGCTATTCCCCAAAATACTGATTTGCTTGCTTCTTTCAGTGCACTGTATTCAAATAGTTTTAACTGGTGAGGCACTCCTGAAAAACACTTTCAATCAACTAAGGCCTCAACCATCTACTTTGCCATATCTTCCACACCCAACACCACAACCAGCAACCCCCTCCAAAGGGCACCACCACGGTCCTGCTCCCTTTAATTAAAAAGGGAACAACAGCCGGGGTGCAGCCAGCCTCACAGTCGGCCGGATATGAGGGGGAACCAGTGAAGACGACCAACCCCCCTCCAGCCTCCCCCTGGCTTAAGATGTCCCCCCTTCTCGAGCCCCTCCACCCCTGGCTTAAGATGTATCAGTTACTGTAATTGCAGTGCCCTTGGGAGCACCAGGGCGGAGACAAAGCCGTCTGAGGTTGAGCTGGGGGTGCCAAGAGGGGGAGTGGGTGGAGAAGGGGAGTGGGTAGGGGCTAGCGGTCGAGTGCATCATGTGAAACCTAAGAGAGAGGCGTTCGACACAAACAAGACCTGCCGGACTGCCTACCTAACCCCCACTGCCCCCCCTCCCCATCCCCCCAGCTCCAAAACCTTTCTTTACTCGATTGAAGTGAGCTCTCAAGTGGACTATTGTACTTTTCTTCTAGATACAAGCCAGCAATCGACCCCATGGCCCTTACCTATGGTAAGGTTTAGAGGGTCCATGGCTGAGACTCTTCTAATGTGGTCGCTCAGGAAGTGCTCTGACTCTGACATCACACCGTTGCACCAGAGGAGGAGGTTGGTAAAGACTGCATGGATGACACCAAACCTAGGCAGGAAATATACATATTTTGTGTCATTGGAAATGTATTGTGTATTTTTTTTTTTATGTGAAAGGTTATCATATTTCACATACCTTTCAAAGGTCTCAAAAGTTTTGATGACATCTTTGATGTGAAACCAAAGGAAATGCACCTAAAAGATAACACCAGATTTGAGAACTGAACAAATCAGCCAACATGGTTTAAAAACTTTAAATCCCAACAACTCTTCACCTGAAAGTAAAAGTATAAAAGTAACCTGTGTTAAACAATACACCAACATGGACATTGACAGGATTATGGCGTTCATGAAACTTTAAAGCCAGAGAAACAAATACGACACTATTCTGAACAACAATACAGACACAAGTCTTTCTAATTAAATGGGGAATATGGTCTTACTTGTGCTATGGTGTGAGTTGCGTGAATGACGGGGTATACTCCATGCACCTCCGATATGCATGTGTGGTAGCCCACATAATAGCCAATACGGAAGGCATCCATTATCAAAGCCAGGAGAGCCAGAACAGTTAATCCACCTACCAATTAATAATTATTGGTTATTATAGAAACACACAAAAACTAAAGTAACCTACCATTAATAACAAATATATGTAGCCTATAGGATTGATGTAGGCTAAAGGTTGATAGATTTAGATTACTCCAAATATTCAGTATCCTATTATAGTGACGACTAAATATTGACAGCATAATTGTATATAGCCTACTGTAGGCCTACTTACCTCTTACCCAACAGGTAGTCGCGTGTACATCTTTATCCACCGGTACATTATTTCGTCTGTCTCGCACCACGACGTACCACATCATCCATACCAGTTGCAGGATCATGAGGGTCGTAATAAACGACAGCAGGTGCTCTTCCTTCACTGATGCTCCTTCGTATGCTATAGCCAGCATCAACGATAAGCCGACTAAAAACAAGTTAGTCCCGTACTGACCGCTGAGGATCTCCGCGTTCTTTCTTGGGTAGTCCTCTGTCAAGCTAACTTTTAACTTGGTAAAAAATTTATTTTCTCGCCCCGAACTGGATGATGACGAGGAACTGTTACAATATTTATTCAAACACATAATATCCAGACCACCGTCCTCCTCCATGGTTCCTTAACCTTCCAACGTCCGAAAAGAGTAGCCTAATTGTTAGCACTGTGCGCTATAAGTGCATTTAGGAAAGGCAAAGTGCGTTAGGCTACCTGTTGCAACAAGCCGGTGGATAGGATGCAAATTAGGTGGATAGGTAAACTCCTCTAACTACATGCCAATCAAATGCTTACAGAGTCGGTTATTAAATAGGCTATATTTTTCTTTAGAGCGTCACAGTGTTTAATATCGTTTTGGTATCTTGTTGGCCATTTAGCTGAAATTACTTTCTCGCGTCCTAGGCCTATATACCGCTTGTTATGTCACTGAAAATTTACATATTGAGTTTCAGACATGGAGACCCCAAACCGTTGTCCTCGTTGACTTGCCATGGTTCTAGTAAATTTTGTTGACTGGGTCCAAACATGAATTCAATCTAGCCTACACAATAAAAAAACGTCACTGCTAAATATCCAATATCTTACAGACCAGTTAGAGACCATCATTCTTTTCAAAGCAGTAGCCAACTAAGAATATCTGTCCCCATCAGGGTGGAATCCGTTTTACCCAGTAACCTATATAATTAAAATAAAATATTTAATTAAATAGACGATGATATAGACTACATGTAGAGTTAAAGTTAAGTGCATTGTCCTCCAATGCTTAGAAGCTCTATGTCCAAAAGTCAGCAGATATTTTAATCCATGTGCTTTATCATGGTAAGAGCTATTTTTTCAAGAGTGAAAAAACCCGAATCAAATTTCAATGGTTCAATCCACAATGGCTCTTTTAGTACACCGCCTTGCTGAGGACTGGGTAGAATCGGTCTCTCTGCGTCGACAGCTTCATTGAAATGTTTGTCTATGGCAACATCTGGCCCTCTTTATATGACTTGGCTAAGAGTGAAATTAGCATAGTCTCGTGGTGCATTTTTAGTTCTGTTGTCTAAGTGACATTTACATTTCTATTAATCGATTTTATGGTGGTATCCTATCAGTTACTGTAGAAGATATAGGCTACCTGACCTGAAAATTATACATTAAGTTCAAAAGCACCGTTCTTATTTTTGGGGGAACAAAGGCCAGGATTTGGCAGGATGGCGATGTACTTTCCTTCAGTTACCTTTTCAGAGTTTGAGAGTCTATGGACACACAATTCCGACGTCTCTAAAAGGTGACGATCTGCTCAAATCCATGAGGGAATGGCCTATCCCAGTGTAACGATACGCTATTGTTAAATTCAAATTCCATTGTAGTCTAATACAATACAATTTCTGAATAATAGACTCAAGTTACACTGTCAAACTTGCTATTTTTAAACACTATAATATCGCATCTGCATGCCTCACAATTTGTTCATCAAAACATCCTATACTATTGATGGAAATGACCAAATGCAATATAAATGTGTTGAATTAGAGTGCAATACAATTACTGAAATTGATAGGCTTAAGGCCTTACAATGGGTTCCATTATATTTCAATACCCTCTTCCTGGGAAAACCTGACCGGATACCCCATGACCAAGATCTGTTCTCAAGTGTATCCCAACTTTCACGCATTTAGGCCAACTCAACATGCCAAATCCTTTTATTTTAAAGAGCCACCTCTGATATTGCTAAGCATAGGCTAGCCTATAATCAATAAAGGCATGTTTAATTGTCTCAGATATTGCCACCGGAAACCTTTTACACGCCATTACATGGTCTTGAAAGAATGATCCATGAGTAGGCCTACCCTATGATAGAGATCGAGCAAAAACAGAACAATGATAGCCTACACAATACCATTCATACATACGACCAATCTTGGTCACAGAGGCCTACAGTACACTTATTGTCCACAGACTATGACTGGTTTGAACCAGAGGCAATAGCCATCAGAGCGCATCATGCGTGTTGATTGGTTATCGGTTGTTTTGTTTTAAATAGGCTACAGTGCTTCAGCGAGACAGTATAGGCAAAAGAGAGACTTTGAGACTTTCTTCTTGTATAAGGCACGATCGGATCACGATGACAACTTTATTAACGTGTTTGTTCCATATTCGTTTATGCTGCCAATGTAGTTGTAAATGCCTACATTCAAATACAAAATATAAAATGTGTATGACAGTAGGTTGATACTGAGAGTAGTCATTAGCTAACAGCCAAAACATTACAAATAGGAGGTTGCCTTATATAGGCAGACATCCCAAGTCTCCCGGAAGTTCCGGGAGTCTCCCGCATTTCAGGCGAGTACGTGCTGTTTGAGGGGGTACATCATGCCTCCGGATTGCGTCCCGGGGGGAGAGGGGGGGGACAGCTTCATTCCCTGAAATGAGTCTCTGCAGGTTGGGATGTCTGTATAGGCCTACTAGCAAGACTGAAACCAATGACTTCCATGAGAAATTCTGTTACCTTTTAGACACATTCAAATTATGATAAAAGCCCTAACGTAAAAGGTCAGCAAGTTTTAGCATGAGGTATTGTAAAAATTATTTGTTGATACTAGGCCTTCTCACAAATACAATAGATAAATACAGGCCTTGGTACACTAGTCAAGCATTTGCTCTGCAGTTTGGGTTTCAAGAAAAAAAAACAATTCTTCAAAATGCCTTCTTTGCAAGTGTAGCCGGTGTGTATTGGTGAAACTCACTCCTCAGGTATGTAACAGGCCACCCGCGTCAACGAATTGCTAGCTTTTCGTTGGCGTAGTTGGTAGTGGTGGTGCTTGGGATGTCAGAGGTGGCAGGTTCGAACCCAGTGCGGGCTGAACATAGGCCCGATACCTCTGACGGAGCTTGCAAGACCACGTCTGTTACACTGGTGCCGTGACCTGGATCGCTAGTTTAGCGTCAGCTAACCGGCCGGAGTGAGTTTGAGGGGTGAATGTAGCCAGTGTGTATTGGTGAAACTCACTCCCCAGGTATGTAACAGGCCACCCGTCAACGAGGTCAGAGGTGGCAGGTTCGAACCCAGTGCGGGATGAACATAGGTCCGATACCTCTGACGTAGCTTGCAAGACCACGTCTGTTACACAAGTATGTTTTACAAACATCAGTCAAAAGTGATTTGACAGAATTTGAGATAATGGAATAACACAACAGCTGAAATATGTATTTCCCAAAAAATCTATATTTAATAATAGGTTGAGACAGTTAGAAACGTATGAAGTATGAATGGTAGCTCAGGTTGTATGCCGTTGCCGTACAAAAACAATCCTCAATACTTAAGAGCACAACGTGGTTACTGACAATAGTGTTGTAGATTTGATGCTGAATTCTTTTTAATAAAACAAATAGACATATAAATACTTCATGGGTTTTCTATTTTAGACTGTTTGATTACATGAAGTTAGCCTTGTCTTTACTGTATTTAAACATCTGAAATACATGTGCTGCATGAAAGTTTCAATAAATATTATAAATTGCATTACAAACGTGTTTTACATCTTACTTTTCAACCAAGCATGGATATCAGCATCACCACTCCCATGAATTGGGTGAACAGGATTATGGGAGTGAGGAATGACCACACAGGCCAGAGTGCAATATTAAAACTGTGGGGAGCAAAATAAGAATGAGTGAGTGAGGGCAATCAATCATTACTACCTGTAATTCCAGTATGGAGTGGCAATTCTGATTCTGCCAATCATCTAATAGTGCTCGGTCACAAGCAGTCTTAATTGAAGTTGAGTTTTTGGCTTGGTTAGCTTTCAGATAAAAACTACAGATATGCATGGTGGCTAGTGGTGGAATTATTGAGGTGTCCCTATGTCAAACAAACAGTATTATATGGTAAGTCTGGAGTCTCTTACCTGCATGATGCTGCAATGAAGGATGCGGTTGTTGTTGGGGCAATGGCAGGGTACACCTGGTCATAGTGCTGTATCCCCTTGTACCACTCCAGATACACTATGGAGAAAGTAGCCAAGGACAGACATACTCCAAACAGAACCAGGCCAACATTGAACCACCAGCTGAAAACAAACAGAAATATGTTCCTTGAATGAAGAACTGAGTTAATATCCCACAATACCTTTGAAGCTGTCAAATGGAATTCAGTGGAAAAAAAAGATATGGAAGACATTAACAGAGGCTAACAATAGCTGGACAAATGATCACCTTTTAATGTCCTCGTTCTCCACAATGACTCTGAGGAAGTCCACATAATAAGTCAGGCAAACAGACGCCACTATCCAGAAGACAGAGTGGCGGTTGATACGAGGTAAGGGTTTTACATCTTTTTCTTCTTGACCTACAGAAATGTGTAGAATAATACCAAGTTTCTTTTTTATTTCATGCAGTAATAACAATTGCATCGTTGCCAGGTGATGCTATGATTTGTCCTTAAAACAAATCGGTTTGAGGTTTCATACTGTGCAATGACCATAGTCAAACTTTTTTTTTTACTGATATTTTTGTCACTTTGAAGTAACACTTAATCTACAATAGTCTAGGTGAAATCCATTATATTGGATAAGGCTAGTTGAGGTCATGGCATATGAGATAGGCAAATCTCTCTGATAACCTAGTTATAGCCTCTCGTCTTTCTGATTTGCTGAATGGCTCCTCAGTTCACAGAAGGAAATAGCTGCCACTAATTCCAAGTAAGATGACATTAAAGGGTTACAATTACAAAGTATTGAACTTAAAACATAATATTATAATAATTTTCAGTCATAATATGTTTAATCGTCACTTTTCAGGTTTAAAGAGCTTTCAAGATTAAACTAATAGGGTTCTTGTGGCTATAAGATTACTTCTTAGAGAGGTTTTAATCTCTATAATTAAGACTAGTAGTTGAGCAGTTGATTAAATGTATCATAGACAGCAGTTGGCTGGTGAAGTGGTTGAGGTACAAGGTCTGTCCAGGTGGGAATTCAGGTTCAGGATGAACTTGATGCCCTTAAGCATGGACAAAATCTTAATTTTAATGCAACTGGTATCTGCAACTGCAAGTTTCTAATCTGGAACTTATCTTATGCCAACTTGTTGGCAGCTACTGTTGCAGGCTGCTCTGAGATGGTGTTCAATAAGACAATTAATACCTTAAAATTAAAAATTATAAAGGCTATCAGCTTGGGGGGGAAATCATAGCTCAAATATCCGGCCAATGTTCAGTCTGCGGTCTTGTGTGCAATATCAGTTTACACTGGCAACAGACTGAATCATGGTTACAGTGCAAAAGGCTAGAGTTTGCAACCAGACTAGATATCATGTTGCCTGCAGTGCTGACACAGCGTTTGCACACAGTCAAAACAATCAAGAATCAGCGGCAGGAAGCCCAGTTAGAGCTTTCAGACAAGACAATTGTCCACTGTCAAATCCGTCTACTAAACCTCTTTGCTCACTGCATAATTGTCAGCCAAATGTTGCACACTGTGCAAGTGCAACACCAAGCCATATTTTTTGTTTCGACACGAATACTTAATTACTGACTTCGTCTTGGGACTAGTTTACGTTAGCTATCAGCTAATGACATAATACAATAAGACACGCTGTAGCCTTGCTATATACGTGGGAAAGGTACAGTATATTGCTACTAGCGACCAGTCAGCTAGTAGCCTAACTATAGAGTCCTACGGTGTATCCCAATACCCATACTAGGCCTATTTAGATTATGTTTATGGTACTAAATAGTATGGTAGCTGTACTGTAGTTGGGACGCATCGCGCTAGTCTTGACTGAGAACTTACTCTTTTCATTGTTGTCAACCGCCGAAACTCCTTGCATTAGAACTTCAGCATTGCTCTTAAATCTATTTCGCAGAGTAACAAGCTCACTGTCGTCAAGCATATTGGATAAAAGGCTGATTTGTTTTATAGTCAACTTATGATCTAATAAGCTGGATACGTTTTCTGTTAGCTGATGGTAGAGAGCTAGCCTACTGTGCCCTTCCTGCTTTTTGTCCCTGACGAATTACGCACATTTCAAGGGACAGTTTTTACAGCTGTACCAACAGCTTTAAAACTAAACAAACTGCCAAATTAGCCTATGCTACTTTAATTCAAAACAAACAAGTTAGTTGGGACACATCATGCGTACAGCATACATAACATCGTATATATTATAGGCTATGTAGGGTTATGGTTTAAAAGACTAAGAACATCTGTAGGATACTTTTCATATTCATTGATAGCAAGACCATACATTTCCTGACTTTAATTACTCAACATCAAATAAGGACAGAGAGCAAACGATAACTAGAGAGGGTACAATTTCTGGGGAAATTGTAGGGTGTGCTCGCTTGCGTCGGTTGCAGGTGGGTCTGTCCCCTTAAGTTTTTCCCATCTAGTGATATTTTCAAGCATTTATTTAGCCTACTCAAGAACCCCCTTTGAAACAAGCTACTGTAACAACGTTGTCACCGGCAGTATTTCCGATGGAATCGCGATTCAAACAGTACCATCTGCTAACTGAAAATATGTCCCCAACAACGTAAATAAGCTTTACATCTATTTAGGGAGAAATGGCTAATTCAAAAGAAGTTTGCTACGAGCAAGCTAGTTGCGGTGGCTAGCCAAACTTCACTGAGTGAGGGGATTGTTTGAAAGCGCCGGAAATGAGAACGTTTGTTTTGACATGAAGTTTAGGCTGTGGCACTGAAGCCAGCGACGCACCACACAAGCTTGAGTTTAAACTTTACATTCTTTAATGTGACATTACTTACTGTAGGCTACATGCAAGTCTTGATTTGCTTAAATGTACATGTATGATGCTGCTGGTAGTAGTACACCACGGCACGATACGATACTCGCTGTGCAACAGCACATCAATCCATGCGTCGTTGCTAACGTGTGCTGACGTGGGGACGTAGCTAGCACTGATTACCCTTCGTTGACTAAAGGCACTTTTTGCCACAAAAACGTTGTAACCTCCTAAACCGTGCAACGGAACGTAAATACAAATACAAGCAACGCAATCGAGACCAAGACGAACATTTTGACACAGGCGTTGTCTATGTAGTCCAAATATTGACTGATCCTTAGGGGGGCGAAAATAAACAATAAATAAATAATATATATGTGAGAGAACAATGGTTGTGCTCGCCGAAGGCGTGAGCACACCCAATAATAATAACCTCACTCAAATGTAGCCTATCTGAACCATGGATGTATTATTCAGCAGTCCAATCATGCACTGTCTCCAACTCAAGACCCCACCCCTCGCTCCTCGGCTTGAAGCAAAGGCCCTCGTGGATCATGTGGTATTGCATTTCTGTTTTGGCACTCTGGTGAGTTTATGAACTCAAGTCAAAATAGCCTATGCAGAACGATGTTCCTCAGTATTTTTTCTGTTCTTGAACCTGGCTCGAAATACTCGCTTTTCTTAGAAAATAAAATTTTCTTCAAATTCAGAATTATTTTGCTGAATTTTGAAACCAATTCGAATTTTTGCTTACGTCAAAGACATAATTTAGATAACCTGTAAGCAGACGAGGTGGTCCGCTTTTCGCCATAATTGGAAGGTAGGCCTACAATTGGTCCAAAGTTTGGACAAAGTTTTGTCCTTTATAAACGTGCTTTTCGTTGGTGTAGCTGGTAGCGGTCGCGCTTGAGATGTCAAATTGCATATTTTTTCTTTTTTAATTAATACATGCTTTGCTTCCCTTACAAAGTATGTAGGCCTACTGTTGCATGCAGTTGGCCTACCTATGCATACAATTCAGACATTCTATTTTGCCATAACATTGCACCGTGAACTTTGACCCGCCAGCTCAGATGACCTGTTTGTAGCGCAAATTGTCCATATTGTTGAAAAAAAAATGTGTGCTTCATTTTTACCTTAAAAATTCAAATATAGGCCTACTATATATATTAGCAAAGGCTGACCTGATCAGAGACATACTGTCAGACATACTGGATACAATAGGACATCCTGGTATATTTGGCATACTGTATTTGATATACTATGTTGGGACATACTAAATATTTTTCTGGCATACGAAATAGTTTAGTAGTATGGGTATCTCACAGAGACACTAAACACAGTGATGCTGAGTCAGACTTCCAGTTCAGCTAGTACCAAATATGACTACAGCATTAATACGGCAAAAATGTTACACCTGAATATTGTTTGTTTGTTTGTACACCAAGCCAGCCAAATTAATAGTAAAATATGCAAAATATAGATTATAATACTGTGAGATGTCTTAACACATTAAGGCATGAGCACAGCTACTTGAGATTATTTTTTTTGAGACATGGGTAAGACTCCCTGTGCTTGATCAACACATAATTTGTTCTCAGTGGATAATATAAGAGTTGGGTTTCAGTTGGTGATCTCCCCAAACATTAGGAAACATAGTGATCTTAACAGTGAATTAACAGAGCTTTTGTCACTTGGGAAACACATTTGCTTTAGTGGGGAGGCTCTGTGTTCTTTGCTTGCCTTACCCTTCTTGCTATGAAGCAATAATGCAACAAAGAATGTGAGTTACCAAGAACATGGGGGAACATGCTGCCATGATACAGTAGGTAAGAGGCGTAGCCGGATCTCCTCTCTTCAATTATGGGTTACTGGTTTAATCCAATCATAATACCTAATTACTCACTAAAATGATCACCATAACACACCTCCAGACTTCAGGTTACAGAAGATTTTACTTTTGTTACATCACATGACAGGCCCACAGTTGGGAGAACACCAATTGGTGAACTATATGTATACATATATGTATACTATATGTATGTATATACTATGTGTACAGTATATTTTTGCTTCCAAACATAATACTTTTTAGATGCATACAACTTGGCAACTCAACAAATGCCAAAAAGGATGAACAATTCATGATTTTGAATCAACAGAAGGAGTAAGGAAAGTGATAATGATTCAAGTGGCCATGTCTACAGTCGTGGCCATAAGTTTTGTCAATGACAAATGTTGTGTTTTGCAAAGTTTGCTGGTTCAGTATTTGAGGAAAATGTTTTCACATGTTTCTAGAATACTGGAATACAATATGGCACATTTCATATTCTTTTAAGGTTTTTTGGGGCAAAAGTTTTCTACATATGCAAATAGTCCCCTCTTTTACAGCAGTAAATCTGCTCTTAAAATCCAATCAGAATGATAGTGATTTCACCTGGCTAGAACTAGTTCACACTTTCCCCTGTGCTAATGATATGACTTACTGAAATTATGTTAGCAGTCATTTTATACCAAGGCCCAGCAAGCTTTGCAAACACAAAATGTATGTCGCTCCCAATACTTTTGTCCACGGCTGTAGATCAAAACAGTCTAGATAGGGCTTACATGGCTACGGCTGATCACTGTGGAATATTTTCTCATCAGGGACCAAATGTTCTGGTGATGCCCCAGCATGTGGGTGGACTGTTAAATATAAGTACTATGGACCAATATTCCTAGCCCAACTCCCCCAAAGGCCCACATAAGCAATATAACCAGACCACAGTCTCTGATGTTGAAATCAGGAGATTCAATACGTTTTGTGATTGACAGGAAGATGTCAGAAACATTTCCATGAACAGAAGATGCTTATGCTTATCATATGCCTTTAGTTGATTCTACTTGCGAGAGATGCATTCTGTTTATATAGCACGCCCGAGTTTCAATTTTGAAGTACATTTTAGTTTGTGTTAGCAAACCTGTCGTCTTTCAACCTTCCATTGTAAATAGCTTTGGGTATTATTGATTTGGACTTGCCAAATATGGACTTGCTGTTCCCAATTTGGAATTACTATCAGCATTAGCATATGCACAATCAACAGACCACTCAACCAAATGTTAAGGTGGAAAAATGTGAATAATATAGGGAACATCTAATAACCATCATCATAAAGGTAATTTGAACCTCTTTATGGGCCTGAAAACACCATGTTAATGCGTGCAGGCTTGACAAACAGGTTTACTAATACCAATAGTATGCAATCTACAGTTACAGGTAAGCACTAGGCTGAATGAGGATCAGTGTTAAACTCCACAGGATTAGCAGAGGTTCATAAAGCTGAGGAGATTTCCTTCAGTATGTCCCATCTAGTGTGTTTGTGTGTGCATGTTGTGTGTGTGTTAGTGGGGTGGTTGAAAAAGGCTGCTCATTCTAGCAGTGGAAAATCAGACAGCATTAAAACTTCACCTGCGGCTGACACCAGTGTCTTAAATCTATGGAGCTTCTGTGTACCTGGCCAAGTGAACCCTGTTCGGGGTGCCGAGGAATGTGCATTAGCCCCCGTCCCGTGTGAGAGTCAAATTCACCTCAGGTGCACCTCTACCCATTTTCCCTCTCTCCTTCACAAACCCCTTCAAAATCCAATCTAGCAGATAAGGTACCATTTCCCAGCCTCGATGTGGGGTTGGAATGTGAAACAGAGCTAGTGCGCTCCACAACTGCCATATTATCCACTGGTGACACATTTGAGGATAATTTGTGCGAAGTGGCACTCTTGCTGACAAATAAGAAATAAAAAAGGAGTGTATAATAACACTTATTAGTCTGTACAGTATATGTAGAAAAAAGGAAGAGTTGCATAACGCTTGCGATGACCAATGAAAGATTTTATCCAAAGACCATCATTAAAACTTTTGTGCTGTTCGTAGAAAATCTTTGTCTAAGAAGTTTGGGAAATAGAGAGGATACCATCTGATATTGTCAAAAAAGAGTCAATGTAAGCATTCTCGATTATCAAAAAAAAACTGGGCCATCGATGAAGTTAAAATGCAGCAAGAGTATTGCTGAGGACCAAAGGACGACACAGCATCATGTGTGCAATTATTTCAATGAGTGGTATGAGACAAATAAAAACGTGTCTTCATGTATGAAGTTGAAACTCTTCTGGTGTTTTGCTCAAGATGATGAGCAAGAAGATGGATGAGCGGTTTGCACTTGTGAAAAATAAATGGCCTATATATCCCAGTGCAGTGTCGGTCCCCATGCCAATGATGCAGCTGGTGATTAAAATGTGAGTTGATTCGGTGTTCACTTAATTTAAATGTTGTGCATATTCACATTAAAGGGATGCATGCAGTTTTTTGCATAGGTTAATGTCTCTAGTTCTGTATTGCCAATACACCTTTGACTGTTAGCTGCCACAGTGTTATATTTAGCTACTTTCCTTTCTTTAAATTAATTTCCTGAGATTATCAGCATGCATTATTCCAGGGAAAGGAGCACAAGCTTTAAGGCAAAAACTGCCAGCATTGTCAAAAGCATCTCTTTTACACGTGCGCACAAACTCCAATAATAACACAGAATAAACTAACCAACATTTTAATTACTAGCTGCATCACAAGCATTGTACTAGTTTGTTGTAAACACAGCAACAAGATTCAAAGCAACTAGCAAGTGAAAAAGCAAAATGGCGGCAAAAGAGTCAAGGATAGGTTTCTGGTTGTATGAGGCCGTCAAGAAAAGTAAAAGCACAGATTAGCTTTATATCTATCAAGCTAGCGTAAACTACCTAGATATACAGCATGGTCTGGCTTTCAACAGCTAATGTTTGCTAGCAAGCGACCCTCGTGACTAATGAATTGTATAGCCAGTTTACCATTTACAGGCTAACTGACAAGGTTATTCAGCGAACTGTGAAATAGGGAAATGGACAAGAGAAAGAACATTCTTAATTAAGCTAACCTGCGATTGGCAGAGCGATGGAGCCATGGATCATTCATTGCACTAGTTCTATCAAATACAGGGTACGGGTAGTATTAGCAGCAGGTGCAAGGTGTCCAGTTGCAAGGTTGTCTAGTTATAAATCCCAATAAACTTTCTTGGAGCAACTAGAAACTATCAATAGTTATTTGTCAAGTGTGAACGTTTGAATCTCTCTGGAATTAATTGACTCATCCTGCATTTCATAATAAAGATGGTTTATCTTTACAAACATTACACATACCATATATGACAAGTTCTGGCACTGAACAGACTAGTTGATAAGTCGAACTTTGTCTTTCAAAACTCGAAACTTGGGATTGTTACTAATCTTCTTGTTGAAGATTGCGCACACTTCCTCTTCCGATTTGAAGTTCTTTTCTCCGATGCATGAGTAGTACGCTGCCAAAACCTGTGAAAAATAAGATGATGCGAATCAGGTCAATTATCAAAATGATGAGAACAATGCCAGGTGTTACGAACAGCATAATGACAGTCAGGTGTAGTTTTTGTAGCATTGACCAAAATATAGCTTTCTGCAATACAGGGGCGCCAACAAGGAACCACAAAGTCTCTGGGGTGCCAGCTAAGGCAGTGGTGCAACGCACAGATTTACAAGAATTTGGTATCTTGTTCACGCAATTAATATGGAAGTCGTGAGGTCAGCATGACCATGTAGGTGGAATAATTCCATAATTGAGTAAGTTGCTGTTGCCTATAACCAGGTGTTCAAATCAGGTGTTTGACGGTACAAAATGCGGTGCGGTCATTTATCAGTCCGAAGAACGTGAAGAACATTCTTAACAAGAATGGTCTTGAAAGATTGTGAAGACGGAGAATGCAATGCAATGACTTCTGGGATGTCAAATGCATTCCCTCTGGGGATACATCTGACATCCCCAGAGGGAACCCATCACCAACCCATGCATCCTCAATAAAAGGGGAATTGGTTTCCATTCTTGGTCAATTGCTTTCTTTGGTATGTAAACCGTACTTGGCCTTGAAAGAGGACGTCAAATGAGAAGAATGGAAAGAAGTGGAATGGAAAGAAATGCGGATTGATATACAGGCTGTGTGAAACGATGAGTAATTAGGCAGAGATTGAGACAAAATTCACAAGGCTGAGATGGAAGCTTGCCGATGTAGATTTAAAACAAATATGTATGTATATATATATTTGTTATATATATTGACATGATAGCATCACGCAGTTCCTGCAGATTTGTTGGCTGCACATCCATAATGTGAATCTTCCGTTCCACCACATCCCAAAGATGCACTATTGGATTGAGATCTGGTGACTGTGGAGGCCATTGGAGTACAGTGAACTCATTGTCATCTTCAAGAAAACAGTTCGAGATGATTTGAGCTTCGTGACATGGTGCATTATCCTGCTGGAAGTAGCCATCAGAAGATGGGTACACTGTGGTCATAAAGGGATGGACGTGGTCAGCAACAATACTCAGGTAGGCTGTTGCGTTTAAACAATGCTCAATTGGTACTAAGGGGCCCAAAGCGTGCCAAGAAAATATCCCCCACACCATTACACCACCACCACCAGCCTGAACCGTTGATAAATGGCAGGATGGATCCATGTTGACTCATCAGACCAGGCAACGTTTTTCCATTCTTCTATTGTCCAATTTTGGTGAGCCTGTGCGAATTGTAGCCTCAGTTTCCTGTTCTTAGCTGACAGGAGTGGCACCCGGTGTGGTCTTCTGCTGCTGTAGCCCATCTGCTTCAAGGTTCGACGTATTGTGCTTTCAGAGACGGTATTCTGCATACCTTGGTTGTAACGAGTGGTTATTTGAGTTACTGTTGCCTTTCTATCATCTTGAACCAGTCTGCCCATTCTCCTCTCACATCAACAAGGAATTTTCATCGACACAACTTCCGCTCATTGGATATTTTCTCTTTTTCTGAACATACTATGTAAACCCTAGAGATGGTTGTGTGTGAAAATCCCAGTAAATCAGCAGTTTCTGAAATACTCAGACCAGCCCGTCTGGAACCAACAACTATGCCACGTTCATTTAAATCCCCTTTCTTCCCCATTCTGGTGCTCGGTTTGAACTTCAGCAAGTTGTCTTGACCAAGTCTACATGCCTAAATGCATTGAGTTGCTGGCATGGGATTGGCTGATTAGCTATTTGTGTCAACAACCAATTTAACAGGTGTACCTAATAAAGTGGCCGGTGAGTGTATATGGAGACATTCAACATCCAAAACACATTGCTACATCTAGAACCGCATATTTAGGCTACTGTATGCTAAATATAAGTCACACTTCTGTAAGTGTGAAACTTATTATTGTATAAAATCCTCAACTGATTGGATTTATGTAATACATCTGCTTGAGTAATGAATACACTTCCAGTCAAACAAATGGTTGTCACATCCCATAGGCGTTAAGGCCGAAATATGCTTCTGCGTCTCCGTTTACGGATGGGCGGGCTCACGCATACGCACGGATAGACTTCGTTTATGGTTCTCCGTAGGCTGTGGGTGCTGAAAACAATTCACCGCCAGAAGAGTAGGTGGTGCAACGGTTTTTTGTAAGTCGTCGTGGAGTGTTTATTTACCTAGGTTATCGAGAAGTCGGAGCAAATTTACAAATTAGCCGTTTCATCAATAAAATACGCAAATTTTCAGCAACTACACTGCCTATTTCTCGTCACATTTTAATTCAGATACTGATTTACATGTACTGTTTAGCTGAAATATGAATTGTAAAAACTTTCAGCAATGGCGGTCAAAGGATTCTGTTCGTCCTGTTTATCACGGCAACCCCGCCGCCGCCCCTGACGCAAGCGGTTCTTAATACTGACCAATCACAGCCAAGGGGGTCTCCGTACCTCTCCGTCTCCGTACCTCTCCGTACAATACCAATTGGTATTGTATTTTATATCGTTGGAAAGCCTGATTAGTCACCTTTACAACGAGGTAAAACTTGTAAGGATCGTGCATTCATGGAATGAGCAACACAGCTAACCGTGTGGGTAGCGGCCCAAAATCCCCTGCAATATTCTTCTGTTGGTATTCACTCTCGTTTTGAGTTGCTTCCTGGTCACCAGCCTGGTCACACACTGCTGTGGGATGGCACCCCATTCCTCAACCAGGATTTGTCGCAAGTCAGCCAACATGTTTGCGTTGGTCACTCTGCCACGTACAGCACGCCCAAGCTGATCCCATGAGGAGGAGGTGCCAAGCTGTTGTGGCTGCGTATGGATCTTCCACACGCTACTTTGGTCCCTGACAGTGTAAAATGAATAAAGTGTAAAAATGGCCAATATGTGTTGTTTTTTCCTTATTACTGTAGGAGACTGCAATCATCCAATCCACCAAGCAACTAAAAACGAGAGTGAATACCAACAGAAGAATATTGCAGGGGACTTTGGCAAAAGAATTTGGGCCGCTACCCACACGGTTAGCTGTGTTGCTCTTTCCACGAATGCATGATCCTTACAAGTTGTACCTCGTTGTAAAGGTGACTAATCAGGCTTTCCAACGGTATAAAATACAATACCAAGTGGTATTATTAAAGTGGAGAAATAATCGACCGAAATAACTTGTTTTGAGGAGTTTATATACAATTATTTTTTACATAACTTGCCTATGTGCAGTGGTGTGGTTGGTGGGCATTCTTAGCTTTTAAAGGATCCTCACCCTGTGTGCATGTGCACAAATGCACATGACAACTCTGATGCATTAATGAAGGATCAAAAGCTAGTTGGGTGTGCTCAAGCCTTCGGCCAGCACAGCCATTGTTCTCTCACATATATATTATTCTTTTTATTCTTTTCCCACCGCTAAGGATCCCTCAATATTTGGACTACATAGACAACGCCGGTGTAAAAAGGTTTGTCTTGTTAGCGATTGCGTTGCTTCTAGAGCCCGACCGATAAAGGATTTTTAAGGCCGATACGATACAAATATTTGGTGATTTAAAAATCCGATATTCCGATATCGGCCGATATAAAAAAATATTTCAAAAATCCAGAAATGCGTAACAAAACAAACTGATTTCCCTAACAGTAGTTATTTGTAGTTTACATTTAGTCACTTTTAGCAGAAGTTCTTATCCCGGCCATGTCATTGACATGGCCGGGAATCGAACCAGCAACCTTCTGATTAATAGCCCAATTCCCTAACTGCTCAGCCATCTGACTCCTGTTATTATTTCCATACTAAAATAATATGTTAATGCGGTTTCTGATCAATAAAATGTATAAAAATACAAACTTACGATATGAAACTTAAAGTCCTTTGAAAAAAAAACATTAATATTCATTTATCGGCCATTATAAATGCCGATACCGATAGTTTGGAAAATGCCCAATATCAGCCGATAATATCGGCCCGCCGATATATCGGTCGGGCTCTAGTTGCTTCTATTGGGATTTACGTTCCGTTGCACGGTTTAGGTTTCAATTCAGTTTTTGTGGCAAAGTGCCTTGTGTGGCCAAAGGGAACTCAGTGCTAGCCTAACGTCACAACGTCATTACACATTAGCAACGACGTTCTAGTAAGTCAGACAGCGATATCAGTGAGCCCTCAGCATTAGTACCGTCAGGGCCGCGTATGTGCAATGGGCAGGAGGGGCTGCTGCCCCGGGCCCCGGCCACTAGGGGGCCCCGGCGCGGGAGATTTTAAAAATAAAATAAAAATAATTATCATATTTTTTATGCATTTACCCACCCGTAGTGAAGTCCACGTTCTCTTAGCATCAGTGACACGCTGCGTCACGTGTCGTTGCCGGTATCAAAGCATGCAAGACAAGTTGACCTTAAAGGTCACATGACATGCTGTCTTTGGATGCTTTTATATAGGCCTTAGTGGTCCCCTAATACTGTATCAGAAGTCTCTTTCCCGAAATTCAGCCTTGGTGCAGAATTACAGCCACTACTAGCAGTCCCACAAGGAGCTTTCCTCAGAACGCTGCTGTTTTGGTGTCTGTAGCTTTAAATGCTAATGAGGAGCGGAGGGGCGGCACCATGCGCTAATGTTTACAACGGATGTATCGCAATGGCTGTAACCCCGTTGCTGTAAAATACCTCGAATTTGCCCATTCTCATCTGATAACCCTGGTTTGCAGAGGTACACACTCAGTCATTTCAATGAGGGGAAAGGTGGATATCGCGCGCGCCATAACACCAACAGCAGAACGTTTATCCGAATAACAAAGAAGTGTACAACACTCACGTACAGCATATGTATTCACACTTATACTTGATGCTATCTACCTTTCCATAGCGACAGTAACTCAGCTGTTAGCTGCAGAGCTAATGTTACAGCCACATTCTAAGGATAGCAAGCTAGGTAACCATATACAGTAAAGCTACAAAATGATATAGCGTTAGTTAACTTACTTGTCCGAGGTTAGTAGCTGGACGAAGGAGAGTTAGTACTGATCCAGAATTTAATTTCAGCAAGGCCAGTTTTGTATTAGCTCAAGTTGAGGAAACAGTCGTGGCTGAAGTGTTTGGCGCAGACATACAAAACAAATGCGCCTACAACAGAAGTTGTGTAGGCGCATTTTCAGCGAAAATAAAATTAAGATACTGATTGTTTAGAGGCTCGGATGACGGAACTACAAAAAGACTTGTGTGTTGATTTGTACATCCAAGCACTGAGCAACTGTTATGCTTCGTTCGTTTGCTAGCCATGGCATGATGTCTCTGCAGGAAAACACAATATTGCACTCGCCCTTGCACAATCGTAGCTCAATTCCTCATTGGCGGGCCAGATTATATGGGCGGGCACAGCAGAGAGAAAGGCGGTAGCCTGGCTCCTTGTTACGTCAATGAGGAGATTTTCAAACCGAGCGTTTGAGCCTTCATTTTCTCAAAGGCGGAGAAGAACACCCAGGGCTTGGTTTACACCTATCGAAAATTCTAGCCACTGGGGGACCAAAGGCAGGCTATGGGAACTCATATTGATGTTAAATAACCTCCTAAAGTGAAGTTTTCATGTCATGTGACCTTTAACCTGGCCCTGGAGACAACAATGACGAAAAATTAATCAGCAAAAGAGAGAGCGACAGGCAGATGTTTTAAATAAAACCCCAAAACTTTCAACTTTTTTCAAAAGTATCGATTGCCCCCCTGATGATGAGGATCAAAATAGCAGGCCTACTACCCCTGTCCCTGACAGTGATAACGTTGTTACCGCTATCGGCCCCGACACCCCCCCTGCTCCTGCCGAAGTTTCGGTGCTGCTGGAAGAGGAGGCATGCGAACCAGGCACATCAAGGGCTCTTGATGTTTTAGGTGACAGATCATCTGACTTAGTGACATGTTCTCCTAGCAGGCCTGAAGAAATGGCTTCTACTGACGTCGCATGTTGGGGGCCAGTGACAGATGATTTACAGCGCTATTGGATTAACAAAGGAGTTAAGGCATCACTAATGTGCCAGAACAAAGAAGCTTCCTTTACAGCATCTGAGCGTGTGTACAAAACCGCTCAGATGCTGTAAAGGAGGCTTCTTTGTTCTGGCACAAGATACCTGAGCAAAAAACTGTTCACCCGTTAAATGCATAATGGAGAGCTTGTTCCTAGGGACTGGCTAGTTTATTCTCCATCGACAGGGAATGTGTTTTGCTTTTTCTGTCGGCTCTTCAGTGAGACTACCAAGTCTTTTTCTTGCTCCGATTTTTCCGACTGGAAGCATAGCTTCCGTGTGGAGGAGCATGAGAAAAGCCAGTCGCATAGATACGCTGTCCTGGTCTGTCTGACACGAACACAGGCCCAGGGAATTGACTGTGAATTAATCCAGCAGTGCAAAGATGAGGAGAGCTATTGGCGACAGGTTCTTAAGCGAGTGGTTGAGGTGACTAGGTTTCTGTCAGAGCGCTGTCTTTCATTCCGGGGAAGTGAGGAGACTTTCGGATCACCACGTAATGGCAATTACCTCGGGATACTAGAGCTTCTTAGCAAGTTTGACCCTTTCTTAGCAGAACACATTAAGAAATATGGGAACAAGGGGAAGGGGACAACCTCCTATCTCTCTAATACAATTTGTGAGGATTTCATAGCACTAATGGGTAAACGCGTGCAAGCAGAAATCATTAGCCAAGTACAGAGATCAAAGTACTTTGCAATGATTGTTGATACTACCCCAGATTTGGCTCACATTGATCAGCTGTCGTTTGTGGTCCGCTATGTGTCAGAACAGGGCGAAGTGTTTGAGAGGTTTTTGGCATTCGTTCCCATTTTCAGCCACACTGGCGAAGCGCTTTTTGGATCAGTCTCACAGATTCCAGGGTTTTTCCTGCATAGAGAAAATTTTGGCGCGCGCCAAAGCCGTTTTCCCGAGCCGTTTTCCCGAGTCTGCGATGAAGAAAATACAAATAAAAAAGCTGTGTGTTCATCATGCGTGCAATGCATGTCAGCGAATATGTTCTCAATAGTATGTTTCAAGTAGGCTACAGCCAAACCCTTGTTCTATTTTGATCAATAGTAATCGAGTTGATAAGCGTGTCTTCTTGTCTGATCAATACGCAACTGTGAGGTGCGCGAATGGACAGAGTGGCCACTAAACTGTCGTTCCGCTGCGAGGGCCAGCCCGACGTGCACGAATACCCCTGTACAAATGCAAATGAAATTTCCACTCAAAATGCTGACAAAAGTTTGATTTACGATTTCCAACGCAGCCTCCATTGGTATTCTTAACCTGGAATTATAATATATAGTGCAGTGTTTCCTCTATGGCTAAATTTCTGCCGCCACGGTATCAGAAACCAGGCTGTAAATTTTTTTTGGCCATCTTTCAGCAGTGATTGTTAGAGTGCATGTCGGAGAATTGCACGGACACGCGCTTCACACCGCAGTTGAGATTGCGTGCGTCCTTGAGAACTGTAAGTCGTATAACTTATGTTGTCAGTTCATTTAAGCCTGTTATTGTAAGTCTATGGTTCTTGCAAATTTAAATCAAGTTAACTGGTGATTTTCGTTGTTTGTATTCTTCCCCTGCTAGCTAAATTGCACATGTCTGTTGATTCGATAGCTGCCCTTGCTCAGGTTTGTATTTTAGGTGCATGATTATGCTGAAGTAGTTTTAATTAATAAAAAGTGGGTTTATTGTTATTATTTGCTACAGAATGCTTAGCCTATCAAGATCAAATGAAGCAGGCAGTGTACATGCTTCAGAGTGGCCTACCTTAATCGATAGACTAGGCTACTGACCATTTACAATAAGATGTTACGTCAATTATTAATTGGCAGCATGTATGCCATTTAGAACATACTTTATGAGTGTAAGGTGTCTTTAAGTAGCCTAACTTTGTAGCTTTAGGGGAAATAGGACGAAAATATGTGCAATATTACATTTGCTATTAGACTATTACATTAACCTGTTCCGAAATATAGGTTTAGTTTCGGGGCGGGAATAAACACATTTATTAGAAAAAAAAGAATATATATATATATATATATATATTATTTTTTTCGGGAGCACCGAAGACCCATTTTGACCCAGGAAAAACCCTGGATTCTCAACGAAACTGATCTTGACATCAAAAACTGTAGGGGACAGTGTTATGATAACGCATCTAATATGTCAGGAGTCTACAAGGGCCTGAGAGGGCGAATTCAAGAGGTAAACCCCTTGGCAAACTGGATACCCTGTGCAGCGCACTCGCTTAATCTTTTTGGAATGAACAGTGTTGACTGCTGTGCAGAGGCAACCTCATTTTTCAGATTTGTGCAATCCTGCTACAATTTTTTCTCAGGATCTCCATGGCGATGGAAGGTTTTAATGGAGGGACTTGAACCAAATGAAAACAATCACATTAGAGACATTAAAGTCACTGTCATGCACAAGGTGGGCTTCCCACACACAGGCCACTAAAGCGCTTTCCATTAACTATCGAAATATACATGACGTCTTGAGCAGCCTGTCAAATGATACTAGTCAGAGTGCTGACACTAGAGATGAAGCAAAATCCCTTGTCAAAAAAATGAACAGACTAGAGAATGCTTTCTTGAGCATATTCTGGAACAAAATCCTGCAGAGGTTCCAGACGACAAGCACAATCCTTCAAACTCCGGACTTGGATCTCGTGAAGGCTGTAGCCTTGATTCGATCACTGATTGATTTCGTTCAGGATTTGCGCAACAGCTTTGAAGAACTGGAACTGTCCGCCAAGCGCATGTCTTATACCGAACAGTACAGGTCAGAAACAACGCGCCAAGTGACACAAAAGAAGAGAGCCGATGAAGCAGGCACCCCGGATGATCACATCCTCACTGGTAGCGCAAAATTTCGGGCTGAGGTGTTTTATGTAATCATTGACACTCTAGTGAGCATGCTGCGCCAGAGATGCAATGCCTATGGAGAACTCTCCGGTCAATTTGGGTTCTTGACTAATCTGCATCCTCTCGCAATCTCGTACAGACTTACAGCACAGACCTGCAGCCCGAAATTGAAGATGAGCTTGTCCAGTTTGTTTCATTGCGTAGGAACATGACCACTCTCACCCAGTAATATGATGAGGCTCCTAAAATAACAGCAGCTACAATGTGCTTTTCCCAACTTGGATATTGTATTGAGGATTTATCTGACCCTCCCTGTATCAAATGCTACCGGTGAAAGATAGTTTTCGAAGCTGGGACTTATAAAAAAACGTCTTCGGACGACCATGACGGAGACAAGATTGAACTTCTTGACTGTGATGTCAACCGAGTTTGACCTGCTTCGCCAAATTGACTTCAACGATGTGATTCGTGACTTTGCCTTCAAAAAAAGTAGGCGAGTGGACTGATTAGCCCAAGTTCTTTTCAGTAGGCGTCCACAGCCTCATAATTAAATTGTTCAATCGACTTGTTTGTATATAGGCCCTATGCATGGTTCTAAATTAACATCCACCAATCCTCCAAATGCGGGTTAAAATTCATTTTGGCGGGTGTTAATAAAAACTCACTAGCCAGTTTGGCCGGTGATACATGAGGCATTACATGAATGATACATAAGGCTCTGTTCTTGGCATGGTTCTCGGTCATTTATCCCCCTGGCAGTACTTCCTAAGTTTCCCATGAACACTGCCGTAATGCAACGTGATAACGTTTTATACACCCATTGGCTGCGCGCAGTTGAAGTGAAACCAGCGCGAGAAACCGTGGAAACGAACGGAGCATCCACCAGAAAACACAAGGAAGAAGTAAAACGAAGCATAGCGGATCATAGGAGGTAATAAGAGCTAGCTAGAGTAGTAAAGTAAAGTAAAAAGTTAGCTTAATGCGGCGGTGGTTAGGACAAACTTCTGGGGGCGAGAAAAGGAACGAGGCAGGGGATGAGGATATTGATAGCTCTAGAGAAACGAAGAACAGAAAATGTAATGCCAAATGGCTGACGGGTCGGGAATGGCTTGTGTTTGACAAAATGTTGTCATGTTTTGTAAGGATTGCCGCATGTAGTCTACGCATAAGAAAAATTATGTTGCTTACTGACACAGTCTTCTGTAATGTAAATACACTGTTCTTAATAAAGAGTATATTAGGTCAGTTTAATGAATGCCTGCTTAGGACAAAACGTTACTGTAAATGCATGGGCAGGAGTCAATCTCATGACGCGAATGGACGTTTTAGCCATTTACAATAAATCGTGTTCTTACTTAGTCACGTGTTGGTGATTTCACATACCCTTGCATCATACTTCTGTGCTTTATTTTACTTCATTTTCTGTGTTTTTCATGCCAACAATGTTAATAAAATGGATCAAATGCATTCAGTGAAACTCATAATTGGGTGTGCTTTGCCTTCGGCAAGGGCACAACCTTTGTTCTCTCACATATATATATTATTATTATTATTATTGTTCATTTTCGCACCCCTAAGCCTTCGTCAATATTTGGACTACATAGACAACGTCGATGTCAAAAGTTTCGTCTTGGTAGCAATTGAGTTGCTTGTATTTTTATTTACGTTCCGTTGCACGGTTTAAGTAGAAATTATGTTTTTGTGGCGAAAAGTGAAGCTAACGGTGGCTAACTTGCTAGCCACAGTCAATGACGCTACTTACGTCACTAACGTCACGAAAACTCACGTGACTACCTCTAGCAGAACATTAGCAGAGAATGTCTAATAAAGAGAGAACTGCCACTCTCGGGGAAACTTCCGGGTTCTGAACTGGTTGCAGTTCCACTCTAGTTCCATATGAGCTAACGGTCGAGTGCAGAATGAATGGAGGTCTATGGAGCTATACCCCTCAAAATCCACTTTTCTCAGGATATCATTTTTTGTCTTGTAATTTGAATTCTGAATTCGAAAGGGGAGGCAAAAAAAATACACACCGCTGGGTGATAGATTTTTTAAAAGTCGCCTTTCTGTTCTAAAAAGCCTTTTAAAATGTCATTGACGTCATACACATTGTACGGCCCGAGATACTGCTTGACGGCAAGCTCTGGTTACTTCCACTTTTCTCTCGAGGCATCGACAACACAGCTGACAGGTTAGGCTCTCCCTGTCAATACACATGCTAGAAAGAGTTTTGGTTTGCTAATGTTGTTGCTAATGTTGCTAATGCTCTGACATTCTGGTTCTGCTTCGGATGCCATCAAGCGGGATCTCTGGTCGTAGTCAGTCCTTCACTAACCAATCAGCATTCGTTAGCAGAATGCTAGCGTGTTATGGGCAACAACTACTTACCCTGTAAGAAATCGAAAGGACATAAGTACTCGTTCATTCAACTTTCAACCTGTAATCCATGTTGAACATGCAAAAACTACAATCAAATCAGAGATTTCTCAACGACAATCAGGTGAAAGAGACAAATTTAGCCGTTTAGCTCTATAGACTCCCATTCATTCTGCACTCGACCACGATCACTCCCAGTGGAACTCTGGTGGAACTGCAACACAAATCGGTACAATGGGGTTTAATAGGGAGTGGCCAGGATCTCCTTAAAAAGGCTCTGACATTAGTTTAGCAGCTCGTCTCTTCACTTCTGGGAGATAGCTAGGCTTACTGCTTCATTGCAAAGCAGCTGCAGAAACAAGCAAAGAGGCCAGGGTGATAACTATTTACTCATTTTACTTTGTGATATGACACACAATTGTGATGTGTAATGTACAATATAAGCTGATATTATTAAGGAAGTACATCTACTTTCGGGAAACAGTAGTCTACTATTTCACTAAGTATTAGCATCATGTTGCCCGGGCAACACATACTACAGTGGTCTATGATGCATCTGTTTTCAATCGTTAAAATAAACATAATACACATAATAAGTCCTACAACGAAAATGTATTTATGACATTACAAGTAAACGATTTGTTGGTGAAATTATCATTACCCGTGGTTTCAAACCAGTGTTGCTCACTGCAACGCTGTAGCCTACGCGAGACACTACAAAAACATCTACACAGCTGTTTAGGAAGTCAAACAGCGACAGAACATGTTCGGCACTCCCCTTACTTAAATCAAAAGTCTATCTAACTACTAACCTGAACTTCATTGCCAGAGCCTAAACTTTGTCAATCTGTTCATGAAAATAATTAATTTCAGCCTAAACCGTACAACGGAACGTTACATCGAATTCAACCAACGCAATCGCTACCAAGACGAACACAGCAGTAGTCTAGTACTGTACTGTAGTAGAATTTACCGGGGCAGCTTCTCCACACAGGGCTATATCGCATTTTGCGTTGTTACTGACAATGATCGCTACCAGTGAGCTTTTTATGAATGAGCGATTTTCCACTAAATAAATGTCAATCTTATTTACGTTTTTGGGGGCATATTTTCAGTTAGCAGATGGTACTGTTTGAATCGCAATTCCATCTTCTACTGCCGGTAACGTCGTAGAATAATCTTCAAAGGGGGTTCTTTATTAATGAATGAATGCAATATGAGTTGGCTAAATGCCTGAAAATATCACGAGATGGGAAAAACTTAAAAGGACGTTTAAGTCATAGAGATTAGGTACATTTTTACACCGGTCTGTTAATCGTTTTGATTAAACTATGAGGCTGCCTCTTGCAGGGGAAATGAGAAGACATCCATTTCATTCTACACTTCACTCGTATTTTGAGTTGTAAATGAGCAGCAAAACAAATATGCTTTTAAATCTATGTAATCTTTATAAATAATAAGTATGCATTTTTATATAAAATATACAGAAATATCAGTTGTAAAAATGTCATTAAAAAACGGACCCCTGTGCAACCGACACAAGCAAGCACACCCTACAATTTCCCCAGAAATTGTACCCTCTCTAGTTGTTCTTATTTTCACCGGAAAGAATTTGGCTAGTGGAAATTCTGATTGGCTGGTGATCTGGTGATCAAAAAAGTTAATTTAGAACCTTGGCCCTACTGTTAACCCTATTAACAGTAGGGCTAACCCTATGTGTTTGCTGGGCTGTGTGTGTGCACGCTAGACTGCATGTTCCAATGGGTGCCTGTTACAATGTATTACAATGTAGGCCTATCACAGACTGAAATTTATTTTTTACATTATGTCTGTCATAATTTAACTACCAATCCCTCTCTCTCTCTCTCTCTCTCTCTCTCTCTCTCTCTCTCTCTCTCTCTCTCTCTCTCTCTCTCTCATCTCAGTCCTGTCCTGTCCTGGGGTCATCTGGCCCTGAGTACCGTAGCTAAAAGTCTAGGACAGTTGAGGCTACTTTACGCTAGATACCTACGAACATGTCTTAATCTGCTAGACAAGTGGGTTCTAGACAAGTGGGTTCCCCTTCGTTCTTTTGGTGTGCAATCTCACGAGCCCTACTTACCCGGCGTCATGGAGCCGACCAGCTAAATACTTATTTAGCACTAGCGTTGCTACCTGCATATATCTACAGCTGGTAGCTGTTTCTTCCGTTTTGCTCCTAGATTCAGACCTAGCCCCGGTAAATTGTAGATCTAGCTAACTACTAGACTTCTGCTGTGTGGGAATCGCAGGAGCAAACCAGTCGAAGGGCGTACAAAAAAGCACACCCCACAATTTCCCCAGAAATTGTACCTCTCTAGTTCAGGTTTAAAAGACCATTGTGTTTTGGGGAAATACCTAAGAGTACACTCAGTCACAAAAATCTTGTTCCAACAGCACGGGGTTGGGAATATTATCAACGTTTCAGCCTGTTTTGCTGACTCAGGACCCAGACAGCTTGCAATAATTGAGGGAAACCATTCATTATTGATAGTAGCGGAAACTAGACATGTTAGAAGCTACCAAATCCCAAGGTTCATCCAAAACATTTTTTAAAGAATGACAGTGAAAGTTGTGGTAATTTCATAGGCATTAAATATATTTTTTAAACCTATTTTAGACAAGCAAAACAAAGCTGGTTCAAGCAAGAGGGGCCGGTGAGCAATATTGGACATATTCACTCATCCAGTCATCCTCACCAACGTTAAAAGGGTGATCTATTTAAGACCAGAAATACTGAGATTACCGCTAAGTAAATGCGTTATAAATACTCATAATTTTCGTTGTTCCCATGACCACCTCTTTCTCCACCCATAGCCCCATCTTTGCTAATCTGTATTGAAAGTGAATTATGGATATCTTAGCTCTGCAACTGATGACTTGGGTTGGGTTTCTCAGGCAGAGAGCTGTCACGAAGCTGAACCATACCGCCAAATAAAATTATGTGTATTACTAGTAATACTTATTACTGAACCAGATTCTAAGCAGAGATTGTACAACGTGAGTTTGTCCAGATCGTATTTTACAACAAATGCAGGGATCCAATACATTTTAAAGCATTCACCAACTTTTGTCTCACCACTGTGTGAAACCCAGTATGAAGTTAGTGTGATTAACAATACATTTGTATTGGTGTGTGTAAGGGGAAAGTGCATGTACCTTCTTCCTGAGTTTCTTCACAGAGAGACCCTCCTGTGGTGATTGTCTGAGGACTGCCTTGATTGTTCCCTTCCAATTGAATTTACCTTGGAGTCAAAACATATCATGGATCATTGTGGTTGTATAAAACTTGATGCTAGTGATTCTTTGTTAACTTCTCATAGTTGTCCCATCAGGTGTAAGAACATGTAATAATACTGCCCCTTAGTGGATACAAGGCCTGCTTACAGATCTACCAATTTATGTTTTGTTTTTAGCTGAGATCTGAACATTTTTGCCTTTCTCAGCTTCATTGGACAGAAAGAGAGACAAGACGGGGAGATGTATGGGGGGAGAGAGAGAGGCAAAGACATGGAGAAATTTCCAAAACCGGAATCAAACCCGGCCTGCAGCATTTTAAGGCCTCAGCCCATAAGGAACTCGCCCTACTTGGTGAGATACGAGGGCGCAACTGAAATATTTTTATACTACAGAGATTTCTATATCCTATTTACATTTTATGTTAGAATGCACATTTTTACCTAAAATAAATTGTTACAGGCTACCAATCAGGAAAAGCCATATCAGCTTATGTTCTGTGTGCAAAAAAGTATGCCTAGTGTCATGGCCCTACTCAAAACTGTACCAATATTTCACTTCTACACTTCTTCACACATCTAATGGGCTACAAAGAACAACTCGTTTATAACTTAATATATTATATACTTTATTATTATATACTTATATACTTAATAAGACCATGACAGATTTAATCAAAACTTAAAGTCTATATTGCATTCTTGGAGGAAGGGTACCTTTAGAACCTGCTTCACTCTGAGATTGCTCTGTCGGTTCCTCAGCAACCTCTGTGTTTTGGTTATCTGTTGAAGAGATGAAAAGAAGAAAAAAACACACTAAAAACTGTATCTCATTCCATTGCTTCCATTAGGCACAGCTACTCCAATCAGATAAGGCAATTTTGACTCCCAACTCAAACAGGACGTCACTGTCTCACCCACATGGGTGAGACAGTGACATCAGTGAGTTACTATCACCTTCCAAAAATCAGATCAAATTAAATATCACACAAATAAGTACTGGGAATGTCCCTGTACTTACTGTAAGTCACTCTGGATAAGAGCATATGTTAAATGACTAAATGTAAAAACTGGTTGAAACTATTGTAAACGGCACCTTCACAACTATCCTTGGTTTTCTTCTGTTTCTTAGTAGATGTCCGTTCTCCAGTGTACCCGTTCTCCTCTCCACCCTCCTCCGCAGAGCTTCTCTTTCTTTTCTTGGCCTTTCCTTTGTTGGCCTCCTCCTGCTGATCCTTTGAACCATCATTCTCCTGACCTTTCTTGATTTTCCCACTCTTCTTCTGTCTTGCCTCCTTGCGCTCTCGCTTGTTCAGTTTCTTCTTGTCAGGAGCCAGCTCCTCTTGTGCCCCATTTTGGTAGGTTGATTGACTTCCATTGGTGTCTGCCTTGTTTTCGGACACAGGATGCTTTGGTTCCTCCGTTTTCTTAGGGACTTCAGGAGGCTGATGGCATTCATTAAAGACAGAATTATCTTTCATAGTCCCTCTTATCTTAGCCCCTTACTGTAATCAGATCAGTTTGGACTTTGGAGATCCTTATGATAATCTTTAAGCATATATTGCTTGGTGGTTTTAATAAAAATGAAAGACTCCCTGAAGAGATTGTCATACTTACATTGTCGGTAGTTGCTGAAAAGATGTCCCACACTTGGGCATGTAGAGTAGGGTTGTGAATCTTTAAACTATTTTTCATCCAGTTCTGAGGAGAAGAACATTTGCAACCCCAAAACTTTAACAAGCTGTTATTTTTGTTGTTGATAAATGACAAATCAATGTTTTGCTGCTAATAATGTCTAACAGGAAGCGTGAAACAACCAACCTGAAACTTTCCTTTTTTTCGTGGAACATTGTCATACGAACTGACTTGGTTAAGAACGTCTTTCAGCATGGCGCTGACTCCTTGTTTATTCATGGCTTCATGGATTCTCTGAGACAAAACAAAATAAATAATTTACCAAATGTAAAATTGTCTACCACAAATACCCATGAACTAATACCAGTTTAATTAGAAGCACATCACATTCCATAAGTAGTTATTGACTAAGTTATACTAACAACTGCAGGAATATCATGGTATGCACAATGTCACAATACGAATAGAACTAGAGAGGGTACAATTTCTAGGGAAATTGTAGGGTGTGCTTGCTTGCGTCGGTTGCAGGTGGGTTTTTCTCTTCTAGTGACATTTGTCAAGCATTTAGCCTACTCATATTGCGTAATTCATTAAGAACCCCCTTTGAAACAAACTACTGTAACAACGTTGTCACCGGCAGTATTTCAGATGGAATCGTGATTCAAACAGTACATTTACATTTAGCAGATGCTCTTATCCAGAGCGACTTACAGGTAAGTCCACAGTAAGTACAGGGACATTCCCCCTAAGTAGGGTGAAGTGCCTTGCCCAAGGACACAACGTCAGTTTGCATGACCGGGAATCGAACTGGCAACCTTCGGATTACTAGCCCGATTCCCTCACCACTCAGCCACCTGACTCCATCTGTACCATCTGCTAACTGAAAATATGCCCCCAAAAACGTAAATAAGCTTGACATCTATTTAGGGAGAATTGGCTAATTCAAAAGAGGTTTGCTACAAGCAAGCTAGTTGCGGTGGCTAGCCAAACTTCACTGAATGAGGGGATTGTTTGAAAGCGCCGGAAATGAGAATGTTTCTTTTGACATAAAGTTTAGGCTGTGGCACTGAAGCCAGCGACGCACCACACAAGCTTGAGTTTAATACATTATTTAATGTTACATTACTTACTGTACATGCAAGTCTTGATTTGCTTAAATGTACATCTATGATGCTGTTAGTACACTACGGCACAATACTCGCTGTATCGTGCAACATCTATGCACGTTGTATCCATGCGTCGTTGCTAACGTGTGCTGACGCTGTGACGTAGGCTAGCACTGAGTACCCTTTGTTGACAAAAGGCACTTTTTGCCACAAAAACTTAAGTTCAGCCTAAACCGTGCAACGGAACGTAAATCCCAATAGAAGCAACGCAATCGAGACCAAGACGAACATTTTGACACCGCCGTTTTCTATGTAGTACAAATATTGACTGATCCTTAGGGGTGGGAATATAATAATAAGATAGGGAGTTAGGGAGTCAAGTGGCTGAGCGGTGAGGGAGTTGGGCTAGTAATCTGAAGGTCGCCAGTTCGATTCCCCGGCCATGCCAAATGACGTTGTGTCCTTGGGCAAGGCACTTCACCCTGCTTGCCTCGGGGGGAATGTCCCTGTACTTACTGTAAGTCGCTCTGGATAAGAGCGTCTGCTAAATGACTAAATGTAAGATATATGTGAGAGAACAATGGTTGTGCTCGCCGAAGGCGTGAGCACACCCAATAAGATGTGAGAGAACAGGTTGTGCCCTTGCCGAAGGCAAAGCACACCCAATAATTGATGTGTTGGTTTAAAGGCACACTTTTCATTCAACACACACCTTAGTACACATCCTCAAATTCATATATTATTTAGGAGAGTCAATGATACCTTCCTAAACAACTATCACCTATAGGCAACTGTTGTACAGTTGGCGACTGAAGTGCGACGTTAAATCTGATCTACCTGAATCCATTGTTGCTGTTTAAATTCCCCTTTATTTGACTTGACCTCAAAGCCTTTGCCTCCATACTTCTGATCCTCAGTGATGCATTTGATGTGGTTCTTGTAGTCTTCTCCCCTGTTTGAAAATAATCGCAAAAAAAAAAAAAATTACGCCAGTTTCACATTTCTTACGATTAACTGCTGCTACTAACACTAACTTCTAGTTAGTGTAAACTGCCTGTCTGACCATGCATATGATATTCCCAGCCTGGGTATGTGTACGGTGGTTAACGCCTCAAGATGAACATAGCTAGGTAAAAATCAACATGTCGCTTGTGAAATACAACATTGTATTCCATTTACCAGAAGTCTTTCCCGCAATCTATGCATGATAACATTTGGCAACCACGGCAGATGTTCACATGTTTATCGACTTGAGCTTTCTTCAGAGATTCGCCACATGCATTGCACGTAAAGAAAACCATGGTCTGAGTTACTTTCCTCTTCCCGACAGCACTACAAACAAGTCAAACAACAATCTTTAATTCGATTGTAAGAACCGCTTAAAATAAGTATCAGTGCAACATGCGGCACTGCTTAGCCGGATGCGGCGGATAGCTTCCCATAAACTAACGTAGCCTTGTTAATTTGTCTTAAGTATTGTGCCGGTTTTTTTAAATTAAAGTAAAAAATATAAGATATATTAATGCATTATGCTATATACACACAGCTAGCTCTAAAAATTATTGGAGATTCCGATACGTCGACCACCAAAACTTTTCAATGAACACATGACGAGCGTATCTTAAGGAAGTGTAACGTTATTTACCTTCCGCAAAAAAGTATTTCTGTTCCGGGTTAGGAGACGGAAGATCGTTTTGGTATTGTCAGAGCCTGTTTATATTAGACATTGTCTGGTATTGTGTTGATATAAACACGTAAATATATATATGTACGTAGATTCATGTTTATGCTGATCTCTATTGTGTTGTTGTGGTTTTTCGTACATTCAGTTGATGTTTTCTAGTGCGTCGGCGAAGTTTTGCCGGAAATGATGTAGCTTTTTAGAATCAGAAAGTGACCGATCATCCAAAAGGTAAGCTATACAAACCAGCCCAAAAATTATTTATTAACCATTGATTTCAAAGTACCTTAACAACATTGATGCAGTATGTTGTTATCATAGCTTTGCAATAATTGCACAAATGCTATTTTTTCTGTATGGTGTGTTGTCGTAAAACCTACCAACAATATGCCGTGTTTTACTCCAATTTTGTCATGGGTGGTCTTTAAGCAAATAGTATGAGTCTCAGCGGTATTACAAACAGGGATCTTAAGTTTTAGCTTCCCTTTTATATTTGTTATATGCCACATAGATAAATGATAAGCAGACATGCAATAAATTGTCAGCATATTACTACTTATGTGTCATTCAGTAACATTACCTAAGGACATGTTGGACCCAGAACGGTCATTGCACAGACTGTTTTTTCTCTGTCCCTTAGTTACATTGATGGGCCGAATTCGTGTGGTCAGCTGATGAGAAAACATGGACACATTGTCTAGCCACAGCTCATACCTCCTCCAGCAATTGCAAGAGCAAAGGATACAGGGATTACTCTGTGACTGCATGCTGGTGGTCAAAGGAGTATGCTTCAAGGCCCACAAAAACGTCCTGGCTGCATTCAGTTCCTATTTCAGGTGCTTATAAGTATATCAGAAACCATAAATATCATTCTAATGTATGATATGGAAGTAGCTGGCCATTCTAGCATTCTTTCAAATGACAGAGTCGTTCAACTAACGCACAATAGCCACATGTTTTATTTAGTCTATAAACTACTGGATTTAGCAAAGGCTAAGTTGTGAGATCTGATTTAATTTTTTGTTGCCTTTCAGGTCCTTGTTCCAAAATTCGCCAAGTCAGAAAAATGACGTATTCCAGTTGGTCATCCAAGATGTCGGGGGAATCGGTCAGATACTGGATTACATGTATACCTCCCACCTGGATGTCAATCAAGACAATGTGAAGGCCTTATTGGATATTGCCCAGTTCTTGCAGGTCCACAACGTACAGAACATGTGCAGCACATACCTTAAACCCTCTCTTCCAGGTGAGGATACCCCATCGTTCTCTCTGTCCAGCGTCCTCACCTCTGATCATGACTGCCTCCTTGAAACAGGTCTTTCTCAAGATGTAGACATCCATTGCCCTTCTACGGAAGCCCAAAAGTCAGTTTATGGCAGTGGTGATATTGACCATAACAAGAGACTGCCTATCACAGTGCCTCAGGGTACTGCTACCGAGACAACAGGAAATGCTCAGGCCACTCCAGAGAAGCAACTGGTCCATGGGTACAAGCTACGCAACTTTTATAACAAGCAGTACAAACAGAGGGCCAACACTGAAGGCCAAGGTCCTCTGGTGGTCCTCGAAGTGCAGCAGTTAGAATTTGGGGTCACCCAACCTGGGAGTATTCCTGTCTGTTCTGGGAATACAGTTCAGTCAAACCCTCCATGTCCTCCAACGCAAATTGAAAAGAGTTTTAATTTGAGCGTGCCCTCTTTAGAAACTTTAGCCACTCCTAACTCTGAAGGAACGGACTCTGCAGTCAACAAGCTAGTACGGCCGAAAAAGGCTGTGTACCTGAAGAAATATAATTACCTGCGGTCCCAGAAGGCCCTAGAAGAGATGTGTGTCGAACCAATCTCTGAGCCAGTTTTCAGCACCAAAGAGAAGCAAGATAATCCCCAGCAATTGGCCCATAACGAACTTCCAGAAGTCAGTGTCGACTGCCTCGCTGTAGAAGGTAAAGTGTTGTTGGAGTCAGTGATAAACACTCAAGTTTCTAGTTCCCCAACTGCTGACCAACATGAGCCTAATTTAAAAGCTGTCAATGACGTTGCTGAAATGGCAGGACATAAGCAGTACTGCTGTATTGTCTGTGGGAAGATCTTTAAACACCCGAGCAACCTTGAGCTCCACAAGCGGTCTCATACAGGTACATCACAGTCATACATTGGCTTAACACCAAATACCAGAGTAATGCTGCTGGACAGTGTCCTTTAAGCTTTTGTTATTACCCAAAGATCAATTTAGTAGTGAAAAACATGCTGTATTGGTCATCATTTTTGTCATTGTTGTTTTGACAGGTGAAAAGCCATTTCAGTGTAATATGTGCGGGAAAAACTTTTCACAGGTAATAATTTATTGCTCTCTTTTGCAAAAAATATTGTTGATAGTGTGTAATATTAAGAAAAACACTGTGGACATGGCAGTTTCCGTAAATTCTTATTGAGTCAATACAAAAGGATGCATATACCTAAAATGCTGACTGGCATTTTCTCTGCATATTGTTTAACAGGCAGGTAACTTGCAAACACATTTGCGGCGACACTCTGGAGAGAAACCGTACATCTGTGAACTATGTGGGAAAAGGTAAAGTCACTTGTTTAGCACCCAAGTTGTTGTAGGTGAAGTTGTTGTTGTGCAGTATGTTGTACTGCATTCAGTGGTATGTTATCTCTTTGTGCTGTGACACTGGATTCAGAATAATTCTTATTCAATATTTTTCTCTTTTTTGCTGTTACCTCTGCAGAATTTAAATCTAATGATGATTATCATAATTATTTTATAATTATTGAGTGTCATATTGTTATGACAGTTTTGCTGCCTCGGGTGATGTCCAGCGACACATGGTGGTGCACACAGGAGATAGGCCGCATCTGTGTGATATATGTGGACGTGGTGAGTGCAAAAAAGATGTGTTGGAATATCTGTCATAAAACCTAGTGTATACTGCAGTACAGGGCCTTTTGTCATGAGTGACTTTGACACCGAAAATCCTGACCACTGATGTGTAGCTATCAATTCAGTGAGCCCTGTGTGATTACAGATTAGAGCAGCAAAATATCTCAACTAGGGAGGCCTTGATAGTACTGTAAAGGATGTACCCTGTTTTTTTTACTAAGCTCAAGAGTTTTGATTGTTATTCTATTTGACTTAAAACCGCACTTAAATCCTTGAGTACCCTCATGAATAAGTCAATAAAGGGTACAAACGAAAATACCTTCTTACCCACTCATTTACTTAAGTCATTATTTTCTGTCCAGCTGCTAATTTAAAGCGTCAGGTCTTATCCATCCAACTCAATATTTTGAATTCCCACCGAGTAAAGATTTGATATGGTATCACACTAAATCAATCAACACTTGTTTATTACATTTAATTATGTCTTGTATAGTCTGGTTTTTGTATGCAGAACTGGCATTAACACCAAATATAAATATGAATCTTACAACAACATGAAAGTAAAAAAACATCATGATTAATAAAAATATTTTGTATTGTATAAAGTAACATAAGATCTCTCCGTGTAAACTGGCCTCTCTTTGCAAAAAAAATTCTAAACATTCCATGCATTTCTCTTATTGAGCTTGGAAAAAGGGGGCCATACATGAACGCACACACACAAAATAATTTTGTGAAATGAGGGGATCTAAATATTTTCCAAGCGTACTGTAAATGTCTTGAAATGCAATGCATTCCGGACTGTCTTGCTCAGGATTCAGCAACTTCAGCAACTTGAAGGAGCATAAGAAGACCCACACTACAGATAAGACGTTCACATGTGACCAGTGTGGAAAATCTTTCAACATGCAGAGGAAGCTGTTGAAACACAAGGTCCGACACTCTGGAGAGAAGCCACATCACTGTGATACCTGTGGTATGTACCAGTCAATATATACCATCGGTGGTGTCTGTTTAGGGTGTGTAGAACTCAAGTTATTTACCCGTATGCAGGCCTTGTTTAGTCTTTCTTTAGTCTCAGAATGCAAACATTCTTTCTTTCTTTGAACACTGTATAGAATATAGAATATCAGGTTTGGTTGGATTGGAATTGGGAATCCAATGTTAGGAAACCAAGAGCTCGTAATTAAACTCAGTGATCAAGTTAAATGAAGCTGCATCTTTCTGTGATCAGTGTGAGCAGCCGGTTGTATATTTTGACTTGCGTTTACAGGGTTACATTTACAAAACCAATACTTTAACATGCTCTACAGGGAAGCGCTTTATCGGCTCAGGTGACTTGCAGCGACACGTGCGGTCACACACTGGGGAGAGGCCCTACATCTGTTCATGCAGCAAGAGCTTCACTCGTTCTGCGCTTCTGAGGAGACACAGTATGCACTGCAAAGGGACCACAGATTCCAGCCCAGCCGTAGCGGTCTACAAAAAGCCAGGTTGTTCAAATGGTCCTCTAATCCCCAAACTGGCCCGTCATAGCAAACTGCGTACCACAACCACCGAGCAGCCTTTCCCCGGTATTATGTCCCACCCGGCACTGGACAAGTCCTCACCATCACCAACACATGTAGAATCTCCAGATCTCAGCATGCACCGTGGCGCCCCACCTACCTCAAACACTCTCCCAGAACTACAGTCCTTTGTCCCCCATCACCTTCTCTCTTCCTCTCAGCAGGACAAGTGCCTCCCTCCCCCCCCCAACACCCACCGGAACTTCTAAAGTTGTCCAAACCTCATCTACCTCAAGATGGCATCTATGGTCCTTATTTGGAAAATGGAGCAGTAGGGTCGATGCAGGCGGGTCCAGTGACTCGAGGAGGGATGGGGAAGCATTACTTACCTGAACCGGACAATACCTGTGGACAACCAGTGGCAAACAGGACCATTGGTGCACACAATAGGACCCACGAAGGGCAGTTTTTCTCTAGTGTGACACTGTGGGGTTTGGCAATGAAAACACTGCAAAATGATAATGATATGGAGTGAAATGTGGGTGATGTTCATAGGGGTGCATCCTAATTGTACAGTGTAGCCTGCACTTTTTGTTTTACAGAGCACTCCTAATGTAATAATGTTGCAGTAGCATTTATTTTTTGACATTAATGGTCATATCTGGTCATTTCTGGCACCTCTGTCCACCACTACAGTAAATGGAACACAATGTTGTAATATTAAAGCTTATTTTATATACCCATAAGCAATGTATATGTTTCGTGAAATACAGTCACTGAGGATTATATAACGATATACGTGCATGGCCATTATATCATTTTCAGTAATGTTAATAATATTGTTCTCAGGTATTTGTGTATGAATTACTGCTTTGAGAAACTTGATGCAAATTACTGAAATTGCTTTAATTGAAATTTCTCATTATAACGACTAAAACCTTATGACACAGAGTCCCTTTTGTATCTTAAAAACCTTTCCTTATAACTTTCTTGTGATCTTCTCTGCCTGTGATCTTGTTTAACAGTTCTGACTTTGGTGTTTCCCTACATTTACATTACATTTAGCAGACGCTCTTATCCAGAGCGACTTACAGTAAGTACAGGGTGAAATGCCTTGCCCAAGGACACAATGTAATTTTAGCATGGCCGGGAATCGAACCGGCAACCTTCTGATTAATAGCCCGATTCCTTAACCGCTCAGCCATCTGACTCCCCTGAGGTAATGTGACATCTTGGTTTGGCAGGGAATACTTTTGAAACGAGGCAGTTGCCAGTGTAATTGTAGCTGTGGAGAGTACAGTTGACCTGTAGTTTCCAAGTTAAGCTGTAACGTGGTAACCCTGCCCCTCCTACAAGGGTTCTATCAGATGAATGTTGGGAGTTTTCCAAGAAGTGATGTACAGTTAGAGTGTGTGCTGGAAAGGTCAGCAAGTGGGCCCTGCAATGTGCTGTACAAAGCTATCCAGGGTGCTGTTTCAGGGGCTGGCCTTGGTGCTGACCAGAGCTTCTCCTGCCTCTGCGCTCAGGTTGTCACACTACACAGACACACAGCCTGTTTTACAGGTCAACCAACTGGCATTTCTCTTTAACAACCTCTTTATGGCTGTTTCATTAATGGTGTATTTGGAGGGTTCCACCCATTCCATACAGACATGATACACATACAAACATAACACATGTAACAAACATACAGTGGTAAGGAGAATACAGAGGCAGAGACACATAAGGATTATTAATTTAATGATCTTGATCCATGTTAGATAGGTGTATTTATTTAATATTGTTACACTGTTGATTGACTTATATTGCCACTAAATCAAACCTTAGTAATTCTTGAGAAGTTGGAGCTCTGATTTATGGAGTAGGATGGCGCAGATAGGGATAGTGTCACGTCCATGTCCGTGTCCCAATGTTTTCCCTGTGTGTTCTCCGTGTCTGTGTGTCAGTTTTGGTTTGCTCATTGATTGGATTAATTTCACCTGTCTCTGGTTTGGTCCTTGTATGTATTTATGTTTTCTTCCTTGGTTTGTCTTTGTCTGATCCTTGTCTTGATGTGTGAGTAGTTCCCTGTGTTCCTGAATACTTTGATTAATAAACACTTTTTTGGTTCAATTCAATTATGCTTGTGTCTCTTGCGTTTGGGTCTACCTTCACTGCTACTTGACATACCTTCTGTGGTTCTATCATAGGTGCTGGGAAGAAAAAGACAACTGTCAGAGTATATACATTCTTGATGATTTGAGGCTTACAGGTTAAGAAGACTTTGTATTTCCCATTCATGACATAGTGGGAATTCAAAGGTTCTGATGGAGGTTTGTGTATTTGTAAGTGGAAACAGGAGTCTTCATGCTCATACTTTATTATCGTACTATAAAAAAATATTAAAGAGTAGTCTGAAATGATTGCTGCTCATCAGAGATGTTGCTAGCTTGGATACCATTCCAAGTCCCCAAGCTTAGTTTATAAATGTCTTAGTCTTTAACTTCATGAATTCTGACTAAGCTATGAGATCTGCTTGAGATACATCCCTTAAGATAACTGTGTTCACACCACCATTAAAGTATCCCCCTAAGACGATAACCTGAGTTTCCCAAGGAACAGGATGGATAGACGATTGCAAGCGTTATCAGCACTGTTAACCAAGAAATTCCAAAACACAATTCTCATTGCAAACTCTGACTTAAATCATGCAGACTCAGTCTCACAATCCTTACAGTGAAAGACGTTGGATATTCATCCTTTGACAAGATCTTATTCGAATGAGCCCTCAGACTCTCAACAGAGGGCTCACATTGATCAACCCTGATCAAACATAACTACAGTCTAATGCTTTCTTCTCCCTGTAGCATTGGCATGACATTTTTTCACTGAAATCACACCACTTCTCAAATCAAATTCATAATCAAACTTGTTCATATAATTTCATATTTACTTTAAGAAAATCTTTGTAAATTGTGAGGAACTAGCTTGAAGCAATCAAACAGAGGCAGATTTACACAATTAAATGACATGAACCTTAACAGCCTCATAAACCCATACGCTAATCAGTGCAGACTGTCAACCAATGGTGTGACTGTCTCCTCCGGTCGCTACATAACCCCACCTGAGGGGTCAGTCGTCCTTGACCACCCCATCACCCAACACATGGTCCTTCAAATGTCCAGGGTGCCATCACTTGTGAGTGGGTCTTCCGAAGCTTTCAGGAGGTGCAGCTGGCAGAGAGCCACAATATGCAGTGTTTGGGGTGCTGCTGTTGACCACCTCCCAAACAGCCAGTGGAGAAATTGGGCAGTATGACGAAAGTCTGTCTTGGTGCAGCACCACCACGAGCCCCCAGCCAGACGGTACACCACCTTGTAACCTCGCTAGACCCCTGCCAGTGGCTGCAAAGCTTGGGGGACACCCCCTTCTTGCGGGTGGGACAACACACCCTGACTTTGTCCCCAGGTATGAAGGCCCGGCACCGGGTGGTGTGGGTCCTCTTCTGCCACCCTCCAGAGTTGGCTTGGGTACAGCAGTCCGGTAGGACCACAGGAACGGGGGCAAGTGGCGATCCTATTGCACCCCATTAGTCTCGGGCCACATTGTGAAATAGTCCATAGACATGAGGTTGTAGCTGAGGTTGTAGTTGTTGCCAGAGTCAGCAACTGGGAAGGGATCAAGAATGAACACGCCTACTTGCTCCATGTAGTCCTCAAGGAGGCATTTTAGCTGGTGGCATGGCTGTAGTACAAGGCCATCCCTGCTGCGTTGCCATAGGTTTGCTTATGGCCTTGGGCGTCTCGACGGAGAGGCAGACAGGAGATTTAGCTGTCAGGGTTGGGGCAGGCTGACATGGCACAGGGTTACTAGTTGTAACAGCTTGGATGGTGGTCTGGGCCCATGGAGAGATGAGGTGTTTCTTTGATTTGCCATAAAGTGATATTAAGGTATTTTCCCATTAAATCGATTCTTCATTCAAAATTAACTATCTCTTATTCTTAATACCCACACACCACTGCAAACATGTACAGGGGGTGGAGGGTGAGAGACCTTGCGGTTACAGAAAGGACAAAGAAGAGAACATGCCAAGTGGACAAGTTAGGTGATACGTTTCCCTGAGAGAAAGACTTTGATTGTAGGCGAGATCTGAAAACCTCTGCCGTGGCAGTGGCATACACATTGTTATGGGTGCATCAGAATACCAGGACATGACAGCATGAGTAGACCAGCTGTATGTATATCCAGACGTGAAGTGAATTAAGGGAGTTTTGTATGATGAATGAATTAAATAAATATGCATGCCAAACTCATACATTTTATATTGACATTTGAAGTACTGGTTTAGGAAGAAGAGACAGGGACGGAAAAGGGGGGCAAGAGGGAGGGGGGCAGAGAGGTCTAACTAAGCTACCTCAAAGCTTTTATTGTTTAATGGTACCAGCTTTTTATATACTGTACATGCAATACTCTAGACTGTCATCCATCTATCCCCTGCCATGACAGAGCTTGTTGCTGCTGAGGCCCTTCATTTCTCATCTAATAATAAATACAATTTAAAAAAAAAATCCCAATCCCATAAATAGCATTTTAAGATAATGGAAATGTTGTGTTGGCAATGTGCAGACTGATTGCATTTTTTGTTATTCCTGGTTGTAAGTAGTCCATCTTATTTAGCAGACACAAGTTATTTCTTTTTGTCCTTTGCACTTGGGCTCTCCCCTCTTCTCCATGGCACTGTAGCTTGGCAACAAGCTGAAAGACATGCGTGATGAAATTCATGCCATGGGAAGGTTCTCAAGGTTCACAGCACAGTTGAGGCAGAGGCTGACCACTAATCACCCAAAAGCTCAACCTAAATGTGTTCTGTAAAAGCCTTGTTAAAATGCACAACCACATGAATGTGAGTCTGGGCCATAGCAATTAAGTTGAGAATGGTCCTTCTCAACTGTATCAGCATATCTACTCAATTCTTCAACAAGTTTCTTTCTGCCATTATGAACAGCATTGTATTGATTGTTATAAAACAAAAAGTAAAATCAAAGTTGTTGGGTATGATTGTTCAAAATTGGAACGTGCAGCCTCTTGTCATGTTTAGTATGGATGTGATGTTGCTACGTAGCCTTGCAGTGCACAGACCTTGGCCATATTGTGTATCCACCTCGTAAATCGGCTGCGTCACACCTTCACTGACTGTCTACCCTTTCCTCAACAACAGTCTAAGAAATCCACTCGGAATAACGAAAGAACGTGAAAAGGTAAGCACTAGACTAAGTTTGTTTTCGAAAGTGCAGGCGTCTTTCATTTAAATATATGTGTTTTATATCTGCGTGGAGCGCTAATGGAAAGCAATTATTTACAGCGCTTTGTGGATAGCGTATAATTATTTTCTTAAAAGAAATATGCCAAATTCATATATCTTTACAGAGATAATCAGATGTGATATACTGTGTTTCGATAATGTATTCAGAAGAATTGCACCAAAAGCTAAATACGGAAACAATCCTGGCATTCAATATTTAAACGACACAGGTCGTCAGACAGTCACATTTTGCGGATATCTTCTGAACAGGCATCGCAATCGTCTTGGAAAATGGTAAAACTGGGAAATAATTTTTGTGACAAGAATAACGCAAAGGCCGTTTCCGAAGATGGATTCGACACAATTCCTCTCATAACACCGTTGGATGCTAGTCAACTGCAGTTCCCTCCACCAGAAAAGGTAAGCTAATCAAATTACTACGTTAAGAACACAATGCATGCTGCATGGTCAGTGAAGGGTCCTTCTTTCCTGTCCTTTTAAATGAATAGGTAAGAACAGTAAGACCAAGGGGCCAAGGGAAGCATACATGGTTGAAATGTTTTGTAAATTATTTTCCATGGTGCCAATATAGTGCGCCAAGTCAATCAATGTGTCATCAGGGAAAACATCTGGAAACACTATACATACATTTAGCTATGCCTTTATTTTATTTGTTTAGTTACAGTATATTATCCCCTCTCATACTGCAGACAAATGTAGCATATATCATGGTTTCTCGGTGTGTATAGCTATAGAATAGTATGTTGTGTTTTTGGTACCAAATTAACGTTTGGTGGAACTCTTTAGTACTCTGTGTGTGGATAGGAAGATAGACGTGTAGTTAGTAGCCAATAGATACATTAGATACAATAGATTGGGGTAAAAAAACATATAAAGGATGGTTTTTACACAACGTTTTTTAGATCCCAAGATAGAAGGGAGATAACAAAGACATGGATTGCTGAAGATTTCACAACATTCCCCCCCATCCTTGTATACACTGACACCAATACACATTGAGAAAGGGTTAGGAGTTAAACTCTTGATCTATTTTATTCAGTGCTTGAAACTGAACCACATGTATGACATTTTTGGAGAGTACAAGTAGTATACTGTATACTGTACATTAGAAAGGAGTGTCTACATGTATGGACACTAAATAGCAACAATGCTATGGAATGTGTTTTTTATGGTTCAAAAACTGAAATATAAGTATTTAAATGGCCATGTGGCTTCCAATTAAATAAAAATGTGGTGCAAATTTGCTGAATTCTGAATTCAATGTATAGGTGACACTTTTGAAACATCACAAAAACCAAGGGTACTTAGACTCAAATACTTAAAACATTATAGTTGATTAGTCTTAAGGACTCCATGTAACAAAGCTAAAAAAGGCCAAATAGTAGACACTGTAAAAACAATCACCTATGTAAAGCACTTAATAAAGTAATTACATTGTTTTATTTCCTCTGACACCTGTGATATGTTCCTTACAGGTGGTGGTAAAGACCAAAACAGACTATGATGGGGAGCACAAGAAAGGCAAGCTGCGCCCCCCGAAAATAGCAGAGTTCTCAATAAGCATTATTGAAGGTGTCTCCGAACGACTCAAGGTAAGACACACATGAAGCTCATAGAAAGTAGAAAACCTAAATCAGAAACAGAATCAAGTTCAATCGGAAAGTAAGTGTACACAAACAAGGAATTTACTTTGGTCGGCAGGTGCATACAGTTAACATACTGTATAATAAACATATAAGAATCTTAAAAAGGTGCGTGCAGTCCTTAAATATACAATATAACAATTTAAAAAATGTACAACAAAATACTGACAAAACTGTACAATATAAAATATAAAGTCAAAGTCTAAATAAAAGAGTACAGTAGGGCTGTATACAGTAAAGTGACAGAGTAGCATTCATTTAACTGACCATTGTTCTGTTAGCTGTACCTGTATGATCATTTTAAGCGACTACATAATCTCTTAAATACTGCAATGGGCACATGAATACAAATTCCGCCTGGCACTCGTTCAGACCGAGCACCTTATCAGGGTTGTCATAATACTGTAACAACCGTCTACAATATTTTAAGCTGTATCGCTAAGAGTCAATCTGTCTTTCTGAATCCAGGGGTGTTTCTGTCTGCTTTGCTCCCCCTCCCCACTTCTCCTTCTTCTCATTTCCCTGTTAGTGGTGCTATCCTGGGAGAAGAAATACATTGTGATTCATTTAACCCCGCCCCAACCCTTCATTAATTCAGCTGCTGCTGCCATGGCAATGCCCCCTCAATGCTCGCCAAATCACTTCCTGTAACGTCCCTGAGACTGAGGCAGATATGATGCTTATGTTGTGTGTTTAGATTTTTGCAACATATGGTCATTGGTTGTGTCAATAAGGGTCATGATTGTGTTGAAAGGGTCGGAAGAGGGGGATGGGTAAATTGGCCTGGTAAATTAAACAGTAGACAACAGATGAATACATTTATGGATCATACATGTTCATGCATTCAAAATGATGTATGGTTTGCCACTTTTTGATAATCCTCAATCATTTGATCAGTCCCACCAATTTGCTCCTGTCAAAGAATGTCGGCCATTGTAAAAACACTATACATGATTTAAAAGGGGGGGAACATCATAATAGATTAATGTGCTTTCAATAACAAAGACAGTAAGAGACAGAATTGGTTAATTTACTTTACAATTTTGCACCTTTCCTATTAGACTTTGGATTTATTCATTTGATTGTTGTCTGCAAGATTGAGACTTAATGTTGCACTGTCACCTGATGGCTGCCTCTGGCAGTATTTTACAAATACTGCAGTATACTGAATGTTCTGAGGTCTGAAATTCAGATGTCCATTTAAATTCTAGCCATATCTATAATACATCAATAGATGATCTGGATTTACACAGTAGAACCAAATCTACGCTTACTCATGAACATCAAATACAAATCTGTGTGTGCGTCTTGGTAACTAAGATTGAGCCTCATCAGAGAAACTAAGTAGGACAGCCACCAACACCTCACTCGCCTTTCGTCCCTCACTCCTATATTCCTTCACAGACCATTAGTCATTACTCAAGTATCTCTATGCAGTGAAATTCAGAGATTGCAACATGTTACAGATTTCTCTTACCTGCACTCCTCTCTAGACACTTCTAGATCCACTGTTTGATGGGAGAGATTTGACGTCTTAAAGTAACTTTTACCATATACCATTTTTTGTGGTTTTACATTGAGAGCAGTGTGACGAAAATGCTAATAAATTAGCCTATTGATTGTAGTTCTAAATAATGTGAACTTCTTACAAATGCATAATTTCATTTAAACATAAACTACTTTGGGTTTTATCAGAATTTCTACATTTATTGAGTAAAGCCTGACATCTTTTTTTGTCTCCTCAGGTCACTCTGTTGGTGATTTGTGCATTGGCCTTCCTGGTCTGTGTGGTGTTTCTGGTGGTCTACAAAGTCTACCAGTATGAACAACCTTGCCCCGAGGGCTTTGTGTACACAGTAAGTATCTCCTGTAACTGAATAGCCATACCTTTACTGATGCTACACCACCCTACAAGTACTCTCTTGTTTAGCCTTCTCTTTATTCTCATATTTTTGTCTTGTCTTATCTAGAAGCAGAAAGCATTATACTGTAACAATTAGTAGCATCATAGTTACAATGTGTTTGCCCATATGTTTCTTTTTTTCAAACTAAAAGCTTTTGAAGGCCTTCATCTGGTCCCTGTACCTTAATTTGTCAATCGTCATTCTCTCTAACCCACATTCCCAAAAGCTCTCCTTTCCTTTTATATTACAATTAGGTCTCTGGAGACTGACTTGTAGTGCTAAGATGCTATTAGCATTGCTATTAGCTTGGCTGCGATCTTGTGTCTGTTTACAATGCACACAGTGGCACAAAAATAAATAATTAGCTTGGTGTCATATTGCAGTCCACTGCAATATAAGAAAAGAAGAATCACCTCGAAATTATAAGTATTTCTAAATGATGCAAATTATATTCAAGGCCATTTCTTTGTGGAATAAGATTAGATGCATTTTTCAGTTTCCACTGTATGTGTATTTTCACATAATGTTTTGTGTTTTCTGGGAGAAATATTTGTGAGTTTTCTGATATTTTCTGCAACAACTGTATATAAAAAATGGTCTATTAGCTGATTGTCATTTTGTATAAAATGTATATGATGTGGAAGTGCGACACTTGGAAATAGTGATTGTTATACATTATAGAATTAAGTTATTAAACAGTTTGAGAAAAATAACAACGTTCAACAGCAAATAATGTAATAACAATTAGGGGCAACATTTTTAAATCACTCTCTCCCACTCTCCTGTTATTTCTGTCCACCCCCTTTCCCTTCCCCCTTCCCCACAGCAGCAAGGCCGGTGCATGCCAGCGGGGATGTATGGCTACTATCCCCCTCAGGGCCCAAGCGGACGTGGCCGTCTCTTCACCATCATCAACCACTACAACATGGCAAAGCAGACCATCACCAGGTCTGTGTCTCCCTGGATGACCGTCATGTCCGAGGAGAAGTTCACCCAGCAGGAGACAGAGACCACCCAGAAGCTGGCCTAGGAGAGGGAGGGGGATCTGGGTTCTGACTCAACCATTTAAAAGATAACGTGGTGCAATTCAAGCAAACCCCAAATCTGGTCATCATGGATCTTATTTGAGGGGGTTTAATGACAGGTCCTTAGCTGCGGCATTGTTTTAATCGTTAAAAAACCTTTACTGTGTTGTGTTTGAGAACTACAGAATTATTTCAAGCGGGAAGTGTAGTCATATTGAATTTGGCTATTTTGGGCAGTGCAGGGACATCACTTGGGTGGATTTCTGGTTTGTTTGAATGCTGTAGCATTTGTGGTTATTTATTATTATTTTTACAAGTGGCAGACACTTACACAGAGAAACAACTCATACACAAATATACTGACATGGACACGATCGCAGACACACCTTTGTACATACACGTGTAACAGAGCAACTCTCAAATTGTGAAATGACTGTCAAACATTGTGTCTGCATATACACATGCACGCATGAATTTAAGCTACTGCATTCCACACAAAACATCTTTAACAGTCTTTAATACCTTAATACCAAGTACTACATATCAGAAGTCAGAGCATGCCAGATTTTGCCTATGATATCTGGGAATAGGCCTAATATTTCATTAATTTACTCCCATTAAACGTTTAGTAGAAAGTACTTAAAAATTACATTTCAGACTGTAGTATAAACTGAGTATACTCAGAGATATTTAAGATTATAGTCACATTATATCATGGGTGTCCTTTTAAATGTCATATTTGTGGTTTGGCAGTAAAAGGTGTAAAAACACTATTGCTGTTTAGAAAAAGTTGTTTTACCAACAATAATAACAGCCAATTGGCCTTTACATATTTTTGTTCCTACACACTAAATTAATTCCACATAATGGCTTCGTTTTCTGTGCAAGAGTTAGGACTAGTCCAGCACTAATAAAACCTAATTTAATGGATCAATCTGTGTCAGGGAAATTAGCTCTCAAATTGGCAACAAAGTAGACCTTCAGACGCAGTCACTATTTCACGGCATAACGTTAATGTTATGTTGTCTATGCTCGTGAAAATAATTGTACAGTGCTTTTGAATGATTTCCGTAGCTGTCACCGTAGAAGGCTATGTATTATATACCAGGCAGAGTGAAGCATGTAGTGGAAGTCAAGAAGTCACGTAACATTGCTGAGAAGTACTGCAGTTTCACGCTCTATTGCTTTTACATGTCTTACTGTTTTTAAGTAGCGCCTTTTGTTGGTGCGGAATGTGTAATTTAGTTTAATAATGAAAATCTGAGTACATGATCTGTTACAAAGAAGGAAAACGTTAAAATGTCCACCTTTCATTTCCTCTTCATATTTTCTGAATCCTGAATGTAAAATTATATTCCAACAAGAAAATGTGAATTCAACTTTCCTGAGCGTTTCCTGGTGTGTCAGTAATGCTTTAATTTCAGTCTAAAGATAGATTAAATAATAGCTTTTTAAACAACCCTGTTTCACTAGTCTTAATCAAAGTAATATTTGGACGAACTGTACTGCTTTCACTGGTTCGGATAACACAAATGAACAGATTGTCAGAAACATAATCTCATGAACCCCCCCCCCCCCCCCCCCCCATTTCTAAGCATGTTTTCTGGAACATAGATGCTGCCTGAGCCCACATTTCCACAGATCTTTATGTAATCCACATACTTTTGATTTGACAGCAAATGATGAGGAAAGCTCAGTCTGTATTATCTATCAGCTAGTGAATGTGTGGATCTCATGCTGTAATATGGGGTATGTAATAAAAAAGAAAAGTGGACAATTTCATTGATGAACTGTATTTTGTTTTATTGGTTTAGGGGACCACATAATATAAAAGAAAATAGCCCATGCAGTGCAAAATGTTAGTAACAAGAGCAATGTCAAAACATAAATCCTATAAATTTGTGTTGCAGCCATTTTACAATGGCTATCATTCTGGAAAACTGACAACCCCTCTTGAATCATAGATTGGAAGCAAAAGTTGTACTGTAGAGAATTTTGAATCTGCCCTTGGCGGCAAAACAAGTTTACATTATTTAAATAAATACACATAATATCTACAATGGTTTCGTACAGCATGTGTGGTGAGATTTATTTGAATTATTTTTAAAACAGCAAAAGTCTACCTAGTACACTCATGTGCATTTAATCAAATAAAAGAATTTAACGGATCTCAAATGGTAACCCAGATGTAACTATTACCGTGTTATTCAGAGTGTCATTAAATACCATACACTATGATTTCATTTGCAGCAAAACAGTAACTGTTGTTGTAACTGTTTAAAGCATGGTAGTGGTCTTGATTACAGATTGGACATATGCTCAGTGCAAGATGAGAGCACATTATATTTGGCCAGCACCATTCTTCCCTCTACAGGAAGTGCTTCCATGTCGCCCTCTGGTGGGTGAAAGTTTGTGAGTTTGTCATTGAGTGCACTGAAAGGACTGTCCTGGACAGTTAGTTCCAGTCATACCAAAATTGTTAGCTATTAATTAGCATAAGCTGTTCTAGATTCAGTATTGTAGCCTCTTAAACCTTCCATTTTGTCCAATTGTATCAGTATTTCAATGTGAGGGCCAACCAGGGCGAGGCCCATGGTGATGTCCTTTCCTGCAGGGAGCTCTGTCAGCAGTATATGGGTTAACTGTCGTACCAATCCAGGAAAAGCAAAGAGAACGAGCACATGACAAGGAAGAAGAGGATCCAAACACGAAAGCCGGCGTTGTTTTGGATGGCCTAAATATGGAATTCAAACATGAAATTACTTTACATACATAAGGCACTTGCTCAGTAGTGACAAGTCAGTCTTCAATACAGCGTTTTACAATGGTTTGGTTAACAAGGATGTCTGCATTTTTAAAATTCAGAATAAAAACCAACAACCACTCTGCACGCTAAATATCATAATGTTTGATTTTAACTCACACATGTTGTGTTGCATATGTGCATAGGCAAAAAAACTAATTAAAATCTAAGATGAGCTAGCAAACAAGGGATTGTTTCCAACAGAACAACTTTCCTGAAATAGGACACTGCTCTTTTCATCTGTTGCAGTGGACGTGCGACTGATGTTTCAACTGCTGCATCTCAGTATTTGCAAGGTCTGTCTGGTAAAATGTAGGTAAAGCTGTTCAATTACCTCTCTAATATCTTCGTTTCCTTCTTTGACGTTCTCTGTGGCGCCAACCACCAGCTGGTGGATACTATCTATTTCAGTTTCCTGTCAAAAAAAAGAGGGTTGATATGGCAAATTTACTTTCAATTACATTTTAAATGGCTTTCAGAGGACGGTACAATGGTAGAACTTACTTGTTGAAGCACCTTCTCTGCAAATATCTCCTGAAGACGTGATATTTCAACAACTTTACCCTCTATTTGCCTGGAGGATAGAAGCAGCATCACACAGGTCACACACCTTGGACGTGTTTGAAAGCCAATTTACACACCTTGGACGTGTTTGAAAGCCAATTTACACATTGTGGATCATTAACAGTTTCCCTACACCTATAAACACAAAATCGAAACATATTTATGGAAGTGGATGTCAAGGGAGGTTGTTGTGGATACTTCAGAGATGCATATTTCCATAAAAGTATACCAGATGGATACTTCAAACAAAACCAAAAAACTGTGCCACATTAGGCTCTACAACTCTTGCATTACAGTAAACAAAATAAGGCGACTCTTAAGGAGAATAGACCTTATAGGGTACAAAACTAACCTCACTTCATCCACCAGGTTGCTCATCTCACTCACCAGCCTCTGGTTCTCATGTTCAAACTAGACAGTGAGAGACAGACAAAGAGTAAGACGGAAGAGTGAAACACATTCAGTAAATTACTTAAATAATCAACTAACTAACTAATAACTTAAAACTGGAATCAACTACAGTACAGTTAGTGTGTAGGGGTGGATGCATTTCTACATTTGAACTTAATGTACTCAATAAATGGGTAGCAATTTTTTTTTGATTCCTATGAGTGCATCTGTACCATTTGGATCTCCTCAGGTGAGAGTTCGTCCTCCACCCTGCCCTCCTCCCATGGGTTGATGCTGCTCTCTGGCACCTCGGTCACACTTCTCTCTATGGGGAAACAGAAATAGAAGGTCAGTGACTTCACACTCCTCACCAAGGAAGTGATTCACCAAGTCTCTCTTTCTTGTGAAAAGTTGAACAATACATGGCTGATCTGTCTTGAACTTACTTTTCTACCTGGACAGTTGTCCAGTAAATTGCAACTGACTAAGACAGAATCAGCCATTAACAGCCAGCTTGTGACTCCATGGAGCAGCCTTTACCTGACCTTGTTCCCCCCTACCCCCACCCCTCTCTTCTCTCACCGATGCTCTCCTCCTTGGCCGTCTTCTCCTCTGTGTGCTCCATCTGCTGCTGCACACCTTTCTCCGCCTTGCTGTGGTGCTCCGGCTCAAGTCTTGACCTGGAACCACGTCACAGTGGTCGTTTTGGGCTATGCGTTGAGTGAATTAAATGTGCTACGTTCATTACAGTAAATGTATCATCCGAGTATATTAAAAGTAAAACGGCTTAAAAAGCTATTAAAAGCTATGGCACAATGATTTTGATTCAACTACCAACTGAAGTAGTCCCGGTGCTTTGGCCACGTGAAATAAGTTCACTTTTTGTAACACTATGGCCCATTAATAAAAATCCAAAAGCAGTTCCCTTCCCTACTTTGCTATACACATTTTATATACACATATGCGAATGAATAACAATGATTAATCTATATGAATGTAGTATTTACAGTTCCAGAGATACTCACAGTCTCTTCTTGTCCACGACTCTCTTCACCCTTATGGCCCTCTGCTCAGAGTACAGCTTACACACTTCTAAAAACAATTACAACCAACATTGGGTTAACTTGTTGTAGGGGTGTTGATCATCTCTTCAGAATAATATATTGGTATGAAATCTATCCTGTCATCAAACATATCCAGACACTTGTCACCATTGGTCTATGTTAAGTAAAGCACTATCTAGTACATCTACTTGAAATGAACACAACATAACAAGAATACAGGGGGCATGGCAAGTATGTCTAATCTAGACCATCTCCATGATCCAGATGTTCCCCTGACTACATACTCTGAACAGTAAAATCTAGGGGCCCCATTGGGAAAACCAAAGTCCATAATCACTTTTTTTCTTTTCTTTGAGGATCATATTTTTGACCAGACCATTTAGATCAAAAAGGAGTGGAAAAGGCTGACCTATCAATGGGAAACTCACCTTTTAAATACATCTCGATGAGGTCTAGAACCCCCCTTCTGTGCTCCTTTATCTGGGCTGACAACACCTGCTTATCGGCTGTAGGGGGAAGAAAACACTGACTCGAAATTGTCTGGCTCCTTTAATCAACCATGATTGTCAGTACAATATAACACCCTCCAAAACTTGTTCCTGATTTTTTATCGAGTGCATAGTGAACACATCCAATTTTAAGTGCCCTGCATGATGGAAGTCATGTAGGCAAGAGACAATTTGTTGTGAAAGATAAAGTGCGCTCACACGCTCCTTGCACACACCTTCAGTGCGTAGCTGCTTGATGGCCTCCGAGCAGGTCCTCATGAAGATCTGGGCATCCTGGTCAATCTGGTCTCGCTCATTGTCCGTCATACGTGTCAGGTCTGATGAGATGAGACTGTGAACAGACACACAGTCAACTCATTCAAAGCCTCGGAAAGATACATACTGTCTCCATAGTTGAATGAAAGCCTAATGTCTCTCTATGCTAGAAATGTATGTCTGGTAATTGGTGTCAGTAATCCAATCTCTCAAAAGTACACTTAGGAGCAGTAAATAACCTGTCCTGTCACTTCTAGCTTCTGGTCTGGGAAACCCTTAAGGGTGACATTTTAACTAGGTCAGCTAGGCAACAGCTTGCAACTTTCTATTGGGAGAGTGGAGTTGAAGTGGAAATGTTGGTAAAACGAAAAACTATTTATGCAAATATGTTTCAATAAGTTACATCTTACACCCATGTAAGATGCTAGTTTTCATGATAGGCAAACAGAGAATTGTACTGTGCTAGTCAAGTGAATGCCATTATTGACTTTGCACCAGTTGTAAGTTTTCCAACTCACCTTCCGGCATTCACATAGTCTTTCCTGTGCTGGAGAAGAAAGTCTTTCAGCTTGGTAATGTTTGAGATCTGCCAAAATGAAGGGAAAATATTAATTACATTCAGTATGTGTCTGGTTCATCATTGTGCTTATGTGTGTGTCCCTCTCTATGCAGTTTCTGCTAGGAGTTGGTTCCTCTTCTAAGGCTTGGATCTGTCAACAAAGCTTAAGAAAGCTAAAGAAATTCGCTGGCTCAGGAAAAAAAATACTTTTCTCTAATGTCTTTCAAAAGGCCAGTATAAACGTGTGAATTTGTATTTATTGACCGTGACATGCCATTCTAAATACATGCATTCCCATCTGCATGAATTTAGAATGTTTGCTTTTTAACGTTAATTTAACTACAGGACATACCTAAATCAAACAGGCAATTTCCTTGTCAAATAACTTGTGTAAATAAAATGTTGAAGTCCTCTATATAGGTCTCTGACTAAGGAATCTTAAATAAATCTGAAATTCATAATCGGTTGACTATTTACCACAGGTAAAATGTCCAAGAATATGTGTGCATAAGTAGCCCAACAGGAAGCTTCATTCCATCCAATATTTGCTCCTGTAATTTGGTTTAAAAAGACAAAATTGCATCCCTGTCCACAGAGTGGTGCTGGAAGGATAGACATGTGAGTGAGGGCACACACACAGGCTAAGTTTTAGGAAGAAAGAAAATAGAGGGAGACAGAATCCAGGAAAGCCAGGGATTGAAACAATGACACAAGGAGTTTGATTGTGGCTCATAGCACCCAAGATAATTTTGGTAACATAACCACCGCTGTCTCCAACCTCGTCTGTTTTGTTTTGCTACCAATGAACATAATTGACAAATTGACATACCACGACCTAGTCTCAGGCCTCAGATGGCATGTCTAAATATACAGGCATGAAAAGAGACAAGAATGGTTCTTGGTCTAATATGAGTATGAGACAAAGGTGAAAGGTGATTTTTTTGTACTTGAGTAGACATGAAGATAAATAAGCTGTCAACATTGAGCTGTCAACATCTGCCTGGTTGCCAGTCTGCCAACGTTGGACCTAGTTGACAGTGAATATCAGTCCCCTTTGACAGACAACAGGGAGTTCCTGGTCCCTTCCTGTCCATCCATCTACCGGCTGCCCTGTGATGCTGCGCCGATCACACACCTCCAGCCCTGTGGCTACCACTGCTTAAACTGACATTCGACAACTCTGACCGGAGTTGAATTTTGTATTTCAACATCCACTGGCACTTTTCGTTTTTCTACTCCTGATGTATGTTTAGCCTGTGTTCTGCAACTCTCTGCGTTCACTCACCATCTCTGGAGGAAGGGATCCATCACTGAATTGATACCAAGGTTTCTTCAATTTTTTTCTCAAATGTGTTTCTCAAATTTCTCAAATATACAAATAACAATTGATTTTATTTGAAATAAAAAGAATGCTGCAACTAACGTGAAGTGTATCTCCTGTCTTCGAAAGCAAATAGAGGTACAGAGTTGCTATATGTTGTAAGTGAAAGGCTGAGTGAGGTGGGGCTTTGCCCTCAGGTGAACTCTTGTAATAATACAATCATTAGGTCAAAATGTTAATCGTTGTTCTGAGCACTTGAGCTCCTGGAGGTTTGAGAGCTTTTCACATGGTTGAAATGTATGAGGAAGATTGTATTGTCAGAGCAGCGTCTTTTTTGGCTCAAGACTAACACCATCTCAAATGACCTAAACGCAGTTCACAGACTCTAATTATTATACTTTTGTAGACTGTAAAACTGATTGAAAAGGCAATATTATTTTTTCAGTACAATGACACACTATTGCCTCACAATGTTGCCAAAAGCAAATACGCTATAATTTCTTGCATATACTGTATACAAGTGCAATATTTTCATAAAATCGTTATTAGGTACAGGTCCAAAGCTCATTGCAATGAGACCCCCCCTCTCCATCCAACTCTTCGCAACATATCTCTACCACCAACAGGTGGCAGTAGCTTCACATTATTGGGGCCCACCGGCTAATAAAAGGCGTAAAGGAAAGAAGAAAATTCAAGAGTGCTGCTGTAGGGGCTTGAGTCATCTCCTGTGTATACACAGGGGCTCAAATTCCCACTGCAACCTCAAGGGTTTGCAGGGGGTCATTGGGATCAATTGCTCTTGTAACCTAAGACTCTAAAGAGCGAGTAATACCCAAACAATGAGGAAAGGGGTGGCCCTGTGCTTGCTGCCGGCTGTAAGAATGTGAGTGTGTATATTGTGCTTGATTGAAGGTGTATGTGTGCATGTGTGTGTGTGTGTATGAAAGATCTTAGTGAGGCAGGAGGAGACAGTCTGCCGGGCTACATCTAATCTCATCATCATAATCAAGGACCCCCACTTTAGCTCCTAACTTTCTCCCTACCCTGCAGCCTATACAGAGCACAAACAAACCATCAGTGGGAATTATTATGAGGTGGAAAATAAATAAGGGCGTAGCCAGGAGATTTTGGGGGTTTGGATAGATCTTTCTTTAGCTTAAAACATTGATAATGACTGGCCAGCAGCTTTTTGGGTCCTTCAGCTCTGACCATTGTCTATCTATTTTCAAGGTTCCAAGGCAAACTATGTTTAACTTAAGAGAGTCATGCCACATGTTGACGCTATTATGGTGTTTACGTCTCAATCACACAGTTTTGTTTTCTGGAGTTGGGAGCTTTGGTCAGTTGCAACAAGAGTCAACAACTTAGGACCACACAGAGCACTTAGTTGAAATAGTGAATGAAAGTATGTGCACTCCTCTGCTTGTCACTACAATCTCCTGAAGACTTACGTTAATTTAAAGAAAAAATGAGAGAAGATAATATTTGGCCAATACATTGCCCAATCATAGCCTTGTGTACATAAAATCTGTGGCCAAAATTGGCACTCTATCTGCATTTTATTCAGTCAGGGTTCGGGCTGATTAACGTAAAATAATTTTAGGTAATTTTGTATTTTATTTTTTGCCCCAGTCAGTTCAGTACATTTTGCTAACTTCTCAAGGATTTGCGAGGAAAATTGACAAAGCACCAGATTGACCAATCAACAAGCTGCATCAACTGCTATCGTTTGCTGGCAATAAAATGCTCAGAAATCTCAAATGATGTGCCACACACTTGATTGAGACTATATTGAACATATTTAAACTACCTAGCTACAGTATAACAAATATTCCCAGTGTAGGCCCAGATGTACTGAAAAGAAGTCACACCAAACAACTTATAAAAAATGAAGTTGTTTGCTTCAAACACTCAATAACAATTGAGTGCTTATAATAATAAATACTAATAGACAATAATACTTTTTCAACAGAAAAGGCCAAGTACTTTTTTCTTTTCTTTTTGTGTTGTCAAAATACAGAGCTTGATTTTGGTCGCATATGCTCCCGAAATTGTGTCTTTGCAACCTCAAAATATCTTTGGGAGCATTGGTGTGAGTGCAAATAATTGTTACGGTGTAACCTGTTTGTATTTCTTTACAAAACGCTCACTAATCGCTAAAATAGTAGGAAAAGTTATCCCTTACTTCTCAGCATGAGAAATATATGGTATTGCATGAGACTTGAGAGCCCTGCATCAGCGTTACAGACTACAGAAAACAGTGAAATCTAGAATACATTGTATCAGGGGTCGAGCGATTATCGGTGTGGGCGATTATCGACGCCGTTATTAAGCATTTTTATGGTTATCGGTATCGGTCATTTTCAACACCGATTTGCCAATATCTTTTTTTCAAAAACATTTTTTCATTATTTGTTCATTTGTTGCTTGTTGTGGTTTACATTTACTTCTGCAGACACGGTCAGTCATAGACAACGGTGAGTCAGCTGTAAAAGTTGCTCCCGGCAACGTTGTGGTAAGTTTGAATGCATGGCCGCCATGTGCGGACGTTCTAGACTCCGCCGTAAGACATCTAGTCTTTATATATATCTACAGTATGAGTACGCCTATCAGAAAACAAATATGGAGATCGATTTTCCCAAAATAACGTTTGATTTAATCTATGAATCGTCTGATGACGAGAAACAAGATAGGCCTAATACATTCAAGCAGGAGGAGAGCGCATCTGTGTCCAGGTGCATCTCCATCATCTCCATGATCTGGACTCAATTGAAAGGAGCCGACATGAAGCTAATACGGTGAAGCAAACGTTGTGGTCCGTTAACTGTTTTAAAACATGGCTAAATTGGCTAACACTAACATGGCTAACACTCATGTTGGTTACGTGGCAACCAAGACATTGACAATGGAACTATTGTTTTTGTTGCGGAGAAACAATGGTGAAATAAACCTTTTTTTAATCAATAACTGCGTGTTTAAATGATAATTGGTTGACTATAAAATTGTTTTATAAAAGCAATATAGTACTCAGAGTTGATGCCTGCGTCCGAACACCACCCGTGGAAATATCCCTTACCTACCCCACTCGCACAAGTACTAACTATATTGCTTAAATAAGGGACGCATGCCACAGCGGGAAGGGGGGGGGGGGGGGGGGTGATGACCACAGGCCCGATGACGTGCCAGTAGTGGTAAATCACAACTTAAAAAAATATTACGATTGATACATGGACATTATAAAAAGATATCTGCTATTGAAATCAGTGTGAACAGATGCACTCAGTCTCTCTTTCACAACTCAAGTGGTCATATCGTGGCTTAGGGGTGTCACGATACCAAAAAATCAGTAGTCGGTGCCAATACCAGTAAAATAACACGATTCTCGATGCCGATTTCAATACCACGTAAAAAAAAATGTTTTTCTAAGATTCCATGTACTTGAACTTCTTTATTAACCCGTAAAGGAGTAGCGGCGCACATCTGTGATCGTTCGAATGCGGGTCTCACATATGCAATTTCGAACATTCCAACTGAATATTTTCCGATAGACAAAAACTATGCAACAAACACTTTAGTATGGCTTAAAAATGTACTAATGAGAAGGCTAATAAGTAACACTAGCATGGTAGTAGAATTGCTACAAGTATTATGCTAGCTAATTTAGCCCGGAAGCTAACGAAAGCTAGCTAGCTACCGTTTCGGATAAATAACTTGCGCTGTGTGGACCGTCGGAAATATTTAGAACTCACACGTCTAAAATACTTGAAAAATATCAACACACCTGATTCAAATAAATGGGCCTGATAACGACCCATTCATTTGAATCAGGTGTGTTGGAGAAGGGAAACGTCTAAAACATGCAGGGCAGGGGGTCCCGAGGACCAGGATTGAGAACCACTGCCCTAGATCCACAGGCAGTGACTAAATTAGCCTATTTGCTCTTCACTCCGTGTGGTGCTGGGATTAGCATTTACTGTGCTAGCATTTACTGTGTGTGTGTTATTCTGGCTAGTTTTGTTTTTACTGGCAACATCCTGACAATGCTCGTCCACAAATGCCCTAATAAATGCATAGAATAGGGTTCGCTTCTCTTGCTCGGCAACCTGCTTGCGCTGCAAGGTATCTCACACTGCCTTGCGGGGCCTGTCACGTGACTTCCATTGAAAATGAATGTCAGGCAAAATATAGGTCTACCGCCCCCACTGAAAAAATCCTAGGGGAAACACTTGTGAACACCGCACCAATTTTGGGATTGGTTGTTATGGGGGGTGTGGCCAAGGTGGGCCAAGTTCCTGATTGGGTGGAGCCGGACCTGACCCAATACCATGTATTGTCTTGTCTCAAGCTGATTGTATCGTCACACCCCTACATATCTGTCAAGTAATTAGGGCCAAAAAAGCTCAATATAAATTATGTGAAAGTACACTCGCAGTGTGGAAGAACATTCTCATTGCTTCTTCAAAATTCAACTATACTGGCAAAAAAGTGGGGATGCTGAACAAAACAGTGTTTAGTTTGCAGAATCCCTGGGTTCCCTCTCATCTCAGAATATCTGGGCTCAATTGACGGGAATTCAAACACGTCATCAGACTTGCTCTGTGTTTCAAAATCTATGATAAAGTTATGAGAATATACCAGATTATCATTTCCAAATAAATCTCCATACCCCTCCATTTTAGTAAAGTGCTGGCTGACTGCCGCACCTTTGAGGGATACCTTCTGGGAACAGCCAGTATGACTGCAGAAATGCAGAGGCCAACATTATTTTCGACACAATATTTAAATATTTTGAAGCAACCGCCTCTAATTGAAACTTGATATGGCTGTGGATGCTGTTGTGAGCATTGAAACTGAGATCACAGCAACCCAAACTGACCCCTAGGAGAACAAATTATTTCTACCAACCCAACCAAACCTGTATATACTAGCCTTTTTGTAAGTTAACTTCTTAGCTTCAAAATATGTCAAAGTTTCTAATGTTTTGAATGAAGAAAGAATTCATCAACTTTTCCCCTTTTTATCTCTTTTTGAGGAACGTCTTTGGGAAATAGGAGAGCCCTGCATGTCTTGAAGGGCACACATCTGTTGTACATTATGTGCAGGCCGTCAACATTGTTACTGGGGACCTAATTTAATATTTTCTGTGTTTTGATCTTCCACCTTTAATCACTGGCTCTTGGGAAGGATCGGCTTTCCCAGAGAAATTGTTTGAGAGCCGAAAGAAAATGTTATTGCAGCATGTTTATGGAATCATACATGCAAAGAGAGGGCTCTTGCAAAAAACTAAAATGCAACCTTGTGCGTTGCGCAGAGAGAAATATGGGGGGTTGAATAGTCGGATGAAAGCCACAACATAACTGTACACAGCCACGACATTCCAAACTTCCAATTTCAATTTCTTCCAATGTTGGTTTACCGAGACAGTTGCTGATGATATCTGTAGCACGGGGGTTGTGTCTTTTTTTTTGGGGGGGGGGGGGGGGGGAGCCAAGGAGGGCAGCCACCACAGACGAGGTTTAAGTTTCCTTGAATCAGCATCACCGTTTTATTAAACCACTACTTCCAATATCAACTTAACAAGGATGCATAGAAAGTAACAAAAGCATGGTTTTGCTGAGCTAGATGACTGAATGGATTTAAAGCACTGAAGCCCTTGAGACAAGTAGGCCTAGTTCCTCAATTTGAATCCTAGCCCTACATTTCACAGCCGTCAAGCTTTATTTGGCTACTCATTCTATAAACTAGTGGTTTGAAGAAGCCCATCTCTCCTAAATTCAACACCTTTAAGATAATTGTATAGGCTAATATGCAAATGTATAATACCAGTGATCTTTAAAGGGGTTATTGACTGCAAAACCGAGTTTACCTTGTCATAGTTGAATAACGACAGTTCGGTGGGTAAAATGGACATACAGTGAACCTCAAAGTCCATTGACACCTCTTTCCTATGCATATCTCACAAACTGCCGCTGTAAAACGGTCGGTTTCCAAAAAGGCTTGAACCTTTTTTGGCTCTGGTCTGTACCTTTGTCACGCCCCCCAAAAAATTTAAGACACTAGTTTAGCTGCGCGCTCTGTGTACTTCCACGTGAATTACAAAGAAGGAAGTTTGAAAGTTTTTCAAGGATATTGAAAATGGAACACGGTCGTAAATGCAGTGTTCCAGGCTGTACAGGGAATGCTAACACTTTTCATAGTCTTCCCAAGGAACCAAACACACGACGGGCATGGCTTATGTTTGTTTATGAGAAGATCCCTGTGAAGTTCAACACTCAATTATTAATTTGCTCGAACCATTTCACCAAAGACAGTTTTGAAAACCTTGGACAATTTAAAGCAGGATTTGCTAAGCTGCTGTTGCTGAAAATAGGTGCTGTTCCGACCGTATGCTCATCACAACCGCAAGCTGTAAGTATGATTTTGTCGCTAATAGTTATTAGCAATGCTAACGTCTCCTGTAGCTAGCATAGGTAGAATGTGTGATGATTTAGTTTATTGGCAATGGGGCTAACGTGATTTCATTTTACTGACTGTGTTTCAGACAAATAAATAACCTGTGTTGTCATGTAAATATACAATTCACGATGCATGTTTGGCTATGTTGCGTCTTTGCTCTGCAGCTTCGCTCGTTGTAAACCAACCAATCAGCGCGCAGCTCATCTATTCATGAGCATACCATAAAAGGGAGAACATCTCTAGCTTCATTCTAGGGCTATTTCACAGGGTTGCATTAGGGCGCATAGAACAGCACCCGGGCCATTTTCAGCCCAACCAATGTGTATACCCTATTCGGAGACCTTAAGGAACAGTGTGAAATACCCTATAAAATCAGTCAATGACCCCTTTAATTAAGGTCTTATTAAGGTCCTAAAGAATATAACTATACTGGCGTGAGTCAGATGTACTAGCTCTATAGTTTTTCTGTGTAGTTAAGTAAATGTAGAAGTTTAGGACTCAGTATTTGTAGCCAGCTAGTAAGACTGGCGTTAGAGCTAGCTACAGACAGTAGAGTTGGCTAGCTCTAACGAAATTGTGAGAAGACTCACCACTTCCTTCGCTTTGGGAGAAAATCCATTCTTCGTCTTGCTCCTCTTGAAAATGTCGTCTTTCGTAGATTCAATCCCAACTCCAATGGCCTTGTTCCTTGTTTTGACAGTTTTCACACTGGCTTTAAAAAGCAGAGTTATATCAACAGCCATGTCTAAGTAGTGAGATATGCTAGCTAGCAAAGTTTCCTGAGCTCCACTGTCAACAAAGACACGTCACCACAGAAACACGTCATACTCGTGCGACACACCTCACGTAGGGTCATCAAAACGATACCAACAAATATATGAGAGAAGATTAATGCAGCGTTTATTGGCCTAATATGAACTGATTTTATATTGTATCAAATGTTGTGCAAATGTGTCATATAAGTGGAAATTGCAGTCAAAGGCATTAGTATGACCTTCTAATATGTGCCTTTTAACGTTTAATTATCTTTTTTATTACCAAATATTTTTTTTTTCCGTTAAGCGTATAAATAAAATCCCTGTGTATGCTCTATGAAAACACGATTTAGAACTGTACTGAATTGAAGAGTATTAGGCCTATTACAAACTTAAGAAATGGCACGATAGCATTCTGGCTATTGATGGCATTTTCATCTAGAGTTCTCAATTTAAAATGTAAAGTTAACAACGTTAACAAATATTTGCTCTTGTCATTTGGGGTATTCACCAACATACATATAAGCTACAACACTAAAACTGTTCAATGCCAAGATAAGTAAGGCTAAAATGATATTCTGACCAGACTATAGCCATTTTAAATTTAGCAGACACTCTTATCCAGAGCGACTTACAGTAAGTACAGGGACATTCCCCGAGGCAAGTAGGGTGAAGTGCCTTGCCCAAGGACACAACGTCATTTGCACGGCCGGAAATCGAACTGGCAACCTTCAGATTACTAGCCCGATTCCCTAACCGCTCAGCCACCTGACTTTACATATATGTCTTATAAAACCTGTTTATTTGCATTTCACTTGTGTTGGCTTTTAGATGCCTATTCAGAGGGGCCCAAAGTGTTGAATAAAAATGTATTTGGTGTGTGGTTTGCTCATTTCCTTTGTTAGTGTAGCACCAGATGTTACAGTGGTCTCCTCTTCTGCAGACTCAGCTTTCTGAATGTTTATGTCAGTCGATTTTTCCCCATGCAAACTCTTGCCTGTAAAAATAGTAGAACCTTCATGAATAGAGTTTATTGCCATAGAACTGTGACAAGACTGGCTATTGGAAGCAAATGTGTCACTATATTATTATAACCAAGAATTCTAGCACCTAATAAATGTATTACATTCAAAAATACCGTAGAAATTAAGTGAGGTGATTCCATTAAATATACCTTAAATTAGTTACTTTCTGTATAATGTACAAATATTGTTTCCACACAAAAACATATTAAAATATATTAAAAATATATACATTGTTTAGAAATAAATGATTTAAAGCTTTTGTGAAATTGAATAATTAATATGTCTAAATAGCTTAAACCTAAACATATAATACTTCAGATAGATCTTCAGAGAAAAAAAGTATCTTTTGACAGGGAGGGGGGAATACGTATGTGATGGTATCTACTACCTCTCTGACAGATGAGTCATGTTGTTGCATGCCCTCTGGGCAGTCCACTTAACTTGCTAAAAAGGAACCCCTTAATCTCCACTTTCTCTTTGTTTGGATGATTATCTGACCTGACAGTTCTGACCACCTTATCTTCAGAGGACTCATCCATTGACTGTTTGATGTCACTTGGTTGTATCAAAGGCTCTTATCTCTCAAGCCAGAGGCTATATCCTTCTTCTGACTGTTTGGAATGGGGAAAAAAGAATCATTTGAGGGGTGTTTTGGATGTATCATTTGTTGTCTCATACTTTGTATCAATATTGTAGATGGGTAATTGGAGTAAAACAAAAACACATTTTGGACTGAAATGCAATTTAAAGTATATTTTCAGATGAATGTCCATTTGAGTCTATTGCAAATACTCTTAATAAATGTAAAGCTACACAATTATCTGAGGTAAGAATTATGACCTGACAGGGTAAAAAGGCCTTTTTAGTTTGATAATTCCACACCCTCAATGCTTATAAACAAACTATTGGTCCCAGCATAGTTCTGTCTACACCCTGTTCCATTGTCTGATAGGACTTTACTGGTGTTTGTACATTGAAACTTTAAATCATGACTCTACTTTAGTCCTGTCATATACTGCTAAAATTACACAAAAGAAAGAATAGAGACTCATTATACTACTGTCCGAAAGGTGTTGGGCACAGGACTCAGTACATTACAATTCACACATTTACAAATAAAAGTAGATTGTAAACTCCCAATACTAAATTTAAATGCAAAATCACGGGTCTAAGGGATATGAGCTAAAAAAATGAAGATTCAATTTCTCTTCTCTGCTATCTACTACATGTGTACAATCATAGTGTATTTTGAATGATTTTCTATCGTGATGAATGAAACAAAAGTTATTATAAATAACATCACTCAATATTAAAGTGAATCAGGGTACCTTATATGTTTTGTGCATGTGTCATGAAAGCTTGGGTACTGACAGATTGTCTTGCATATTCCCATTGTTTCCATGTCTGAGAGTATTTCAATAATTCTTCTCCTGAGATAACAGCTAGGAGCCGGTTTAGCACACAAATCATAATCTTTGCATGCTAGTTCATGAACATGCAAAATTAGCATGGAAAGGACGTGATGCTTAGCTACTTTTTGGAACAGTGTAACCACAGAACATCAATGTTGCAATCCCAACTTGGATTTTCTATAACGAAGTTGTTGCTACAAATACTTAATTTAAAATAAAAAAGGGTGATGGTCATTACAAATAGGCTACCGTATACACTCAGTTTATGTTTCTTCATTTTTTTGTCTTTAAAAGAAGTACAGAATTACAAATTACAAAATTATAGAAGCAACTACTCCTTTAACTGTATGGTATTTATTGGTGCCACCAAAAATGTAAACACATATCTGGAAATTATAATAGTTTTCATGATTGTAAATGAACATGTTCTGTACTTTTTATTTATTTATTAATATATATATTTTTAACAAAAACGCCATTCTCTTTTTATCTTTATTGAATAATACATTGTATGTAGGTTGCAATAGATATTGAATATAATTTAAAAAAAATCTAATTTGACTTTCTTGTTCTCTGAATTAGTTTTATATTACCCCTCACTACTTGTTCATTTTGACAAATGACTTAACCCTTTCATGCATGAATTATGACCACCTTAGTTTTGATTTTTTCCCCATGTGTTTTTAGGCCTCTTTAGGCATACAAAAACATTATTTATTTTATACACACATTTTTTATACACAATATTTTTTGTCCACTCAGGTGGACAGCATGCGCCTGGGTTGTAAAAAAATAATAAGTTGAAGAAATATGGATTAACCAAACCAATAAGAAAAATCATGTATTATGCTGTTAAAACTACCGTCACATTTTTACCATCTTTCTCAATGAAATATAAAGAATCTTCTGACTCCTCAGCCTCTCCCCTCTCCCTTTTTACCGTTATCAGATAACGACCCATTCATTTGAATCAGGTGTGTTGGAACAGGGAAATATCTAAAACATTCAGGACAGGGGGTACTTGAGGACCAGGGTTGAGAACCACTGTTGTAGGCCAGTGGTTCTCAAACCTAGTCCTTAGGGACATCCCTGCCCTGCATGTTTCCCCTGCTCCAACACACCTGATTCAAATGAATGGTCATTATTAGGCTTCTGCTGAGCTAGATAACAACTCAATCATTTGAATCAGGTGTGAGAAACATCTAAAACAGGGGTCTCCAACCCTGGTCCTGGGGAGCTACCTGCCTGTAGGTTTTAGCTCCAACAATCTAGCACACCTGAATCTAATAATTAGCTGGTTGATCAGGTAACTAGTGTAGAATAAAGTCAAATGAGTGTTGTTGGAGAAAAAACCAACAGGCAGGTAAAAAAAAACATATATCAAATTATAACACCCCAAAAAGTTGTTGCATATCAAGTATTTTCAAGAACATCAAAGTTGCAGTACTAGAATAAATCGTGGGTGACTTAAAGCCACTGACGCATGATGTCCAATTTAGTGGACAGATGATCAATCGTAATTTCCTCCCAAAATAAAAGCAATACTTCGAAGATTTTACAATAGCATTGCTCCTTAGTAGTTACTTTATGTTACAACATTTTATTTACCTACGATTGTCTACTTCTATAGAAGGATTGGCAAGATATTTATGCGCTAGCTAGCGTTTTTGAAAATCCGTCGGCCATCTTGGAATTTCTAAAGTTGTTTCACTTAGAACAACTGGCCAATGGGTAGCAGTGTATGGGATGACGCAAAAGCGTCCAATAGAGTGGCTGATATGCAACTAAACCACCAAAACCCATGCTTATACAAGAACAAGAGTTTTGAATAGCTGTCCACTGTAGTGAACACTATGCTTAAATTGAAAATATATAATAATGGTAATTGAAAATGAATTATCAAAATCCAGCAGAATTTATTATGGAAAATGTTATGCCCAAGCTGCAAGTAACTATCCTTGTTACAATTGTATTTTAAAAAGGTTGTTGTAAAAAAGGATTCTTAACAGCGGTACGTCTTCAAAACTGGACAACATTGCACCATCAATGGAAAGGGGATCCTCTTTGTGATTAAAGCCCAATAGAAAATTGCATGATCTTTTGCAAGTTCCTTATTCACATTCCAACATAATATGACGTTTGAAGCTCTTGAAGTTTTTTTTTTTGCAGTCCCAAATTATAGCTTTCATCAGACAACCATAGGAAAATAGCAACCTGACATCTTCAATAGCAACGTACTCAGTCATAGTCCATATAATTATCAGTAGACCTTGAGGATACTGTACTGTATGTTGGTGCACACCAGCTGTCCTGAGAAGGCATAATGCAAAAAGGTAATTGAACACTTAATTCTGACATATGGTACATACCTGTCCCCTCAGTATAGTAATTTATCTACAAACATCATAATCATATCTCGTCTTCAAAGGGACAATTATTTCTGCACCCATCTTCTTTTCAAATGTATCTCAAAAGTGGTAGAAAGCATTTTTTATCCTAAATATTGTGAAAACATTGCAATCTGAGTCAACAGTTAGATAGGATACCACGTTTTTTTGTGCATGTGTTTTTTTCACTAGTACTTGAAATTCTAAAATGTATAAATCCTCTTTGCAGTCTCATGAAACATAAGCTTCTCTGAAGGCCAACTCACTTTTTCAAGTGTCAAACCAGTCTTTGTCCAGTTGACTGCGGCAGCAGCTAATGTGCAGTGCCCAAGTAATGACCAAGTCCAGCTCATGAGCAAAGCCTAGTTCAGGTATAGCACCCAGGTAGTGCTGGTGATCTCCCTCATCAAGTACACCTGTGTTACTTCAACCCCATAGAACCATGACCAATTACACAGCAATATAATATATGTAGCATTGATACATGTGTACTCAACCCCGGTTGTTGTATGATTCTGTGCTGCTTCTGCCCTCCACCATCCCCATCTCCTTCTTTTTGTCTGTATTTTTTCAGATTTTTCAAATTTTCACCTTGACACAATAGTCAGAAAAGGAAAAAATAGGTTGAAAATAAATTATTGTAAAGCCATTCAAATTTACAGGGGGCTTGGTGACATTACGCATGGGTTTAACAATGTGTTTAGGGTCCAGCCAGACAAAACAAACTTAAAGTGCTGTAAAACTGACTTACTGACTTAAGACTGGGAAGTCACCGGAATACTCTTTGCATCAAAATGCCCAAAACAATACCAGACAATGGCACTTCCTATAAACAAATGGAGGCCACTAATTTGCATTTATGTGGTTTATCAAATTTTATACCCCGGGCTTAGAACAAGGTCAGTACTTTGGGAACAACTTGATGGACCCAGATACGTGACTGGAACCATATAATGTTCGTTGAAAGTACCTCATCTAGTGACAATTTACTGTTGCACATCTATCTGAGATTTGCTCTGTCTCATGCCACAGTTGTTCATGAAAGACAGTAATCGGAGAAGGTCAGTTAGTTGCTAGTCCAATAACAAAGTGATTGTAATTTGAAAAGTACATGTGGGATCTGAGGAGAAAATGACTTTGCCACCATACAATTCAATTACATATAATTACAATCATTCAGCTTTGTAAGATAGTTCATTCAGTTGATCAATTCATGGCATGAACATTTATTGTGATGTCCTCTTTTTCTTTTCTTCTGACACTTTAAGTTCAGAGTTGCCAATTATGTTATCTTCAATTTTACATGGAATAAGCAACCCCAAAAGTCACTATCCAATAATAACCAAAATCTTATGCTACTGTAACTTTTCAAAAACCCAAACTGTTTACTGAGTGCTTATCTTTACTAGACAAACCATAATAACTTCCATATCTGGAAAATATGTTTTCTTTCATTATGAGTAATAATCAGGTCAAGTCATTATTGGAGGAATGCTATTTTGGGTGTGCATGTGTATCTTCCTTTTTTAGTATTCTTCTTTGAAAAAAAAAAAGATCCTATACTCTTTTTTAAATTTTAATATTTGCAAGAAAGGGTAGAATTTAAACATTTAGTATTGAAATAAAAACACACTCAGCAAATACCAGTATATGTTAGTATAGGGGCTTGAGATTGTGGAACAGTGGTTTGTACTATATCATAACTAAACACTGCAGATCCTGTGTGATTTACAGTCACTTCTTATTTTATGTAGCACTCTCTGCGTGTTTTTCTGTTGAAATATAGTTCCCTTAACAAGACTATATAGACGTGGGCCATGAGAAGACTTTGAAATGAAGCAACCCCTGAACCAGAAAATAATCAGGGGACTTAGACATGGCACTGTGGCCGGAAATTCACTGTGAATATTGGTTTCAACCATGACCGTTTTGGAACTTGCCTTTTTGGCTTTCACATAGATTTTTGTGTGCCCCCTTCCTCTCCCTCTTCTCTTATTGTATGTTACAAAGTCAATTTGGGATATTTCTGACCTAGAATCTGATGAGAGACTTCTCTGTTTTCAAAAAAGCTAACGTCAGGGAAAGACTAATTGATGTACACTTACTATCTAGACCTGTGGTGAAGCTTTCACTTTAACATCCGGGGAATGGTTACTTTTCAGCCTGTCCAGGACAAAAAAAAGTAACTTTTTTTATTTCTTGAAACATATATTTTTTTGCTATTCCTCCTCATCTTTCAGCTTGGAGAGGCTTTTTAAAATCTTGGCCAAGTCTTTTCCACAGCTTGTCTTGATTACTAAGTAGACTAGAAAGCCATGGTTGGATGAAACCAGGTCTCTCTGGTTGCCATTTCCCTCCCTTCATGTTTTGGTGAGACAGCTCTTTTGGTGACAGGGTCCTATAGTTTGTGAATGCTTGAATATGACAAATATGATTAATTTGACAAAAGATTGGCCTCAGTTTAAAAAAATTGAATACAAATTATTGACAGGCACTGTCAAATAAAGTGTGGATGCTCAGCTACTCCACAGCATGTTGATATACCCTTTATTTCCCTGGTAAGGTGTAATGATACAGTAAATCCATTTTCCTCCCATTTCTTCCAAGCTTCAACTTTTGTTTTCCCCCCAACATTGTCAATGTATCCCTACAGGTTCACCAGAGACAACACAACATTTGGTATGTATTGATAATGGGTAAAAACTGAATGGTATGATTGAGAAGATGAAATGTTTATGGACCCAAAGAATGATACATGTATTGACACTGAGATTGACTAATGTACATGTGAATGACACCGTGTACTCACCAAGGTAAAAAAAAAATTCACTGAACTGACTAATCCCATGCTTTTTCATTATAAAGTTACCATATTGGAAACATACAACTGGGTTGACTGTTTACGAACGTAAAAATATTTCTTCTTCTCCCGCTGCCCTTCCAAAATGATTTGACACTGTCTGCCCACCCCTCACCTGGTGGATGTTCAATCAATGAGAAACTGTAACACTGAGGTAACAATACAGCTAGCATCACCTGTCTAAAAGACATGGCTTATTAAGTTAACAAATGTCATTTAATGTCATTTCAGTCAGGTGGTCCATTTAATGGAAGTGCAGCTCTTCAAGGCATTTCATGTCAGTTATCTGACATTCGTTCATGTTTATCCCATTGAGAATCATTAGGAAGGTGTTTAATAAAACGGCCTCGGGTCAATAACAGATAATAAACGGTCTCACTATTTCATGGAATTCCCTCTCACAGCTCTTTGAACATGATACCTAGCTCAACCCCAGATTCTAGACATTCCTGCATATTTACGTCAACAGTCACTATAAAGTTTCCCCTCTCTGCTCTCTTTGAACGGTCACTTATCTGATCACTGGTGTGCTTCTGTATTGTATCGCCCCCCAATTGCTTTCCAGGCAATTAGTACAGTCAAACAGAGCAACAATCAGTCTCAAGCTTAATGCACTGCAAAGCTCTGGTAGTAAATACCAACTGATACTCAAAAGCATTGTTATTTAAAACACCAGTGGCTCTGGTCTTTGTGCAAAAGAAAGCCTTTTAAATGGCAGGCCATGCGAAAACACAACTTGTTTGTGCCAGGAATAAAGGCCAAAGGGCTTTTTTTCCTTTTAAAGACAGATTATAGCTAAGTGAGTCTATTATTATCTGAACAGATTGTGTTTTATGGAGTAATGTGGCTAGGTCGCGGTACAGACTCTCGAAATGCCACATTTTCTGTGCTGAAAAGGAGACTGATGATATCTTTCTTTAACATCTTTTATACTACTGATATTGTTGGCTAACATTCAGTTTTAAACAATTGCTGTATCACTTCTATCTGACCTACAAACCTGATTTTGTTGGATAAACAGGGTGAAAACACCTAAGAACAAGCAAAACATTTCTAGATATTCAACACAATCTATCTAATTCTCTGGATAAGAGCGTCTGCTAAATGACTAAATGTAAATGTAATTCATTTATCCATGTACCTAAAGGAAGTTGTGAAAATGAATACATATAAATGTTTTATATAAAAAAATATGAAGCGTAAAATAAGCTAACAATGACAATCTCACAGTGTGCATTTGGCAACAGTAAAGAAAAGTAACCTAGCTACTCAAGGATCAAAGACCATGTCAAAAGAATGCCAAGCAAAAAGATAAAATGCTTGTATGCAAATCAGCAGCCTTTGAGCCTACACAGGACCATGTGAAAGTATGCAAGGCAGCGTAAAGAATCACAGGCACATCAAAAGCATGGGAACTACAGTTTCCTAGTGGTGGTGAGGGCCACCCTCTTCAAGACGCTTTCAAACAGTGTTTTACACAGAGAGAGAGAGAGAGAGAGAGAGAGAGAGATGAAGAGGGCAGAGAAAAAGAAAGAGAAAGATTGGGAGGGAGGGTTAAGAGAGGGAGAGAGAGGAGGTTCAGCTAACTACCATTGGGGGGAGACAGGCGCCTTGCTGGAGACAGGGGTGGGGGTGAGCGTGGGGGGTGAGCGGAGATGGATGGAGCAGCCCCATGCAGGGAGTGCGTCTCGGAGCCCTGTCTCTGACTCCTTCGTGCTCCTGTAAGCACAGAGGGAGTGACAAAGGCACCCCCCGCCACCACCCCAAAATTTGCCTTGCTCCCTTATTCCTTTCTGTGCTTTTTCTCATGAGCTGTCTGGTGACACCTGATCCTCACCCCCCCCCCCTTTCTTCTTCTCCCCCTTCTTCTACCCCTCTCCCTCTCATTAGGTGCCATTCTCACTTCAAAGTCGGCCCATTATCAGCCCTCTCTGAGGGCAATTAGGAAGGGGTGGCTTTGAGCGGCAGGCACGGACACGGCATTATGGGTACTCATACCCCCGTCCCTGCACTTTGTGGAGGCCGCCAGGACAGTGATGGAGAGGAGATGCAGGCTGGACTTAACCTCCTTCTCCCAAAGTTATGAGGGGGGCTGCATTTGGATGAATGAATAGAAGGGGGTTGGGGACTCACAATGGAACAGAAAGGGAGAACTCGCGCTCCAAGCGAATGTCTAAGCCAATGTTTACGTGCATGTCTCTAGATGGTTTGAGCTTGTTAGAGTAGAAGAGGGGCATGTGTTGTCATAGTACTGCTTGTGGTTTGATGAGAGCTGTTGCTGTAAGTCAACCAAGTAAACCATGTGGCTACTAAATCCTATTTCAAATGTGTTTAAAAGTGTAATAAACCCTTACATGAATGTTTATAAAATCAATATAAGGACTCTCATAAACAATTTATTATTAAAATGAGCAAATAACAGAAAATACAAGCTAGTAAATTACTGGGAAAAGCCTGAGACAAGAAGTCTCAAGTTTGGCAAGTGGAACTGCTTTATAAAAACTTTAATGTCCCTTTATGAATATGCACGAAACACAAACAAAAATACGTTGTCATCAACAAATATGGGACTATTTTCCATTAGACTGCAGTTTCACTTTCTTGCTAGCGTCATGTGGAAGCTATGCAACAGAGGCCCTTGGAGTTGAGTGTTATATGGGTTTGAGAATGGCGGTTTGTGTAAAGTCAACTGGATGGCTATTACTGTAGTTTTGCTGTCAAAGTAATGAAAAGGGTTAACAATAAAGTGCACAGTGAAGACAGCTGCGTAGCAAGGGAGACCATTGTTAAAGGGAGAAATTATATATGTTTCTTAAACATGAGTGATGAATGAAGTATAGCGGAACAGTATGGGGGGAGGTAGCACAAACACATTTAATTGCATGCAAATCATTCACTGTGACCATTTTGAAGAGGCAGGAAGAAATTGTCAAATAGTATGTGACATGTGCTTGTTTGGAAAACCTTTAATTTGTCTTCTCTGTTGCTTAACTTTTTTTTACATACAAAGTAGCACAGTCTTTACATTTCAGTTTTGTACCGGTATATCTGATTTCCACATCTAAACCCATCTTTCTAAAGCTTTTTTAATACACAAATATTGTTGGCATTAAACATTAAGTATGTTTACAAAACGTTTACAAATACCTTTTTCTGCTTATTTCTGATGTGGAGGAATGGTGGTGTCATCATGGCAAACTCATTTAGTCATTCTTTGATGCTCCCCCTAGTTAACCACCTCCCACTGGGCAGGGACATCCTGATTGACTGAACTTGTCAGCAGGAAGTCTTTTCTAACTCTCTGCTTAGTCATAATATGTCGTGTGTGTGTATGTGTGTGTGTGTAAGCATCAACTGAGAGAAAAAGAGAGGAAGAGAGGAAGAGAGAGGAAAAGAGAAAACATGACAGAGCAATCCTCAAGACAGAGCTAAACTTAACATAGTTCATTGTTCCTTCAAGCATACTTTGGCACTATGCCCATGGATTCAAAGCAAGCATAAAGTTAGCCGGGAACAAAGTGCATGCCCCCAGGTGATATGTGTAACCAAGAAGACTAACAGTAATAATAGGAATTAGGGGTAATTACTTGTAGGTAATTACCAATACTAACTATCCCGATAAAGTCATTCACATAGCCTTGAAGGGATTTTTACACTGTCATTTAAATGTGGTGTGGAATCAGGTTTGACTTAACCCTGGTGTCACGACATCTTAATTACAGAGTAAAAAGCTGGTTGGTGGTTGGGGTTTTAAATGACCTTAATTACATCTGAGGTAACAAACATCTCTTGAAACAATATAATTAATGTGGCTCTACCTGCCAGTATTTTCATATGTATATTTATTGCTCAGGTTAGGTCACATACAATGCTCTCTTCCTATGTAACTATAGAACTCAAATAATTATTCAGTTACCTATGAATTGTTGAAAAAATATGATTCCATTGCAACTCAACAAAGTGTGGTCCCAGTTCTATATCGCACACACTCACATAATCACATTTCACCCACTATCCTCTTCAGTGGTGTCTGGGTTTGTGTCTGTGAGAGTGTTGAGGGGCACAGCTTTTTTTCGTCAGCCCCCCCCCCCCCACACACACACACACACACACCTCCCACACCCCCGCTCCTCCAAGTCTCCAAACACAAAACTGTGAAGTCCTAATGAGTCATAATCCCCACTCCCCATTCTACCCCCAACCCAGCCCTTGCTAAAAATCAAGAGTCAAACAGTGTAATTGACCTGGCTCTTGACAGCACGTTCCAAAGATTAGGCAAACACTGGTAATTGCCCCTGAGATCAGGTTTTGTTTTGACTGTTTGTCGTTCTCTCACAGCCACGTCCACTGATGTGGATTTGATCTCCTGGCACTCCTGTAGTCCCTGACTGCAGCCCTCTTTCACTCCATACATCGCAAAGCTCTCTGTGGAGAGACAGATGGTTAAGGGTGCGCCGACATGCTAACTGGGAGGTAGTCACAATGTTGTTAAGGTAGCAATATGACACTGTAAATGTGAATGTGAATTAGCAGGCAATTACTTGGTGACGTGTGAGCAGGCTATTTTGGTGAATGGTTATGTGTCAGTATTCTGAAGAGACATTCTTTTTCTTAGAAACAAGAAAGTGGATTTGACGTATCATTCAAAATGTACATTCATTCCTGTTCTCTTGAAACGCATGGCCACTTAGACACACATCGCTCATATTTACACAATAAGTATATACTTTGCGTATGATGCTTTGTACTTCCCTGGTGAAATAAGGATTTGTTTCATGTGAAATATGTGACTAAACATACTGTGCTATCTATCTGTCTTTAAATCTTCAGTACGTGAGAAGGAGTCTTTATATTCTCACCACTTTCATTCATTAAAAAAAAAAAAAAAATGCTGCATAAGGCCCCAAAATATAACAATACATTATCACATCCTGGAACCATTTGGAGATTTATGTAAAAAAATGTACATACAATTTAATTGTTACATGCTGGTTAGTGAACTTAGGGAAAAATAACTATTTCCAAAGGGCTTTTCTGTTGCAAACAAATCTTGTACAAGCGAGTGCACTGGTGTTCTAACAACAGTTCATATTTGTTGCTTGATTGTCCAGTAAATTGCAAGCACTTACTAAGCTTACAAGTGTACTCACATGGTATATATAAGGCCTCTAGTAGGTCAAAATAAAATATATAAGCCAAATCAGTAAACCATAAAATAAAATAAAAATGAAAAATAGAAATCTTCTCTTTAAGGTTAAAGTCTCGTAAAGAGCAAGGTATTGTAGCAACCACAAAAGTGATTCTAATTTATTTTCAAGACCTCGCAAACACCTTGTAATGACCTCATAGTACCCTTTTTGATACAAAGGCATACATTATTGTGCAAATGTGTACACTGGGATTTGACTACCAATAAGATATTACAATAGACAACATTATTTCTATGGGGCAGAAATTGATTAGGCACAAAGGGATACAGTAAGTAATTATCAGTCCTCTTTCATCTATTGTGTTGTGAAGTTCTGAAGTCATTAAGGAAGGAGGGGGTTGCAGTGTTAGTTATAACACACTCTGAGAATATCTTCTTGCGAGTATCTTTCAAAGGCATACTATCCCTCCCTGAATAGTCCCTTGATGCAGACTAAGATTTTCAATTAATACAAACATTGCATTTACTACTGTAGCTGTAGTAATCAATTTGCCAATGTATATTTCACCATATCAAGTGACTGGTTTGTACAGTGTATAAAGGTTAAAATAGATAAAAGAACCCTAATCTTCAAGCACCATCATTCAATCATTCAATACTGGAGGACGAACCATTGTAATGGATGAAGACACAAATGTAACAGTATCATAAGATAGTAATAGGCACATATACAATAACAAATGGAAAAGTCACATCATGTTTGTGTACTATTTTTTACTCTTACAGATTACAGTTCTAAATGGTTAAAGTCCTTTACAGTTAGTTGTAACACAATTTGCTGATGTTCACAAAACAATTCCTGTCATGACAATTGATCGAAGATCATTTCAGTAGGCAGCCAACTTTGACCGTGCAGATCAAAACAAAGAAGGCAAAATTTCCTATGGAAGCAATCAAATGATCTGCTTTTCATTTCCACCCCTGAGTCACCTGGAAGGTTTTTGTAATAAAAGTCACTTTATCCAAATTGTAAGACCTCAATTATTGTGGATTTACTGTTATTAGAATGATTGCTCAAATGAATCACGTTTGTAAACTCAGGTCTATGGGTTAAAGAGAAGGTTGACATTTCTCACAATGGAAACGCAAACTGTCGGGGTTTTAGTTGCCCTGCCTGTTCAACACATCACAGACCTTTTAGCCATCCTTTTTCTTTGTGGATTTTGATATTGGCAACTTTGCAAAACTTTTCAAAGTTTATATAATAAGTTATATAAAAAACGGAATCACAAAAAGATACAAAAAAAATCCTCAAAATATTTAATGAAAAGAAATAAACATAAATAACTCCACACTGAAAGTAAAGTAAACTGGTCATTTTGTTCGAAGTACCCATATTGATTAAGTACATTATGACACTGATTCTATGACCTTATTGGTGGTTACTTGTGGTTAACCATCTGTGAGCTAATGGGCAGACAAGCATGGGAACGGTTCTCGAAGAGTGAGTTCTAATGACAGGGCCTGAGGCTAGGCTAACGCTAATAAAACTGCGTGACAACGCTACAGGAATGTTGCTGTAAATAAGGAGCCTCCCCTGCCGTCCATCTGTCTGGTGCCAAGGCACATGTGGAACCTCTAAAAAACTGTGTTCCTAGTGGTGCAGATTATCCCCTCCAACCAGTCACACTGGGATATCAGGATGCAGCCTTGACTGAAGTTTTAAGGCTCGTCGCGGGATTTGATCAAAGCTTTAATGTATACACACAAACTAGCTTGTGAGCACATATGGACAAACACAAATAGTATACATGGACAGGAACTCAGTTTACTGGGTATATTCCTCAAGATCATCCAATGGGATATCCAACACCCATGTGAGGGAGGAAAAGGAATGTTTTGAATGTTTTTTGAAAAGAGATTATTGACGAGAGAGGGAGAGATAACAATAGACAGAATGAAGGAGAGAAAGAGAGAGAGAGAGAGAGAGAGAGAGAGAGAGAGAGAGAGAGAGAGAGAGACAGACAGACAGACAGACAGAGGGAGAAAGACTAAGACTGACAGGGGTTAAGGTACTAGGAAAAGGGGAAAGACTATGCAGGAGAGGAGAACAGACACAACAAAGTGATGTTTTGCGAGCAGCATGAGGGGACTAGGAGAAGGGTGGGAGTAAAAAGGAGGAAGGGGGATATTCCAGTAATTGGTGGAGCTGCATGGGGGAAAATCTATAGCCTAAGGCTGATATTAAACTGACCTAAGAGGAGCAGACAGGACAGGTCTCTAAACAGCACTGGCTCCACTGTGGAATGAGCCTCCCAGTGGCCCACCATGTCTTAAGAGGACGTTCAAGTGTGTTGGTTGTTCTGTTGTTGATTCAGAAGTTTAAAAGCAAGTGTACTCCTTCTATGAATCAAATTGTCTATGAACTTGTCTTAGAGCTGTAGATTTTGGACTCGGCCCTATTGCAAAACGTATAGAATTTCTTCTCTTCCTTTCTTTGTAATTTATCAACATTATAGCAATTTACAGCAAGAGTTATCGTGCAAATTAACAAAAGCCACTCTTTCTATATATTTGACCAATAAAAGTGGACCAATATCCATAATATAAAAAAGGAAATATAAATCTGATTGCAGCCAAGCAAATCATGATAATGAATCAACGTGATTGCCTTGTTATTGTGACAATCAGAAACCATTACAATATTCCAAAATGCCTTGAGTCATTAAACTACTTTTTAGCCAGTTTTGATCATAACAGGCTAGTTTGCCTTAGATCTTAGCTGGTTAAAGATAGCACTACCCCATCAAACCTAAATTGGCAAGGCCCAAGGCCATGACACTGATAGCCTAAATACATAGTAAAAACTGAATAATAAAAAGGACAGAGCATAGATAATCTGTGATAATTCTGAATTTAGTCAGGAAGTAGAGAATCATGTGGGGTACAGTGAGTGGAAGAGAATGCTATGCATGCATACAATTACATACATCGCTCATGTAAACATGCCGAACTAGAGACATCAGATATATAAACATACGTTGATGTTCTTGTTGTCTACTTGTAGTGCTTGACTGACAAGCAAATGCATAATGAGGCACACACTCAGATGCTTTGTAATTTCTAGTTTTAAAGACTACAGAAAGTTGCAGTAGGAATGTTATAAGGAAAGGATCCTATAAAGTCCTCTGTACAATGGAATCTGACAGACGATCTGACATCTGTGCACAGAACAACATTGTTTAAGCATACAGTTGACTGAGGAAGGCAGATTAAGTTGTTTCACAACATAGAGCACAAGATAGTCATGAGAGGCTCTAAAAACCCTGCAGTGCAGTTCTCACTCTCTTTCACACACAAAAACACAGAGAGAGAGAGAGGGAGGGAGGGAGGGAGGGAGGGAGGGAGGGAGGGAGGGAGGGAGGGAGGGAGGGAGGGAGGGAGGGAGAAAGAGAGAGATGTAAATTATGGATAAGACATTCCCAGCCCTGTTTGATAATGTGAGTCCCTGCCCTTTGGCATTCCACAACTCTTAACACCCATGCTGAAATATATGTGCACAGTTGGAAAAGGAAAATTTGAGATGGCCATTTGACCAAACATTGTTCCTCTCAGTTTATTACATTTACATCATGAATGTGTGTCTATGTAAATGCATTCATGTAAAAAAAAATATAATACAACCACAAAAAACAACTGCCTTTGTGTGAGTGTGTGTGTGCATGGTTGTTTATAATAGATAGATATGTAGATTACTTGATTGATTGATTGAAAAAGAGACACAACAGTAAATACAATCCAAGCAGGCTATGCACATTAGTTTATATGAGAGTATACGACCCTATCTGTCCTTGCATGTGTTGATTGCTAATGGTCGGTAGTACCTTGTTGATGACTACCTTGGCCTGACACCGTAGTTAACACCGTCACACTGGCTCCACAGTGGGTGGGGTCGCCAGACAGTACACCTTGTCCCAGCAGCCCACTGTAATTACACTTATTGAAGCTGTCACTCACAAACCCGCCCAGTCCAGTTCTAAGCACAGAGGGGGATTGCTAACTTCAAGGAGAAGGCGCTACAGGCAAGCCTCTGTAACAGTTACCCTTCAAATGCCACGGGCAAGAAGAGGTATCCTTTACTGTTTCAATAATGCCCCTTGTCACATACCTCTGACAGCGCTCCATTTTCAGATTTTCTTTCCCTCTTGAGCTTTTTTCCTCCTCTTTTCTTCTCATCCTGAAATGTGTTTCAACAAACTGATTGTCCCTTGGCATGACGTGATGTAATGAGGGACACATGTTGCTGGAGAGTAAGAAATAGAATATGAACAAGAATTGTAGCTTCAAAGTAAGAAATCAGATTTCAGGGACCAAAATGTAAAGTGAAATGTTACTGTACAGTCTTTATAAATATCTCGGAGATGTTTTCAATGGGATGGAATCACAGACACAAATGGAAATGTTACTAAGCACATTCAATATTTTTTGTTCAGAATGTTTCACAAATGTTTCATAGGACTTTATAATTTGGTCAAGCTTGCTTTTGTTCTTAATCTGCACCTCAATTTATCTGTACACTGTCAACACACCATCCCATCTACACACACATTTCACTGAAATGCATATTTATCTGTGATCATTTGAAAATATAGCAATTTCCCTAAATTACAGTGATAATTTGTTGTCAATATAATACACTTATAAATGTACGAGGCACAGCAAAACTGTTTTTGTAACCAGTAGGGAATATGTAAACAGTGTCTGTTTAATTGTTGTTAAATTTGATGTTGGATTTACAGATGGCATCACAATGTGCAGCAATGCATCTGTGTTTGTAGCTGTCAGCAGACTTAGGGGCCACATTGCAGAGCAAAGCTAACAGAAACTACCTACTCATTACAAAGTAAGATTTATTATTATAATAAATAAATACACAACACCTTAAACGTGTCGTGTATCTAAGAGTTTTCTAGATTGTATACTGTTTTTACAGTATGCATTAATTGGTTATTTTAATACAGTTTCTGATAAGTGATGAGAAGTTAAGGGTTTATCTGCTAGTGTACCAGTACCTTGCCATCTTACAGTAAAAAGAGTCACTCATCACTCATAAGCTAAGCTTCTATGTATTGTATTTAAATGTAAATGTATTACTTTACATGGGTGACATTAAACTTCAGAGGACTTGTCATGTGCAACAATAAAGACAAAATACTGTATATTCATGTGTATGTGAAATACACTACAATGTGGTGAATGGGATGTAAATGTTGTACAATGGGTGTTTCTAAGCAATGTTTCAATTTGGCAGCTATTTGAGATTTAGTCATTAGATCCAAAAAATATTTTTTGAGTTGACATACAAATTTCTCTCTTTAGAGAGAAAGTTTTAAAGTCATGGTTAGATTTTCATCTTGTCTTCCTCACAGAGAAAACGTTATTTTCACAATTCTCATTACTAAAATTGACAGTACTTTAAAGTACAAGCCCCTTCACATCTTGAGTACAGACTATGATGTATTTACTTTACTATGTTCATGCACTGTAACTAAGTTTTTCAGGAAGATGTAATATTTCTGGACAAAAACACATCATGATTGTTAACACAGATTTTAAATAATAAACAACTCCTAAATGAACTCAGTCTGTGAAAAGGCTCTTGAAGGATTTTTAGAAAAGTACCCCCATAATAATAAACTGCTGATAAGGCAGTAAAATGGCTTTGTTACAAAATCTAGAGGTAACCATGGTCTTAATTACATTCATTTTGCTCCCAGCCTTTTTATGGTAAAACACTTAGCTATGGAATTTTCATTCCCTTTGTACACCATTGTAATAAACACAAACCCAATAATTGTTTCTCAGCCATGGGCACCAACTTTTCTAAATGTCCATTGTGTGCTCAGCTGCCATGCCAAGTTTCCTCAGGTAACTCAGGGACCTTGACTGAGAAAGAACCGGGTAAAGTGCCCAATGACAATGGTAGGGCCATTGCCCTGTAATGAAGTTCACTAGCTACTTCACCTAATTTATAGTATGTATGACGTAATATAACCTAACTTTAAGAATAACCTTATGGCAAAAGTGAACATTTGTATGTCAGGCATGACTCATGGCCCTGACATAAAAATACCTCATGTACAGGTAAAATTTGTTACAGATATAAAAGGGGCTCAAATAAATACAAGAACAAAAACCACACATTTGTTATTTTAATGTACTTGCCACATGTTTTAAGGTTGATGTTCACGGTTTCATTTCTTTAATATTTTACAGACTGGAAGTTATTAATGTAAAAACACTTTTACTATTGAGTTTGACACAGATCTTTACAAGGAAGAATGGACAAGGGCTTTGTGTGTAATGTTGCACAGTGCACAATTAAAAGTACCAATGTTACCCTTAACATATATATTTTATTAGATGTATGCTCTTTTGATTTGTTTTCACAATCAACCTATTTCTGGTAGTTATTTAGACTAGGAGGAATACAGAGGCAGTTCAGCCAGAGTAATTCAGTAACTTTTTGATCAAATTCAATCCAAATGGTGAAATGTGATAGCAACAGTCTTCAATGCAAGCCCTGAGGGTATTAATGCCAAAGAGAAAAGGAAGTCATTGGTTTTATGGGGCTCACTACCAAAGTATGTTTAACAACCTCTTCAACTAGCTGTTATTACAGTGCATTGTAGTGCATCTGCCAGCTGTTTCCATGCTTCATAATGTGATGATATATTTCATATTATGTTTCAATATTTTTAAAGGAAACGTTATGTAATTTGAAATATTAAAAAAAATATTACAAAAACTTACAGGAGTCAGTGTGGCTTTGTTTTAGCTTGAAAAAAAACAGGTTTAGTTCTGTGCATGTACAAAATAAGAATATGGAAATTTAATTGGAATCAAATAAAATGAACAGAATAACAGAATGGGTGCTGCATGGGCTGTAGCTAGAAATGAACACAGGAGGGCGCTAATTATTTCAATCCAGCTCACCTTTTTCCCTTGAGGTTATTTTTTGAGGTAACCTTATTTATGTGTTATTTATTTTGTAATACAATTACTACATGAAACTTGTGTAGCGCTTTTCTCTGAGTTCACAGAATAAACTCAAAGGGTAAAGTCATTGAATGTGTAAATGTATAAATATGCATGTATACATTAACCTTCACAATAAAATTTAAAAAATCACTTGGATACAAGAATGATCTCATTAAATAACCAAGTTTTGCACCTTTTAAACATTGGTGACATTTATTCAATCTTTGTAGTAAACATTTTAAACAACAGCAGATACAGCAAGAACATTTAATTTGGTGAACTGAAATTGAAATCTTTCAATTATTTAGAATTAAAAAGGATATTTTTTGCTCGATCAAAATGTATTTTCCAATATTCTCTATGAACAATCGTAGTAAAATTTAAATCAGAGTTTTAAATATCCTCCATGCTTCTGTATTGCACGGTATGCCGTTTGTACTGTTACTGTACATGTACTACCAGTGTATGTGTACAGTAGTACAGTATTACATGTAGGTGTACACGGCCCGCCACCCCACCCCGTGCCTTTACTTTTGCAGCAATTGTAGCATTACAAAGGCAAACCTACAGTAGTTACTAAACGGTTGACTCTCCCAGTATACAATTAATAGTCAGTTGGATAGAACAACACTGTACTTATACTTGTGCATAGCGCTGATCCCAATTATGGCTGCCTATCGAGAGTTCTAGTTAGACAGTTCAAGAGGAGAAGACAGACAACTCCCATTCATGATCTACCTGTCACTTGCACTTTCATGTTCTCAACATACTGTACCTATCCCATCTCTGTCCCCAAGCTCTCTTCCTGAAGACTTTGCTTCTGTAGCCCAGCCATGACCTTAAGGACTCAGCACACACTCATTCTCCTGCCTGGTCCCACCATTTATACATACATTTCAAAATTAATTTTCCATTCATTCATTACTTCAGTGCTACTCTGTCATCTCAACAGACACTGCTGTATGCTACTTTTAACTCCTGTTTGGCAACACTTTACATTAAGGTTACATTAACTGGTGAATATAACCTTAATGTTGCCTCCTAGTCTGTGAAATGAATATACAATTCAATGTTTAGACTGTTCAGTAGTTGGCCTCTTTTGATCATCTGAAATTCAACAGGGTCTTTTCTCATCTCCAGTCGCATTTCCAGTTATTTTTCCCTTACAGTAGGCCCCTGCCCAACATCGATGTCCTGGTCGCCTGCAGGAAATTTAAATTCCATCTTGTAGGTTGGTCCTAGTGGCACCGATCACTGCAGTGGCAGGAGACTTGCCATGTATCCACATCACACAAAAGGTTTGTTCCTATGCTAACTGGAAATGTTTTCATGCTTCAACAGATTTTTTACTACCTGTCTGCTCAAATTTGTGCAATAATTTGTAGACAGGTTTTATGCTGCGGTTACAATCTGCCACAGAAACAAAATGCTACACTAACAGGCCTGATGCAGCATGTGTCTGGCTGTTTGAGAAAATAGAGCAATTGATGTGGAATTACTTTCCATTATGCTGTTTAGCTAACAACAACTACCTCATGGATAGCTCAAGTTGAAAGTCATGACCCTTTTTTTTCGGCAGGGCCATCTTTTCCATGTAATATGTATTAAAACTGTAACTTTTGGTCTGGCTAAATGTATTTGTTGAACCATCCAACACAATTAACAGACTGACCTCTGATTTATATGGCCCTATTCCATTCTGAATGCTGGTTGACAACCTGACAAGCTTTCACTAGAATGGCAATTCAATCTTTTATAATAACTTTGCAGAAACCATTATGTTCCTTTGGTCCCTAGTTTTTGAGGATTCTTTAATAATCCAACAGTTACATTAAACTTCAGTTCCTAGCAAATTAATTGCAATTCACATCCCTGTTTGCAGTCACTTTCTCACTCTACAAGAGTATGCTCTTTTTAGAATTCATCATGACACACCAGACAGTCGGCTAGCTTAACCAACCAACACCAACACAACTAGTTATGAAAGTAATTTGTCCTGATGCTGTGACCTAATTGGGCTGTTGAGTGCACTCACAAGTCACACTGATGTGGTCCTGGTTGCCTAGAAATCTTGCCCAAGGTGGTCCGCAATGTGGGCCAGGTAGTACCACCATCTGATCCACCCCAATGCTTTAAATATCCCCTTTGTTATGCGGAATCCTCATGCATAGACCTTTCTGTCCGTCCGTCCGTCCATACATAACTGAATAATGCCTTGGAGCATTCTCAATGTAAACTAAAATATTTCTTGACTGGGTGACACCATTTGATAGGTGAATGTACTGGAATAGCCCATGTGTATTTGTGTTTATGGTAGTGTACTTTCTTGTTTCCTGTTATAAAACCAACTGCCGAAGACTTGAGACAGATCTAGTTCAGTCAACTTTTGAAGTTAATCTGCAATTAAATCCTCTGTTTTGCCATCAGGTAATTGTCTAGTTTTCATACCTTGCTCACAGTAATCTTATAATCCCTGCCTTCTAAGGCTTTTACACAATGGGTGCAACCCACTCTGAGAAACGGTTCAATTGTTCCCTCCTTTTGCAACCTCTAAAGTTCTGGTTCCACTTCAGTATTTACCTGCTTTGTACACCCAGGTGTCTCATAATGCCACTACGTGCTGTCATGTGCCTGCAATTTAAAATAGATGGAGGCCACTGTTTGACTGACAACTTTAGGCTCTGATGAAGAATACCCGTGTTTGTTAGTGCTGCTGATAGCCCTGTAGTTCCATCAGACACATTGCCTGTCACTGACTGTCCCACTGTGCTTGTTTTAGAATGAAACTTGAAATGTACAATCATGAATGTTTTGGGTGAAAAGTGTCTTGTGAGGTACTGCAATGGTCTTGATAATGAGAACTAAGCACCAAACATGGCAACACTACAATCAACAAACAACAATTGATCACTGCACTGTACCGGTACTTCCCAAGTGAAAATGCTAGGAACTTATTCCTAGAGTTTCATTGCATTTATAATGCTGGGGCTGGTCATTATATAGAAGAATTTTGCCATTGCTAAATATGCAGTGTATTGACTTTACATGTTGTTAATATTAATATTATATAATTAAAATGACACATACCAAGTTTACAAATGGTGAGGGCATGTTTGAGATGAAAGTTTCTTGGCCTACTTTTAAGATTTACCATCCATACCTTCATTTTTGTATCAGTGGTTATTCTTGATGAATGGAAAGGCCTTGCAATTGACCTTTCTAAACTTTGTGTACCTTTTGTAATTCAAGGTGTAAACTGTTCATTTCTCATCCGTAGTTTTTGTTGAGTCAGGCATGGTGTGTCTTTGTGTTATGTCTGCATATATTTTATGTTATAAGGCCTAAATAACATTACCGCCATTCTATTTTATAATAATCTAGAAGTTTCTAGATTAAAAACTTTCTATTCACTCTGACCACCATTGACATAAAACTCTTAAATATATAGTTTTAGAGTGGTGATTTTAAAGGAATGGAAATACATACAAAACATGACAGTCTACATTTACACATAAAATGTAATGCTACATTTAATTTGCAGTATGCAGTGCACTCTATGGGTGAACTCTGCATGACTATGTGTGAGAGAATACCAGCTGTTTTGACTATGAAACCCCTGCAGTAGGATTGTGTTCCCAAACTAACCTGCAAGGGTGAGACACTCTGGCACCAGCCTCAAAGTGCAACCATGGGGAGAGCCGTCTATTCCTCACTTTGCAAGCCATAGACGCCAGCAAGCCCAGCACTGCCAGACTGGCTACGCTCAAACAGTAGATATCATCGGTTTTGATCTAACAAGACAGTAGGAGGAATTGATGCTGACATATATAACTGGTAAAGAGACATTTCAATCAAAACACCTACTTTAATACTTTCAAAACAGGATTTTACACATCGGTTGTACAGGTGTTTTTTGCATACTTTGTGTGCTTGTTATTACTTGTTAGAACCACAGCCTAATTGACCCACATTTGAGGTATACACAGGTAAGACACATCAATCTCCAGTCATTTGAAGCTGAGGTGCTATTTGTTGTGAATTTGAAAACTCCCTAAATTACATTGTAAATGTGGGAAGCTAACTGTTTATTGGGTAGTTATGAAAAAAGGAGGCCAAAGAGTGTACTTCTGTGTTTCAATGAGGATCTTAGATGGGAGACGATGATGAGAAACATTGTAGCCCTCCCGACTTCAAATGGTAAACTGGCACAGTAGCCTACATCACAGACCTCATGCATGCAGATTTCCAATGAACTACAGAACAATTTGGAATAGTCCTCATAAAAAGTTACTTTTGTGTTATTCAGAACTGTAATGAATAAAACCATGACTATTTGTCCTGACCCAAGTACTTGTTGATTTAAAGAAGTTTATGTATGATACAGATCCACTGATCAGAACACCAGTTGTACTGTACTACCAACAGGGCTCACGCTAATGAAAGAAAAACATTCACAACTTGTTCCATAATTGACAACAATTTTTTTTAACTCGGTCAATTATGAAACATCCAAAAATATGGTTAACTGCTTCACTTTTTTGTTCGTTTCTGCTGAGAAAGAAGTGGACATTCTAAACAGAGAATTCTACAGCCCAGTGCCCTAGGATTATGTAAGTTAATTTGCTTGTAAGGTGAGAGTCCTTTTCCTACGGTTAGAGTCCTTTTCCTAATGTGTGTATTGTTGGCTCCTAATAGTTATGTTACACAAATCCCACATTAAATGCTTCAACCAACTGAAACAAAACAAATTGGTACTTGCAACCCAGTATGACTGCATTGCATTATGGACTGTCTTGGGGTGTCACATTTCAGGAGGCTCTTTATAGTCAATAGAAATAATAATGAATATTCATGGCATTTTACCAAAATTGTTGCTCCATCTTGCCAAATGCCCCATCCCACTATTTAATCATGACAACCTCAGCAGGCACGTGTCGATTGTATTGAGTTCATAATTATATATTTTCAGACCTTGTTGACAAAGCTAACAAACCTCAAGTTCAACCCCATGACATCTGATCACAGTCAGAATAGCATATAAAAACAACAAAATGTAGACACTTTAGTGGATTATTTGCAACATGATCATTGTTCATTGATCAGGTTGCATTTGTATTAAAACATATCTGGTCTTTCATTTAATGTGCATAATCTCACAAAGAATCACAACACTACTGCAAGATTTGTCACCTCAAGAATTTAGCCAGAGATTATTTGGATCTGATAACAGCAATTGGATAAAAGTGTCTGCCAAATGAATACGTTATATTAATATAAAAAACAAAAACGTTGGCTTCAATAAAGGGTAAACAAACGCGAGAGTGTACTGATCTATGGCCTGAAATGTCTAGTCTCACTCATGGATCCTGAAGAAGTGGTTGCAGACAAATGGTCATCACCCCTTAGTTTCATTGCATTGACGTTTCACTGCGTTGAGATTAGTACAGTCTGTGGTAAAAAAAAGTGGCTGAGCTGCGGCCAACATTAATCTACTGATCAGTTTGTTAGCCTTAGTGTGGGGGCCAAAGTAATGTTAACCTACTGTAACCCTATCAGACCTCCCTAGCAGAGTTGTCATATGATGCAAAGATAAAAATGGGGTTGTTTTATCTCTGTTTGCTTTGGGACACACTTCCCCAGCCAAGAGTTATTATTTCATGTGGGTAATGACTGGATAAATGTTCAGCCTAAACCATGAATATGGTTGTTTTACCTTGGCCTATGAGGTGAAATAATGCTTCTAAAAGCAAGATACCTGAGTCTCATGGTGCTTGGGCACAGAAGTGGAACAGTCATTTATTAATGTTCAGATTACAAATTGCCATCCAAACATTTGCAAGCAGAAAAATGAAAAGAAGTAGCATAAAGTGTGTAACTTGAAAATGCACATTATATTGAAACAGCTCAGTCCCGATGACTAAGCAATGAAAACAGACTTCTTCAAATTTGTTTCATTGTCTTTTGTGAATAGCATTGCTATTCGTATTGAATAGCAATATGAATCATCTCATCGTCAACTTACTGCACACATATCAACTATAGAAAGACATTAGCTGTGGTTATTCATTTCAGAAATCATCATATAATCACATCAGAGATAATTTCATATTATTTGACAAAACTGCCGCTATCTGGCATAGTTAGGCATAATATATTACAGGCAAGAATAAAATGTCCCTCTTAACAAGGATTGATAGCTTTGTTTGGACTCAGATCTCTTCATATGTTTGACATTATTATTCAAACCACCATGTAATCCAAAGTAAATCCTCTATCCAATCAGACTTTAATAGGGGTGAAGGGTGATGGATATGGAAGCTATTAGAGAATAACGGCATAAACTCTTCTTAACTTGTAAAGTCCCTTGAGTATTATTGCTTTACTAAAGTTCTTTATAGGCAACATAATTTTTGACCTATCTCCAGTATAATGACAGAGTTTAATTATCTTTAAGATAAATGATCATATGAAGTGGGATTATCTGATAAAAGGTTTGTCCTGGATGCCTGAACACCTTGGAGATCAAATGATCAGAAAAAAACATTGAGAAGTGTTGTTTGAATAGAAAACCTAAGTACAGTTACGTTGACTGATCAGTCACAAATTGTATATAATTATATTTATTTTGAGTTGGATGTAGTACTCATAGTTATTTGACCTTCATTAAAGCAATAATGTCTTATACTTAAAGATGCTAAGACATTTTGGTGACATTGTTGTTTTATACTATATTTTGAGAATGATTAAATATGTTTTAGACAAAAAGACAAACTAATTCGTACTTAGTTTAGATGACATGGTACATAACGTTTTTGTGCATTTACAACTTGTTTGATACACATATATTTTCCATGTGTGTCATATACAGCCATAAATATCAATGTTAGCACTGTATCAAAAACATGAGCATAGTGTAACGTATTAAATGACTACAGTGAACAAACGATAATTGAGTGAATGTGTTTTAAATTGATGTTCGGTAGATGAGAGGTAGATGTGCAACATCTTTTTGCACATTAACTAATCATTTTTATTGAGATATTCTCACAATTAATAAAACATAAAATAATATCGACTATAATCTATATTATATCATCATACTACAGACCTTTGATGGAGGGAAGACCTTGGGTTAACGTGTGATGGCCCCTGGGAGACCGTGGGAGACTTGTGAGAACGCGGAGCGGTGGATAAGCCCCTGTTCCTGTAGAACGTGTTTTCCTTTCTCTTGTGTTTGGACACACAGCAGACATGTGGAGGTTAGGACAACACTCCACAAGGAGCCAAAAGACTTATCCTACAAGTAATTAGGACCGGGGTCAAGTTGAGAGAACTTAAACCCTGTAATTCCTTTCAAATGCCACGGGTGAGGTAAGGCCCTACTTGAGATCCAGCATATCGTTCCATTCTCTGAGAAGTCAGTGGAATTGAGATGACTGAGTGGAGTTGATAAAGGAGCTGAAAGACACGAAACACACAATCTAGGTAGCAAAATGACTTATTTTAGTTTGTTAAGACAGATTTTTTTGTGGTACTATGTAAGGTTTGCTACGTTCTGTCATCTTCTGTCTGTCCCTCATTTTCAAAAGAAAATGCATTATTATCTAGAATAATCTGATGTTTGAATGGCCAGGACTGTAAGAAAATATAAGGCTTTTCAAATCTTTTCACTTCAAATGAACACACTAACATTACCAACTGAACAGCACTGTGCACGTTGAGAGAAAGGAATCTTTCCAAATCTGTAAGCATGCTGACTTCAATTGGTCAAATGAAGGGATTGACTATATGGATCAGATACTTCTCGGAAACTGGAACTTAAAGTTAAATTACCCTTATCATACATCTGAGATGTATGATGTATGATAAGGGTAAAATTAGTTACTATTCTGATGACCGTTGATGACTTTTGTATTTTAGTGGTTCTAGATTGATTTTTGCAAACTGGTGGATAGACTACATGCATCTACCACTCTCTGGAATTGGAGGGGAAGAGTAACAGTTTACAAACAATCTGTTTACAATCAGTTACATTCACTCTCAATGTCTGCTGTGGCATTGAATGGTAGTTAACTGGTATGAATGTATATCACTGAGGCCTTAATGACCCTCCACTATGTTTAACAGCAGAGAAAAAAAACTAAAATAGACTTGAACTTTGTTTACCTTTCTCAGAGTGACCCCAACATTAGAAGAGTGGAAACCTTGCCATTGTACATATTTCCATGAAAGCTGTTCACAACCAGGGTACAATGATTGTCTTAGGGTCATTTTTGACCCTGCAGTTACAGTATATAAAACAATTTACACACCACAAAAACCACAGACACACACACAATGAAAAATTAAGATTATGTGTGCTACTGATTTCTGATACAGAAGCTAAAGGTGCTGCAAATTACAGGGTTTGGAATAAGAAGGTAATCTTTGACTAAATTTAAATGTAAATGTTTGACCCTTAGGACAGTGTATTGGCTGTCCATCTTTTTGAAACACTATGGCAGCCTGGTATTCTTCCGATCATTATGAAATACAAAATTAACAGTCTGTTTTTGTCAACACACTTTGGAGACAGCACTTATGAACTTGGTGCTGAAAAAAATATCTGTACTTTTTTGGGGGTGGACTATTCCTTTGATGGTGGCACACTTAAAATACTGCATGTTCGTGTGAGCCATAGTGGGAAAACACACAAGATATTTTCATAGCCACAGTAGGCCTATAATGTTGACCTCCACCTCAACTTTGATGTGGCAAAATCCTAAAGCAAACCATGGAACCCACAACATGTTCATAAATCAGTCGTTCCAGGCAAGGAGGACAATATGTTGTTTGTAACCTGTCTACTGAGTCACGGAAAGATCTAGGGGCTTGATTAAGTAAAATAATCTGTTATACTCCTGAATTTAGTTAATTAGTCCATCTGTTTTTGCGGATGTTTGTTCTTGAACTCTTTGTTATAGAGTGTTTACGATGTCTGGAAAATACGTTTTAAAACAAACGGCAAAGCTGTCATTTGTGCAATGTCGTATCTGTCAGTGGATAAAGGCTATAGTAGTGAAATACATCTTTATTATTGAGGTCTAGAGTCTACTGTCAGTATACACCATGCTTTGGTTTGCTACCTGACTTCTTGTTTGTTTGAGCTTGCTGTTGAATATACAAGCACAGATCCAATCTACCTGATATGACAATGTATTACTTAAAAGGTTGCTGCCAAGGATAAGCAACCTAAATATGGTGGATAACCAACAGACAATTGCACATAATGCAATACTGACCCTTTTCAAATGTCATTTTGAGTTACATCAGTTATGGAAGAGACAATAGCCATAGCAGAATGTCATGTTTGCATGCAGTTTGTTGTGCTCTCTTCGCGGCAATGATTGTGAATGTGGAAAGATGGATTCCATTGGAATTTAAGGGACTTGGAGTGGTCTAGAGGGAAATTGAGCCTCCGTTAGATAAATTGGAAATAAACCTCTGTTTCATAAAGATCCATTAGTTTTTATTGATGAGACTAATGTGTGTGTTTAAAGTGAATTAGAGGGCGGAGAGGCGATGCTTTAGGGAAGCGGGTGATGAAAGGCTTGCATTAATGTACACGGCGGAGGGACTGCTGGTTTCCATTTGCAGTAAACGCTTCCCCCTTCCACAATACACACATGCATACTGTACACATATGCAGACACACTCATTCAGTTACACATACCAATACACACATACACACCCTCCCAAACATACGTATATACACACGTCGTTCGCTCCTTTACCCCTCTGTACACATGTAAGTCATATACTAACCAGAGAGGGGCTTGGCGCCCAGGGAGAGCGGCTTGGAATTGCCCCCAAGAAACCAAATCCACTTTATCAAACTGCCAGATGTCACTCCCAATCTTGGTCCCTTGTACGTTGGTTTCTCCAGGCAGGAGGAAAGAGACATGAGGTCTGCAGCTACTGCCAGAGCCGAAACGATGACACAAACACTGGCGTGAGAAATGTTGAGATGAAGCCAACCAAGGACTTTATTCTATTTTAGATAAATGTTCAAACTATATTTTAGGTGTTTTTTGTTGTAAATGTGTAATGTTGATTAATAACAGTAAAATTAAAATAATTTGGGTATGATAACTGTGATGCAACATCAGTTTCCATTTTCTATAAATCTACTGAAGGCAATTGGTAGTTGACGTTTGTAACGTTTTGCTCAAGAGGCTAAAAATGTTAACATAAAAACCTATTAGCGTTGTACCATAGGTAGTTAACTGTTACTTTTCATAATTTTTGACAAAAGTAAAGTTTTTGCTTGTCTCCATAAAGGAAGGGGGACACAATTGTGACACTTCACAAGCTTACATAGCGTATTACAAATCTGAATGTATAACAAGCCCTATAATTATACATTATTAAGCAATAAAGCTTGAATCAACTTTTCAAATTAGTTATGTGACTGCTAGAAATTCTCAAATCAGTGGCAGTTCTGGTCAATTACAAAATTCTATACAGTACCACTAACATTACTCTTGGTACAATGCACACTGAAGAGGTTTTTCTAGAAGAGATGCTAAATAATTCTTCATTACAACAGGGTCATGGTTACAGGAGACCAACCTAAGTAAACACTTTAAAAAGTCCAACAACTTCCTTGACGGCTCGAGTGCCCTGTTAAGATTGAACAGGAAGTCAAAGGTAATTTGCCGTGAGTTCTGCCCAATCTCAGAAACCCCAGACATTGTGTCGTCCAATTAGAACAGAGGAGGGGCTCACTTTGATTTAGATAGATATGGAGCCAGCAGGTCACAGAGTTTAAATGGATTCTTAACGTCCCTGGACAGTTGTTGATTGAGTTGCTGGTGTACTGTATTCCAAATTGAGATTCTCGTTTTTCATTTTCAGGTCATCAACATGTTTGTTTTTTTCTTGTGTATTTTCTCTCATGTGTTTTACATAAATGAGCCGACCTTTATGTAACTCAAAAATCAAGTGCAAATGGGAAAGACAGAAAGAATAGTAAATATTTTTGGTAAACTAAATACTGTATTACGGGACCCAGAATAGCTTGGTTGGCTAAAGGAGGACATGCAAAGTATGGACAATGTGTTTTCAATCAAGTCTACCTTTTTGCCATGATTATGTAACTAATTACATTTCAGGCTTTTCCATTGGGAAAATAGATGTTTTCAGACATGCATTTCCACGCCTTAAGTAGTTCGTTTTGCTTAATAGCTTCGAAGAGCCCCTTGATTGTGCAAATATCAAGCAGGTTTTACTTAATCAAATACAAGAAAGGAAACCGTTTTATTTGGTTATCATCCATGAATTTGAGGGTAACGGGCTATTTTTCAGGGACAATTATATTTGTAATTTTTTCCCATTCAAGAAGTTAAGATATAAGTTGGAGAAGAAATGGATGGTAGATACCAATAGGATGTTTGTTTGGTCTATTTTTTTATCAACAAAGAAGTTGGCTAAGGTATTTGCTTTTCAGGCACAGTAAGCTCATTACACTATTATAGCAACATTCATAGTAGTAGTATTAGCAGTATCTGGGAGTGCATGTTAAGTGCTGTTAAGGGAAGTAGTTTGTCACTTTTCGTTTCATACATAACAAACATACATGTCATCAAGAACACTTGAGTAGAGAAGCAGTAAGTGGGGGTTGTAGCACTGTCATTCACCACTAAGACACCACAAACATTAGTCAACATGGCAATACAAACTGAAAGTAGTTCCTCACCTACACATTGACTCATTTCCCATCTTTCTCCCATCTCTCTCACTCCTTTACTTGTTCCACTCAGACATAGTGGACAACAGACAACAGTGAGCTTGTGCAATTTTTCCGTCATACACAGGAAGTGGTTTCTCAACCATTATCATTCCCAAGTTACCATGGGTAACATGGTGTTCCTGTACACCATGTTTAGGCATCTTGTCCTCTCTCCCTTGTTTGTTTGTTTCCATGATGCTTTTATTTAAAACATCAAAAGCCCCCACCCCCCAACCCCGAACCACTGCCCCCGCCCTTGCCCCAGAGCAGTCAGAATGATTTGTAAACTTCAAACGACTAAGAGCCCCAGTCTAGTCTCCTCAGCTCATTTAGGTAATTCAATAAGCCAGGGGGGACAAGCGCAGCGGAGCACTGCTTCCCCCTGCCCCTTGTGCCCTGACTCCACTGACTGAAGCCTCTCTCCCCGGACTTTCCGGAACATATGTCTACTCTGCTAGATGGAGCTCACATAAAAGTACTATGATGTACTAATGACGTTTGTTTAGAGATTTCTGGGTATTTCTTTGTGATAGACAAGATGTAGATGCTTAAATATTGATATTCACACAGCCTTCTCCCTTTCATGCATTACTATATAACTTGCGACTGCATTCATAAACATTTCCAATCAAGCTTGTCGAGCAAACATTTATTAAGTAGGGTTTAGAATCCATGAACAACAGTAACATTTGTGGGAATGTCTTCATATAAAACCATACACATTCATATCAAATTATTTCCTACTGCCATGATCATTTATGCGTAGGCCATTTTTCAAGGCAAATATCTTCAGCCAAATTATGTGAAAATATCAAATTGGCGATTAATCCAAACTATTTGTAAACCATAAGGGCAGGGTTTGCTGTTACTGTTGGGGGCCATTACATTGTTTGCTTTGTATTTGACAAGCTCAGTCAAAGTTGTCTTACATTGATTTAATTTTCACCTCCAACATTTTGTACTTTCATTTCCAGTTTGTGTCAGCAACTTTTTTTCAGATTTAATGTTGATGTACTTACTTTGAATTATTTTATATAAATATTAAAAAGAACACATGATGATGTTGGTCATCACCTGGCCATTTAGATTTTACTGTATTTTTATGGTATCTGTATGTTACAGCTGTATCGATATTTCCACTTCCAAAGCTAATAAATATCACATCCCGTCTGTTTTGCTTCACAAAATCATACTGCTGTTTCAACGATGAGCCATGAATTACAAACATTTCTTTATAACAGAACTGATGTCTGCTGGTTATCTGATGATATAAATGACAGTGGCACCAGAGGGGCTCCCTGAAGGAATCCACTGTGTAGCTATCACCAAGGAGGACACTGTTGTGACATCACTTTGCCTCCCCCTCTCAACCAATCATTTTTCAAAGGAGGTCAGAGCAAGTGGGAATGCCATGCTATCAGTTTTGGGTCACCAGTTGGGGTAGCTTGATGAAGGGTGGTGGAGTTAGAGACAGCGAGGGGGGATGGGGGTGGGTAGGCTGTAACAGATATGCGTCTGTCCCCTCGTCACTTGTCCAGACAGGAGGTGGCGGCAGGGCTAAGTAGGCAATGCAGAGACGGCCCGGGGCCCATAAACGCCAGAGGAGCATAAATTTTGAGCTTTATCAAAACCATGCAGAGACATGGTGGCCACTCCCCATGGCAAGCAGTCTTGGTATCTCAAAGCTAGACCTAATGTACTTTCAATCTCAATCAATTTTCTATCAATCTCACAATTAATTATTAAGTGACTAATAATATAGCAACATGCCTTAAAAAGCCCAGTGAAGGATACAGTAGCATAATGGACTGTATCATGTAATATATTGTTGTAGTATTTGCTTTGAACCATACCAACTGCTAACTTAATTCACCCTAAGGGCAATATCAGTGTTATGAACGTTATGAACATTACAAGGGAAAACATTCTATCCTATGGAGGAGGATTCATTCAGGATTAATTAATAAAGCTGAAAACCAGTACAATTTGTCCAAACCTGTGGATGGCAAGTGCCCCTTCCTTGGCTTCATTCAGTCCCCCACCCCAACCCATCCCCAAAGGAGGCAGTAAATGGTGCATTTGATCTCTTTTCTGTCAACCATGAAAGTAAAAGCAGCAGATAGTGATCAGTAAAATAGGACCCCCCCACCACCCAAAAAAAAAAGAAAAGAGAAAAACAAACTCTCCCATTTCCTTTCACAGTCCTTCAAAAAATGTCAAAGCAACATTTGTATTTCAATACATTTATAAGCCTTCTTCCGCAAAAAAGAATGCTGTCTTATCAGGTTATTCTTGTGGAAATATCATCAGGCATACCATCCCACCAATGACACCAACCGGTGCTGCCACCCAGGGGTTGGGGGCAGGAGGGAGAGTGAGGGGATTGCCTCTGAAAAGCAAAACAGTTCACAGAAAAGCTACATGTTTGCATTCTGCTGTTCAAATATTATGGGTGGCTGACACCACCACCACCAGGGTACTGGCAAAGGAGAGACTGCCTTCCTAATTCATATAATTATCAGTAATTACCTGACTGTTTTTGTGCACATTCTGGAGTCTGAGGGGAATAATTGGAGTGGGTTGTTGGGGTTGGGGGGGGGGGGGGGGGGGGAGGCATGCTGGTCTGTGAGCTAACGATGTGTTTTTCGATCATAATTAATTCTGCAGCTCAGGACTTATTCAATTGTAGTCATACAGACATATTTAGTCGTAATTTGGCAGATACTGACAGATCTGCGCTAAGGGTGGCAATCTGCCTGACTGGACGGAGGAGTCACAGTGGAATGAAAGGAGGGTTGATTATGCTGGGGCAAGAGTGTAATGCAATGGTGATTTTTTTTGTTTAAGAGACTGTTTGACATACTGAACTGTAGTGGAAAGTTTTAACCAGTTGAAGCTTCAGGGGTAGTGCGTTTTATGAAACAGTGGAATTCTATTATATTGAAGAGGACATGCATGTAGGACATTTCTGTGATGAGAATAAATATTAACTATGCAAATTCACTCAAATAATGCGATTTATAGAAGAGGCTCTCCTTCTATAAACAATTAAGCATGGAGTCAATGGACACATTTCCAAACAAAAACCATAATCCAACCAAAAGTGTACTATCATTGTACCTTGAAAATGTCACATGAACATCAAATTCAAAGTAAATTACAATTATAAATTTGTGACAGAAAAGGAAAGAGACAGTGCTTTCTGTGCATGCGTGTGAGTGTACACATCTATATTCAAGAGCGCACATGTATATATGTATCTGAGAGAGGGTTGGGGAGACTGTTAAAAGTCTTGAGTTTTGGCCTGTAAATGTCATGTTTGGTAGCAGATTTCCGTTTTTGCCTTCTAATTGGTGTCGGGGGATTTCGGGTTTTAGAGAGGAAGGAAAAAGAGAGACGAAGTGAGGAGGAAAGTTAGCCCACAGAACTACAGAGCTGCACTAAACCCAAACTGGATTTTAATGTGTTCTTCCCCCAAAAAGAACCTACCTTGGGTCATTAAGACGGGAAAGAAGGGGTCACACTACAATAATAATCCCAAACTTTTATTTGACAGTTCAAGAAAAATATTGTGTCAACACATAAAAAAGGTTACTGACGATCATAAATTATTTTTACAGCTCAGAAGAGAGAGACATGCTTTGACAATTTAAATTTAGTGAACAAAAGTTGTCATTAAAACGCAGGCATGCGTGAGCCATGATCTTTTTCTTTCTACACTTTTGGAGTGCTGAGAGAACTCTAAGGGGGTGAGACTTTTTTTTCCAAATATGCTGCAGTGCTGTTAATTTGCTTTGATTAGGTGGTTATTCTTGTAGTTGGTTACAAAATCAAATTAAAAAACATACTCACTCTCTCTCTCTCTTTATCTCTCTCTCTCTCTTTCTCTCTGGTCTTGACAGTGAGTGGGTTACTACACTGTTTACAGTATTTCACATTCCCTCTCAAGTGTTTGGCTTGGCAGGTAGTCCAATCTTTTCCATAGCAATTACAGGCTTGTGGGGTTTCTCAAATGGGCCTTTTGAAGAAATAACACTTTTCTCTTTGAGCTAAAGAAAAAAAAAGTGAAACATTTGGCAGGAAATGTATATAGTCAATCATACAAACCAAGCTCCCGCTGTCTGACGTACTTTGCTACTAAAATATCAGTATATCTTCAGTACTCACATTGGGTGAAGACACATCTCCACCCAAATGCTCCTCTCACACACACGTGCATGCAAACACACAGACACTTTACTCTTCTTTCTAATATAAAATAAACTATCACAGACTGAACCTTCCTTGCCAAATGTGTGGGGTAATTATTGTAATAATTGTAATGTATATATAGATAAAGATGCCAATAAAAATATGTCGACATTCCAACAGGTACAATCTCAAATGAAACCCATCTATCCATCCATCATCTGCCGCTTTTCCGGGGGTCGGGTCGCGGGGGCAGCAACCTAAGCAGGGATGTTTAGGTTGAAACCCTTTCAATGCATTTGGTGATGACTTAATAGCAATGCATAAAACTTCATTTATTTTGTTTATTAATAGATGTATTAATAAACAAATGTTTATTTATATGAAATATTTTTATTTTCTTCACTTTTTCAAAGGAATCACGTTTTCACAACAGTCATGTAATTACAATAACCGTTGCATTCATACTAGGTTAAGGCATAACAATAAAAGGATTGGGATTATGGTTAAATATTAAACTTGAGTTTTGGGTTAAGGTTGGGCATCATTTTGATATGGTTACAGTTAGGTTGAGGATTACATGAGCACAAGAAACAGTAGCATTAGAAGGTTAGAAAACAGTTGTATTTCACTAGGTTTGACCTTGGGAACTTTTGGTTTCTAGCACAGTACTTTCAAATGTAATTCAATTTAATCAATAAAATGTTTACTGAAACACAGGGGGGGGAAACAAGTTGTTTGCATCACTTCCATGTAGTATACATATATACAGTATAAGCCCACCTTGAGTTTTACCATAAACCAAACTTCCAACATCAATGTCAGTTGGATTAAAGTAAGCATTACACGTAAACCATTATCTCCACTGAAATTCTTTCAAACTGTTGCTCTCTTTCCGCTCCATAGGTGTATGATATGAAAATGGATGGGAGAGTGTGTGTGTGTGTGTGTGTGTGTGTGGGGGGGGGGGGGGTCAAGGGTCTGAAATAGCTCTTGATTGTCTTGGTAGCACTGTGATTGTTTGTTTGTTCTGTTTGAGGTCAGCACAAGCCCCTTAGAGCCTCTGCTTCTTCTCATGGCGCCTTAAAGGGGCAGAATGGACAAGCCCATGGGGTGTGTCGTTGCGAGGGTATAGAGAGAGAGAAAGAGAGAGAAGGGAAAAGAGAGCTGGAGAATGTTTGACAGAGAGTTTGAGTGAGTAAGTGTGCGCAATAAATAAACGTAAGTAAAAGTGTTCATGCAGGGCAGTTGTTAGTAATGGATGTTTAGCAAGTCTGTGTATTTGGTAAATGTGAGTGAGCGTGTGAGAGAAATAGAAAGAGAGGAAAAGTTAGTTTGCATATTTAAAGGTTTGTTATTGACTGGTACTGGTAATTTAAACAATAATAATGATGTGATTTCACTTCTTAAACCTGATAAGAATTTGATGCTATATGTAGTTGATGAAAAGGGTAATAACCACATAACTGTCCTTGCATTGTTGAAGCAAGGAGTTGGGGGGGGGGGGTCTGAAGAAGGTCCCCCCCTCCCCACCCTTGCACTCGTCCACCCACCCACACAAGAGTTTAAAAAAAATCCCATTTACCCCGAGTGGAGCCAGAGCCAGGCTTGAAAAGGCAGAGGACAAAAAACGATTTTCCACGGAACAAAACCATTACAATGGTCCTGCTTTGATCTCAGTCCCCCCCTTCTACCAGTGCCAATTGAACTTTGTCACCATGCAACTGTCATCCGCAAAGGAAGACCCCATACACTCTGAATGAAGCAGTCCACAGCAATTTAGTCCAGACAGGGCTTTGAAGTGTCAGTGAAAAGTCCGGCTCCTTCCTCATGCTCCCTCCCTCCCTCTCTCTTCTGTTGGACCCACTAATAAACTGCCCTCCATGCAGTCCCCCTCGCCATCAAAGAGAGAGAGAGGGGAGAGAGAGAGAGACAGAGACATAGAGAGAGAGAGAGGGCGAGAGAGAGTGAGAGAGAAAGAAAGAAATATAGTCTCTCACTCAATTCCTCCCTCCCTCCCTTCTAAGTAACACAGGCATGCAGCGCTGGCATGTGGATAATCAGCCATGGGGCCCCAGCAACATCAAAAGCACAGAGAACCCCTAAGAATACAAATGTGAGGCCTAATGGTACACTTCATTAATGTCCTCCCCATCAAAGAGTACTTTACTGACTTGGGAGATTGACTAATTTACACATTGTGGGAAATTGCTCCCAGCCATGCGTTAAACTGCCAGGCAGCATTTATATAGAGGGAGGCCGAAAGAGAGAGAGAGTGAAAGATAGAAAGAAGAGGAGAGAGCCAGATAGAAAAGTGGACGCCCTCTTCCTTTTCTTCAGTGCTTTCTGGAACTGTTGTAAGTGGCTTCACGCCAAGCCACATTCTCACACAGTCACATTCAGACCAAAACTCAGAGTCTGTGTCTTTAAGTCTCACAAGGATTATTGTGTACTTTTGGTCAAGTTCTATTGCTCAATATATATCTCTCACTTTCTCTCTCCTTGATTTATTTCAAATCTCTCATGCTCACCCTACTACTCTCAAACATGCTGAATCAACTTCTCCCTCTGTCTCTTTCTCTCAAATACATAATACACACTCCATACATCCACTTCTTTCTCTTTCCTTCTCACATGCAAGTAAGCACTCTTCTCATCTCCAACACATTCAAACATACACACACACACACACACACACATAAACACGCATGCCCTCAATTGACTGTCGTCACCAGTTATTGCAAGCTTGAGCCTTGTGTAGCCTAACATATTTTACAACCGCTTTAACTATTCAACAGGGATCTAAGTGAATGCTCGAAAACCTTTCTATAGGTCTCTTGTATGAAGTAGATTTGCCATTGAGGTGGTGGAGAGGGGAAAGGGAAGTTAACGCCTGCAAGGCACCTGCCATACAGAAGGTCTCTTTCAAAGAGCCAAACTTTATGTCTGTAATTTGTCTACTCGAAACACTCTAAATGCAACGGCCATTGAGCCAAGATGTTCACTGGCTGTTATGAGGGAAAGGAGGAGAGGGGGAATGTTAAAAGTGTGTTGAGTGTCGTGTTTGACATAAGTAAATACACACATCTAGGTGGAACACCTGTTTATGTTGGAGACCTTGAAAATGACAGATAATATGAAAAGGATTTCAGTGTTTCTAATGTAGCAAAGACAGAGCTAGCTTGGCAAAGATGGCAGCTATGCCACAGGACTTGGATTTTCTGGCAGAAGGGGCATCCTAATATGTCTTACCAGCTAGCTAACTGGGCAGAGGTTTGCAGTTTCCTGGCCGGCAGTAGCACACACTTTAGCCATTGGCTAACTAACAGAGGAGATTTCATTATCATGACTAACTCAACCAATTAAACTGTCACAGTTTTTTTTTCCACAGAGGCTACTCATCCATAATGCTCTCTTCTGTTGTTCGAGTCTTTGACTTTACACTCTCTATTCACATTGAAGTGGTGCAATGAGGTAGATCTGAGAGTATGTAAAAGGCACTTTTGGGCCTAACCAGTGTTAGACTAAAGAGTGCTACTGCTTTACTACAAATTGAACAATGTGGTTAGAGTTTAGAGTACAGAACAGCTTGAGACATTTCGAGTGGTTCACTTAATATTTAACAGAGGTCATACAGAAGTTTGAGCAGTCCAAACTAATTACATAAAATTACAAAAATAAATTGACCATCCATACTTTCTTTCTAAAATCTCACTGAAGACCCAATACCTTCAAGAACATGGCTTCTTGGAGTGCTTGTTAGTTCATAAAGTCCCAAATTAAAGATGCACAAACAGTAGTTAATAAACACATGCAACATTTGGCTGCACAGTGTAAAATTATCATGTATTGTTTATTCTGGACTTCTTCCTAGTACTTTTTATTTGTCTGATTAATGTAAACCCAAATGGAGGAGCCTAAATTGATTTGTTACAAATACCTCTTTTATCAATTGATTTGTTACAAATACCTCTTTTATCAATTGATTTGTTACAAATACCTCTTTTATCAATTGACACCAAGCTGTCACGAGCCCAAGTTCAATTGCCCATTGTCCGTTTCCCCACAAGACACTGAAGACTGAGCAATCTGTTCCGCTGATCGCAAAAGTGAGTAAGTGTGAAAACGAGCGAGAAAGAGAAGGAGACCAAGGAGGGATTTAGGTAATGTGGTGCTGCTTGTCAAACAAATTCACCATTGTGGCTCGTTAGTGTTATACTGTTCACATACCTGCTTTCAGGGAAGTTCAATGCAAAAAAAGAACAAGTGCCGCTTGGTGTATGCCAGGAAAGGGGTGAGGAAGGGGGGTGGGGAGTGGGTGAGCTTGAGTATGTGGTTGTGTGTGTGGAGAGAGGGGGGGTGCCTTAATGGGTCACAAATTCACATTGAGAGGGGAGGCACATCTGCATTTTATCAGCTTGGCCCAGATAATGTTACAGAGGATGGATGTCTGCAGATCATTGGTCATTGGGCCTTTTGCAAAGTGATAAATTGTTGATGAAAAGCAGGGGACGTAGCACAATCACATAGCACACTGTCACTCCCACCCACAAGAGTTGAGCTCAACCCAGCAGCATAACACCCCTGTAAGTTGTTGCCAATAAAAAAGAAAGAGAGGAAAGGATAGATGAAAAATTGTGATACCCATCTTGAAAATCTGCATACCCCAGTTTTTTTTCTTCTGTATGCTGTGTTGAGACGGAGCTGTATGTGTCCCTGTCTTTGTGACTACTAAAATCCCCACAACCACATTATGCCTGATTATATCTCAATAGGGAATCATGGGACTGTGGGGGCAGGGGTTTGGCGGACAAAGTATTCCTGGAGGACAAAGAAAATAGTCCCCGCGGACCTGTCCTCTCTTCCTTCCGCTTTATCACAATGTTCCTCCTCTTTCTACTCTATCATCTACGTTATATCGCTGGCTCTGAGTCTCTGGTGTCTGGGAATATGATGAATGACAGGGAAGTGAAGGAGTGGTGATGGGGTGGGAACGGATATAGGAAAACAGAGAGTAAACATCAAAAGGGGATTTTTCTTTGTGGGATCATTTAAGTCGTTGTGAACAATAATACTTCACTTTGTATTGTAGGCTACTGTAATGTTGGTTAATTTGATGGTTTTGTTCTTCTTGGTCAATAAAATAGATGATGCCATAATCATGGAAATGTAATATATTTGGACTAAAGCTCAGTGATGTGATTTTCAACAAGGCAGAATGTGCCTTTTCAAAGGATGAGGTTATACCCTATCCTTTTAAATTCCATACAAACAGGATGCATGATGGTTTAATTCACTGGAATAAATTGGTCCTTACACAAACATAGAATTGGGTTGGCTGAAAATCAGTTAAAATTAGGAACAAGGTCATTCAGTAAAAATGATAACATCAGAGAAGAACATCAGGAACAACATGGAATTCAAACATTTTGTGCCAAGCAGCATGGAAAAGCAGCGATTGTATGAGATGATTCCCTGTCTACGAATATATGTGTGGACAAAAACGTGTGTTCTTGGTCTGTTTGTCTTGCTCTCTGCCATGAATAGACATGACATTTGAATACCTATAGATCAGTGGCAGAGTGTTCGTCTGCAGATCTAGAGGTTGTAGGTTTGAATACCTCAGTGCTTTTGATAAGAGTCTGCTAAATTAACACATTATAAAATGGTATCCAATCAATCAGCTAATCTGTGGAACCTCGTTTAATTTACAGAACAAAAGGTACAAGGCAAAGCTGTACAATTTGTCCAGCGAAATACTACATCCTATAAAAATGCCATGAGGCTTGGAGTACATCTCTAACCTTATCTTCATTGTTTTTGTTGATAGGAGAAGAGAGAGCAATCCCACACGGCGATCACTTCTTTGCCCCGTAGCAATGTTTATGGCGAGGATGAGGGTAAACAAAATTACGAGCGATGATGAGAAAGATAAGACATGGGAAAGCAGACGAGAAAGAGGCTAAGGACTGCCGTCAAACCATCAAGTCTTCAGAGAGGCAGACCAGAGAATGAACGTAGGAGCATGAAAGCATGCCAAGCGAAGGAAGATGTAGCCGTATACAATCTGAGAAGCTGTGAAGGCTAATGTCCCCAAGTTATTCCTTTCCGCTGGCTCCAACATTAATGTTGCTTTGAAGTCAGATCTACAGTAGATACTGTTGGCCTACATCCCCTTGGATTGGACAGACATACAGGTTACAGTCAACAGACAAAAAGGCAAATAGGAATAAAGACCACAAGCTAATAATGTCTTAACTTTAAGGTTAAGGTTAACTCTTCATTTTACAGACGCTTTTATCCAAAATAACGTACAGGGTTATTTGACCATGGGACCTTTTGATCTGCACAAAAATGCTCTTCCACTGAGCTACACCAACCCCCCTTTATTTCTATTTTAATCGTTTTTTTCTGGTGAGCCAAATGATAAAATATCTGGTGACTTCATTAATCTGATATATTGCATATACTGACACATTTTCCATTACATTTCTATATAGCTTTTTTACTTCTACCAAACCGAAGCTATCACCTTTAGTGAATGCTTACATAATTCTGTGTGAATCAGAAGATGGATACAGATCAGTCCGCCCCCCTCAACGCACAGACACTAGCACACACACACACACGCACACGCACACGCTCCCTTATCTCCAGACTAGCATGCGCCCCAAGACTCCCGTAATCAAGACAAACGGGTGGGCAGCCCCTCCCCCCACACCCCTGCTTCATTCTATCTCCTCCCACTTAGCCTTCTGTGGCCGTTGGCTCGCTTGGGGTCCCACTATAATTGGTTTAGACATAATTTACTGTCCACTTGGTAATGTAGCATTTCAGCATCTGATAAAAATCATATCAAGTCACAGCAATGGGTGCCCCGGCTTGAAAGGGAGTCATTGTAATTGCTTAGATACCATAGGGGAGTTTCAGCTCTCTGTCTCCCTCAAAGTCTCGCTCTTATTGAGTCTCTCTTTCTCACTATCACACTCTGTCTCTCCCTCTTTCTATCTGTCTCACTTTTTCTTTTCCATTCTGTCTCCCCCTCGCTCTCTCACCACCAAAGTCTGGGGGGCCTCTCTCCCTCCCATTCTTATTGCTGCTTATTTTCACGGGTCAGGGAATGGAACTGTAATCATTGCTGTAAGAAAAAACTTAGCTCCACTCATAGGGGTACATCCCCTTTCTGTTTCTTTTACCCGTCACTCACTCTTTCTCTCAACCACCAGTTCATGGGGTGGAGGGGGGGGACAGAAAAACTGACGAAAAAGATAGAGTGGGGATGACGAGGGAGGAATTTGTCACGGAATTTAAGGCAAAGAAAAGAGCTGTCCAAAGACGTTGAATTGATGAAAGTTTTAATTATCCCTTTCTATTGATTTGGGGGTAATATAGTTTTTACTCTTTTACTTTAATGAGCCATGAATACTGCCTTAGGCAGATTATTTTGCCACAGTAGGCCCTAACCTTTATCATTGTTGTCATGCTTCCCTGTGTTCTTGTATTCTATTTGTACATGAATAAAACCTATAGATGTAAAGCCCAGGCTTAACAATGTTGTATAAATACTAGGTGTGCATTCTTATACTGTATTTAGGTAGCCCTAACCAAATGGTGAAATTTTTACAATCAACTTGACTAACTGTCCAATGATCTATTCAATGAACTACTCAACATGAAACCTGAATCTCAAGTCAAATCTTATAATGAAATGGAACTCTGTGATGTGATCCATATGGCTATGAAGTTTGTGTTCAATTGAGTGGAAGGACTTTCCTTCCAGACCTGTGAAAGCGGAAAAGGAGTTTATGGCTCTGTTAATCCAGTGATAATACTAAGTATTACTTAGTTTGCAGGTTTTAAACGATCATTTTGCTAATACATTAGGGAAAAATGCAATGTGTACTTGTATAAAATACAAATTATGTCACACTATAATAAAAGGACTAGGAAAAAATACTCAGTGCTTGAAAAAGAAAAAAAAGGTTTGGATGAAGTTAAGAATTATTACCATTCCAAGGCGAAAATGGAAGCACTTGGACACACACTTGCATAATTTTAAGATAATAAAAATAACTGACAAAAAAGATAGTCCACCTTTATTCCCCTTGTGGTATTTGGCTGTGATTTAGAAGACCACAAGACCACAATTTGCTTGTTTTTTTATGAGCGCCGCAAAATCTGTGTTTTGTCAGTGTCAGGAAGATCCCTGGGTCCTGTTTAGGCTTTGTGCATGCTCTGTGGGTTCATGGCAAGAAAGGGAGGCCCAGTAGAGCCAGGCAATTCACTGGCTTTACCATAAACTGTCTGTATTGGTATATTAGGAGCCAAGATAACTAGACAGGTGACCAAGTCGTGATCAAAGACGGAGGAGTTTCCACAGACTCTTTCATGTAAAACAACACCACTGATAATACTAATTGCGACTGTCACGTCACAGTCACTTGAGTGGTTTCCTTTTCTTGTATCATCATGTCCTGATCTTTGTGGATTTTCTTTAAACACACTTTGAAGCTACATTCACCAGTGGTGGTTGCTGTGGCTTTTTTGGTTAAGTATGTTAGTTCCAAAGCACACGACTCATTGACTGAATTCCAACCAAATACACACTGTGGTGTCGAGGACTTAAAATAAATAGAAACAAATTAATCAATATTACAGTCTTTTGATGCCATTGCCAATTCGTTTATTTTTGACAGATCCCTAATTTCTCCTTAATTAAAACTTTTAAGTAAATGTCTAGCAGGAGCGTTTATTTATTTTCAGAAAATGCAGAGCTTGGCCATTGTCTGCAGCAGCTTTTTTCTTATGGCAAGGACCCAGAATAAACATGGATGTAAACATCACTTAGTTTAGCTGTAGCTCATTTGTCTAGACAAAATATTCACAGAGAAAAGTATCACAAAACAATGTAGAACAGTAATTGAACAAAGAGGTGCTTGTTTGAGGAGGTAGTTCCACCCATCCCTTGATCTGGTCGGTCAGTTGGGACTGAAGTGACATTGATGGGTGCTGTGTTTTAGCAAAAGTAGAACCATTTTAAGTTCAGAAAAATACCCAGGAGTACAGCATGGAAATAACACTGAAATCAATTTAAACCAATGTAAAATACACTCAAATCCTGTAGAAATTAGTTGGCAAAAACAAGACAGCTTTTACAATATTATCTTGGTGGACACATACCCTAAAGTTTTCCTGGGAGTCACAAATTAGGTAATACACTTTTTTAATGTTTACTCACTCCCTTTTTATGACCCATAAACAGAGAACGATACGAAGATGATGGCGACGATATGCCACCACAAGGCTTGGTACACAAGTACAGCACTTAATTTGATAAACCTCCGTAACTACCTATTAACAAAACATAAGGCATAGTGGGTTGAGAGTTGAATAACTTTATTCAAAGGGCTGACTCCAGTGTCATCCACGGTTAACCCACTTTTCTGTAGCTTGCTTTAAGTTAAAGGTCCCATGGCATGAAAATTTCACTTTATGAGGTTATTTAACATTAATATGAGTTCCCCTAGCCTGCCTTTGGTCCCCCAGTGGCTAGAAATGTTGATAAGTATAAACCAAGCCCTGGGTATTCTTCTCTGCCTTTGAGAAAATGAAATCTCAAACGGTCCTATCTGGAACTTTTCCCCTTATGTCGTCATAAGGGGAGAGGTTACCTCCCCTTTCTCTGCTTTGTCCGCCAGAATTTGGCCCGCCAATGAGAAAATGACCTACGCGATACCGTTTTTTCCTCAAGAGACATCAGGGCTAGCAAATGACCGAAGCATGGCAGTTAGCCCCGCCTCTCTCCTCCTCATAGCATTAAAAGCTACAGACACAGAAATGGCACGTCCTAAGGAAAGCTCTTTGTGGGACTGCTCGTAGTGGCTGTAATTCTGCACCAAGGCTGAATATCGGGAAAAAGACTTCAGATACAGTATTAGGGGACCACTAAGGCCTATATAAAAGCATCCAAATGCTTGAGGACCCACAGGCCCGGTAGGTGAATGGGAATCAACAGGGATTCAATGGATACCAACTAGAACTTTTTGTAGAAGTTGTACACTAAATGAAAGGCAGGTTCACAAGAAAAAAGTATGTTTGGAAGTAGATATATGGTTTCCATGATTGTTTCAAAGTAAATCATTAAGAAAACTGTTCCCACCCACTTAGTAGATCAATGGTCTGGGTTCTATTTACACCATGGGCTATTAGGCCATCTTCTCTATTACACCTCTGACCATACACACAGCTGAAAAGTATTGCGCCTTGGGGGAAAAAAGAGGGGCCAAATCGGCAGTTGAAATAACTGAAAAGGGGATTAACAGTGCGTGTGGCTATGCGGTTAACTGCCTATCCTCGAACTTGATAGATTTAACAACTTAATAATGTGTACAAAGGAGCGAAAGTGGTGCTCCAATTATGGTAGAACTTAAGTAAAATACAATCCTATCACAGGATAGCTCCAGGACTGGAACCCATTTCAGAAATCAAATAATAAGCATAGTGTTTTATATCAGCTTGTGTTGTTTAAGATAGCTGTTGAAAAATCATATCATGTGGCAAAGGCAGACAGCATAATCGTCTATTAATCCAATTTTATGCACTCAAAAAAAGCATATTGAAACAATTAATTTCCAAACGCCCATCTAATGAGAATTACTACTACATGGTCAAGCTTTAATAACATTTGGAACTCCATTCCCCCAAAACGTTCTGAAATTATATCCTGAAGGGAATCCCCATAGCTGTGTGGTTGGCACAATAAACTGAGTTTGAAGACACAAGCTGGACATGCTCAAAGTGTAGCCTCTTGATAGAATTGTCAGATTACTTAAATAATCTCTAAATGGTTTTCAGACCTCCTCAAGAGTCAAGTGCAACTCTTGTTTTTGTTATGAACACGGTTGAGTTTAAACCCATTCAGTAGCACGTAACCACCATGCCTCCCACACTGGCTAAACCTTCTAGAACTGTCAACCCAAGAGGGGATTAACTTCAGGCCAATAACACGCAATTAGATCCATTTTCTCCTCTTAAGCCTGTTAGTGCATAGTTGAGAAGCTAGTGGTCTCCCTTTAATTGTGTTTTCATTGACCAATGAGCTGTGGGTTCCTGGGGGTGGACAGAAAGTTCAGAAAGAACAGGGGTGGAAGTTAGGATACTAAGGTTTCATCAGTGCATAGTAGGCTACTGTAGCATGCCGCAGCACCAATGGATTTTGACGTTGACACCGGCAAAGGAGACTGGGGCTATCCTGGTCTCAGGCAAAGGATTTAACAGAGCCTCCTCAGTGTCCAATGACATGATGAAGGAGTGGACATTATTTTGCGGAGGAACTGACACTGTCTTTAATCTGGTAACTTTGTGTGCATCCCTTTCATGGGCGCGCTAATCCTGTTACATGCAAATAAAGACATCATCTTGAGTCTCCTCACCCCCATTTAGTTATCCCTACCATTCAATTGCAGGCCTTATTTACTATTGTCTGGGAGACCATTCATTGTGTGCTGAGTGACTTCTCCTGCTGGGTTGTGTGGGAGAAGGTGAGAGGATTAAAAAAACAAATCTGTTATATTTAATTCCAGAAATATGAACACCTTTCCATAAATAACATATTGTACTGACTTAAGGTATTAGTTGTTGACATGGTGCCTGTTATTGTGGGTGGAGCAAAACATTCTGTACCATGTTACCTTTCTAGGTCTCATATGAAAAGATTTATTGACAGAAATGGGGAATAAAATATCAGATAAATACTATGAAAGGTAAGGTGTCAAAAACATAGATTGGAATTTTTAATCATACCTGTCTATGCATACACTTCTACTGACTATTCATAAACTCAGCAGTACACACCATACTCAAATAAAATGTAATGTATATAACATGTTTTCACGCAAAACCTTATGTTTCACTTTGGATAAAAGCATCTGATAAATGTTTTATTTATTTTTTTCATTTAAAAATATAAAATAAGAAAATGTTAGATCACTTTCATAGCCTTTTGGGTTGCAGAATAAATGAACAGTTTAGATATTACAGTAATGAAAATGATCAGAAAGACATCACAAATTGACAACAAAAAAATCTAAATCACATTGATGATATTATACATGATGAGGATGAGTCTCTCCCACAACCCCTTCTGGAGGTGCCTCTGCCTCCCCTTCTGCCTGAGTGAGGATGTGATGGAGAGCCTCGTATGATTGGCTCTTTCAAACCACTGGCAAAGGTATGGCATTCTGAAGGCTGAGAGCAATGGTTCTACTATCAGTCAACTCCTGGGATTGTGTATGTCTCACATAACACATATGTTACTGAATGGAGAGCATGGAACAAGGGAAAAAAGGAGAATGGAGGGATGACTAGAGCTTCATCATGTACAGAAAGACACTTTGGAAGTGTAACAATTTATACTCAGGCTTTTGATAATGTGTTCAGTGCATACAACTACTGTCTATTAGTGTCACTTCACCGTAGCTGGAATTTGCACTTAAACTGAGTTTGAGTAATATCAACTTAACTCATTGAAGTGAAGACCAACCAAAGAAAACCATTGAGCTGTGAATCCATTGAAACAGGCATCCCAGTTTTTCAATAACAACCAAATACTGTAAATCTCAATACAGTTTAGTTGTTTGGTTTGGAGGGTTGATGGATGTGTGTGTTTTTCCCTCAGTTATTTTTTGTCTAGGTTGCTGGTGTAGGGGTTGGGGGTGATGCCGAAAACATAATTGGCATGGCCCCTGTGACACTGTCTGTCAAGACTGAACTCTGACTCTCTTCTCTCACTGTGTGCGTCCACAAGTGAGGCCCCTGTGATGTTTCATTAAACAAGGAGCAGGGGGCCCCTAAAGAGATGTTTGTGCAGCCTTCATGGCTCCACCACACAGCAAGGAGTGCACCGTCCATCGCAGCCCCCACGTGATAACACCACCCTGCATTTCACGACGGCCCCTGTGTAAGCCACTATGCAAGTTTGTGAATGTGAGAAAGGATGAGAGAAAGACTGAGAGAGAGAGAGAGAGAGAGAGAGAGAGAGAGAGAGAAAGACAGAGAGAGAGAGAGAGAGAGAGGGAGGGAGGGAGGGAGGGAGGGAGGGAGGGAGAGAGAGAGGGAGGCCGAGAAAGAGAGAGACAGTTTGTGTGTGTCTTAAAGTGCTGTTGGTTATTGTTTCAGATAAAGTACTGTTGATGTATGATTACTCGTTTTGCAAGTCAAGCAAAAAGCGACAATGCCATAGACACTTTCTTGTTCACTGTGTTGTATGACTATTTTAATTAGGGCAAATATTTATTTTGAAACTATATATTTAGAATATAAACTGATCACATATTGCCTCACTTCAAAGCAACATATTGCCTTACTGAATATAGCACAATGGAATCAAGAAAGCTTTTGGTAAACAATTAACAACTAAAGCCATGCACAGTCGTGTAGTGAAACCAAATAACATTTTTAAATTAATTTAAAAAAACTGGTGTCTCACAAAAAACATATGGTCATAATCATATACTTGCAAACCTTCACTTCAAAGAGAGAAATAGTTCACATTAGATTTGATCAGTGCACACTAACTGCATAAATCTATTCAGGAACCAAACCAACTTGAGTATTCCTAAAAGGTAACTCAAAGAAAGGTTGTGTGCATAAAAGGCATGGTGTTCGGTGTATGCAGGGATCTCATTTTTGACAGAGATAATAATCATACTATCTTTATTATGTTAAATGAGGGGATGGGAAGATAATATAAATCATGATCGACTTTCCATCTCTTTCAGAGAGCAACTTTGGCCTTATAAGGCCTTTGAGGCACAGAGAGAGCATGTGGGATGAGAGGGACCCAGGTTGGTGTACTTTATAATATCTTGGCTGTCCTACCTATCGACTATGAGGGTTATTTTCAGTAAGAATTAGGGGGTTCCAGGATAATACTGTGTTTGTCTGGACAATGATAGATTGTGTTCACAGTTAACAACCAGAACATACTAATTTATACCTATTTTACTAGAGCCAAATACCTCATTCAAGTTAGATCAGGTCTGTGCATTTTCTCTATTACTTTATCAGCAATGGTGACCTTAAATTTCCATACACAACTAAACTAAAACAGAAGGATTATTTGTTGCACATGGAACCAAATAGCTTGGTTATGGTGACAAACAGTCCTATGTACAGTACAATTATTATAATTGTTTATAATTATCATTTGTTTCTTCTTTTTTGTGCCAAGGACCATGCATGAATAAAAAGTTCATAAATAATTATAGAAATAGAAACTTAAGCATACACATGTATCTCTGCTATTTAAAATGTTCTTAATTATTTGTAGCACTGTGGTCATCTGTCCATCATGAGTAAAGAATTCACTGTGATACTGTATTTGAGGTCATCTTACTGGAAATGACACACATTGACAACAAAGTATTTGCCCCTTTAATAGGCTCCAAATATCTATTTATGTCTGTGAGCAATTAGCTCATGGGTTTGCTGCAGTCCATTGTTTTGGTTCCTGGCAGCTCAGGAAGATAATGAACCATAATTGTTGAATGACGCGATAAATGCAAAGGTATATTGTGGCACCGCAACAGCTCTGCAATTATCTTGCTTTTGACATGAATGCTCTCGTTTAATGATGTCATGGAAACATGATGCAAGTTCAACTCCACCCCATTCCCCTTCAAATGACTATAACGTCCAAACATTTCCTTGACTTAAGTCCAAAAACATTCTGAGGAGTAAAAAAGAGGTTGAGGAATGTCTGTCATGCACTTAACAGTCAGCCTTAACATACTTTTAAATGTCCTTCGTACGAACATTTCTAGCCAACTGATTTGCATTAATCTTCGCAGAAAGGAGAATTTATAGAATTTGATTTAGCATTTGAAACAAAATATAGTATATTATTTTATTTAACAGACTTTTTGGAAGGTTTTTACAAAATAATAGATGTTTACCTATGATAACATTTTAGGAAAAGATTTGATGGTTTGATGCCTGGTTTTAGACACAATGTGGCATGTAATGCTTAACTTTTAATGCATAATTGGCTGAGCATAACTGTATCATTTCTATAAGGCTTTCTATTTTAGATAAATACAATTGGTTAATTAGCAAACTATCTTTGCATGACTACAGTAAGTGAGTGGCCAGTGAAACTTTCTCTTGCAGGCGGAGTGACTGAAATATACATTTTCTGTTTTCACTTAAATCTGTCTCAGAAACCAACATTTACAAGGTGCCTGGGCAAAGGGAAGCAAATTATTGGTTTATTAAGTGTTAAAGGCTACTGGTGTTTCAGTCACCTATTACAAGTATGCAGTAAAAATGTGTCAAACAAATAGCTTCTTTCAACTTAATTGAATGGAACTGAAAGGCATGGAACACCTCTCAACAACCTTGAATCACATTTGCTTTTCATTGAATCAAACCCAAAACCAAAATCTCTATGGATTTAAGAAATGTCAGATTACAGTATTTAAATGACAGTAACAACACCTCTATGATTCAACATTGCGAAATATGAGATTAGCCTAAATGTCCCATTATCATTACATACGTTTAAAGTTAAAGAATACATTAACACGCACACACACACACACACACACACACACACAAACATGCATAAGATGATCCACCCAGTGACTCAATTTTAGTTCATACTGTAATACTGCCATCTAAAAGTCAACTCATCTAGCTGGCCACATGTTATGATTCCCATCACTGATCACTGAGCACAAACAAACCATAAGCAAAAGGCCACTGCCATAAATAAACACAAAAATTAGTGAGGTTGACTTTTACAATTAGGACTGCAAGGGAAAATATATCACTGAGAAACATTTGAATGTGTTTCTGCTTCGAGGCAACTGTTTTCAGCCAGATCATCCTTCCACTGTGGATCACTCAAAAAGTGCAAGAGCAATATACTTGTGGAGTTATAATTTACTAAGCCCGTGGCTATATGAAAAGCCAAAGGGGGTGTTCAAAAACGCAAAGCCAAATAAGAAGGGTTATTTTTCAAACCTTCCCCTCTCGATTTTGTAGCAATTAATCTGCCCAATTTGATTATGACCTGCACAAATTAAACAATAAAAAACTGTCTAATGAGGAATTAATTATGAGGAGCAGGAGGGGAACCAGGCTGGGGCGGCAGCCATATATCAGCAGGGGTGGCAGACAGTGGTAGCCCATAAGAGAGACAAAGAGCCTTCCCGTCCATGTGGTCCCGCACTGATAGGACTCCCTCGTCACAGATCAGTAGATCCAGAGCCCTTCCAGCCTCTTAAACAGGCGGCGGTAATTGAAAGTGCCAAAATCAATAGCGCTGACAGGCCTTAATTAAATTAAATATGTCTCCCTGAATGGGGAGGGGGGTTCAGTAGTGGTTGTGCAGTGAGGCCGAAATGACCTTAGAACTGGGGAGTCGTGTGTGTGTGGGGTACACATGCATATGTGTATACATGGGATGCACTATGCCAGTGCTAGACAAATAGTGCTAAGGGGTTAGAGAGAGGTAGCATCAGGCTCTATGGGTTGTAATCAGCATGTAATCAGCATCTATATAAATATAATCCTTTAAAAAGGTTAGTGTGTGCAGCAAATGGGTGGGTATTTTGTTTTGTAGACATTATACCATGATCCCAGATCAAACGTTGCCATGAAACCAGGTTGCTGGGATCACAAAAAAACAAAAATCAACTGTTAAAATCACCAGTTTTCTACTTGATGTACAGTATGTATAACATGTGATATTACCATTACAAAAGTTCTTACACATCACATGTCTTAATCTATACAAACATCTCGCTTTTTGTAGAACTGCACCAACAGACAACAATGCCCTAATCAAAACAAGTTAGTTTGGTCAGTTTGGGGCAGATAATTGCTCTAAATGGCTTCTTAATCCCCTAATAAGGCACTGAGCAACACATGTACCCAGTCCAACCATCTACTTTCAAGCAACATTCACAGTCAGAATGAAAACCAGACACTTTAATTTAATTTCCCTTTTGTGTACAATCAAGTTCCCTATTCTCAATCTCTTTTTAAAAGGACTTCAAGGAAGAGAATAAGAAACAGAAGGAATATTCCCGCAGCATCTATTTCACTTGGACCCCTGATTTGTCAGAATTCCTCTGTTATCCTGCAGCTGACTACTTTGTGTGGGGTTTGCCTCTTGCCCCCTCTCTCTCCCATTAGACTTCTATGAGATCTATTTGACTTTACCCTGATCCTGTTGACCATGGGGGAACATGAAGAGGTAGAGGACATCACCTGTGGTGAAGCCCAACTCCTCATCATTTCAGGCTTTGCCCACATTTAAAGGATTAGGGACAGTGGAGTCAGCAAGGGGTCACTGACAGTTCTCCTGTTGGGAAAGGAGGGAGCGGAGACAGGGGTTGACGATGGGGCTAGAAGCCTCAGCCCCCTCTGGATAAACTTGGGCTGCAGACTGTTGAGTCTTGGGAGATTATGTTGGAGCCAAGACTGCTACACTGGGGGATCAAGAGGACAGGGGAGGATGAGTGTTACCACCCAAGCACCCCCCCACTTTTCTGATGTTTTGGTTGTTTTTGTTTGCTCATGTCTTGTTCCATGCCCAGTGTATAGAGAGAGAGACCTACCCAAAATGCAAGCCTGAGCTTTGTCAAAAACGGTCTGAAAGTACACAGTGTCACTGGAAGGCCATGGTGGAATTAATGTGACAATACTTCAGCGTGGACATCAAATGTCTGGGAAAAAGAAAGAGTACATGTTGAACGTTACATGACTTCTGGTGTAAATTCATAGTGGCATTTAGTGTCAACGCTGATTGTGATCTTCTTCAAAACAATCACATCTTCCGCAGCTCAAATGCTGCTCTCAATCTTGATTAAAGTGAAGGCCAAGAGTAATGTCTTTAAAACAAATGATGCAGAAAACAACATTTCAGGAAGAATTATATATATTGGTACTATCTTGGATGTTCCAACACTGATTTAAAATTGCAGAATTATCACGTTACTGTACAAAATAGTAAAGTGGGTACTTTTAATATAATGTCAAATAATATGATATAAACACAACCACATCACATTCAAGAAAGATTGTATGTTGTTACAGACAACAGGTAGTATGCAGAAAACAGGGTTATGATGATTGATTCAGAAGATTACCTACAAATTTGGACAGGAGAGCTCTTCTGAGCAGTTGATTGTGATCGTAACTTGGTTAAATCTAAGTTGATCAAACTAATGAACAGTTGATCAAAATATAAATAAATGTGATATAGGACATCAATGGTGAATAAATATAGACATACATAGCTTCTAAAAACAAATCAATTTAAACAACCCTGTGATCATTTATCAGTAGCCTAATTGTTTCTAAGATCGCTATTTATTCAGCAGCTAAATTATGATGGAAAGCCTTATTTCTTTAGATCTATCTGCACATTTGTATTTATTGCTTGCTTATTGCAATAATTTGTTGGTGCAAATATTGGTTGCTATGTGCTTATTACGCAGACATATTTAATGACAAATGTTCTCAATTAACATGGCCCTGGCGATGGATTGAGAATCCATTCACTTATAAAACTACTTTCTGTGATTTGTCGGTTAATCAATCCATTTACGTGACCTATATCACTTTAGCCGGACCAATGGTTTGCAAATGATTTTATTTATATGATTTTTGTTAAATGATGGGAGAGAAATAACGTCTGATAATTCAATTTCACCCCAATACCTCGGGTAATTGAGATGTCGTTGATTGAAGAATTGGATTTTGAAGATTTCAGAAACCCATGCAATTGTATCTAAAAAGTAGGCTACAGATGATAGGGTAGAAAAATTAACGGCGTGTCAGATTGCGTTCACATGTTGAAATTATTATTCATTAAATGTCATCTAGAGGTCAGAGTTTGAGAGATATACGCGTTGATGCAGTTAGAAGGGGTTTGTGTGTGTGTGTGTGCGTGTTTGTGTGTGTGTGTGTGTGTGTGCACGAGTGTGTTTGTGATTGTGAGACAGACAGAGCTAGAGAGATCAACGCCTCAATAAATGCAAATGCTTATTTCATGAAATTTTGTATTTTACACAATTACTTACTGTTAATTTGTATTACTTACTGTTTTATTTTGTCTCCGGGCCATGTTGGGAATGGATATATTCATTACATGGCAAATCCCGAGAGATTGACAGGAGCCTGATGCGCATTGTGTCCACGTTCCTCCAAAGAAAACTAGGTTAGTAATAGCCTACATCTCGAGAACTGTCATTTCTTCACAAATACCCATTAGGTTCATTATGAATGTTAGAACATAGACGTGATTTTTTTTTTACTTGCTTTTTTACTTAGCTACAATCCTTTGGACTAAATGAAAGGTTTTCATTACAGACGCCGCATTACGGATCTCGGCGTTGCAAAGCACGACAGGCGACCCACACAGCACCTTGACTGAATTCGCCTGGATTCCCTGGCGATATCGCTTTGCAAATTATTATCGTTTCCAAGCGTTCTGAGAGATGTCATTTAAATATTTCTGTGAATGACTGCTATTCAAACAATATGATAACCCGCTGAGTCTTCAACAACCGAAGTGAAACTACTTTTCTTAACCTCCAGAGAGTTTTGCCATCACCGTGGGGACACGCTTTTCCCTGTCACCAAAGCAAGGTGAGAAGATGAATGAGTCTTCAGTGTTTCTCCTGGAAGGCGATTACTGATCAACTTTGGATACTGTGTCATCACATAGCTACTACACTCCACGTAGTCTATAGCCTCTCATTTGATCATTTTACATGACTTATTCACACCTTTATGCTTTTGCGCTGTTGGGTAGCTGGTGAGGGCGAGAGTTAAAGCGCAACTCCAGGCTAGTCAAATATTGTGGTCAAATAACGTAGCCTGTGTCATGTTTATTGTCAGGCTTTAGGCACGGGTCTTTTTATTTACAAGTCAGGAAAGCAAATAACGTTTCATTATCTCAGCGGATAACCATTTTATAACTACATATACATTTACATTTAGTCATTTAGCAGACGCTCTTATCCAGAGCGACTTACAGTAAGTACAGGGACATTCCCCCCGAGGCAAGTAGGGTGAAGTGCCCATGGACACGACGTCATTTTGCACGGCCGGTAATCGAACTGCCAACCTTCAGATTACTAGCCCGATTCCCTAACCGCTCAGCCACCTGACTCCCAACTAAATGTAACTAAATGTTTATCCCCAAATTAATCATAAATACATAATTGTACACAGAGTAGCCTACAAGTAATTAACTATCCTAGAGGGCTGGGCAGATTGTGATACTGGATGAAAAATAACCGTTTTAGTAGCTATGGCCTACGTTTACAGCCCTGAAACGTCAGATAAATTGTATTTGAATATTGCTGTAGGCCATTAGCCTATGCCTTAATTATGCAATCAATATATAGTGTAACGTTATAATTATCTTTAACAGTGTTTTTGTTGTTGATTTAAAATAGCACTGTCCTTTTCTCACATGTAAAAAAACTGTTTTTCGTGAAGGTCCTCCGTTTCAAAAAGAGAAGTGACATGCACCTGTCAAAAAGTATGAATTCGACGCCAGGCAGGCCTGAACCTTGAAGTCTGCATGGCATTTTGGAGGTTAAATGACCGTGAGGCATTGTTACTTACTGGCAGCAAAGTGGCTCGTTACGCCTGATTGAGCTAATTGCTTTGAAATAGGACACATTATCTATAATTATGGAGATCTTGGTGGAGACTTGGCTGTCTCTTTCATCTTTCTGAAGTGCATCATAATGCTGCGATCAAATTAAATTTAGGCCACTCAAAATTGGGCATTCCATCCTGTTCTATAAGCGCTGGTGTCTTAAAGGCACAGCATCAGTGACTGATGTGGAGTTGTAAACAAACCACATTTTGTTTTGCGGCATTGCCATCTTGCCATTTAATTTGAGTTGTTGTTTTTGCCCACTAATTTTGGTAAATTCGCAAATGTAAAATAAATACATAAATAACAGAAGAACACAAACGATTATTTTTATTGATCATGCCCCAAGAACTGTTACCAGAAGAAATGGATTTACTTTCATAGAATGCATGGACCAACATATTTTGCTTGAAAATGCTTTTTGACATCCTTTTATGTCGCTTCAGTCTAAACGGACAGACTCTGCTTGAAGAGCCCAAAGAAAACGGTCATAGGGGACCACAATGGCCCATTGTATCCCGTCCTTGCCTATTGACTCCGTATCAAAGGTAGTTTATAAAGTTGAACAAAGCCTCAATGAGGCTTACAGTTATTTTCCATCTCAGCTCAACCCTCGCCTTGAGATTTAAATTAAACGGCATTGTAATCTGTTCGCCATGGCACATCATTGTTTTGAAAGAGCAGTGTTTTGGGATGCTAATTGCCACCAACATGTTTTCCCGAAACCTTATCTTCTGTGGACAACGTTAATAAACTGAGCTACACAAGAGATATAGCACACAAAGAAAATAGTAGGTTGAATTTCAAGTGTCAGTTTTCTTTCACTTTCCCCTTTATCCCGTAGACACAAGGAATGCAGTAAAGAGAACAGCCGCCTGAGCACAGGCGTTGATGTAACGTATATTTACTCTTTTTTTACGTGAACACGAAATAAGGTGCAAGTGCGCGCGAACCCCAAGGGACATTCGACGACGCCACTTCAGACAGTTGAGTGGGGTGTGAGATCACAATGACTTCAAAAGGACGATAGGGGTAAACACGTGTGCCACTCATTCCAGGTTAGCCTTAAACGTTTCCAAACATACATGGTTGCAGATGTACAGCGTCCCCCATACTTTCCTGGCTGGACTCCCCTGTGTATTCTTGTATCTTTAGGGCCTTGGCAATTCACACAGACATGGTCAAAGGTGAATGAAATATAACTTTTGCATGCAAAAACTATTCACCTGCTAACAGTACAGAATACAGCAGTAAATTATTTTAATGGCTTGAGCGTCACTCTTAAATCATCCTGCTACGCTGATGTTGTATTTGTTCCACAAGTGTAGGAATGACTACGTGCAACGTCAGAACTAAATCATGTTCTTGTCTGGCTGTATCCAGTTACTTCCAAAGAATAATTTTCCGAGTAGGCCTCGTCTACTAGCTACTCCAGCTCCAGCGCTCATTGAAAAGGTTGGATATGGCGTGCGATCAGCAGAGAAAGCTAATTTTTCAGGCTGAATAGCCTAATGTCCCAGGGCTAGGGCGGGCAAGAGGAGGCGGGCTGCGGTCTGGATGCGGGTTAAAGTTTTTCAATAGTCTCTCAAAAGTCAGTGTTCTTTGATCACGCCGCTGTTGGCGCCTAAAAACAACCTAACTTGTCTGCCTATTAAGAGACTGACAAATCGTGGCAGATTGTTTAGACTTAGTAATTAGCAATGCAGAAGCTCTCCAGACAGTTAAACACATTAAAGGCCATACACTTTCCAGATTTCTAAATAGGCCTAGATAAATGTTTAACATGAAGATGATTATGAAAACGGCAGTGCGGTCCTGCGCAAAATAGATGGATATGGTAAGCCCAAGGCTTTCATATCCCATATGGAGATATACATCGGCTATCTTATATCTGGAGCAGCTTGGAGTTCATACACAGAGAAGACAGGTAAAGTCATTGGTTAAATCTAAGCTGGCTCCACGTTCCTCCTCCCCCTTCACATTTTCTTTTACTTAAATGGATGTAGTCAAAGAGAAAAATCCCAGTGATCCCTCCCCCAAGCCCAATTATTACCTCTAAATTATTGCGAAGGTCTGTGTATTTCAATACGATTAGAGACCCGCAGCCATCAATAAACATTGCTCGGCAAGAGGTCGAACACATAAAGGAAGGCAGTAAACGTTGTGCAACATTTGAGACCAACTTTTTGTTACAGGTTCGTTCATAGAGTAAAGTCAGGCTGTCGGTTACACAAAGTGCCCTATTAGTAGCATATACCGTACTGTATAACTAGAAAGCTTCAACATCCATATTATTTTTATCCTCCCAACGTTCTTTTTGACATAATAACTGTAAAGTGTCCTTCAAGGCATTGATGATGGTGTTCGATAAGATGATAACGATTATACAAAACACTGTAAATTAATACATGCAATTTAATGATTGTAGGCCTATAAAATATTACTACACTACTAGCCCTAGTACATTATGTTCTACTACTAATAAAATAATACTTGTAATATTTGTAGTAATAATCATCATCGTCGTCACCATAATCAACCTGCATTCCAGTGCTGAAATGCAATATATGAAAATGTAATCACTTCATAGTTTGCAATCACTTCCAGTTGTTAAAAAGTAATTTAATTGTTTACTTGCCCGGTCAAATAGCTGAGAATGGAACTCGACTGGAATCTCTATGACCAACCCACCTCGCAGCTGATTGGGCAGTTTTGTCCCCTCGCCTGCCTTATAGTACTGCACTCTAGTTTCATCAGGTAAACATGAGAATGCCATCAAACTAGGAGCACTTCACCAACTTTTCAGGATTGACTTTATGGTATACGTACTAGTGTTTTATCAAGTTGAAGGCAAACCTGTATGGCCCCAACTATTGCCATGTCAGCTTTATCCGTGGGCTTGAAAACTGAAGACAGTACCACGCGCTCATTTGTCGTCGGGAGAAGCGAGATGCAGACAAGTTTGAGCATGGCAGAGGAGACGGTAAAGCCCAAAGTTGCCATCCTTCCTTTCAGCGTCGAAGCGTTGATGGCCGACAGAAAACCGAGCAGAGACTTGTCATCATCAGATGTGTCGGCTGTTGCGGGATCGTCTCATACGCATGGCGCAAGGATGAGCTCGCTTTCAAGTTTGGATAACTCAGTGTCCTCTTTGGCCATGGGTTCCCCGTTCTCAGTGGGCGATATTATGAACATTCAAGACGATGCGTTGGTTAAACCCGAGAGCCCAGAAAGCAAGGACAGGAACTCTTGGATGCAGAGTCCTCGTTTTTCTCCCACTCCTCCACGTAAGTTTAGCTGTTTTAACCAGGAGTGTCTGCGTGCGTAAAAATAATCTTGAGGGTTGAGTTTAACGTGTCTGGTTGAAGAAGCAGTATGCTTTTTCTGTTTATAAAACGACTAACCATTTTATGCCATTCAAGGCTGTTGAAAATAACGATAACTGTTCAATTTGTCTAGTTTTACGTCAATCCTAAATAATTATTTATATTCTATCCATGTAGCCTAGATATGTATATTATGTTGTGGTCATGACGGGATGTTTGCCATGGAGATGAGATTTTCATGAAATTGTCTCTGTCACAGGGAGGTTAAGTCCCCCCGCTTGTCCACTGAGAAAACACAAGACGAACAGAAAGCCTCGGACTCCTTTTACCACGTCCCAACTATTAGCTCTGGAGAGAAAGTTCCGCCAGAAGCAGTACCTCTCCATCGCTGAACGCGCTGAGTTCTCAAGCTCGCTCAACCTGACAGAAACTCAGGTCAAAATATGGTTCCAAAACAGGAGAGCTAAAGCCAAGAGACTACAGGAGGCAGAACTGGAAAAACTGAAAATGGCAGCCAAGCCTATGCTGCCTCCGGCGTTCGGGATTTCCTTTCCGCTCGGTGCGCACGTCCCCGCGTCCTATGGAGGATCTCACCCGTTTCAGAGGCACTCCCTGCCGGTTTCTCCCGTGGGACTGTACGCTGCTCATGTCGGATACAGCATGTATCACCTGGCCTGATGTGCTAGAAGGACTTTAGTGCCATATTGACTCTGAAGTGCTTCGATATTGCCTACATCGCCAAAAAGTTCACAGTAGTGAAAAACTGCAATTTCTCATATTACATATCATGACTGGATAGTCATTAGGACAACGTTGTCGACGAGATATCTGCTACAGTGTATCGAAGATAGATCTACTTTGCAACGGTTGCAATAATTATTGCCACATTAGCTGCAAGAGTCACTTCACTTGTGCCAGTCCCAGACGTTTACGCACAAGCTTGGCGTTTTCCACCAACAAACATAAAACCCACAGGTAGGTTGGGCGCATCACTTTCATGGACTATTGTCACTCCACAAATAAAGGATAAGCCAGACGCTATATCGTCAATTTGCATTCATGTCAATGCGTAACATAATGGGTTACATAATCCAATGCCAATGAAAGCTCTTTGCTAATTCTGGAGGACCACAGCATTTTTATTATAACAGCACTGTCTGTTGTTTGAATGATTCCCTTCGGAAGGGATTTGTGTACTGTAAGATAATGTATATTAGAAAAATATCCTCATTTATAATATGAATATATTTGTGACATAAATTAACAATAAATTGATTATTCATTAAAAAAAACTGGTTGTTTGTGTTGACTGCGCTTCGAAAAAATTAAAGTTCATTTTAAAGTACCACTAGAGATTTATAATTTCAAAGTTTCTATTGTTTTTTGAAGCAATCAGTTATACTAATAAGGATTTAAATAACAATTTAAATACAGATACTGTGGTATCATCAGTATTGTCTTAATTTCTCACAAAATGATAGACTTCAAGTTAACTTGTCAGGCATAGGCCTATGCTTGATATGTGTCAGCCTAGTGATTTTCACATTTCACAGTGTTCACAGTTAGACTAACATCAAGATAATATCTTGTCAATTAAGATGATAAGACATGTTATTTTTTTATGTAAACAATTATATTAGCCTAATGCAATTTTAGACCTGTTTAACTATTTGAACGTTGACGTTTGAAAATAAACCCATAACCATTCAATGAAAGCTATAGGCTACCTTCTTGTCATTATCCTAAAATGTGCCTGTTGTTGCCTGTTTAAAGGCCTTAACCAAATTTTTATGCTAGCGTTAAGGAGCACCACTTTGTAACATTCCAGTGTTGGACTAAGTATTATAGCCCTACATTGTGAATTAAACCTGTCAAGTCTAATTTTTCTGAGCAATATACGGAATGTATTTCTACAGCTGTTGCCGATTGCTTTGAAATAACTCAGCAAGATTTTGTTGGCGCCAGGAGAGCTCAGGGAGGGGGGGCGGGACGGGACGGGACGAACATCGACAACCGTCAGTTAGACCTCAAAACAGTCCAGTAAATTAGAGATGGTTTTAGGACTATTACCAGTAAACGACTTAACGGAATGTCGTTATTAGCCTACCTAGGTGACACCTAGCCTACATCATTGAGACTCCAATTGCTAGCAGACGTGTGTCCTTCACACATGAATATTGGCTTCTTGACATTGCAGAGAGAAACGATTTGGCAACGTAATAAACATTCACATTCGCTGACATAGGCTAAGCCTCAAATTACTAGGAAATTAATATGGGAAAATTACAAGGCTAGTCCATGGTAGGTTTAGAGCTTCTCTTGTGACGTTACAACCATTCAGGCAGGGGTTAAATTGGAGTAAAATAATTGCTATAATGAGCAAAGGCAATCTGCCGCAGACGAATGCCGGCTCCAGCCAGGCTATAGCTTCAGGCGAGGCGGAACTTTTATCATTCCTAAAATGTCAACGGGGGACTGGGACGTGCAACAGTTTGCTTCTCTGCTTTCATTTCCTTTCAGTGCATGTCTCCCCATTCAAATGCAGTTATCGTAAACAGGGGCAATGGGTAAACAGCAATAGAACGAAACTTTGATGCGGTTGTTTATGACAGTAGCCTCCATTGGGCCTATCCACTCATTGTCAACGAAAATGTTCTCTCTCAACCATTTTTTTTACATTCTGACAGCTTAAGTAATAGGCCAAAGTCATCACTTAATTCCAGGAGGCATCAATTCAATAAATAGACTAATTGAAAATAAGTTGAAAATCACACAGTTGAACACCGTCTGAAAGGGAGAAAAAACCTTATGAGCCTAAAGGGATCTGTTAGACCTTTCAAGAGAAGTGTCTTTCTTTCAAGTTTCCCTCGATCTAGCCTTGACCCAAACAAAACACACTTGTTTATTTAATCTAGAAGATAACAACGGTTTAGCAGTGCACAAAACTGTTTAGTTGTTTGCCTTTGACAGCGCCAGTCCCCATTAAAAGGTGGAGGTGAGGAAATATTGTCTATAGAGCCTAATATGTTACTGTGTAGGCCTTATGTGCTTCTATGTGACATTTTCATTAGCTTAATTTTATTTAACATAATCATTGCCGATTTAATAAATGTTTACACAACTTGTAATTGTGTTTATTAGAAATAAATGTTGCCTCCTACATGTCAATTTTTCATTCCCAGCGCAGTATACATTTTTATGAAAGCTTTGGCTTGACCAGCGTTTGGATTACTTATATAGGCCTAACTAGAGTAAGTTCATAGCCATTCATGTACTCTACACTGATGGGGAAAAAGCAAACATATTTATACATTGCAAAAAAACAATAAAGGCCTAGCAAAAAACGATTTGTTAATTACTTTACAATTGCAATATTATTGCAATTGTAAAGTCATTGTCAATTGCTGTGTTAGTGTTGTAGGCTAGTTTTCGTAAGGCCTTCACGTAGGCCTATAGCCTATTGGCTGGCATTTGCTTTAAACAGCCAATTAGGCTAGTCAATACCGCAGACACCGCAGTCCAAGCATGAAGATATGTCTTCTAATGCTCTTCAATCTTGGGTCATTTGTTTCATTCTATAGCCATACATTTCTTGTGATCCAAAATAGATCTCCGTTTTAACGTAAGCATGGACCTATAGCCTAAGGACAATTTCGCATCTTGTATAGTGACCTATACCACATCACCACCTTCTGTTGAAAGCGGGAGCAGCATTTAACCCTTTAACCAGTTTCCTGTGGCTGTATACTGCAGGACTGTCGTCACGTTTTATATGATGCTGGAGATTAGTCTATTACAATAGGCCTAATAGGCTATAATACACGAATTGCTGACATATTAACGACTATTTCGTAAAACAAATAATGTGCCCTCTTGAGACAACTTTTTAATAGGCCTCTAGTAGTTAATATGCGCTGCTCTATAGGCTATGCAAGTAAGCACATTCAGGGACAACAGGGATCTCTGAGCAGAAGAGTAGGGATTTAACAGCCCATAATCCATTGTGGTCATCTTCATTTGGACAGTGAGAAGGCTACAGAACAAACCGTTTCATATATAGAAAATGAATGGGTGATTAAAAAAAATATGAAGTCAGAATGCTAGGTCTATCACTTCTACAACTTTTGTGAAGGTGACCCCACCTTCAAAATTCAAGCTCACAAAAGTTTTTGAATTTTTGGGAAATTGTAGTTCTATAAATAACAACTAAAATATTATCTTTACATAGAAGTAGGCTAGTTCTGCCATGATTGTAGCATGTCGGCCAAAATTACAAAATTAATTAAATGACATGAACCAGGTCCTTAAACTACTTAAACTATCCGTGCAAATGTTTATCAGACGACTTATATACAAACCAAGGTAAAGCTGCTATGTCAAGATAGTTAAGAAAAACAATTGTATCTAAATAGGCCAAACTTAAAAAAAAATTGGTTTCAATCATATCTTTTATGTATAAGAATGAGGATATCACTGTATATGTTTTTTTTATTACTAAGTTCTCTCCAAAGCAATGTAGTAGACTACCACAACCATCCATTAAGTTAAATTCAATTTCTTATTAACAAACCCATCAGATAAACCATACACACACGATTAGGCTATACTTACACTATGCTACACGAATGTGAAAACAGTCCTAACTCATACTACGTTGAAGGTCATCTATAAATGACATATTTAGAATACATTTATAGCAGAAGAAAACAAAAATACTGAGATACCATTCTATTTAATGTTAGCATGTGCAGTAAAATTACACTACATCAATAGAAGTACCACGTCTTAGCCTACATATTTGAACAAGCACCACCTCCAGCTGAACCTCGCCAAGACAGAACTTCTCATCATCCTGGCCAAACCCTCCATCTCCCACGATCTCTCAATTACCCTGGGATCTGCAACATTGACTCCTTCATCCTCTGCCAGGAACCTCGGGGTTACCATGGATGACAAGCTCACCCTCACGGCCCACATAGCTGCAGTCTCCCGGTCGTGTAGATTCACCATCTACAACATCCGGAAGATCAGGAGATACCTGTCTGAGCATTCCACCCCGGTGCTAGTCCAAGCACTTGTCCTCTCCAAGTTGGACTACTGCAAGTCGCTTATCACCGGTCTCCCAGCATGTGCAACCCGCCCTCTCCAGAGGATTCAGAACACAGCAACCCGCCTGATCTTCAACCTACCCAGACGCGCCCATGTTACCCCGCTCTTCATCTTCCTCCACTGCCTACCCATCACGGCCCGCATCAGATTCAAGACCCTGGTACTGACCTTCCAAGCGGTGAACGGGACTGCAGCTGACTACATCCAGTCTCTCGTCCTGACTTAAACCCCCACCCGCCACCTACGGTCATCTTCGGAAAACCGTCTGGTGGCCCACCTCTCAAGAGCGCCCGCTCCCAACCCAAGCTCTTCTTCTGTCTGGCCCCCCAATGGTGCAATCATCTCGCCACCTCCATCAGAGATACTGACTGTCTCTCCACCTTCAAGAAAAGGCTAAAGACGCACTTGTACAATGGTACTTAAGAAAGATTTGTTGGATCAGATGTTTATTTCCTCCAGGAACACAATGACACTTATTGAGGGACTTGCTGCACTTGTTGGTTAGTTGTAACTGATTTAACTGCTTGTACTCGCTGTGAATTATATTATTGTTTCCTCCAGGTACACTCTAGCACTTTCGAGGATCATGTTGTTTAATTGAAATGTGATTAACTACATGTTCTTCTGGTTCCACCCATTGGCACTTATTTGCTTTTCACAATGTATGCTTCATGTTTTGGCTGCCCGCAAGGTTTTTGGAGCTATCTCGTTGTCTATGACCATTGACCTATGCACCTTTTGTAAAGCTCTCTCTTGTAAGTCGCTTTGGATAAAAGCGTCAGCTAAATTACCAAAATGTATGTAAATGTAATATTTCAGTTTCTGTATTGTCATATGGTGTGATACTAGTACACAAAGTGTGCTCACAAACCTTGTGGACTAGGAAAGTAATAACACATTTTAGGTACATATTTTGTGAGCAAATGAGTTTGTATTTGCTTTAAAACAATATAATGTTGTAAATGTGATGGAAGGTTACCTGAAACTATTGCTATTATAAAAATAAATAGTGCTTTTGCAAAGCAGAGAATGATTGACACCCTTTGGTTAAATTGAGCATTCTTTAAGTGCAATGTCACATAACATATAATAAAATAAAAAATATCACACCCTCTGATGATTAGTGTTGTTTGCTTTTTGGCAGAGCCACACCAAATAAAACTTGGATGGTGCAATCCTTCAGCCCTGTACTAATTATTAATCATGCCGCAACATTGCTGTAAGATTAATAACATTTTAACAATAGGTCTATGAACAGTCATAGGCTTACAGTTACCAAGAAATTCTATTTTTTTTAAACAAAGTTGCATGATTCTCTAATGAAACCTCCTTGATTATTCAGACATGAAACATAGCCTACCTTATTACATACTTTAGATTTGTGTGTTGGCAGTCATCATTAACATCACTGTGAACATGGCAGACTTGACTAATTATATGCATTTGTATGTATGACGTTGTTTCTGAGACACAGTTGTACACAGGGGAAATTTGTCATGTTAAAGCTTCTGGAAAATGTAATTTGATAAAAGCTATTTCGACGTATCCTAATTAAATAACGAATTAACTGCAAATGATTGACATTGTGAAAAAATGGACACATTTGAAATTTTGTCACACATGTATTTACCACAACTTTCAAGTAGAGGGCAGACCAGGACAATACAAAATAAGAAAAAGTTTCAAAGACATTGCTAAAAATGTGTCTTTAATCATAACTGTAGTTGAACTTTAAATTAGGGAATACATCCATGTAGGGAATATGGAATGTTTTGTTCTGAAGCACATATATCTAAACATCTAACAGATATACACAGGAACAATCAGACCAAAGGGTCCATTATAGTAACTGATGAACCAACAGCACCATGGCATGAGGTTGGAGTGGACTTGTTCTATCTTAAAGGAAAGGACTACTTAGTAGTCATTGATTTTTACTCAAACTTCCCTGAAATGGTACTGCTATAAAGTACCTCCTCAAGACATGGCATACCACACAAATGAGTAACAATGGACCATGCAGGTTAGTAGCAGAGATTGGCAAGACGTTGCAGAACCTTATGACTTATGTCTTATTGTGTTATCTTCGGGTCATTCTGACCAGTGACGTGCGGTGATGTCAGTAAGAGGCTAGGCACTGAGTTATGAAAGCCAGATTACCTAATTTATTGTTAGGCTAATATGTAAAAACAGTAAACGCAGTAAACAGTACAAGCACTTGAAGCAGTAGCCTACTACAGCCGCTGAATGTTAGCACAGCCACATAGCCAATCTTTTCTTCCATACCAGTCTGTTTGTCCCTTTTGCTGCAGTAGTCCATCTAAATCTGGTGTAGACCTCCCTCTTGCTATTAACTCCTTTTTTGAATAAAATCGAGCTTGGAGAAATTCCTCAACTCTGAATATCGGCAGACACCGCTGCTGTCATTTTGACTTGAATTTTGCGGGGATTACGCTTACAACGTAGCCAGTGTAATGACGTTAGCTGCGCAAATGTCCAGTAATATCTCGATTTTAATTGGTCCATGTTTGATACGCAACGTAGATGATTACTGGCATAACATATTTACGTGCAAAGGCACAGAAGAGTTGTGCCAGAGCCTGTTTAAGGAGAGCCTGGCCACTCCCTATGCCCCATTGTACCGAATTTTGTTGCAGTTCCACCAGAGTTCCACTCGGAGTGATCGTGGTCGAGGGCAGAATGAATGGCAGTCTATGGAGCTAAACGGCTAAATTTGTCTCTTTCACCTGATTGTCGTTGAGAAATCTCTGATTTGATTGTAGTTTTTCAACATGGATTACAGGTCGAAAGTTGAATGAACGAGTACTTATGTCCTTTCGATTTCTTACAGGGTCGTTGTTGCCCATAACACGCGAAGGACTGACTACGACCAAAGATCCCGCTTGATGGCATCCGAAGCAGAACCAGAATGTCAGAGCAGCCATTAGCAACATTAGCAACAACATTAGCAAACCAAAACTCTTTCTAGACAGTATTGTATTGACAGGGAGAGCCTAACCTGTCAGCTGTGTTGTCGATGCCTCGAGAGATAAGTGGAAGTAACCAGAGCTTGCCGTCAAGCAGTATCTCGGGCCGTACAATGTGTATGACGTCAATGACATTTTAAAAGGCTTTTTAGAACAGAAAGACGACTTTAAAAAAAATTATCACCCAGCGGTGTGTATTTTTTTTGCCTCCCCTTTCGAATTCAAAATTCAAATTACTAGACAAAAGATGATATCCTGAGAAAAGTGGATTTTGAGGGGTATAGCCATAGATTTATATAAACACATTGTTTATATAAATCTATGGGTATAGCTCCATAGACCTCCATTCATTCTGCACTCGACCGTTAGCACCCTCATATGGAACTAGAGTGGAACTGCAACCAGTTCAGAACCCGGAAGTTTCCCGAGAGTAGCAGTTCTCTAGCCTGGTCCTAACCAGACTCTCGTACATTTCATTTGTACAGAGAGGCTGTGTCTACTACCGCGCATTTTACTTAGTACACTGCAATACAGTGCACTGCAATACAGTGCACTTACATCTGTAGTGCACTCCGTCGCTGAGTAGTGCTGTCTCAAATGGAACACTTAAGTTAACCACTTGGCGGGAAGTGACGGACGCAAATCTGATTGTGACACCCGCGAATCTAAGGTCGAATCTGCTCGCGAGTCATTTCGTCCGCCATTATTTTAGAAATGAAATGAAAAGCTGCCGAAAGGGCTCCTCCTCTTCCGCTACGTAGCCAATATGGCGCCCGTTTAGGGCGAGTAGTGTCCATCCTTGTACACTGCATTTTTTGACCGTTTGCAGTGCGTCATCCGGGTACTTTCAGTGCACTGAATTCTGCTGGTTCTGTCAGTGTAAGCACCCTAAGCACTGAAAGTCAGTGCTCGAAGTGCACAAGTGCGCGGTAGTAGACACAGCCAGAGTCTGGCCTCGCTCCATTGACAAGCGTTGACTTCCTTGTAGGCGGGTACTCTGTTGAAGTTTAAAACTATTGGATCTGCCCAGAGCCACTCTGATCTGCCATAACCAATCGCTAGCGTTCGCCATCCTTCACAACTACTGTAACGGAGCTAGCTGCCGTAGCTGGAAAATCAAACTTTTCCCCAACCCCGTGGGGAGGAGGGCCACAACATCATGGCCACCAACAACAACTTAGCAAATATTGTTCTTGCTCCGGCTTTAACTTTTGGATATTCGGCAGCGTTGCCACAACGGACCGAATGAATGGCTTCGCTCGCAACTTTATCCGCTGCCATTACTGAACCACAACCAGAGCCTGTTTAAGACATTCTCTGCTACAACTCAAACTAGCACACGACATCAACGTCATCGTTCTCAGCCACTCCCTCTGTTCGCTGATTGGCCCTACAAAAATTAATTTGAGAAAACCGACTTATGTGCCGAATTCCTAGCCTGGCTGCCAGCCCAACTTATCCCCGCCCACAAAATTATTTGGTCGGGAAGATGGGTCTGGGGAGTCTCCGTTGGGGAACAACTATTGTCCAAACAGAAGCTGTTCGGACCAATGAAATTGTCAGGGCGGGCTTTATATGATGATGGACAGATGATCAACAGTAACGTAATCAACCACGTCACCAAAGAGCGCTTTGGTTGAATTTGTTTTCAACAAACATGGCTACCGCTGGAGAGCTGGGATGTTATGATTCTGCCATCGAGTCTGTTTTAGAAGACATCGACAGCGCATTAGTTTTGAAAGAGGAACAGAGAAACGCAATCAAGGCATTTGTCGATGGAAAATATGTTTTTGCCGTCCTTCCTACGGGGTTTGGTAAAAGTTAACATACTACGTTGCTCTGATTGGTTGTAGGTCTATCCAATTGAGCGAAGAGGCATTTGTTTTCCGGGTTCGGTTGAAACACGCCCCATAGTCACAGCCCAATGGAGAGTTCTCAGACTCATATTCTGACAAGAATTATGAGTATGACATCGTCAGGCTACCGAATTCCCAGACCTAGTACAGAAGCAAAATCAAAATTGAGGGGAAGTACGTAGGAGGGCAGAGCCAGGCTAGCCCGGACTAGGCTTATTCCTGTTGTGAATTAAAAACGCTTGTAGTGTGTAAGGGCATGATTAAACAATAACTACCGTAGTTTAAAAGTATTTTTGTGTTCGTTTTGTTAAAGCCATTCACATATAGGGATTCCCACGTACCGTTTACAATCAAATACAAATAGAGAAACACATGTCATTGACTAAACACAACCACTCAAAATTTATTTCACTTGTTTCAAATGATGTGACACAACCAATATAAGCCAGTTCAGAGAGCAAACAGGTTGTTGAAGGTGGGAAAATATTGCTTGTGATGTCGACAAAGTGCTCTGGCCTGACCCAGCCCAAAGACAAGAAGAAGCACATTGATCACATGTTTACTCCTTAGATTTTTGTCCCTTTTACTGTGTAGTAGGAGGAGAAAGAACAAGAAAAATTGCAAAGAGCAAAGCAGAGTAGTAATTTCTGATAAATGTTGAGCTACTATGATAGAACATGTTTTCGTTCATCAAAAGACAATGACGGATAAATATGAAATTTGTTTTGAGATTACGTAAAAATGTACTTCTCCTTGAGAACTATATGTTTTGAACAATGTGTTTTCAATTTGTTGGTGTATTGTTTACTGACTGCTTGATAGTGTATATCATTTTGATCACTTTGTTTATGATTTGAGAGCAGTGTTTGATTTTGAGCACAAGTAAATCTGTTTTGAGGCGAAAGTTTGATTTTGAGGACAGGTAAAACGAAAGTTTCATTTTGCAAGAGGATTCAGAGGTTTTGTAAATAGTGCTTGAAGATGAGGTTTTGTGTTTACAGTTTTGAGAAAATGGGTGACTGTTTCAAGAATGTGTTTTAGCAATTGTGAAAAACTGTAATAAAGTTAGCCAAAGTTAGCCACACTATGAAACATGAAATAAAACTGTTACATTGAATTGTGAAAATCACATGGATAATAGAAGAATAACATGACACTAATAATTGTACAATAGTACAGCACAAGTGCAATTAATTTAGTTTATTACTGATAAAAACAATACAATGGATCCAACTGCCTTCTTGTGGATCCCCTTAATAGCTTGTCCTCCTCCGAGAGAGAGAGAGAGAGAGAGAGAGAGAGAGAGAGAGAGAGAGAGGGGATAGAAAGTGAGAGAAATATATCAGTCTACTGTCATACTAGATGACATGTGAGTCAAGCACAGTAGTACTGAAAGACCAAATTAATCTACTTGTGTATTTGAGGCATGTCTCTATTTTCATGCTGCTGGTATGGCTTTGCCACAACTGAGACAACTTCAAACATACCTTCATCTCATGCTGATGCTTTTCTCCTCCTTGCTAACTTTTCCTCATCTGTGCATTTTTGAGCAATAAGTTTTCTAACTTCTGCTTTGGAGATTCCACATTTGGCACTCATGAATTCTGGATAAAAATAACACAAAAGCAACAGGTGAACAGTCTTTATATTTATGACAAAAACCTTTGAAAGTGAAATTACTGTATAAAGCTCATTCGTAAGATTTTCTTTGCTTACCAAGTATGTCAGTTATTTTTGCAGGGTCAAGTTGTGGCTTTTTTCTTTCTTTGAAGGCATTGGACCTTCTGCCAGTCACACTGTGACTTGCAAGCACCTGCCTCCCAAAGACCGCTATTGCACAGTTCTTTGGTGGCCTTTTTCGAATCCCCCCATTTAATGAATGAGTATTGGCAGGGACTGATAAATGTATTAGGGCCAATCTTCACCTTCAAATTATAAAAACAAGCAATAAAAAAATGCTGTCAGATCAGCATGTTATGGCCCCCACCATCTCAGATTATTCTGAATTTTTATGTAGTTAGAGAACTTAAGATAATTGATAACATCATCATACGATTTACATTTAAATATATCCTAATGGGAGGCATAAAATCGTTACCTTTGGAATGTCCCTTGGCGAGTCATCACTGCTCACTTCTGTTCTTGGTCTAGGCTCATGATCCGTTTCAGGACAGGTCACTGTAGCATCCAAGCAGGGCTCACAACCTTTTGCTACAGGAGAGGAAAGTAAAACTAAAATACTGTCTTTATTACAGTGTTACTGATAATGACATAACATGGGCTTTAACATTACGTATGCAACACCTCTTACCTTTATTTTCAATACTTTTTTGAAGACAAGCCACTTGGGCTTGTAGGCCTAGAATAAGATTTTTTAGTTCTTGTAATTCTGACTGAATTCTCACTGCAGGATCTTTCTTCCACCCTTCCTGCTCTTTCACATGGTTGTTGTCATATTGGCTGTAGGTATCCTACAAAATGACACTTGAGTAACATTTTACAATCTGCATTGACAATACATTGTCTCACCACACACACCCCTCTAACTTATATCCAATTTACATATGTACACATATGGTTGAGCTTCTCTTTGTATTTTTAAAGACAGGATTTGGCTCTTACATTGCTGGTCCTCGTCTTCTTTCTTTTAGCATGTACACTGGACACCTCGGAATAAAAAAAGTATATTTATTGCTGTTATTACTATATATTAGTGCTGTCAGTTTAACGCGTTATTAACGGCGTTAACGCAAACCCATTTTAACGGCGTAATTTTTTTTATCGCAAGATTAACATTCGTTTTGGCCTAGCAAACTTTGTAGTTGTTTTCACATGCTGTTGCAACGGTTGCAACAACTACTGACGTTAGAAAAACTACAACACCACACCGGATCTAGCTAGACCGGAAACAAAACAACAGGCACGCCGCACACACTTGTTTGGGCTTGCGAGCCTGCTGAAGAGTAGTTGGCTAAAGTTACGTTTTGAGTGGATGGCGAGCGCGAGACGCCGAAATGGATGCCAATATTCTGAATGGAAAGTTTACTTTAAAAAAGTTGCCAAATGGTTCCATTGACAAGACCAAAGTGATCTGTGTGTTTTGTCGTTGTGAACTGAGCTATCATCGCAGCACGTCCAGTCTGAAATACCACTTGATGTCCAAGCACACAGCTGATGCGAATTCTCCGCCCCCTCGTCAAAGCCAGGTGATTGCAATGTTGTTGTTTTTTTAAATTAAACATTTGCACCATGCAATCCGATCCACTTTTCCATGTTGATAAGAGCATTAAAATGCGAAAAAATAATGGGACAAAAAGAAATGAAGGGACATTTAGAATAGATAAAAATGTGCGATTAACTAACTAGAGAGGGTACAATTTCTGGGGAAATTGTAGGGTGTGCTCGCTTGCGTCGGTTGCAGGTGGGTCCGTCCCCTTAAGTTTTTCCCATCTAGTGATATTTTCAAGCATTTAGCCTACTCAAGAACCCCCTTTGAAACAATCTACTGTAACAACGTTGTCACCGGCAGTATTTCAGATGGAATCGCGATTCAAACAGTACCGTCTGCTAACTGAAAATATACCCCCAAAAACGTAAACAAGTTTGACGTTAATTTAGGGGGAAGTGGCTAATTCAAAAGAAGTTTGCTACGAGCAAGCTAGCTGCTGTTGCTAGCCAGACGTCACTGAGGGGATTGTTTGAAAGCGCCAGAAATGAGAATGTTTCTTTTGACATAAAGTTTAGGCTGTGGCATTGAAGACAGCGAGGATGGTAGTGGTATTTTTACAGACTGTATTAACACCGTACCATGTAGGCTTGAATAATAACCGAAGGCGTGAAGCTAGAGAGAGGATGCAATGGAAAATTTCCTACATAAGCTAGATCTACTGCTTCAAATTGAAAACGGAGACCATCTTTTGATGAAAGACAAGTTCCTTAAAGGTCACATGACATGCTGTTTTTGGATGCTTTTATATAGGCCTTAGTGGTCCCCTAATACTGTATCAGAAGTGTCTTTCCCGAAATTCAGCCTTGGTGCAGAATTACAGCCACTACTAGCAGTCCCACAAGGAGCTTTCCTCAGAACGCGCTGTTTTGGTGTCTGTAGCTTTAAATGCTAATGAGGAGCGGAGGGGCGGCACCATGCGCTAATGTTTACAATGGATGTATCGCAATGGCTGTAACCCCGTTGCTGTAAGATGCCTCGAATTTGCCCATTCTCATCTGATAACCCTGGTTTGCAGAGGTACACACTCAGTCATTTCAATGAGGGGAAAGGTGGATATCGCGCGCGCATAACACCAACAGCAGAACGATTATCCAAATAACAAAGAAGTGTACAACACTCACATACAGCATGTGTATTCACACACATACTTGATGCTATCTACCTTGCGATATTAACTCAACTGTTAGCTGCAGAGCTAATGTTACAGCCACATTCTAAGGGTAGCAAGCTAGGTAACCATATACAGTAAAGCTACAAAATGATATAGCGTTAGTTAACTTACTTGTCCGAGGTTAGTAGCTGGACGAAGGAGAGTTAGTACTGATCCAGAATTTAATTTCAGCAAGGCCAATTTTGTATTAGCTCAAGTTGAGGAAACAGTCGTGGCTGAAGTGTTTGGCGCAGACATACAAAACAAATGCGCCTACAACAGAAGTTGTGTAGGCGCATTTCCAGCGAAAATAAAATTAAGATACTGATTGTTTAGAGGCTCGGATGAAGGAACTACAAAAAGACTTGTGTGTTGATTTGTACATCCAAGCACTGAGCAACTGTTAAGCTTCGTTTGTTTGCTAGCCATGATGTCTCTGCAGGAAAACACAATATTGCACTCGCCCTTGCACGATCGTAGCTCAGTTCCTCATGGGCGGGCCGGATTATCTGGGCGGGCACAGCAGAGAGAAGAGCGGTAGCCTGGCTCCTTGTGACGTCAATAAGAGGAGATTTTCAAACCGAGCGTTTGAGCCTTCATTTTCTCAAAGGCGGAGAAGAACACCCAGGGCTTACACCTATCGAAAATTCTAGCCACTGGGGGACCAAAAGCAGGCTAGGGGAACTCATATTAATGTTAAATAACCTCCTAAAGTGAAGTTTTCATGTCATGTGACCTTTAAGTGTTTCTACCTTTTCTTATTGGGTGTGCTCATGCCTTCGGTGAGCACAACCATTGTTCTCTCACATATGTATTATTGGGTGTGCTCACGCCTTCGGCGAGCACAGCCATTGTTCTCTCACATATATATTATTATTTTTATTCTTTTCCCACCCCTAAGGATCAATCAATATTTGCGCTACATAGACAACGCCAGTGTCAAAAGGTTTGTGTTGTTTGCGATTGCGTTGCTTGTATTTTTATTCAAGTTCCGTTGCACGGTTTAAGTTGAAATTAAGTTTTTGTGGCAAAAAGTGCCTTTTGTCGCCAAAGGGAATCAGTGCAAGCCCAACGTCACAACGTCAGCACGTTAGCAACGACGCATAACTATGACGTGCATAGATGTAGTAAGACTGTTGCGCACAGTACTGGCAGCATCATACATTTAAGTAATTCAAGACTTGCATGTACAGTAAGTAATTTCACATTAAATAATGTATTTAAACTCAAGCTTGTGTGGTGTTTCGCTGTCTTCAATGCCACAGCCTAAACTATGGGTTAGGGTTACTATGGGTCTTATGTCAAAAGAAACATTCTAATTTCTGGCGCTTTCAAACAATCCCTTCAGTGACATTTGGCTAGCAACAGCAGCTAGCTTGCTCGTAGCAAACATATTTTGAATTAGCCACTTCCCCCTAAATTAATGTCAAACTTGTTTACGTTTTTGGGGGTATATTTTCAGTTAGCAGACGGTACTGTTTGAATCGCGATTCCATCTGAAATACTGCCGGTGACAACGTTGTTACAGTAACTTGTTTCAAAGGGGGTTCTTGAGTAGGCTAAATGCTTGAAAATATCACTAGATGGGAAAAACTTAAGGGGACGGACCCACCTGCAACCGACGCAAGCGAACACACCCTACAATTTCCCCAGAAATTGTACCCTCTCTAGTTGGTGGCCAAGCCGCGAAGCGGCGAAGCCACCTTAAGTGTTTCTACGTATTCTTATTATTATTGAAGGCAGAAAAGTACAGAAAAGAGAAGAAAAATGCAAAACAAAAAGTGAAAAAAATCAGAAAGAAGAGAAACAATGCATAAAAATGAGAAAATTTAGCAGAAAACTATTTGCTGGAGTTTCAAAAGGCCTGAAATGTATGTTAGAAAGGACCTGCAGCAAGATGAAGGCAGAAAAGTACAGAAAAGAGAAGAAAAATGCAAAAGTACTGGCAGTTGGAAGGTACTGCTGTGAAAAGTATTTTTGAAAGGACCTGGAGCAAGATGAAGGCAGAAAACAGAGGAAAAGAGAAGAAGAAAAATGCAAAAAAATAAGGGCAAAAATTCAGAAAGATGAGCTGCAGGAAAATTTGAAAATTTAGCAGAAAACCAGTTTCTGAAGTCCGGGTTGAACGAATTTGAAGGTAAAAGGACAACACTGGAATGACTTGAACTTGCTGGAAAAACGTAGCAACCATTGGTCATTGGCAACAGACTGGCAACATTTCTAACCTAGAATCTAGGTTTCAGGTTCAAGACGGAGGAGAAACTAATCATGTGTGCCTGCACACCCAGTCCTGTTCAGACACTGAATTCAAAGATGACAAAAAAATGGGTTAGGGTTACTATGGGTCTTATGTCAAAAGAAACATTCTAATTTCTGGCGCTTTCAAACAATCTCTTCAGTGACATTTGGCTAGCAACAGCAGCTAGCTTGCTCGTAGCAAACTTATTTTGAATTAGCCACTTCCCCCTAAATTAATGTCAAACTTGTTTACGTTTTTGGGGGTATATTTTCAGTTAGCAGACGGTACTGTTTGAATCGCGATTCCATCTGAAATACTGCCGGTGACAACGTTGTTACAGTAGCTTGTTTCAAAGGGGGTTCCACGGACGGACGGACGGACCCACCTGCAACCGACGCAAGCGAACACACCCTACAATTTCCCCAGAAATTGTACCCTCTCTAGTTGGTGGCCAAGCCGCGAAGCGGCGAAGCCACCTTAAGTGTTTCTACGTATTCTTATTATTATTGGTGGCCAAGCCGCGAAGCGGCGAAGCCACCTTAAGTGTTTCTACGTATTCTTATTGGTGGCCAAGCCGCGAAGCGGCGAAGCCACCTTAAGGGTTTCTACGTATTCTTATTATTGGGTGTGCTCAAGCCTTCGGCGAGAGCACAACCTTTGTTCTCTCACATATATATTATTATTATTATTAATGTTTATTTTCGCCCCCCTAAGGATCAATCAATATTTGGACTACATAGACAACGCCTGTGTCAAAAGTTTCGTCTTGGTCTCGATTGCGTTGCTTGTATTTATATTTACGTTCCGTGGCACGGTTTAGGAGGTTACAACGTTTTTGTGGCAAAAAAGTGCCTTTAGTCAACGAAGGGTAGCCAGTGCTAGCTACGTCACCACGTCAGCACACGTTAGCAACGACGCATGGATACAACGTGATAGAGACGTCCTAGCACGCAAATTGGAGCTTGGATTATGAGTGAAAAATGCCAACCCCCAAAATTACCAACCATTGGATTTTGTTGAGAAAGCAATTTCGAGTGGAACTGCCATCTCGGATTTTTTGTTTAGGTCGTGAAAGTCTTTGTAATTTGAGCGAGTGCGGGTCGCCCGTGAGACTGCCTAGGCGGCAGCCATGCAAGCGTCAGTAGTTTAGTATTTTCGTAATGTTATAGTTCGGTCAATTCTACACCAAAAAACAGAAGGAGGGCAATGTTATGACGATATGACTATTGTGAAGACAGCCAGATGGTGAGATTTTAATGTAGGTTGCTGTAAAAACTTGGATTGGTTTGCTACGTGAGAGCCCCGTCAGCCTCCGTTGACGATTGCGTCAGCTGTTGTCGATCTCTGGTGAGTATTTTCTTAATTTCGTACCAGGGTCAATTCTACATCAAAAATCAGAAGGAGGGCAGTGTTTTAAAGATATGGCGATTGCGAAGATAGCCAGCGGGTCAGCATATTTTTGTGATTTGTGTAAAACTTGGAATTTGAGTGACGCCGCGGCTTGTTTTGACGTTAGCCTCAGTCAGACTCGGCTCGCCCACTGGCAGTGTGTAGTACAGTACTGTGTTCAAGCCACAGCTAAACTTAATGTCAAAAGAAACTTTCTCATTTCCGGCGCTTTCAAACAATCAGTGAAATGTGGAGCAACAGCAGCTAACTTGCCTCTAGCAAACTTATTTTGAATTAGCCATTTCCCCCTACATTAATGTCAAACTTATTTACGTTTTGGGGGGCATATTTTCAGTTAGTAGACGGTACTGTTTCAATCGCGATTCCATACTGCCAGTGACAACGTTGTTACAGTAGCTTGTTTCAAAGGGGGTTCGCAGCTGTTTAAAAGGGTGTTCTTAATGAAATATGCAATATGAGTAGGCTAAATGCTTGAAAATATCACTAGAAGGGAAAAACTTAGAGAACGGACCCACCTGCAACCGACGCAAGCAAGCACACCCTACAATTTCCCAGAAATTGTACCCTCTCTAGTTATTCTTATTATTACACATCTGTCATGGGAGTCTATGGCAGCCCCAACCACATGGTCAGAAGTTATGAAATTTGAAATTTGGCACACTTTTTGGGACCAGTCACCTCATCAATTTCACCAAGTTTCATGTCTCCATTTCAAACCCTCTAGCGCCACCAATGGGTCAAAGTTGAAGGTGTGTTTACACACGTTACTTTTGAACCATATGCCGCATATTCCAAAATGAGGTATCATTAGATTCCCTGGATCAAGACAAGTTCAACGCACTCTATGACGTCATACCCAGTCATATAGATTCTCCGCCATTTTGAATGTTAAGGAGAAACGTTTTTTCGCTACTCCTTCTACAATTCTTGTCGAATCTTCTTCAAAATTGCCACAGATGATCTTCAGACCAAGCCTCACAAAAGTCATCCCCTGGAGCTTTGATTTTCGCAACCGTTTGTTAGTTACAGCCAATCAAATTCAGCAACTGATCCGGAAAAAGGGAAGTGAGGTCATATCTTAGTGAATCTTTGATGCATTGACTCCAAACTTGGTGTATGGATTCATGACCCTGTTATTAAGAGGTCCGAAAAAGGTAGGGTCATTTGAGCTCTAGGGGGCGCTACAATAGGCAAAACTGTGTTTTGACCAATAACTGTTGATTTGTTTGTCGTATTTAAGTGATTCCTATGTCTTGTGATATCTTAGGAGATCCCGTGTCTGACGCATGATACCAGACGAATTGATGAGGCCGCCATTTTGAATGAATGAATTAAACTTTTTTCCCTACTCCTACACAATGTATCCAATATTCACCAGATTTGGCACAGATTATCTTCAGACCACAATCACCTTGACATGTCAAAATAGGACTGAATTACAGCTGTTGGGGCAACAACTTGGGCCAAATCAGACCACGCGTGCCACAGGAGAAACAGCTTACTTTTTGTATATAGTAACTGTACACAGCAATTCCCAGCGCTGAAAATGGCTCACTGGGATAAGACGGGCTCCTTTGAAGAGCAAGGTTGTAGGTTCTAATCCAGCCAAAGTCTCAAGGATGTCATGATACTGGTTTATCTGTTTAGTGAAGCCAGGTATGCAGTATAATCATAATGGTCACGATAATGTTTCATTCTCAGGGGATTTATACTAATGAAGAGTCAGATTTATTGTGCTTTGTAGATATAGTGATGCTACATCTAGCCAGTGCATCAGATTTCATGCATCATCATTTCTGAACAGATTTGTCATAAATCACAAGATTGGTCTCTTCTGATTCTATGTCGAAGTCGAAATATATCACACTGTCCCGTGTCCGCCATTGTGGGCGTCGGCCATTTGGAATTTTCATAAAAACAAACTCCTTGTTCGCCGTTGCTCCTATTTTCATGGACATGTAATCAAATCATTTTCAGACCACAATCACCTTGACATGTCAAAATAGGACTGAATTACAGCTTTTTATACTTGGGTCAAATCTGACAACGCTTCCCACAGGAGAAACTGCTTACTTTTTTTTATACAGTAACTGAACACAGCATTTCCCTGCGGTGAGAATAGCTCACTGGGATAAGATGGGTTTCTCTGAAGTGCAAGGTCATAGGTTCGAACCCAGCCACAGTCATCAAACATGTCATGGTACTGGTTTATCTGTTTAGTGAAGCCAGGTATGCCACAGTAGCTGTCTAACAGTATAATGGTAATGATAATGTTTCATTCTCAGGGGATCTATACTCAAGAAGAGTCAGATTTATTGTGCTTTGTAGATATGTGTCCTCTAACCTCTAGGGGGGCGATCCCGTGTCCGACACATGTTAACTTGTGATGCCAGCCGAATTCATGCCGCCATTTTGAATTAATTAATAGAACGTTTTTGTCCTACTCCTTCACCAAATTTGGGACAGATTATCTTCAGACCGCAATTACCTTGACATGTCAAAATAGGACTGAATTACAGCTGTTTAAACTTGGGCCAAATCGGACAACCGCTTGCCACAGGAAAAACTGCTTATATTTTTACCCAGTAACTGAACTGTGATTTGCAGCACTGAGAATCGCTCACTAGGATAAGTTGGTGTCCTGGCAACGGCAACGTCAGAGGTTCGAATCCAGCCAAAGCCGACGAGCTTGTCATGTCTCTGATTCTCTGTTTAGCGAGACTGTAAGCCACTGCAAAGGAAGCCAGGTACACCGCAGTCGCTAGTTACCTGTAGTCAAGCTACAAGCTATAGGCAATGCAATCCTCACACAAACTATCAAAATGATTTTAGATTTTCGAAAACGTTTGTCCGGTACAGCCAATCGAAATCGGCAGCAGAGCCGCCAAACAGAAAGTTGTGTCGTATCTCAGCAAATCTTTGAAGGATTCACACCAAACTTGCTGCGTGTACTTGGAACACTCTTCTGAGGATGTCGAAAGTTTCTTCTGGGTCATCTGACCTGCTTGGCCACCCCATTGCTGCTTGCAGCTATATTTCTTATTCTTATTAAGGGCCAAGCAGCAGTGAAGCTGCTGTGGCACCTATTGTAATTGTTAGTTTTATTATTATTATTATGCATAGCGATTGGTGAAAAGTTTTGAAATTTGGCACACTGATTTGGAACGGTCTCCTGACTATTGATCATCAAGTTTCATGTCGATCCATGAAGCACTATAGCGCCACCAAGGTGTCAAAGTTGGAGGTGTGTTTATGCCCATAACTTTTGAACCATGAGACCGTTTTTCTTAAGTGAGGTTTCATCGGATTCCTTAGACGCAGACGATTTGACTGAACCCTATGGCGTCATTGTCGTCCCGAAGGTTTTTCCGTGAGTTGTATTTTAAGAAATGCCAACTTTTTCAAACTCCTCCTAGGCCGTTGCTACGATTTTCATGAAAATTGTAAGAGATCATCTTTAGACCATGCCGACAAAAAGTTATCAAAATGGCATCGGTAAGTCAAACCGTTCACGAGTTACACGCAAACGATTTTGACAAAGAGCACGCCATAGCGGACGTGAGGCCTTGTCTCTGCGACGGTTTACCGTATGGAGACGAAACTTTGGAAATGTCATCGCGAGCATGTCATCTAATCATCTTCCTACCACAATCACCTTGATATGTCGAGACTAGGAGTCTATAGCAGCTCATAGAACCGATAGGTGAAAAGTTCTGAATTTTGACAAGCTGATTGGGATCGGTGTCCTGATTATCGTCACCAAGTTTTATGTCGACCACTGAAGCACTATAGCGCCACCAAGGGGTCAAAGTTGGAAGTGTGTTCACGCCCATAACTTTTGAACCGTGAGACCGTTTTTCTTAATTGAGGTATCATTGGATTCCTTAGATGCAGACGATTCGACTGAACCCTGTGACGTCATCGTTGTCTTGATGGTTTTTCCGTCATTTGTATTGTACGAAAAGCCAACTTTAGAATTTTATCGATAAGTCAAACCGTTCACGAATAACGAGCAAACGATTTTGACAGAGCACGCCAAAGCAGACGTGAGGCCTTGTCTCTGCGACGGTTTACCGTATGGAGACGAAACTTTGGAAATGTCATCGCGAGCATGTCATCTAATCATGTTCCTACCACAATCACCTTGATATGTCAAAATATGACTGAATTACAGCCGTCTATACTTGGGTCAAATCTGACAAAGCTCGCCACGGGAGAAACGGCTTCATTTTTTCAATAAAGTAACCTAACACAGCTTTTCCCAGCAGTGAGAATAGCTCACTGCGATAAGACGGGCTCCTTTGAAACGTAAGTTTGTAGGATCGAATCCAGCCACGGTCATCAACCTTGTTGGGATACCGGATTTTCTGTTTAGCAAAGCCAAGTATGTCACAGTAGCTGTCTGGCAGTATGTTCATAATGGTAATGATAAAATGTAATCATCTTCCTACCACAATCACCTTGATATGTCAAAATATGACTGAATTACAGCTGTTTATACTTGGGTCAAATCTGACAAAGCTTGCCACGGGAGAAACGGCTTCCTTTTTTTAATAAAGTAACCAAACACAGCATTTCCCAGCAGTGAGAATAGCTCACTGGGATAAGACGGGCTCCTTTGAAACGCAAGGTCGAAGGATCGAATCCAGACACAGTCATCAAGCAAGTCTTGATACCCTATCATCTGTTTAGCGAAGCCAAGTACACCACAGTAGCTGTCTAGCAGTATAATCACAATGGTAACGATAACGTTTCATTGTCAGGGGAATTTATAGTCAAGAAGCGGATACATTGTGCTTTGTAGATATAACGCTGCTACATGTAGCCAGCGCATTTTGTCTCAAAATGACATATTTACCAAACGCGTTGGCTTATCGTTACAAAACTCGGTCTTTTGCGCAACGCCGTGAAGGTAATCAAAAGTTTCGGGGTAGCGCCACCGCGTTGCCGAAAAGTATATTGCGATTTTAAAAAAGCGAATAATTTTTATTAAAAGTTTTGCTGTGCTGCTTTAGCTACTGAATTTCCATATCGAATGCTGCTTGGCCCCTTCATTGCTGTGCATATATCTTATTATTATTATTTTCCCACCCCTAAAACTCAGTCAATATTTGGCCTACATAGACAACCTAGGTGTCAAAAGTTTTGTCTTGGTCTCGATTGCGTTGCTTCTATTGGGATTTACGTTCCGTTGCACGGTTTAGGCTGAGCTTAAGTTTTTGTGGCGAAAAGTGTCTTCTGTCAACGAAGGGTAGCAGTGCTAGCCTACGTCACTACGTCAGCACACGTTAGCAACGACGCATGGATACAACGTGATAGAGACGTTCTAGCACACAAATTGGAGCTTGGATTATGAGTGAAAAATGCCAACCCCCAAAATTACCAACCATTGGGTTTTGTTGAGAAAGCAATTTCGAGTGGAACTGCCATCTCTGATTTTTTATTTAGGTTGTGAAAGTCTTTGTAATTTGAGCGAGTGCGGGTCGCCTGTGAGACTGCCTAGGCGGCAGCCATGCAAGCGTCATAGTAGTTTAGTATTTTCGTATTTTTATAGTTCGGTCAATTCTACACCACAAAACAGAAGGAGGGCAATGTTATGACGATATGACTATTGTGAAGACAGCCAGATGGTGAGATTTTAATGTAGTTGCTGTAAAAACTTTGATTGGTTTGCTACGTGAGAGCCCCGTCAGCCTCCGTTGACGATTGCGTCAGCTGTTGTCGATCTTTGATGAGTATTTTCTTAATTTCGTACCAGGGTCAATTCTACATAAAAAATCAGAAGGAGGGCAGTGTTATAAAGATATGGCGATTGCGAAGACAGCCAGCGCGTCAGCATATTTTTGTGATTTGTGTAAAACTTGGAATTTGAGTGACACCACGGCTTGTTTTGACGTTAGCATCAGTCAGACTCGGCTCACCCACTGGCAGTGTGTAGTACTGTCTTCAATGCCACAGCTAAACTTTATGTCAAAAGAAACGTTCTCATTTCCGGCGCTTTCAAACAATCAGTGAAATGTGGAGCAACAGCAGCTAGCTTGCCTCTAGCAAACTTATTTTGAATTAGCCATTTCCCCCTACATTAATGTCAAACTTATTTACGTTTTGGGGGGCATATTTTCAGTTAGTAGACGGTACTGTTTGAATCGCGATTCCATACTGCCAGTGACAACGTTGTTACAGTAGCTTGTTTCAAAGGGGGTTTGCAGCTGTTTCAAAGGGTGTTCTTAATGAAATATGCAATATGAGTAGGCTAAATGCTTGAAAATATCACTAGAAGGGAAAAACTTACAACCGACGCAAGCAAGCACACCCTACAATTTCCCCAGAAATTGTACCCTCTCTAGTTATTCTTATTATACATCTTCTTCTGCCATGGGAGTCTATGGCAGCCCCTAGAACCGTATTGTCAGAAGTTGTGAAATTTGGCACACTCTTTGGGGCCAGTCCCCTCATCAATTTCACCAAGTGTCATGTCTCCATTTCAAACCCTCTAGCGCCACCAATGGGTCAAAGTTGAAGGTGTGTTTACACACTTTACTTTTGAACCACATGTCTCATTTTCGAAAATGAAGTATCGTTGTATTCCCTGGATCAAGACGAGTCCTATGACGTCATACCCAGTTATATAGATTCTCCGCCATTTTGAATGTTAAGGAAAAGCGTTTTTTGTATGGACTCAGGACCCTCTTATTAAGAGGTCTGAGACAGGTAGTGTCATTTGACCTCTAGGGGGCACTACAATAGGCAGGATTGTGTGTTGACCAATAACTGTTGATTTGTTTGACTTATTTAAGTGATTCCTTTGTCACGTGATATCTTAGTAGATTCTGTGTCTGACACATGTTAACTTGTGATACCAGCCAAATTGATGTGGCCGCCATTTTGAATGAATATAAAGTTTTTTCGCTACCTCTCCTATATAGTTGTCCAATCTTCATCAAATTTGGCACAGATCATCTTCAGACCAAGCCTCACAAAATCAAAGTCGTCAACCAAGCCACTATAAAAGAAGTGAGGTCATATCTCAGCACCTCTACTGCATTGACACCAAATTTGGTATAGAGAGGTCCAAAATAGGTCATGCCATTTCACCTCTAGGAGGCGCTGCAATAAGCAAATATTTGGCACCAATCATCTTCAGATCAAGAAACACAAACGTTTTCACATGGTTTTTGATTTTCAAAACTGTTTTTCCGGTAATGCTGATCAAAGTCGGCGATGGAGCTGCCAAAACAGGAAGTGAGATCATATCTCAGGAAATATTGCAAAGAGGTCCACAAAAGGTTGTGTCATCTAACCGCTAGGGGGCGATCCCATGTCTGACACATGTTAAATTGTGATACCAGCTGAATTGATGTGGCCGCCATTTTGAATGAATGAATACAACATTTTTGGTGAATATCAAATATTCACCAAATTTGGCACAGATTATCTTCAGACCAAAATCACCTTGACATGTCAAAATAGGACTGAATTACAGCTGTTTAAAAGTGGGCTAAATCTGACAACCGCTTGCCACAGGAAAAACTGCTTATATTTTTACCCAGTAACTGAACTCAGTGATTTCCAGCACTGAGAATAGCTCACTAGGATAAATTGGTGTCCTCGCAAGGGCAACGTAAGAGGTTTGAATCCAGCCAACGAGCCTGCCATGGCCCTGGTTTTCTGTTTAGCGAGACTGTAAGCCACTGCAAAGGAAGCCAGGTACAACGCAGTCGCTAGCTACCTGTAGTCTAGCTGTATATAGTCATGGCAATCCTCATACAAACTATCAAAATTATTATTATTATTAACTATTAATTATTATTTTAGATTTTCGAAACGGTTTGATCGGTACAGCCAATCAAAATCTGCGGCAAAGCCGGCAAACAGGAAGTTGGGTCGTATCAGCAAGTCTTTGATGGATTCAAAGCTGCATTTACTCAGAACCCTGTTCTGAGGATGTCTAAAATGTTTTTCGTTCATTTTACCTACTTTACCTGCTTGGCCACCTCATTGCTGCTTGCAGCTATATTTATAGTTGGGATAGTAATAGCAGTAGCAGATACAGTAGTATCAGTGGTGTAGTAGAATAAAACAGTACCATTAGCAAAAGTAGTAAAAGAGATATTAGCAGCATCTGATATCACTACAGATATGCCATCACCCCCCCCACCCCCATCCAACGCCTTCGCCTGCTTCATTCCCCCAGTGTGGCAGGCGGGTCTGTGACCAGCGCGTTCTACAGCCGCAGGTCCAGATGCTGCTTGTTTGTGCTGGCTTCCACCCCCGCCACCCCCTTTGCATGTCATGAGTTCTGTAATGTTGTACAATGTATAGTGCTGAGGTGTTTTTTCCTGTTCCCACACTACTCCTCTAGGAGCATAGTCTGGGGGTTGACTTTTTCTCTCCTCTCCTCATGTGTCTGCTGAAATTTTTCAAAAGGGCGCCGATAATGGCTGCCTCGGTCGTTACCTTCCGGCCAAAGTAAATTCCTTGTCTGTGCAAACTTTCATGGCGAATAAAAACCCATTCTGATTCTCATCTGCAGAATTAGTAGTTGTAGTAGTGGCATAAGATATAGCAGCAGGTGCAGTAGTAGTAGCAGCACTAGTAGTATCAGTAGTGGTAATAGTTGTGTTGTGGTGCTCTTAGTCTTTTAATGAGACGAGTTGACTGAATTGTGACTCCACTAATAAGCTAATACCAATCACCTGTGTAAGAGACTGAGTGGCGCGTGTCTGTGTGGTTGCCTGACGCAAAACTATACGTCCAATCAAAAAAAATGATATTTTCTGAGACCCAAGACTCTGCCGAAACCATAGATATCGTTTACATGTCTGTGCGGTCAGAAATACGATTCTACCAGCAGTTTCAAAAATGTGTACCTTCTGCTTTCTCTGAGAAATTTGTCAACAGATTTGCTTTGGTCTCTATGGGGCGAGAGTTGGACTTTGTCTCACTCTCGTGGGGCTCTGAGCAAATGTGTCAGTCTGTTGGATTCCACAGACAACTGTCGACCAGCACAACATTTCCTATCTATTGATCCAAAAATGAAGCATGAAGAGTGAAAATTGTGGCAATGCTGGCAAACTAGAAATATTTTTCCAACTGATTTCGAAGCTCCAGTCAGCACTCTAGGCTCTCACATACACACCCATGTAAATCTCAGAAACGGTTTGAAAAACTCATGAAACATAATCAGTGATATTGAAAAAAGTTGAATAGATATCAAAGAGCTGATTAAAAAAATAGTTTAGGGTTTTGTCAACATTTTAAAGTTTAAATGGTAGCTGTAGCTGAAAGGTTGAGGAAGAAGAAGGATTTTAAAGTTTAAGAGGATTGAGAGGATTTGAAAAAAAACTCAATTGGAAAACCATGTTAAAAACATTATGAATATTGATATTAATTCAAGCATAAGAGGTAGAAAGCTGAAAAGTCATAGCACTCATAGCCTGAAACTGCTGATCTTTTTGATAGCTGAACGGTTTTAATAGCTGAAGATTTGAAAGAGCTGAAAGGTGTCAAGGAAGAAATAGAAGAACTAGAAAGTGCATTTCCTTCAGAAAATGCGTTGGAATGCTGATAGCTGAATTCTTTTTTTTAATTGCTGAAAATACAGAAATGAGAAAATACCCGCAAGCTGAAATGAATTTCAAAAATGTGTGAGTCACACAAAAGAGGCAGTGTGGAAACTGAACTGCATCATCTAACAATGCTAAGAGCTGAAATACAATATATATATATATATATATATAATGTACTGAGAAGCAAATCATGGAATTTGTTTTACAGGATCTTTAAAAAATTCGACTAGCTGCCGAAACAATCGCTGCAGAGCGCAAGCCTGTGTGACCGGTCCAATTTGATAACATGGGCACCATGTTCCTGCGCTTCCAGGCGTTTCGTAGATATTTGCGGCGCTTTGTAGCCAGTGTGTGAATATCTGGTGTGAATAGGGGGCAAGAAATGTCCACATTTTTGCAATTTACTGTCATACCCCCCCTCCCCCAAAAAGTGCGTGGACTGTTTCTCATTCAAACCTTTTCTTCATCATCATCAATAGGCCCTATCACAAATTGTACAAATGCTACCCACACAACTCCAAATGGCAAGTAAAGCATGGGGTTTAATAGCTCTTAGTAGGCCTACAATGCCTAATATGCAGTGGCAGTTCTAGACTAATTTTACTGGGGAGGCCAAGGGGGGGCCAGTGTTTAATCAGCGGGGCACATTAAAAATGATATGAACGGAAACAAATGCTATTTAAACATTAAATACTATAATTTTGCTTTACATTAAAATCATACAAACGTCTGGCTCTCCCTCTTCCAGCTCCTCAGCTCTCTCAATACCTTGATATGTTTCTCTCACTTGTTTATGTACTGGGGCAAAAAGGCTGCAATGTCCCTTCCTCGTTTCATGATGACTACTAGACTACTAAAAATATATATATATATTCAGTCAGCTGAGGGGGGCCACAGGGGGGGCCAAGGACATGTTTACAGGGGCGCTGGTGTAGAACCACCCCTACTGTATCCTACGTTGTCAATTGCTTATATTATGTTGATCAAAATGTATTTCATTGGTTCTCTGTTAAATTGTCATACCACCACACCCACATCTAGACATTTAGTTCATATGTCACAATGGTTCAACCAGTAGTCATGATTGTAGGCCTAATTCACCACACAGCGCTTGCATGTGTAGGTGGTGAATCGTAAGGCCGGAGACGCTTGGTGTTTGTCCCCGGCTTGGGAAACCCAATTCAATTCTGGTTAGATGTTCAGGTAGATAATTGACTCGTTAATATCTGACTCCAATTTTAGAAATGTGCACCTGTGCACTTTAGTAAGTGTAACCTGTAACCTTGAGCGCTAAACAGTTAATGACATGAAACTCTGGCGTAGGTAAAAATCGTCTGCTTGATCAGAGCATCGACCCTAAAGTATGCGTGTTCACTAATCAGTCGTTTCTCTCTACTATAATATGGATTTAACCACCGACCTCGTATGTAAAACGATCACTCAGAGGCTCCGGTAAATTCCTTCGGAGCGTGGAGATCCACTGTAAGTGACTAAGAGGCCTTAAGTTAAAACCTACTTCAAAAGTCTATGTTTATAATCAGTATTAGCCGCATCAACCAGACTAGATCAAAGTTTTCACCGCCGTAGTGTGATAGATACGTTTCAAGGAGAACAAGTAACTTAAAATGCACAATAATAGTTTATTATCTAAATAGTAAGATAATCAATACAATGATAATGAAATATCATCAAATACAAAACATACCTTCAGAGCAATGGTTAACAAAGGTATTCACAATGAAGACTAGGCACCTAACGCACCGGAGCTGTATCGTAAACAGAACTTAAAGTGATTGGTAAAAACTTCTTCCTATATACACACCCAAACCTGACTAAAATGGGGACACCGGTCATATGACAGAAAAGTTGTCTGACGCATACAAATTCAAATTGGATCATTAATCAAGGCTGCAGTAGACCAAGTGGTGCCCTTGCAAGACAAGGGAATATGTTAAACACATCTTGGTCTGCTGAAAGCACAAACCCTGTAAACCCTGTACATGTTACAGCATTAAAATTATTACTAGAATGTAATACGTAAAATAAGAAACCAAAATCATATCAAACATGACATTAAAAGCTGTTTAGAACTATATTTACAAGAACACAACTTTTAATGATAACTTCAGAGTCTTCCTCGGTCAACCTTCCTCTTCAACTGTTGAGACCACTTTTCCAGAGGTGGTCATTAAGGTGTGATTGTCATTTTAGCATTCAATCAACGACTGTCCCAGACGAGTGTCTGGGTGACCAGTGACAAAGGGGCTGCCAAAACAGCCCTACACATGTACAGTTCTGCCTAAGAGGTGTTTGCTATAAATTTACATTTATTCATTTAGCAGACGCTTAAAAAAAATTATACATATATTCAGTCAGCTCAGGGGGGCCACAGAGGGGGCCAGGGACTTTTTTACAGGGCCACTGGCCCCTGTAGGCCCCCGTGTAGAACCGCCCCTGCTAGATCAAAGTAGGCTTTATTAAACAAGCTAGCCTAACTGAAGATTAAAAAATTGTAGGCTAATATAACAATATAGCCTATTATAATCTAGGTCTATGTGATTAAGCATAAATGTAATCAACAATGAATATACAGTGAACATCGTGCGGGCTAGATAATTCCATATCTATTAATATTGTAAAACATAAGTCTTTGACGGACATGGCCTACATGCATGTTTACTTTGCCCAAGCAGAGCATTCCATATAACTAATGCAGGCCTGTAGCCAGCCTAGTGGAAGGGGGAAGGAGGAGGGGGTTTTCAAAAGTGGGCCTTTTTGCAGTTTTTACCCAAATTTATCACCCTAACTACCAAACTTTTTTTTTAAACCCGCTCAGTCGTGCCAAAGGTTACAGAAACATAAGTGAGGCATGCAGACTTGTGGTGAAAAACTCACCCACAAGTGAGTTTCACAAACATTTGTTATTGGTTTATTATTGTAAGCCTTTCATCGGAATGATTGGTATTCAGGTAATTTCCTGTGGAGTTTCTCCACAACTCGGCTGAATAACCACATTACCGTCTACATACGTTGCAACTTGGCCAGTAACACAAGCTGTGTACTGTAGCTTTTAGGTGGATAGAGCATGGCATGTTTCTTGTGGTCGCTTGGTATTTCTTAACATAGTAGGATATTTCCATGAAAGGGTATAGTACACATAAGCTACACTGACATTTGTATGTTTATGTGCAGCATTCGTGCCATCTGCTCATCTCTCCTCCAGAAGCTGCAGCCTGTCTTCTCCATAGCGTGGGACACTGTGTCCAGTATCGATTGCCTCACAGTCATCTGTAAAGTACACAAGGTCCTACGGGGGAAATCAAATATCAACCCATAATTATTTTTCAAAGTAAACAGCATATTAAGCTAACGAGGACACATAGTAACACATAGGCCTACCCGATGACAGACTTTGCTGATGATAGCGTACAAGTTCCGGACTTTCCGCTTTAATAGGACAATTCTGGGGCGTTCTTTGCAGTACTGGGTAGGAAGGTTTTCCACAACGTAGAGGAAATCTCGGAGCCTGGGCATGAGGCAGGAATTCTGTGGAAGTCAGTAGTGCCACCACACAATTATTTGCGTTGTGTAAGATCAATATGAACAATTTTGAACACCGCGTGACGCGTCTGCATACTAATACGTTGTCTTATCAGTCAGACCTTGCCAACTAATTGTAGTCTGTAAGGTAACTTACGTGCACATCTATGAACATCTTGGGTAGAATCTCAACGCAGTTTTTCTGCAAATCACAAATAAACAAATTCAAGTTGTAAATTGTAATAATAAGCCTAGGCTACTGGAACAAAAACTATCGATTCGCTCAATTAGCCTACCGTGCGATGATAATTGTGTACTTTATCCAGTAGGTCCATTATTTCTTTGCTCAATCCGAGCACTCTGGAGTAGCATGTTAGCGGCGCACATTCTGTCAACCATATTAAACTAAAGAAACAAATAAAAGTGGCAGGTCCCAGTTTCATGGTCGCAACAGATCGTTGGACAGCCAGTCAGGAGATACGAAGCCCTTCCAATTGCTGGCAGATATATGCCTTTTTTTAAATGAGATTTAAGAAAAAAATAAAAGGTGACGACGTGATATACGCAACTGGGAACGAGCTTCAAAGCACTTCAAGAACGCGCGAGGGACTTTTTATTCAGGCCGTCCTCAAAGTGAGCGTAAACTAGGCTATATTATTTTTTTGCATAGTGCCGTGGCCATAGCGGCCATTCGGGAAATCTCCCGATGCAGTCCGACACTGGTAGGGGTACAAGGAGGAGAAAGAACAAGAAAAATTGCAAAGAGCAAAGCAGAGTAGTAATATCTGATAAATGTTGAGCTACTATGATAGAACATGTTTTTGTTCATCAAAAGACAATGACGGATAAATATGAAATTTGTTTTGAGATTACGTAAAAATGTACTTCTCCTTGAGAACTAGGCTATATGTTTTGAACAATGTGTTTTCAATTTTTTGGTGTATTGTTTACTGACTGCTTGATAGTGTATATCATTTTGATCACTTTGTTTATGATTTGAGAGCAGTGTTTGATTTTGAGCACAGGTAAATCTGTTTTGAGGCGAAAGTTTCATTTTGCAAGAGGATTCAGAGGTTTTGTAAATAGTGCTTGGAGATGGGGTTTTGTGTTTACAGTTTTGAGAAAATGGGTGACTGTTTCAAAGAAATGTGTTTTAGCAATTGTGAAAAACTGTAATAAGTTCTGCCCGATTAGCAAGCTATTTTTACTAATGTTTTGTTAGCGATTGAATGGTAATGCAAGCTAGCTAAAAACAATGTTATGGTTAGCTTGGCTAAACTGGTTTTCATAGCAACAGAAATCAGATCAGTCAAACTTTATTCAGAAAGGGGGGGATAGCGCGAACATTAAAAGTGTAGGGTATAGTAAAAGTGAAATGGAATGCGTCTTTCTGCCTTGAAGCTGCGTGCGCATCATCATCAAGACCCCATCTATATGTAAAGATAACATCCAAGCTAACAATTTCGCCAAATCTGACTGCAGCTTTGTATACCATATGTACTGTGTTATGGTTGTTTGAGTTAAACAACTTAATTATTAACAAATTAAATGTCTGTTAAATGTCAAATCCAACTATAAATGTATTAAAGAGAGAGTTCCAATCAAATCTGAATTATTTTCACATTTACATTTATGTACTTAGCAGACGCTTTTATCCAAAGCGACTTCCAAAAGAGAGCTTTACAAAAGTGCATAGGTCACTGATCATAACAACGAGATAGCCCCAAAAACATTGCGGGTAGCCAAAACATGAAGCATACACTGTGAAAACGAAATAAGTCCCAAAGAGAAGAACCATAAGAGCATGTAGTTGAACAAGTTACAATTAAACAATTTAATAACATGAACCCCAAAAAGTGCAAGGGTGTACCTGTGGAAAAAAGCAAGCAACAAAGATATATTACACAGCAAGTACAGTAGTTTTAAATCAGTTACAATTAACCAACAAGAGCAAGTCTCTCAATAAGAGTCATTGAGATCCTGGAGGAAACATCAGGTCCAGCCAATCATTGCTAAGTACCGTTGTACTCCCGGAACAAGTGCGTCTTGAGCAGTGACGTGCGGTGATGTCAGTAAGAGGCTACTGAGTTATGAAAGCCAGATTACCTAATTTATTGTTAGGCTAATATGTCAAAACAGTAAACGCAGTAAACAGTACAAGCACTTGAAGCAGTAGCCTACTACAGCCGCTGAATGTTAGCACAGCCACTTGAATTTTGCGGGGATTACGTTTACAACGTAGCCAGTGTAATGACGTTAGCTGCGCAAATGTCCAGTAATATCTCGATTTTAATTGGTCCATGTTTGATACGTAACGTAGATGATTACTGGCATAACATATTTACGTGCAAAGGCACAGAAGTGTTGTGCCTTTCGACGTAGGCTACATGTTAAAGAATACAGCATGAGTTTTTCGCTTGTCGTCCGCAATGAATGGACAGTAAAAGCACTGCTTATTCTACAATTTTTTTGTATTTGATTATGCGTAACTGCTACATTTGTCATCGTAACGTCTAAACAATTGGAATTACATACATATTGCATATATAAATCACAAGAATAATCAGTAAAAATACAAATACAAGTTTATTAAATAAAGTGATTTAATAAAAAAAATTACGTTAGAATGTTGGCAGGGTAGGCAGTACCTACCTTGCCTACCCTGACTGCACGTCACTGGTTAGTGCAAACCACTAACTTGATATTAGGCTACTTGGTGTAGAATGATGGTATTTTGGTGAAATGGTAGCTAGTGTGCTAGAAGTAGTTGGAGAGCTCACTGCTGTCTCTGGTGTCCATTTTACTCCTGTGTTACAGCTCAGGGGAACATTTAATTTATATGCATGTATGTTTCAGTCATTGAAAAAATAAATTCTATAGACCTAGTCACCATGACGTCACAACAATAATAGACGTTCTTCCGGGTGGCAAAAGCCGATGGCACCACTAGTAAATTGCTTGGAAGGGAGACCCACCGTATGGCAAGACGTTTTATCATTTAACCAATGAATTGTTGATATCCAAAATTCGAATTGTTGATATCAACAATTGCATTTTGGATATCAACAATTGCATTTTGGATATCAACAATTCGAATTTTGGATATCAACAATTGCATTTTGGATATCAACAATTCGAATTTTGGATATCAACAATTGCATTTTGGATATCAACAATTCGCATTTTGGATATCAACAATTTCATTTTGGATATCAACAATTCGAATTTTGGATATCCAGAATTCAATTCTGGATATCAACAATTCGAATTCTTGATATCCACAATTGCATTTTGGATATCAACAATTCGAATTCTTGATATCCAGAATTGAATTCTGGATATCAACAATGTATGCTAATGACTAGCATGTGGGCGGGAGTAGGCAGGCTACGTAAATTCTGTTTGCAAAGGCGTAACATTTTCTACGCTAAGAGCGTTGCCCACTGCGGCCATTGTAGACTTTGCAATCCGTTGGCGTTCGGTTTAGGTCAACATTGATTTTGAAAATGGATTAAGTTGGATGTTTTGAGACCCCAAAAAACGTAATCATTGTCCTAATTTTTATGAATGTATTGTAGCCTACGTGTAGTTATCTGGCCGGGTTCAGAGTAAATTCCACTAAATTGGCAGAACTACGCCATTTACTGTTCAAATGTGTACCTGCTCCGAGTAGCTATAGCGTGGCATTGTAGGGAATTCCTCATAGCAACGGAGGATTTTCTACAAGACGGAGCGTGCCTGCTGTAGTCCGTCTACATTCACACGTTTTTCCAATTGTAAATGCAGAAGTAAAACTGGATGTTAACAACTGACCGGCTCCGAGTGATTTAGAAGACATCTCACATAGGTCACATACGCACGAAAATGTATGAGACTATACCACCCAATACATTGAAGCACTAGGCCTACTGGTATACATTAAGCTTTCAATTATAAAACTACTAAACTTTCCTCTTGGAGCTATTAATAGATGCTAAACTGTCCAACACAATCCAAAACCAACTCATTTTACATAAGTAGGCCTATGTTGTTCACGTGGGAGGGAAAAGGCAGGCATTGTGTTTTATTATTTCACAAATATGTTGAAATGATGCGGTTCATAACAAAAGATGCAGTCATTAATTCCTAGGGCATTTCCAATGGGTGTTATTAAGCATTCCAATTACATGTCTCCAACTTGGAGACATGTTGCATCACTGTGTCTGTCTCACTGTACATGCATATGGGATTTCCCATGTACTTAAGTTATTCACTAATCAATAGAACTTTCACAAATCAATAGAACTAGTCATTGGATACTTAGTATGTTCTCATGTGAGTTTGTTATTGATAAGAGTAGATTGTGTGTAGTCAGGTTGAATAGATGTTGAGGGTCACGAGAAATTACTGGATAAATGTCCCTTGTCTCTCTGCCCTGAGTGGTCATGGGCTGGGAGCTGTGAAGCTTTCTCTGTGACTGTTGTAACATCATTAATACCTGACTGTCAATATCCATGTTGACTTTATTTGACCCTATAAAACACGTTCCCCCGACCTTTGAAGACGGGAAACATGATTGAGACCTAAGCCTGGTGTTGTGCCGTCATTTATTGTCCGAGGTCTGTTTTCTCTCCCAATCTGCAGATCAATAATACTTTAGTCACATAAAAAAACAGAACTGAACTTAGTCTCTGTTAATGAAGACGAACAAGAAACTTCATCAAAGGCGAGTTCTCTGCTGGGGATCATCCTGGACAGCTTGGAAGAGGAGGCTGAGAGTAGCTGATGGCCATTATGGACAACCCATTTCATCCCCACAGTGATGATGCAATGGAGAACCCGCAGCAACAGAATAGACAACCAAAATAATTACAGGCCACAGTACAATCCATTAGCTAGTAAGATAAATGAAGATATGATCAATTTTATGAATACAAAGAAATAAACACGATGGAGATGGTGTATTGCAAACAAACTTTATTAAAAGAAAGCAATTATATAATTCATACAATATAAATGTGACTTTGGATTCATTTAATAGCTGCACATAAAACATTACATTGATACCTGCCCCCTCTAATAACTACTTATCCCTAACACATGACATGTAAAGGTAAAAGCTTGTACACAATATGGGCACATTCCTCTGATCTAACGTTGCTGACATATCAAATATCAATCAAATAGTAGTCGGACAACGAGGTGTTGTCTTCTGCTGGTGGGATCAGATTGGATTACCTTTAAAGTCACATTCATATTTTTGCATGTTCAGAAGACCAGCAGCTCAATAAACATAGGTGAACTGTGTCCTTTCTTCCGACTGAATCCGGGTTGGACACCAGGTAGACAAGTCCACCATGTAGGCTGTGGACAGCGGCTTTGGACAAGGTCAGCTTGGTGTTGTCAGGCCAGGTAGTCATGATCCAAGGACTCTGGTCCACCTACAATTCAATAGGAAACCAGAGAAATAAGAGGGATTTTTTTTTTAGATCAGGGGTATTCAACTTCTATGCGGTCCAGAGTCTGCAATTTTCCTGTTCTACCTCATCACTGTCACTCACCCACCCAGCAGTGTCCCAGGTCAAATGTATGCCCTGTTTAGAGCCTTCAAATGAATAAAAAACTAGCTTCATGTCCAGAGTTAAGTTTTAAGGGACGTAGATTAAAAACAATACCATCAATAGAATTCTGACTGACCCTAGTTCCACATCCCACACATCAAGAGGAGATCTGGGGAAAATAGGACGTTGTGTCACCACAGTAGCCTATACATTTCGCTACCTACCAGATGTAGTCCAGGTCTCCAAACCTGTTCTTGGAGAACTGCCTGACTAGTTAGCATAGCTAGCTACAGTACAGTAGCATTAACGTGTGCTTGATCGACTGTAGTGCTAGTTATCGATCAAAACAAAACAAAATATAAAAGCCAAAACTAGTACAGTACCTCTTTTGTTGGGTGGTCCACTTAGGTTTCTTATGAGATTGATACTTTTTCATTACAAACACTTGTACAGACATCTACCAACCCGTCTGCTACGAGGAGAATAAACCCAACAGAATCCCAACTCTTGCGTAGTGGACGCAACGTTTTTTTTTAACTCCCCCCACTCCCCTACCCATTGGTTTACAGCTTTAATTATGCAAATATATCTTAACTTGATATCCAGAATTGCATTTTGGATATCAAGAATTCGAATTGTTGATATCCAGAATTGCATTTTGGATATCAAGAATTCGAATTTTGGATATCAATTATTCGCATTTTGGATATCCAGAATTGAATTCTGGATATCAAGAATTCGAATTTTGGATATCAAGAATTGCATTTTGGATATCAACAATTCGAATTTTGGATATCAAGAATTGCATTTTGGATATCAAGAATTCGAATTTTGGATATCAAGAATTCGAATTTTTGATATCAAAAATACAATTCTAAGCTTTTTTACTAAGTATGCCAGGCCGTTTTATCATGTAACCAATGAATTGTTGATATCAAGAATTCGAATTGTTGATATCCAGAATTGAATTCTGGATATCCAAAATTCGAATTGTTGATATCCAAAATGCAATTGTTGATATCCAAAATGCGATTTGTTGATATCCAAAATGCAATTGTTGATATCCAAAATTCGAATTGTTGATATCCAAAATGCAATTGTTGATATCCAAAATTCGAATTGTTGATATCCAAAATGCAATTGTTGATATCCAAAATTCGAATTGTTGATATCCAAAATGCAATTGTTGATATCAACAATTCGAATTTTGGATATCAACAATTCATTGGTTAAATGATAAAACGGCTTGCCATATACGAGAGTCTGGTTAGGACCAGGCTAGGTTCGTTCACCTCTCGATTGTGTTTTCGGGTACGACTCTTTGGTTCCTTTTTCACGTGACTGTTGCTTAGGCTCAGTCGAGGGAACAGAAAGGATCCGTTCATGTTTTGAGTCAACTATGTCTTCGGGCTTTCGTAAAATCTTACGTGACTGTTAGGTTTAGCATAGAAGACATGAATGGTTCGTTCACAAGTGATAATTACGGGTTATTTTCACTTTACTTACAGTTCAATGCAGTGTAATTGTTTGCCTTGACATTTAAATGCTACTAGTGTGATAATAAATTACCAATTCAAATCATATAAACTGTCATGGCGTAGGCCTACGGTATTTAATGCAGGAGTTTTTCTTTAAAAATATTATCTGCCACACAAATGTGCAATTTCCCTTTCCTATAGCCTACTCTAATGTATCTTGGCTGGTTTAGATGCATTAAGATTTATTCCTTTAGAATATGATAAATGTTTGTTTGTTTCACTGAACGAGATTCAAAGAACCTAGTCAGTAAAATGATCCAAACTTCCCATCACTAACACACACACGCACAGAGATTCCTGGCATTATTAGAGAGATTATACAGAAAAGGGAAACAGCTGCTCTCAAAGAAATCTGTCAACAAATCCGTTTTACACATCAACTAACAACTAAAACCAAACTGTATTTGTACAAATCATTTTCGACTTCATAATATTCGTAAGTACAATATCCACTATATTGAATATTTGGGCATTAGTCAAACTTTGCGGAAAATTACCATAAAAGGTGAACCACTGATAGGTCAATACATTTTTGAACAACACATTAGAAACAGCATTATGACATTAAATCAAAGTTGGTCAGTGGGAGCAACAGAACATTTTTTAAGATTGAGAAAGTTCCTCTTCCGCTTCCTGTTGGCGATGGCCATATTGCCTTGCGGCTCTGGTGGGATGCGAAACACAAACACCCTCTCGCCAGTAGTGGGAATATCCATTAGAGTGTTGGAAGAGCTTGATGTACCAGGTAACTCACATGGGCTAAACAGAGTCTCATCTACTGCTCCTCCAGCTGAAATGACAACAGAGTCTTTGAGCTGCTCTGAGGCAATCATTCCGGTCAGGACTGGTTTATGAGAGGGTTGCTGTGTGTTGGGTAGAGCCCCTTTCTCTCTCTTTTCCTGGACGAGTACTGGCATAACATCTTGCAAGGCTTCTCCTTGTGGATTGGGGAACAGCTTCTCCAGCAGGCACTGCCTCTTCTCCTTGAACCTGAGACATTCAAGAGGACAAAGGAATTGTTGTTTGCGTCAAATTGGTTTCCTGACGCATTTGCAGCTAAACTGGCAAGTGAAAATCACACTTATTTTGTAATAAGAACATGGAATTTGTTAGCATGTTAATAGTCCGACATGAGAAGACCACATGTGTACAGTAGTCTAATACTCACCCTTGGCTAATGTAAACTCCTAAAAAAAGTTTGCAAACGTTATTTCGGTCGATTATTCCTCCCCTTCAATAATACCAATTGGTATTGTATTTTATATAGTTGGAAAGCCTGATTAGTCACCTTTACAACGATGTACAACTTGTAAGATTCGTGGAATGAGCAACACAGCTAACCGTGTGGGTAGCGGCCCAAAACAATTTGCCAAAATCCCCTGCAATATTCTTCTGGGAACTATGCTAATACATGTAACAGTCTCATTCACTAATTAGTTTGCTTACGCTCACCTGATTCGGTCTTTGTCGGCAATAGGGTGTAATGCATTACTGCACACCATACCCTCCCATAGTTGAACTATAATCGATCTGCTTGCTTCCTCTGGCCACCTGGTGGAAGAAATGGATAGATGATCACTGCCTCATTCAGCCAAGCTGCATAAACCGGGAAAGTTAGAAAGATATTCTGTATCATATTCGCTTCCAGTTCCTAATGTCAATATAACGAGGGTGAATACCAAAAACACCCTATTCACCTGGTAAACAATAATAATAAAAACATTTTAAAAGGTTATGCAGCCAACTCAAAATCAAAGGAGAATAAAGGAGCTGATGGAGACCCAACAAAGATGCATATTGTTCCACTTAAGGTTTTTCCTCTTCTCTGGCTAGACAACCATGGTCCCAGGTGACCTCATACATGGAGCATTATTCAAGTACAGGGTCCAAACCCACATCAGCCAGAAGTTGACAGTAAGTGTTATACAAGGCTTGGCCAATGCATCACCCAGCAGATGTATGATGGATGTACAATGGGCAAAACAATGATTCTTTACTTTTTTCTGTAAAAACTGATGCCTTGGAGTGTCTGTGGCTTTGGCTGTGCAATCAGAACGAGAAGGCATATAGGCCGCAAGGTGAACCACGAAAAGTCTTTTAGAAAATGATTCCCGCTCCACAGTCTGGCATCTATACAAGCTCATAAAAAAGAACGAGTCGTGCTAAGCTACCAAAAAAATGTTTGTCGCAAAAATTCCAGTCGATTGTCGATGCGTCTATGTTTTATGCAGAACTAGTTTCTTCAGAGCGTAATAGAATTTTGGTGGCACGGTTCGACACGTGATCGTTCTACACCAATAAGGTAGCTGCTTTTTGTCAACATGGATGGATATGGTTGGTAAATAGAGGATGGGACCTTGCACGTAACAGAAATTCGGCCCCTGACAGTGTTTTGCATGTGATACACTGCGGCTGCAAAAGTGCGTGTGAGACAGGCAGATGTTCCTGTTTTTCGCTAGGACTGTGTTGCACAGACTTATGTCGTTGTTGTAATTATGCCAACACAAAAGAAACTGAGGAACTGGAAGATAACTGTCCTGACACTGACAGTGAGGACTGTGTGTCCTTAATCTGTTATTCCTTATTCTGTTTTGTACAGTTTTATATATAATATTTCATACTTTTCATAAAGATTGTTTTTATGGTTGATCAGTGTTGTTTTCATTCGTGGAAGAATTTAGCAGACGCTTTTATCCAAAGCGACTTCCAAGAGAGAGTTTTACAAAAGTGCATATAGGTCACTGATCATAACAACGAGATAGCCCCAAACATTGCGGATAGCCAAACATGAAGCATACATTGTGAAACCAAATAAGTCCCAAAAGGAAGAACAATAAGAGCATGTAGTTAGACAAGTTACAATTGAGCAGCAAGAACTTCAAAAGTGTAAGAGTGTACCTGTGGAAAAAGCAAGCAACAATAATATATTTCATAGCGAGTACAATCATTTTAAGACAGTTACAACAAACCAACAAGTCTCTCAATAAGAGTCATTGTGATCCTGGAGGAAACTAACATCAGGTCCAGCCAATCATTCCCAAGTGCCGTTGTACTCCCAAGTGAATTGAATGTTACAACTACGACATAAGTCTGTGCAACACAGTCATAGCGAAAAACAGGAACATCTGCCTGTCTCACAGGCACTTTTGCAGCCGTAGTGTATCACATTCAAAACACTGTCAGGGGCCGAATTTCTGGTCATCCAGGTGACGTGCAAGGTCCCATCCTCTATTTGCCAACCATATCCATCCATGTGGACAAAAAGCAGCTACCTTATTGGTGTAGAACGATCACGTGTCGAACCGTGCCACCAAAATCCTATTACGCTCTGAAGAAACTAGTTCTGCATAAAACATAGTCGCATCGACAATCGACTGGAATGTTAGCGACAAACTTTTTTTTGGTAGTTAAGCACAACTCGTGTGGAGCGGGATGAAACGATAATAGGGTTCACCTTACGGCCTAATAGGACGTAACATGTCTTAGACTGAGTACGTTTAAGTTATTTTCTGTCCCAGCAGCTTATGTTTGTGATTTAGGTTAACTCGAACTGGGAGCCGTTAATGCCTGCTATAGTAATATTAATACAATTAGTATTTTTGTTCACAATCAAAAAATATTTTCCAGATGTGGAGAATGTCGGTGAGTCTACCTTGTAGTCGTGGAGACTGGTGTTCTCAAGGATCCAAAAACATTGTGCAATTCTTTTTTTCTTAAGTGCCATTAGTGCATGAATAAATCAATGTGGTTTTGCAATAGCATGACAATGATATATGATCTCAGAGTTTATAGACTTATAGATGTAGCAGTCTCATCCGACCACATCAGTCATCCTTGGTATCTACATAAACCTAAAGTTATAAAACAATCATTCAACTATATTTTGTAACTGTCCAAAAAGATGTCCTGAACAAAAATGTTAACATTCTTGTGAACCAGCCTAAAACCAGTTCACACCTACAGTCAGTATGGATGGAAGAGGGGAAGATGGGATGACCCAACTTTCCCCTTTTTACCAATCACCTTCTGACCTCAGACACAGGACTCCTCCTGTACTCTGAACTCTAAGATGACAATCCATCTTTGAGTCCACCTATGCCACTATGATGGCACGGTAAGCGCTGTCAGGATCAGCATTACAAAGGATCACACCAAGTTACGCTTCTAACCTGAGTTTCCCAAACAACAGGAAGGATGTATGAGCATCATCAGGACTGTTTACCAAGTAATTCCAAAACGCAATTCTCATTGCAAACTCTGACTGAAATAATGCAGACTCAGTCTCACAATCTTTGGAGCAAAATACTTTGGATATTCATCCAAGAACTTCTTCAAATGAGCCCTCATACTCAACAGAGGGCTCACATTGATCAGCCCTGATCAAACATGACTACAATCTAACACACTCTTCTTCCCATAGCACTGGCGTGAGCTGTCTTTCTGATTTGTAATTGTAAAGGAAATTAAACATTTATTGCACATAATCTGAATTTAGATTCCAATACTAGCCTCAACTCCATTGTCTTGACCCAAGCGTTATTTTCTGTCTTTCTCTAAATTAAACCATTTAATTAATTTTTAAATACTTAAATAAATCCTTTGTAAATATTATTTGATGTGTGTGTGTGTTTATCATTGAAATGATCTGTTCTACACTTATTTATTTTTTAAATCGATAATATATTATAAATAAATGTCACTTATTCTTAACACCCACACCCCGCTATGATGTCTGCATTACACAAGGTTGTAATGCAGACATAACATCTTGATTGGAGAGATAACCTATTAACCAATAACCTATTTTTCTAGGTCATTTTGAATCCAAAATGACTAGTCCCCCCTAACAATTCTTATACCTGGTCTTCGAAATTATATTCTTTATGGTCTTATTAGACAGTGATAAAGAATAAAGATGATTAAGGTAGTCTATCTTATTTAGTTTGAAACCAAAATAACCAATCCCACACATATATTAAATCATTATATTTCTTCGGTCAGTCTTATCAAGATTTAGAAATATGAAACAAACTGTGGTTTGAATTTAGCAGCATCAATTATCAACTGCTCTCATTTACAGGCACATTTGGAAATATCTGGTGAGTTGTTCAGAGCACTCAACAGCAATCTAGCTCCAAGGCAAAGAAAATTGCCTGTCAAGACAAGTTTAAATAACAACTGTCTCACAAGATACTCAATAACCAGACGTCCAGTAATAACCATTGACAAGGTATGGCAAACTGTGACCTGACACATTGGAAGCATAGCATTTTTCATCTGTTTTGTGGCAGTTCTTACACTGTGTTTTCTTGCTCCATGTTGGGCGAGATGAGGGCTTGTTTGGGACAGAGGGCATTTATGATGGTGAGGAGCTCAGACTCTGGCAGAGTGGGGAGGAGGAGGCGCAGGGCTTTCAGGAGAACCTCAATGGACACTTGACTTTGCTTCATCAGCAGTGCTACAAACTCTAGATCCTGGGGAAAAAAATGTGATCCCAGTTTTAAGGGTTTGCCTCTGGGATGCTACTTGATGAATGATTCTCACTTGCAACAGCCTTAAAGGGGTCATTGACTGCAAAACCGAGTTTACCTTGTCATAGTTGAATAACGACAGTTCGGTGGGTAAAATGGACATGCAGTGAACTCTTTCCTATAAAAATCTCACAATAAAAAAATGTAGCTGCAAAACGGTCGGTTTCCAAAAAGCCAAAAAAGGTAGAGCCACCGGTGGCTCTACCTTTTTTGGCTCTGGTCTGTACCTTTGTCACACCCCAATCTCAGAGTTCACAGGAGTTCAGCTTTCACGGGAATTACAAAGAAGAAAGTTTGGACGTTTTTCAAGGATATTGAAAATGGACCACGGTCGTAAATGCAGTGTTCCAGGCTGTACAGGGAATGCTGACACTTTTCATAATCTTCCCAAGGAACCAAACACACGACGGGCATGGCTGATGTTTGTCTATGAGAAGATCCCTGTGAAGTTTGACACTCAATTATTAATTTGCTCAAACCATTTCACCAAAGAGCTGTAACGTTACCCACCTAAGTCGATCCCGTTTGCTTCGACAACAGAAGTCAATCTGTTGAAAACAGTGTTGTGTAGACACAATAGATTTATTTGCACGTTTTTATTTCAAGTCTCGACCTTCGATGTTTCAGTGAGTGCTGTTGGCCATGTTGCATGTTTGCTCCGCAGCTTCACTCGTTGTAAAACAACCAATCAGCGCACAACTCATCTAAATATTCATGAGCATACCATAAAAGGAGAAAACAGCTCGTTTCATTATAGGGCTATTTCACAGGGTTGCATTAGGGCGCATAGAACAGTACCCGGGCCATTTTGAACCAATGTTACATACCCTATTCGGAGACCTTAAGGAACAGTGTGAAATACCCTATAAAATCAGTCAATGACCCCTTTAATGAATACAACAAATGTTTTGCCAATTAGGAAATATTTCCAAATGTTATAATTTGGGGTAGGGGTTGTATACTGGTTGAGGGTCAGGTCACCTGATCACAGTTAGCATACAGCCACTTTAGCTCCAGCTGTTCCTTTAGATCCTCCATGGCTTGACTCCTGGCACTTGACTCTTGTAACCTGAAAGACAGACATTAAGATGCCCTAAGTGGTGTAGTAACAATGTACAAACTCCCATTGCCAATAAAACAGCACTGAGTCTTCTCCTTAACCTCTCTAATAATGCCAGGAATCTGTGTGTGTGTGTGTCTGTGTATTTTTTAGAATGGGATTTTAGGGCAGCGAGTTTACCACAATTATCTTGAGCATTATCTCCTATCCTTTTTATAAAACAATGGAGCTCAGTGTTTATAAAACAATGGAGCTCAGTGTTTATAAAACAATGGAGCTCAGTGCCACGTTTGACATTGTTTCGATATGCATTTAGAAATGTCCAAAAAATACTTTGCCCCCAGTTTGGCAGAGTATCTTTTTCGACCATGTTGAGCTTGCACTATTACACTACCAAAATGTATTAAATGCTTTGTTCCCTCAAAATTCTACACACAATACCCCATAATTATTTTAATTATTTTTTTGCTAATTGAAAACAATCACATGTACATAAGTATTCACAGCCTGTTTCCACTGATCATCCTCGAGATGTTTCTACAACTTGATTGGAGTCCATCTGTGGTAAATTCAGTTGATTGGACATGATTTGGAAAGGCACACACCTGTCTAAAGGTCCCATAGTTGAAAGAGCATGACTAGCTCCAGCTAACTAAGAAAAAGTCAATATTTAGAGTGGATGGTCTATTTCAGTAGATATAGCTGGAAGGTTATTAGCTACAATTAGTTAGCAGTGCTGACTGCTAGCATAACATTGAACCAGCTGCTTTCAGGCAGGGTAGGCAATTTTTGCGAAGCTAGCTATTTTAGCTTCTGGTTGACACAATTCAAACCAAAATATCCCACCCCTTCCCTTCAAAACCACTCCCACAAAACGACAGTAACGCACATTGAGTGCAGGGGCAGAGTTTGCACACGTGGGTAGGTAGACGGACAGGTAGCCCGTCTAATCAATAGTCAGGGTACCCCTTAATGATTGGTCGTGTTTATTACAGTATTGCGACGGCCACAGATGTTTTAGATATAACCTTTAGATATATTTGGTTGCTATCAAGACGTGAAGTTATTTTCGGCAAATATGACAAAAAGTGCTACCCAGCAACATTGCCTACCCTGCCTTTAACAGAACGACAAGGCCATAGTCATGGAGTCAACATTGGGGGGGACGAATTAAATTTGTTATGATCATTTCGGACAGCTTGTGTGGTTGCCTGTCGTAGCGTAGCACATTTATATTTTTATAACAATATATTAGGGGGGGGATTTTGACCAGATTTGAATATTGGGGGGGGGGGGGGGGGAGATGTGTCCCCCCCGAATATGTATTATGATTACGGCCTTGCAGAACGACAATATAAAGTCAGTGTTTCCTCTAGGATTTTTTTTAGCAGTGGGGGCAGGTCTGTCCGAACCCTATTTCCCCTAAATCAATAAGGTTAGGCTACTTAAAGACACCTTCCACTCATAAAGTATGTTCTAAATGGCATAAATGCTGCCAATTAATAATTGACGTAACAACTTATTGTAAATGGTCAGTAGCCTAGCCGATCGATTAAGGTAGCCTACTCAAAAGCATGTACACTGTCTGCTTCATTTGAACTTGATAGGCTAAGCATTCTGTAGAAAATAATAACAATAAACCCACTATTTATTCATTAAAACAACTTCAGCATAATAATGCACCTAAAATACAAACGTCAGCGAGGGCAGCAATAGCTATCAAACAACAGACGTGCAATTTAGCTAGCAGTGAAAGAATACAAAACAACGAAAATCACCAGTTAATTTAAATTTGCAATAACAAGGCTTAAATGAACTGACAACATAAGTTATACGATTTACAGTTCTCAAGGACGCACACACGCAATCCCAACTGCGGTGTGAAGCGTGTCTGTGCTATTCTGCGACATGCACTCTTAAGATTAATTTATACTTATTTTGTCGACACTTTTGAAATGGTCGCCGACAACAACAAAAAAAGTGTCGCTCAGGCTGCTGCATTTATACTTCGGCGAACAGTCGCCTGTGCTCAATGTTCGCGTGACACTCGACGTCCTGACATTGGCGGACGACGTCAACTGAATTATTTCACCTTAACATTGTTAACGCTTTGTAGGTGATAGTGATGGGAAGTTCGGATCATTTTACTGATTCGGTTCTTTGAATCTCGTTCAGTAAAATGAACGAATCTTTTTTTGAGTCATTCGTTCTTTTCAACGGGGGGGGGGGGGGGGGGGGCTATCCGTCCACTGCAAACACGTATCATATTCTCATGTAGGTTAGTGCATGACATGTGCACCAGCAGATACTATTTTAAAAGAAATTCCTGCATTAAAATAATGTATCATGACAGTTTGTATGATTTGGTCATTTATTATCACACTAGCATTTAATTATCACGGCAAACAATTACACTGCACTAAACTGTAAGTGTAAATGTAAAGTGAAAATAACAAAACCAGTCAGTATGATGACTTGAGTGAATATCATTCACGTCTAACAGTGCGTTCACACTGCAGAGACGCGAATCGCTTGCCATCGCTTGCCTTCCCACAGTTCACCACGCTCGGGGGCGTTTCAAACAGATTAATGTAGAATGTAGTTCTCTAAAGTCACTGTTGTAGTTGTCATGGCCAAGTGTGCAGACTTGGGTTTACGTACTCGCAACATCGGTCAAAATACAACTTGTATACAAAATACAAAACTGTTTAATAGACATACACGTTGACATGTGTAAAAACGTTTTATTATATTACTCAAAGTCTCTGCTAATCTGTCGATACGATAGGGAGTTCCAGCCAGGCTAGCTAGCTAGTGCTAGTTACCACAGAACAAAGTTACGTAATGTGACTAGACTGAATTTGAAAGTACAAGCACCAACAACTTTGGCAACCTTGCGCCATGCATCGTTTTTTATTAACATCTCTTTAGGAATACAGCTATGTATCGTACAAGACTGGGTAAGCAGCCACACAAACGATTAGTTTCTCCTCCACCTTGAAACCTAGAAAGCTAGAAATGTTGACCATGGTTGCTACGTTACGAGAAACAAGAAAACACTCCGATTGGCCATCGCTAGCGAAAATCGCTCCTCATTTGCATAAAGTTGAGAAAATCTCAACTCGAATCGCTTGATTCGCGTCGCGTCGCTACCCACAATGCACCACGCAAGCGATTCGCCTGGCTCCATTGAAAATGAATGGAAAACATGTTGTCGCTCGAATCGCGTCGCTGCAGTGGACACGCACCGTTACTAAAACGAAAGGGAATGAGGAAACTGTTTCCTCTACTAAAAAATACAATGTGGGTCACGTGAAAAAAGGATCCAAAGACTCGTAGAAAGACCGAGTCGGGAAATGAACGAATCGTTCGTTTCCTCTAGCTACCACTACAGAGCCTATGCAGGTCACGTGAAAAATGATCCAAAGACTCGTACCCGAAGACCGAGTCGGGAAATGAACAAATCATTTCTGTTTACTTGGACGAGCCTATGCAACAGTCCCGATGCGCGGCCACGAGAAAATGAACGAAACACTCTTTGAGAGGACTCGTTACTCCCGAGTCCTTGTAAGGATTTGTTCAAAATGAACGAATCGTTCACGAACGACACATCAGTAGTAGGTGATCGATCGGAGAAAATGGCTGTAGCGAATTTTGAGATGGAGACAGTGATCATTAGAGGAGGAGGGTGGGGCGAGGGAGAGAGGGTTTGGAAGATTAAGAGAGCATGTCAGTGGAGGAGGAATTGGATTTAGAGGAGGAGGAATTATTAACAGTATTGCTGTTAGCAAGAGAGCAGGGGAAAACAGCTGTTGAGCGCTCGCTGAAAATTCAAACTATGAAGTCAACGACGCGTGCCGTCTATATCTAGCCAATCACACTTGCGCGACACTATGTGATGACATCAGCGCCAGTAGAAATTTCTCCTGGTAGCCGACACTTCCAAGCGACGGTTTAAAGCTGCTCCAGCACACCTGATTCAAATGAATGGTCATTACCCGGCTTCCACAGAGCTTGATAACAACCCATTCATTTGAAACAGGTGTGCTGGAGCAGGGAAACATCTAAAACATGCAGGACAGCGGCCCTCGAGGACCAGGATTGGAGAACCCTGGTTTAAAGTGTCGACCATGACATCATTTCTGTCGGCGACCATTTCAAAAGTGTCTGTGACCTAAGTATAAATTGGGCTTAACAATCACTGCTGATAGACATCCTTTTTTTTGTACAGCCCTATTTCTGATCGGCACAAATTTAGCTGTGGCGGGCCGCCATGGCAAAATCAACATAGAGGAAACACTGAAAGTGGATACTTTCAGTAGCCTATATATCAGTGCATTTTGTTATATAAATTAATGTGTTTATTGATGTCAAAACTACCTGCACAATGCAAATGTGAACAAAATTATTAACACTAAATCAACTATGACATTATAATCACCAGCTCGTCACAGACTTGGGCACTATTCCTACCACTTAAGCCTCCTTGGTCGGTTTCTTAACGCATGGATATCTGTATTTGTGTGTTTGACTTGCATCTTAATCACCGACTGCATCATGGGCACTGTGCACTAGTCTATTAAAGTACAGAGCAAGGAATCTGAGACCACTGCTCTTTACAGAATCTTTCCCGATCATACAGGGTCCTAGGTCGCCTCTTCAGCTCAGCCCACGGGTATTCAATGGGGTTTACATCAGGGGACTGAGATGGGCATTGCATAAATTGTTCAAGTCAACTGCCAATGAACTATGCTAAAATGTAATGTTTACCATGTTTTTATATTGTTGTATGCTTTTGAAAGCGTATATTTTATGTACTTATTTGATTAATCCAAGCACTGATGATGAACTGCTGATCTACAACAGCTTTTAAAAACTTGAATATTATACAACCTCTCAAAATGGTGTTGCTCATTGAAAACCACAGAACTACTAACTTTGCCAATTAATATATTTTGTGAAAATGCAATGAAATGTTACCTCTGAGTCATCAACCTGCTGACTTGTTCACACTTGTAGAGCGCCTCCTGTAGGATGGTGGCCATCCTGCACTGATGCCGCACGTGGAACAGTGTCCTTGCCTGCACATCGTCCTCCTCTCTCTCACTGTCTTTTGGGTCTTGTAATGGCCTGTGGTGGCCATGTCCAGATTCCAGTACTTCAAACTCTGCCCTCTCTTGTTGTAGCTGTTGTTCTGCGTTTTCTAAACCCTGCCGCAAGTCAAAAATATATATCTGTATTTATTAAAATACCTGGTAACACTTTATAATAAGTCAACACTTTTTGGCATTTACAAAGTGTTAACACACCCTAATAAGTATTAGTGTGTCTCATGTATTTAACTTGGTGTACATTAATTAAAGACATGAGTAAATATGTTGTTAGTTATTTACTCATGCTTTCTACCATTAACAGCTTATTTTACTACTGGTTTGCAACTATGTTAACAAGCTGTCTATAAAGTATGGGAATGCAGTTATGAAACACCTTATAAATTGTATTATTAATCAAATACATATTTTGTGTTTATTAATGATTAACAGTGTTTAATAATAGCTCAGTAATTATGTAATAATGTATTGTTAATGTTTTATAATGTATTGTTAATGTTTTATAATGTATTGTTAATGTTTTATAAAGGATTAACCATTAGCTGACACTTTATAAATGCCAAAAAGCGTTGACTTATTATAAAGTGTTACTAAATACCCATCATGCATGAGTAAATGTACAATACTAAAGTAGAATTATACTAGTGTGTACAATGTTTGTGTGCGTGTACTATTTGCACAGATGCAACACAACACACTTACCTTTCACATTAAGTTTAATGTTATTTTTAAGGTCTGTTGGAACTATACATCGTTGACTTCACTTTCTTCCTTACCAGTAGGGGTGCACCGATCCGATATTAAGATTGGATATCGTCCCCGATATTGACAAAATAGCTGGATTGGAGATCGGAAAAATTAACAGATCCACGGGCCGATCCATTTATTTATTTATTTTTCTTTTCGTAGCAGCACATCCTACGTAATTTGTCAGCGGTACGTGTGTCGCATGCTGGAAGAGTTGTATGATGTTGTATCTTCTCCCAGTGTCATTCCCTATTGGAACCATTTTGTTGAGAATATTTGTTGAAAAAAAGTCTGGATGTTGTCCCAAACATACTTACTATTTAACAAAGTTAAAGAAGTTTCCTTTAAGATTATCCATAGATACTATCCTACAAGTCATTACATGAGGATGTTTAAAAACAGGGTATAATGCAGGAATCCTGAAGTTAATTTCAATACCTTTTTAAGACTTTTTGAAGACCTCAAAATATTTTAAGACCTCATAGCCACTTCAAGTTCTAATTTGCAACAAACCTTTAACTTAATAAACAGTTGTAGTTTGCAAATAATCTATATAGCACAACCATACAACAGAACTCAGATATAATAAGCTTGGAAGAAACAAAGCTCGAATAAATAAAGCAAAGGCAAGGTTTATTAAAATATTTGAATGTTTGAGTTCAGCGAGTGGTGATTCACCGCAGTATTGAGACACCAGATTATCCTCCGTGCACATCGTTGATGTGCCGCCCATAGCCACCCTGATGTCGGCAGACGATAGGGAAGCGCAGAAAAGTTATGGGAGAAAAAGATACAAATCTACAGGTGAATGCCACAAAATGTGCAAACATTTTGAACATGTTTGGGGGGGGAGGAAGGAAGAGAGGTGGCTGGCTCAGAGAGGCAGAAACATACAGACAGGGTCAGGGAAGAAGCCGAGGAGGAGGAGAGTGACCATGACAGGGTCATGAGAGCGAGTGAGGAAAAGATGGAAGAAAGTAGTTGACGACTGGAGTAGGCAAATTAACAGGGACTCTCAGCAAGGGAGGGAGGCTGTGTGTGTTTTATGTGCGCCCAATATGAATATTACAATAGTTAAAATTAACAGTAAACTGTTTTTAAAAGTTGCTAAGCCAATATTAAGCAAAATAGTAATAATAACAATAATGGCAATACAATATCAAATACCAATAATAATAAATAAAAAATACCATAAATATACAAATCAGAACTCTATGAATTAATTAATTATTTAAGCGTAAGATCAACAAATAAGTCTTGAGACCCTTCTTGGAGGATCCAAAACTATCACACCAACACAGAACACTAGGCAACTCATATCATAGAATGCACGCATATTTTAAGAGGACTGTCTGCAGGGAATGTGTCTGACCAATCACGGTGGGTGTGGGCCGCCTGGGCCAAAAATGCCAGGGCCGATTTTTTGTCCCAGTCCAGCCCTGCTTGACAGCATTGATGCCCATCGAGGCAACGCTAATCTTCTTGTTACAATATGTACAGTAAGCCTCACGGTTGTTTTCAGCGACAGGCTTCAGCCATTGTATAAACTCATCCTTCTCCAACCAGTCCGCAAATTTACATTTCCCCATTTTGGAGTCTGTTTCGCCGCGACATGTGGAGGGCGACATCACCTAACCGCGCATTTCGCAAAAAACGTGACTCCCTGACCGAGCACGTTGTTGTTTATAATATGGGGAGGAAAATAAATATATTTATGCATACTTTTTGGAGTCAAACTTTTTGAACAAAGCTTGAACAAAATTTTATACCTCATAAAATCGGGATTAAGAGTTTTAAATACCTTTTAAGGGTCTTCATTTTCCCAAAATGGATTTATCAACTTTTAATACTTTTTAAGACCCCTCAGATACCCTGAAAAAGGATATACTTTTTAATTGTACCTTCTGTGACGAGCACCCAGAGACAGTGGTTCATCTGCTCTGGCATTGCACTCATGCTAAATACTTTGGCTAAATCTTTCTAAATTTATAATTGAAAATGTTTACAAGGACTTCGTACTTCTGTTTTTGTCTTAGTTAGGAAAGTAATGTTTAGTTAGGGAAGTCTGGTGCCTTTAGTCTCTTCCACATGGTGGAAGGAAGGTATACAGTTTATTATTAATTCAACAACGGTATCGGATCGATATCGGGTATCGACAGATACACAAAGCCCAAGCATCGGTATCGGGAAAAAGTCGGATCGGTGCATCCCTACTTACCAGGTAGTGGCTCTGTATGTTCTGAAGCATCTCCACTCCTCCCAGACTCCTTCTGGCTCGCAGCTCCTCAATCAGGAGGCTCTGCAGGGTGAGCATGGCTCTGGAGGTCTCTAGGACCTTGGTCCTCCTCTCTGCCTTCTGATACTGGAGCTTGGCCATCTGGATGGCTAGGCTGTCTGCCTGGGTCCAGAGCTCCTCCTCCCTTTCTATCCGCATCTCTTCCAGGATCTGAACCCCATAGGGACACAAATAAACAAAATAGAACAATGCAAGTTTTTCCATATTCGGGATGAAAAGGTTTTTACATTGTTTCATGGGTCCGTCCAGACATTAACCCATGGCAAATGTTAACTGCTGTAACCATCTTTTGAGATGACAAAGGTTAGCTTGTCAACTTCAAATGAGTCAACCTGTCTACACCCTCACCATCTCCATTGCACTTCTCTCTATTTCCTTGTCTTTTTCAAAAAGATGGATACTGTCCTCAAGTCTTTTCTGGAATAGAAGTAGTTCAGAGTAGTCTGGTTTCTGTATGGTCACGGTACATTTTTCTTTAGACCTTGTCTTTCTCTGGAGGAAAAATACAAAAAAATGTATTGTTGGTGAGAAAAAAAACTGTACAGGATGCAATTAATGTGTTTTTGGAGATAATTTTTTTTCTTACCTCTGGCTTTTTACACTTGGTCTGGTCTTCAATCTTCCTCCAATTGGACAGAGAAGTCTGGAGTTTGGATCTAGAGAGGGCGTGGGGCAGAACCAAGCAGCGGTCCATCTTAGACAGACACTTCTGGAACTCGAGTTTCATGCATAGCAGATCTTCATCCGATAAGCTGAGCTGGGATGAGCAGAGAGTCCTGAGAGGAATACAAGAAGAAATATAGAGAAATAATATTGATACAATGGCTCACAAACAATGATTTAACACGAAAGTGATTTCATTCAACTAAAATAATTCAAACGTCTAGCAATGCTGGAAACGTACGTCTTTCAAGATAACTATATCAGATAAATAATAATAATAGTCATAATAATAAAAAATAAAAGGAAGAGTACCTAAAAAATGTGTGTCCCCGGGCCCTCAGCTCCTGCTGCTCCTGCAGCTCTTTTTCCATCCCCTCCTGTAAGGCCTCTCTAGTGCTCCTCAGGGTACGCACAGCCATCTTGCCCTCCTGGTGCAGCCTCTCCTGGGCCTCAGCCAGAGCACTGGCCCCCAGCCCTGGACCTGAGCATGGGTCTGGTTGGAGGAAGGAGCAGGGTGCCCCTGAGGGCCAGAGAGCCAGGGCTGCTGCAGGTTGGATGTTCTTGACCTCCACCAGGGCACTGTGGATCAGACGCATGGTGACCTGTCGTACAAGAGAATGTGGAGGTGAATGTTAGGAAATAACCTGACCCTAGCATTCAGACAGTGTTGAGAGAGCCAACAATAAGAGACAATCACATTTAGATTGCTCCGAAATTCTGGTAAACTATTTTCAGAGAAAACTGTGTACTTAAACTGACTCGCCAGATGGATTGTTAGACATCTGGGAAGTCATCCTTGGAAAGAATACTTGGCAGGTGATTGGAGGAACCATCTGTCTATCACCGTCTATTATGTGCTAACATCAACCATGCCTGTAGCTGCCAGAAGTTCCTCACAGGACACTGACTGGTCCGAACCACTATGGTACAAACTAATAACTTGGAACTTTGCAATAGGGGATTCTCAAGTGGTCGTGATCTCACGAATCCAGCTATATCACAAGTTTATTGTGGAATACCAACGGTTTAACTGAAATGTCTTAATAATCAATAATGTGGATAGATGGAGTTGATAGGCCAATGCCTAATCGGCTAAAGTAGAACAGCTCAGGTTTCACTTTGCGAATGTCGGCAGCAGCTCCTTCGTCCAAGTTGTTGATGAGCTCTCCCAGCTCCAGACACTGGGCCGTCAGGAGGCTCTGCCAGTACAGCAGCTGCTGGCTCGGCTCTACCCTCTCCTCTAGCCCTCTGCAGACACACGATAGCTCCTTCTGCCTTTGCTTGTGACCCTGAAGCTGCAGAGAAATTGGTTCCATTACAACCTAAAGGGATATGTCTTCAAACTACATTGCGGTTGTTAGAATAATAATTGTTACTTTATTTATTTATAAGTCAAGTTCAAGTTAGGTTGGTAAAAGAGATGTGGAAAATATGTGAGGGTTGCCAGTCTCCCTTCCTTTCAGTTAGACATTTATAAGTCATACAAGGAGATACTTTACACCATTTTTATAAAAAGTTAAAGGACCTAGTTATTACTTTAATAAAACAATGTGTTGTTTCTGAATAATAAAGCTTTTACTTGCACATCACCCAACAACACCCAACTCACTGTCTCAGAGATAAGGTCTCTTCTCTTCTTGACCAGACCACAATGCATGGCTCTCCGTTCCCGGGTCAGTGCTTCATCCAGACCCTGCCTGACCAGCATCAGATCCTTCTGGGTCTTATCTTGAACTCGGTTTATCTCTTCCTCAGACCCAGCACCCCCCCTGGTGGAGAAAAAGAAGAAATGTTGTGGCTGCATTTGTACAGATGACAGTGACCCAATTAGGGCTGAAAAGATTTGTCGATGTTATCGACGTCAACAGTAAAAAAAAAAAAGAAAAAAAAAGTCTACAAATATTTTTTTGGTGACAAGTCGTTTGATCTGATATGACCTATTTTAAGGGTTTGCAATACCAATGTGCTGTAACCACTGTTACACTAGACTGTAATGCTCCCGAATGCAATCCAATAGAAGACGAGATGACAGGGTGCTTATGAGAATCTCTCTGATAATGACAGGAATCTCTGTGTGTGTTTGTACAAATTAGAATGGGTTTAGTTTCCCACAATCACAGAAATAACCGGGCAGTCTGCAAAGCGATTTAACTAATGAGATTAACAAAGGCATTCGCAATTAAATGAAACTGCATATTAAGGAAAATAGGGAAATTCAGTTTCATTATTTACAAGCGAATTCGCTTTTACAACCGATATTCAGCTGCTTTCAAAGGGGCTGGGTAGCGAACAGAACAACAAAAGTGGATATGCTTTAAGTGAATTTTGTTACATAAATTTATGGCTTTACTGATGTCAAAACTGCCTGCACATTGCAAATGTACAAGCGCTGTATGGTGAATTAGGCCTACAATTATGACAACTGGCTTAACCATTGTGCATGTAATGACTTCTGTTAGGAACTTAATGTTTAGATGTTTGTGGTGGTAAGACAATTTAACAGAGAACCAATATAGTACATTTTGATCAACATAACATGAGCTATTTATAACGTAGGAAACAGCAGACAAATGAAGGCTACATAATCATTTGCATGAATGTAGGCTACCACAGCATTGGCAATTTGGACTAGGTGTGGAGGTTGAACAAGTACTTCAGAGATGACAGAGAATTTGAAAACCACTCTATAATTCCAGAAATCTGTGTGTATCACCGACATCATTGCTGGCACGTGCCCAATCTATAATTCCAGGAATCTGTGTGTGTGTGCCACCAATTTTACCATGGGCACTGTGTACTATCTATAGTTCAATGAATCTATATTTGTGTGTTTCACTGACATCTTAATCACAGACTGCATCATGGGCACTGTGTACTAGTTGACTTCAATACAAAACCTAGCGGCTGGTGGGTCAAACCATAGAGCCGTCCATAGACACGCATGGTATTTAATACTACTTCCGGAGGACGTCCTCCCACCAATCAAAGCTTTTGCATTATGGACTGACATGCTGTGCATCCAATCATAAAATGGTATCCAGAGAGCATTATTGGAGGGCAAATACGCTTCAACAGCTCTGGAGCCGAGTGCACCAGCTGGGCGTAAAGTTGGTCTTAACTCTTACGTCTTAGCTACGTTCGACTTTTGTGATTTGAATTTACACCAAGTGCACCAAGCTTGACAAACCACGGTCGTAGCTACGCCTGGTCTTAAGATGCGCGTCCTTGTGAAGATGCGAAAGCGTCGATGGTTTCCAAGCAACACATTTAAGAGCCTATCCAGAGCGCACTCTATAGCTAGCCTACGTCTCCCTTCAAAACAAGCTATGGATAAAGAAGACCAAAAGAAAAGGAAAATAAATTTTACTGAGAATATAAGCGTGCTCAAGGGAAAATGATATAATATCAACACAAACAAACAGAAACAATCAGTTAAATCGATCACCAATAAAATTAACAGTGGATTTGTGCGATCACGGACGACTCTTTCTCGCCTTAATGCCCTTTCCACATGTTGCCTAGAAACAAGACGCGCTGCTCTCCGAGAGCCCTCGGAGAACCCCGGAGAGCTCGACGTGCACCTCCTGAATTTCCTAACTATCCGTCGTAATTTTGGATAGTTACGGACATCCCCTTGGCTTTGATTGGTCCGTATTAAGAACCGCTTGCGTCAGGGGCGGGGTTGCCGTGATCAACAAGATGAACAGAATCCTTTGACCGCCATTGCTGTAAGTTTTTACAATTCATATTTCAGCTCAAATATGTAAATCAGCATCTGAATTAAAATGTGACGATAAATGGGCAGTGTAGTTGCTGAAAATGTGCTTATTTTATTGATGAAACGGCTCATTTGTAAATTTGTTCCGACTTTTCCATAACCTAGCCAGCATCGCAGTGCAGCGCCACCTACTCTTCGGCGGTGAATTGTTTTCAGCACCCACAGCCTACAGAGAAGCATAAACAAAGTCTATCCGCCCGCCCATCCGTAAACGGAGTCGGAGTAGCATATTTCGGCCTTAAGGCCAAAAAATGCTACTCCGTTTTCACGGAGACGGAGACAGGGAACGCCCTCCGATGTGGAACGCCCTCTCCAAGCCCTCTCCGAGCCCCTCGGAGGGCTCTACGTGCACCTCCTGATTTTCCTGACTATCCGTCCGCTAGTCCGTAATTTTACGGATACCCCTTGGCTGTGATTGGTCCGTATTAAGAACCGCTTGCGTCAGGGGCGGGGTTGCCGTGACCAACAAGACGAACAGAATCACTTGACCGCCATTTCTGTAAGTTTTTACAATTCAAATTTCAGCTAAACAGCACATGTAAATCTAGCCTGGCTCTGCCCTCCTACGTACTTCCGCTCAATTTAGACTTTGCTTCTGTACTAGGTCTGGGCTTGAGGTACGCAAGTCAGATGTCTCCGGTTAATTTTCTACCTGTCCAATCAGCGAACAGAGGGAGTGGCTGAGAATGATGACGTTGATGTTGTGTGCTAGTTTGTGTTGTAGTTCCGTAATGGTGGCGGAGAAAGATGCGAGCGAAGCCATTCAGTCCGTTGTGGCAACGCTGCCGAATATTCAGAAGTTAAAGCCGGAGCAAGAACAATCTTTGATCCTCACGGGGTTCGTTTGATTTTCCAGCTAGCTCCCTTAGTCGTGAAGGAGTTGGCTAAGGCGAACGCTAGCGATTGGTTATGGCAGATCCAGAGTGGCTCTGGGCAGATCCAATAGTTTTAAACTTCAACAGAGTACCCGCCTTCAACGCTTGTCAATGGAGCGAGACCAGACTCTCTGTACAAATGAAATGTACGAGAGTCTGGTTACGACCAGGCTAATGTAAATCAACATCTGAATTAAAATGTGACGAGAAATGGGCAGTGTAGTTGCTGAAAATGTGCTTATTTTATTGATGAAACGGCTAATTTGTAAATTTGCTCCGACTTTTCGATTGTTGTGGGAAAAGCATCATACTGTTGTAATTATGAAGATGGGTAATGATTATGGATTTAATGAAACTTGTAATCACTTTTCTAGTACATGCTATATTATTGGAAACCAGATGCAAAGCTGTTGACTGATTATTGTTATCCCCAGACAATGGTAGAAGAAATAAAGCCCAAAATATTAAGATCTGGATAATTAGGGGCTGAGTGGGGGAGAAGAATATGTGTGTGCGCTTCCATAAAGAACCAGGAAGCCCAGCTATAACTTATGAGACATATTTGTGGCCTTTCGCCCAGGAGCCTAGTGCAGCTGGCTGTTCAAGGTCAGAGTGGGCCTAAATTGGGAGAATTGTCTATGAAGGAAAGTACCTGTCATTTGAATCCCCTAAGACAAGGGACCCATTGGGTAAGAATGCATAATGTATATGTAACCAACAAGTATTGTACCATATTACCATACAATGGGGAGAAGACTATAAAAGTGAAATGTCCGGAGAAATCTTCAGTCTGATCCCCGGGATCTTTCTCACGTTTGTTGGAATCTCTGTCACTCTGAATTCCAATAAACACTTTGCGTCAAACCTTGCTGAGTTCCAGTGCTGTTTTTAAAATTTTGATATTGATTGAAGACATAGAAGATTATTCACAAGAACCTAGCTAGCATCGCAGTGCAGCGCCACCTACTCTTCTGGCGGTGAATTGTTTTCAGCACCCACAGCCTTCGGAGTACTATATCTGTCCAACTCCGTCTGTCTGTCTGTCCGTAACGGAGTCGGAGTAGTATAAATCGGCCTTTATGCCCAGGCGTACGCCCAGCTGGTGCACTCGGCTCCTGGGGTGCTCTCTGCTTTGAGAAAATATGTGATTTTTGTTGTTGGATAGAGACAAAGAGTGATAGTTGAGCATTTTAGTAATATTATTCCATTCAAATTAGGTTCTTCACATTAAAGGAGACTGAGGAAGTACAGTGCCCTCCAAAAGTATTGGAACAGTGAGGCCAACTCCTTTATTTTTTCTGTAGACTGAAAACATTTGGTCTTGACATCAAACGATGAATGTGAGACCAGAGATCAACATTTCAGCTTTTATTTCCAGGTATTTACATCTGGATCTGATGCACAACTTAGAAAATAGCACCTTTTGTTCGAACCCACCCATTTGTCATGTGAGCAAAAGTATTGGAACATGTGACTGACAGGTGTGTTTTGTTGCCCAGGTTTGTCCTATTACATACATTATTCAATCAATAAATAGCACTGAATGTCTACGCTCAGGTTCAGATTGGGTAGGATAGGTTTTGCCTATGCAGACTGTATTCAGAGGTGAAAACAACATGAAAACCAGAGAGCTGTCTTTGGGTGAAAAACAAGCAATTGTGAATCTGAGAGAAGATGGAAAATCAATCAGAGCCATTGCACAAACATTGGCCATAGCCAGTACAACCATTTGGAATGTCCTGAAGAAGAAAAAAACTACTGGTGTACTAAGTAACAGACGTCGAACAGGTAGACCAAGGAAAACATCAGCAGTTGATGACAGAAACAATGTGAGAGCTGTAAAGAAAGACCCTAAAACAACTGTTAGTGACATCAGCAACAACCTCCAGAGGGCAGGAGTGAAGGTATCACTATCTACTGTTAGGAGAAGACTTCATGAACAAAAGTACAATGGCTACACCAGAAGATGCAAACCACTCATTAGCAAGAAGAATATGAAGGCCAGGCTGGAATTTGCCAAAAAGTACAGAGATGAACCTCAAAAATTCTGGGACAACGTTTTATGGACTGATGAGACAAAGATTAACTTTTACCAAAGTGATGGAAAGGCTAAAGTTTGGAGAAAGAAAGGAACTGCTCATGATCCCAAACACACAAGCTCATCTGTGAAACACGGTGGAGGTAATGTCATGGCTTGGGCTTGCATGGCTTCTTCTGGGACGCGCTCATTAATCTTCATTGATGATGTAACACATGATGGCAGCAGCAAAATGAACTCGGAAGTCTACAGACACATTTTGTCTGGCAATTTAAGGAAAGATGCAACCAAACTGATTGGCAGAGCCTTCATCATGCAGCAAGATAACGACCCAAAACACACTGCCAAAACAACAAAGGAGTTCATCAGGGGCAAGAAATGGAAGGTATTAGACTGGCCAAGTCAATCTCCAGACTTAAACCCTATAGAGCATGCATTTTACCTGCTTAAGAGGAGACTGAAGGGAGGAACCCCACAAAACAAACAACAACTGAAAGAGGCTGCAGTGAAAGCCTGGGAAAGCATCACAAAGGAAGAATGCAAAAGTTTGGTGACGTCAATGGGTCACAGACTTGCTGCAGTTATTGAAAGCAAAGGATTTGCAACTAAATATTAATTCTTATTCACTTAAATATATTTTAAGTATATCTGTTCCAATACTTTGCTCACATGACAAATGGGTGGATTCAAACAAAAGGTGCTATTTTCTTAGTTGTGCATCAGATCCAGATGTAAATACCTGGAAATAAAAGCTGAAATGTTGATCTCTGGTCTCACGTTCATCATTTGATGTCAAGCCCAAATGTTTTCAGTCTACAGCAAAAATAAAGGAATTGGCCTCACTGTTCCAATACTTTTGGAGGGCACTGTATATAAATAGTTTTCTTGGTTTTAGAAATACATTTTTCTGTTATAAATCCAAAGGTTTGAGGGGTACTGTAGGAACATCGGAATCACAAAAGCAGGGAGCATATAATTGCAGACATATGATTCAAGCTTCTGAGGAAAAACCGCATTGACCAAATTTGCCTACCTGGTGATTAATAAAGAGTTATTATCAGTATCTTGTTTGTCTTCTTTTTTTAAACACAGGGTGTTGTAGTGTAAAATTTGTTGTTCACTTCATTCCCATGCCCTCAGTGATTAGATGCTTTTTTTGTATCCTTGATGTTGTAATACAATCGATAGGCTATAGAGTATGATTATATATTATTTGCTACTTAGAGCTATGGAAGATGGGGATAAACTTCAGATGCATTACGTTACCCTAGTTATATAGTAAATTTGCATTAGTTGCTAGTCGGGTTATTGCTACAAACAATACGCCGTAGGTTGCTTTTTCTCCTGTCCTCCCAAATTTTTTGAGTCACCAGCCGCCACTGGTGTTTGTATACATTTTCCGCGAGATTCATGACTTCATCATGTAATGCAGCTCAACTTGGCCAGTATTTCTTTCTGGCAAACTGCCCATTCAATAAACGTTTATCACAACGTGATATTGCATATCCTTGGGTCCTGAGCAATACACCTGCCAAATGTTTTCTTTCTAAGTGACAGCATACCCCCCAAAATATTTTTTAATTGCCAGTTGGACTGTTTTCCAGCAAGTAAGTCATAATTTGTTGATGCCAAGCAAAGCAATGGAAATAAAATACCCAATACCCATGTGCTGAGCAAGACTAGTGGCAAATTTTCTACTTTATACAATATCCGGTTCTCTGGATAATTGAGTCACAGACACACACAAAAAATAGAGATTACTGGAGTAATATTCAACCTAGGTCATCGATCCTCTGACTCCTACAACTGACACCTTTCATAAACATCCCTTTAGCCAGCTACCCCACCAAAAAGCTATTTAACGGGCTTGGTGGGAAGAATGTATACTGTAAAGTGGGTTTAACCAAGTCAACTCAGTTACACACACTTGTAGTTATTTTATATACGGCTTTTGCTAAATGTAAACAAGTGAATTTGCAGGCTTTGTACCATAATGGGGACTTACCTCCTGATGTCATTGAACCAACAGTCCATTTGGCTGGAGGTATTTGCAAAGGTATCTGAGATGAGACCCTTTAGGCTGTGAAGGCTGTGCACCAGGAATTTCCTCTGGGCGTGGCGCTCGCCCAGCATGGCTCGCTGGTTGGCCGTAACCACGTCCAACACCTTTTCCAGCTGATCCTGGTGAGCAAACAGGGTAAACAAGAGAACATGGAAACAAATGCATTTATGAATCACTGCATATTATCCCTAAAATTAAAGGTGGACATCTTTCATGACAACACACTGTCTTGCAAAATAATACTGTTGTTCACAATCTAAGCAACCCTCTATAAGAAAATCCCACCTTCCCATGAGAACCTTGGAATCATCAGTAACATGCTTAGAAATCACCTGACAGGTATAATAGTCATGCAGTAGACTTTTGCCAGCACTTTTCTCCATCTCGCCCATTCGGGTTGCCTCCTCCAGTTCCTCAGAGAAGATCTTGTGGAGTTCTACTCTCCGCCATTCAACAACCTGCCTCTGGACCTTCGCAGATGCCTCTTCGTGTCTGACCAGAAGAGTGTGCTGTAAGTGACTCTGGTTCAGCTTGTGGAGTTTCTCTAGAAGCACACTGCATTGGAGGACATCCTGAGAAAGCAGACAAGTAGCAAAATAAATCTGACAACATATGCAACAAAGTGGGGAAACATGATAACTGAAGATACAAATGTCATACAAAATTTCATGCATCAAAAGTGTATGAAAGTATGATTTGTTTAACCAACAGGGTTAAGGTTACCTTATCTTCTGCATGCCGACACAGCAACTCTGCCTCAGCCTTCTCCGCTGCTTCCAGCCTACGCTCCACCTCCATCTCCTCCCTGGTCTCCAGGTTACACTGGTCAGCCAAGGCGGCCATGCGTGCTACATGCTCCTCCTTCAGCTTCCCCTCCATTCCCATCAGTTGGCCATGAAGCACGCTCAAAAGTCGCTGCTGGGACTGGCTGCTTGTCTGGCCCTGAGAGTGGAGGCCATCAAGGAGCAAGGCAATCACGTCCTTGTAGATTTGGATGCGGGCGGTCTCCAGGCTTGAGGTGGCACGCAGTAGGCTGGACATCTCCAAGCTGACATGGATGGATGAATGCACAAAAAGGTGGTGTTGGTTATGATCGGAACAAGACCTGACAAATTAGCTGGGGAAAATAAACTGACAAAATACCCAAATGACCCAATTCTTGCCAAGATAAATATTTTCATCTTCAAGCAGTTTAGTTTGAGGGAGCAAGTCCATGTTCAACCATGTGGAGTGTGGTTTACAGTATTTAGTTTGTGTGGTTCATATAAAATCACTGCCAAACCTTTTTACACATCATAATTTGGGGTGGACTGACTTCTCTAGAGCTTGATACATGTTCTGGGGGTCTTCCAACACCATGATGTCCACCATTTTGTCCTCAAATGCTGCTTCCTCTTTAGCTGCCTCGCTCATGTTGCAAACTGCATACTCTGGGTCTGAATCACCTCTTTTTTTCTGTGAAAAAGACATTTGGAGGAAAAAGGGAAAATTATTAAAGGGAAACACTCAGAAATATGAACATTTTGAACAAACATGAACATTACATTCTCATTTACAAAAATCCTCACTGTAAAGGATTTGGGCTTAGAATCAGAATGGGTTTTAATCACCATGAAAGTTTGCACAGACAAGGAATTTATTTTGGCAGACAGATATAGATCGGTTGTCAAAAACAATTGCCATGTTTATGAACCCTTAATAAATTATGGCAACCTACTATAGATTCTGCAACTCATTTGAACTCATTTTGTATCCTTTGTTAAAACAGAGGTTTATTTAAAACTGGAGCAAAGTAGAGTGAGATAGAAGAGACAGAGACAGTTTGATGGGGGCATTTATGTTGTCATTCCTAAATAGCTAATAAGATGTTCCAGTGCCAGTTACAGCCAGTCATGAGCTTGTCCTTTTTACCAGGTGGCTAAAGTAGGGAAAAAATAATCTAATGTCAAATAAACCCCATATCTGAGACAGACTGAATTAGTGTTGTGCTTCACTTAAAATAACGTTTTTTTAAACTTCAGTAAACATTATGCCAAACAAAGGGAACATGGAAGACTTGCTCATATTGGTGTACATTAGTGCAATGCCTGCCGGCAACGACTGCTAGTGCAGTGCCAGTTATTGGCAGTGCTCGATGGCTGCAAATGCCAGTGCAGTGCCTGTTGGGAGCTCACAACATCCATGGCGGCGATCGGGTTTGTATATTTATAATCCCGTTTTTTAAACACCGCTCATTCAGACATCACACACTGCATATATTTGAGTCCTGAGCAAGACACCGGCTGACGTCAGTGCCCGGTTTTCGAGATAATCATACAATAGACGCACAGACAGACACATACAATGACTAGTGCAGTGCCCGTGATGCCGATGCCATTGATGCTGCCATTAACTGTTGGTTACAGTAGTTAAGTAAGCATTAGCTCACTTGGAGTTTGTGCACTTGGGTAAACACAATTCACAGTTATATTACAGATATTACTGCGCATCCACATGGATTATTAGAAAACTACGGAGCCCCTGAAGGGACCTGTGAAAAAATATTAATAATAGAACAATTTCTCGTCCGGACATGATAGTTTCACGTGCGGACGAGAAAGTTTCACGTGCGGAGGTGTTACAGTTTCCGGTGTGTGGATAGCATTACCTATAGCTTCACTGCCTTCATTCAACACACTTGTATTGTTTACATGTCTGTTACAGTTTTATTATTGACTTGTAGCCTATTTATATAAATGTTATAGGCCTAACACTAGGCGATAATATAGGCCCTAGTAAAGCAGAGCTTCGTTTCACTTACATTTACATGTATTTATTTTTACTGTCTGGATTAGAGAATTCCACTATAATAGCTTAAGTCATGGGGCTATTGACATGTGAACCAGCTGTCATAAAATACTTTGCCTTTGTTTGATTTGCCACATTAACCTTTAGATTAGTGAGTTCCAAATATTTCCGACGGCCCCCACAGCGCAAGTTATTTTTTTCAAAATGGTAGCTAGCTAGCTTAGATAATTGCCGGGCTAAGTTACCTCGCATTAAAGTCGTAGCAATGCTACTACCATGCTAGTGTTACTTGCTAGCCTTCTAATTACATTTTGAAACCACACTAAACCGTCCAATATTCTATTGGAATGTTCGAATCACATATTTGTGATGTTACTCATTAATGGGTTAAAGGCATTGAAAGTTTGAAAGGATTCAAAACAAAATATCCCACCCCCTCCCTTAAAAGCCACTCCTACAAAACACATGAATGCCCTGCCTGACTACTCCCCATGGGGAGTAGTCAGGCAGGGCATTCACCTCTGTACCTACCTCTGCAGAGGTAGGTACAGAGACAGACAGACAGACAGACAGACAAGTAGCCCGTCCAATCATTGCATTCAGTCCGTTTGCCGTCCAATCATTAGCATCGGTCCAACCTTAAAGGGGCGATTGATTGCAAAACCGATTTTACCTTGTCATAGTTGAATAACGACAGTTCGGTGGGTAAAATGAACATACAGTGAACCTCAAAGTCCATTGACACCTCTTTCCTATGCAAATCTCAAAATGAAAAAATTTGGCTGTAAAACGTTAGCTTTTCAACAAAGCCACCGGACTGACGTCAGTCCGGGGACTGCCTTTTTTGGCTCTGGTCTGTGTCTTTGTCACGCCCCAAAATGTACATCCAGATGTACATGTACACCGGTGTTCTTGCCCAGTTGGAGGTAGCGTTGATCTCCGATGCTAGTTTAGCTGCGCGCTGCTCTGTGTAGGCTACTTCTAAGCAATTACAAAGAATAACGTTTTGAAGTATAACAAGGATATTGAAAATGGACCACGGTCGTAAATGCTGTGTTCCAGGCTGTAATTTAAAGGGAAGGCTAACACTCAGTCTTCCCAAGGAGCCAAACATTCGACAGGCATGGCTGCTGTTTGTCTATGAGAAGATCCCGGCGAAGTTCGACCCTCAATTATTTATTTGCTCTGAACATTTCACCCAAGACGGTTTTGGCAACCTTGGACAATTTCAAGCAGGATTTGCTAAGAAGCTGAACCTGAAAAGATGTGCTGTTCCGACCGTACGCTCATCGCAACCGCAAGCTGTAAGTAGGAGTATGATTTTGTCGCTACTGTAACAGTTATAATGCTAACGTCTCCTGTATCTAGCATAGGTAGAATGCTAAATACGTTTCTAAACACATCAACATACTTTACTTAGCAAATGACTAGACTAGCTGTAGTCAGCATTAGAAGGGAAGCTTCCGAAAAAATAGCCAGAAAACAAATAGCAGCTGGCCTATTGCTAACGCCTGTCTAGATTATCTATTTGAAAGAACTGGAGAAAGGCTAATAACTGTTACCGACAAAATCATACTACAGCTTGCGGTTGTGATGAACAGGTCGGAACGCACCTCTTTTCAGCAACAGCTTCATAGTAAATCCTGCTTTAGCTACATTGTCCCAGGTTTTCAAAACCGTCCTTGGTGAAATGGTTCGCGCAAATGTGTCCAGGGTCGAACTGCACAGGGATCTACGCTACGGTATAGACAAACATCAGCCATGCCCGTCTAGTCAATGTTAGCTAGACTCTAGCTCAGAGGTCGCCAACCTGTCGATCGCGATCGACGTGTCGATCTCGGAGACTTTCCCTGTCGATCTCCAAAATAATTTCAGAAATACTGATCTCCGACTAATTCATGAACGCGGAGGATTCTTAAACTGAACGCGCGTTCTCTTGTACCTGGATTTGCATATTGGCCTGTGCGTGTTGCAAAGCAATTCACCGACAGAATAAATGGGCGTTTTTTCCCGAAGACGACCTTTGAGAGACCTGCTATCCCAGGATACCTGTGGGCGTGGTTGCCGTTGGTTTGTTTATTTACCCGGCCGTGTTGTCCACATAGTGTTAGCAAGCATGGCAGAGGCACCACGAAAGAGGGCGAAAAACTACAGTTTCCATCATGAATGGGAGGAGGAATTCATCTTTACCTTGGTAAAAGACAAGAGTGTGTGTATGTTGTGCCACCAGCCACAGGCACTGTCTAAGCGAGGGAATTTGGAGCGGCACCACAACACTAACCATCCGAAATTCAAAGACTGCTATCCACCAAAGAGCGCAATCCGCGCCAAAAAAGTTCAGGAGCTGAAAGTGGACACTAACCATCCGAAATTCAAAGACTGCTATCCACCAAAGAGCGCAATCCGCGCCAAAAAAGTTCAGGAGCTGAAAGTGGAGTTGAAGGCTCAACAGTCGCTTTTCTCACAACCTACGTCTCAAAGTAAGGCTGCAACTGAGGCGTCATTTCGTATTAGCCACATTTTGGCTAAACACAAGAGACCTTTTACAGATGGGGATTTGTTTAAGGAACTATTGACCGTCACCGCAGAGACTGTTTGCAGCACCTTCAAAAACAAAGAGGACATAAAAGCTGCATTCCGTGCTGTGCCTCTTGGTCCTACAACAGTGACACGAAGGATCGAGTTACTGTCGGATAACGTTGGTCAACAGGTGTTGGAGGACTTGTCACTCTGTGAATATTTTTCACTGCAGTTTGATGAATCGCTGGATGTAATGGACACGGCTCAGCTTGTTGTATTTGTCAGAATGGCTTTCCAGGACTTTACAACAAAGGAGGACTTCCTCACTCTTCTCCAATTAAAAGAGAGAACGAGAGGTGAGGATATTTACAACGTTTTTAAAAGCTATGTCCGTGAAAAGAACATCCCCATTCAGAAACTGGTGGCAATCACTACCGATGGGGCACCGGCAATGTGCGGTGTGCACGCTGGTTTTATAGCACTGTGCCGTAATGATCCGGATTTCCCCGACTTCATGAAGTATCACTGTGTGATTCATCAGCAAGCCTTGGCTGGGAAAGTTGTGGACTTTTCTCATGTCATGTCACTGGTGGTCAAAGTGGTAAACTCGATTCGAGCAAAAGCGCTTCAGCATCGCTTATTCAAGGCGTTATTGGATGAGCTCGATTCGGCGTATGGAGACCTGCTTCTGCATGCTGATGTCAGGTGGTTGAGTCGCGGAAAAGTGCTGCAGCGATTTGTTGACTTGCTGCCTGAGATTAAGACGTTTCTGTCGAAAAGGAACGAGGAGCACGAGGAACTTTCAACGGATGCGTGGCTACTGGACCTGGGGTTTCTGACGGACCTAACCGGAAAACTGAACTCGCTCAACCACGAACTCCAGGGAAAAGACCGGCACCTCCTCCACATGATCAGCGCAGTGAATGCGTTCAAGGCCAAACTCTGTGTCTGGACCACGAATCTGAGGAAAGGGACGCTGACACACTTTACAAACCTGGAAAAAATGTCACAGTCCATCAAAGACTCTTCTGACTTTCACCCTGAGCAGTACTGTGTGCACCTGGACAAACTGGCAGCGGAGTTCAGTCGACGTTTTGGTGAGTTAGAAATCATGAAGGATATTGCTGCATTTCTTTCAAACCCATTCCTGCCTATTAATACAGAGGAGGTTGCAGACCAATTCGAGAAAGCATTTGCTTTGCCAAGTGGAGTGGACATGGAGATGCTTGATTTGCAAAATGACATTGAGCTGAAAGCCAGGTCAAGGGACAGTGACTTTTGGGGACTTGTCAGCCGAGAGAAGTTTCCTCTCCTCAGTGCATGTGCACTAAAAGTGAGTGCCTACTTTGGATCGACCTACCTCTGTGAAATGGCATTTTCACAGATGAAAATCACCAAATCCAAGTACAGGAGCCGGCTTACTGACAGACACCTCACAGACTGCCTCAGACTGGCTGTCTCTGCTTATGAGCCAAACTACAAGGCACTCACAGACAGTGTTCAGTCACAGCCATCACACTGACTTGTCACATGAGAAATTTGTCAGTGTTGTGTTGTAACTTCAGTTTATAAATAAAACCGTTCATATCCAGCCTGCTCATTGCAAAAGTGTTTTTTCTTGTTCATATTGTTCACAAAGTGTTTGATTTCATTCAATTACAATAAGGCCAAATATAAAGTTAAGTTGTAAGTTCAGTCTGGAGTCTGTTCTGTCTCTCAACGCCTCAATAGGTAGATCTTCGGGTCACCAAGGCAAAGGTCGGTGATCTTTGGCCTAAAAAGGTTGGTGACCACTGCTCTAGCTCATCTGCTTTTTATTAATGCTGATTTGCAAGGAATGCAAGAACAGCTAGATAGCGAAAACACCTAGACTGTAGGCAAGAGCATAGGTAGAATGATTTAGCCTAGTTTATTGGCAATGGGGCTAACGTTGTTTCATGTTCCTGACTGTTTCATTCAAATAAATAACCCGTGTTGTTATGTAAATCTACAATTCACGATGCATGTTTGTCCAGATCTTTGTCAGGTTATTTTACAGCAAGATGTCTAGAGCAAGCTAACTGAAGCTGAGTTGAATCACGATATAGTTTGGTTGCTAAGCTGTAACGTTCTACCCACCTAAGTCAATCCAGTTTGCTTCGACAACAGAAGTGGAAACAACTAACGTTATAATTTCAAATGATATCTAGTCAATCTGTGGAAAACAGTGTTGTGTAGACACAATAGCAGAGCTGCCAACTCTCACGGTTTCGCCGTGTGACACACGCATTTCAACCATTTCTCACGCTCTCACGCCACACATTGTATATCTCACGCTGAAAAGGCAACGCCAAACAAGTAGCACTAGCCAAGCTAACGTTGTAAACAGTAACGGGGCGTTCACACTGCAGCGTTTTTTAACGCTCTGCACCGCTCGCCTTCCCACAGTGCCCCACGCTCGGGGGCGTGTTAGACAAGTTAATACAGAGTTGTAGTTCTCTAAGGTCACTGTTGTTGTCATGGCCAAGCGTGCAGATTTGGGTTCATGTACTCACAATATCGATCAAAATACCGAATTTAACTAGTGCAAGATTACAGTAGAATAACGTTACATGTTACGCCACCGGTCACTCAACCAGTCGTTTGTAGGCTGGGCTAGCGAGCTAGCAGTGGCACAGAACAGTCACGTAATGTGACGAGACTGAATTTAAAAGTAGGCTATAAAAACACACTAGGAACACTGACGACATCGGCAACCATGCACTATTAGTTTAATGTAATCTTTAAATTCAGGCTCGTCACATTAGTAACTTTAACAGAACTGGGTGTGCAGACACATACGAAAAGTTTCTCCTCCATTTCGAAATTGTGAAACCTAGAAATGTTTATCATGACCAACGGTTGCTACGTTACAAGAAACAAGAAACCAATCCAATTGGCCAACGCTAGCGTTTTCACGCTCCTCATTTACATAAAGTTGAGAAAATCCAACTTTCAACGCTCTGCTCCGCTCCGCTCGCCTTCCCACAATGCCCTACGCGAGCGTCAACGCCTGGTTTCATTGACAATGAATTGGAAGCCGACGCCCCGCGCCGCCAACTCCGCTGCAGTGTGAATGCCCCATAACGGACGAGGCGCAGGTTAACGGAGTGAAGCATCATTGACGCGCAAACAGCCGTTTAAACTCGCCTGGGGAGGGGAGTGAAGCTCGCGAAAGCTCGCCTAAGGAGGGGGGGGGGGGGGTTGCTACCAAATCTCACGCCAAGGTTTTTGGAAAAGTTGGCAGCCCTGCAATAGATTTATTTGCGCGTTTTTATTTCAAGTCTCCACCTTCGGTGTTTCAGTGAGTGCTGTTGGCCGTGTTGCGTTTTTGCTCCCCAGCTTCACTCGTTGAAAACCAACCAATCAGCGCGCAGCTCATCTAAATATTAATGAGCATACCATAAAAGGAGAAAAGCTAGTGTTTTTTCCCGGGAAAATTTCAGAGGATCTATCAGGGGGCATAGAACAGCACCCGGGCCATTTTCAACCCAACCAATGTTACATACCCTATTCGGAAACCTTAAGGAACAGTGTGAAATACCCAAAAAACCCAGTCAATCACCCCTTTAATGATTGGTCCTGTTTCTCACAGTTCTGCAACGCCCACAGGTATCGGATTGATTAGATTTTACTCTCAAATCTTTCTATTTATTGGTTGCTATCACATTTACATTTAGTCATTTAGGAATCGAACCAGCGACCTTCTGATTACTAGCCCGATTCTCTACCACTCAGCCACCTGACATCCCTATCAGGATGTGAAGTTTATTTAAGCAAATATGACAAATAGTGCTTCTCAACAACATTGCCTACCCTGCCTTTAAGTGTTTTAAAGACTTAAGTCTTTAAGTCATTTTTTGTATTTGTACATGGTCATGGTCAAGTATTAATATTTTATGTTCATGAGACATTATTATATTTGTACTGAATCCACATTGATAATGCTTGACTCGTTATGATAGCATGTTCAATAATGAGGACAGCCAAGAACCAGAGAGACCAATGACCTACCCTTTGCTGTAGAGAGTTCATCCTGGCTTTGGTATATAGCAGGTTCATGGCTAGAAAACCAAGTGACAACAGTACTAATGACAGGAAGAACCCACCAACAAATCCAGCAAAGTGGACACCATGGTTTGGATAAATCTGAAAATGAAAGAAAACATTTTAATAACTATAAGTATATCTTGTATTTTGATTATATCTATATATACACACACCAATATTAGAAATGTACCTTGTCAGTGGAGTTCACCCTCAATGTAAAATTTGCCACCAGGGGACCAAACATATTGACATCATTCTGTGGGCGGGGAAAACTAAATTACCATAGTGACTCAAGTGCTAAACTTTGTATGTATACAAAAAATACAAATCAATGGTGATCAACAAATTTACATCTTAGCATTTGGTTAAGATAAAGCCCACATTTAAACCTTTTTGAGAAGCATAAGGAGAAATGCATACAATACCTGAGAGGCATTGGAGAAGGTGAGAAAAGCTGGCAATTCAATTATCTCACTCTTGTGGTTCTTGATGAGAGCAGTATATTTTACAACATGATATGACCCTGCTAAAATAAACATAGACACAATGATAACACACCTGGTCCACGTGTTTTGTAAGTGTGGTTACAGAAGCCCTAACCCCATTAGTTTTATATTTGTATCACTATTAGTGTTCTCACAAAAAATGGTACTCCGGTACCAAGTTGGTACTCAAACGACAATATTTCGGTAGTACCGAAATGTGTACGCCTTTAGGCCTACATGCATTCTGATTGTTAATATTCTGTTTCCATAAGTACAGCCTTAGATATTGTAGGCGACTGTTACTGTCAACAAATGAGTGTTGTTCAGTAACCTGTTTTTGTTTTTTGCCTTGGTATCAAAAATGGTATTGAGTACCATGAAATCTCACTGGTATTGGTACCGACTACTGAAATGTTGGTACCGTGACAACAGTAATCACTATGTACTGTCACCAAAGAAGAGAGGTCACTTCAGGCCTGGTAATTTGAAAACTCTCAAATACAATTAATGAGGGGATAAATGGTTGTTACAATTACAAGTGATTACATGCATACTTTTCTTTTACCTGGTAGTGAGTCAATGGCGAATGTCTGGTAGCCCTTCTCTACTACCCTTCCTCCACTCTCTAGAGGTGCTATCCCAGAGACCGAGTCCCTGATGGCCAGCTGAGACAGGTTGGTGCCACCCACAGGCCCAATGTTGTGGATCAGCAGAAAAAACATCAGATGAGGGAACTCGGTCCCTGCTTGAACCTAGAGTTCATAAGAAACAATAAATGTTGTTAGGATACATATGTTGGTTATATAATCATATATATTAGTCAAGTTAGTCATTCTTGGTGGAGCCAAATGGTTAAGACTTGAAGTTCACGTGACATACCTGGGCCCATTTATGAAATTTTACTCCAAATGCTGATGGCCCTGTCACAGTTTGAACCTACAAAAAGCAAAGAAAAATCAGCAATTTGTTTCTGAGTGAATAATATATAAAACAGTGACCATCTCACATCGATGTCAGCAGTGACAATCACAAAAACTATAATATATTCACATAACTTAACAGTAGCCCTACCTGAGGCAGTGTATGTCCAGTGTTGTATCTTGTGAGGGTACTCCTGGGTCCTCTATGTTGCATTATGTTAGATAGGGGACTTATGGAACCATAGAGAGAGTGTCCCCATGGGCCAGCTGGGGCAAGAGAAGAGATGGACTCTGCCTCACAAGGGAACACCAAAGATCCAAACATCCCAGGTCATTCTGTAAAATAAAATTCAAACTTCAGTGGCTGACCAACTAAATTATGGGTTGTAAAAACACATTATGGATGAAGTATGTCAATTACTTATCATTAAACAACAGACAACTGACTTGTACATTATTAGTCAATAGTTATACTTTTATTAATAGGCCTAGACGTCACACAATAAAAACAGATGCATAGAATTAACAAACCGTGAATCCGTTGAAAACTTGGCTCTTCATACAAGACATATGCCGATCATTTTAGACCGACTCATCTCCTGAACATTTGAGCACGTTGGACTGGACAAACTAAATTAATTTCATAAACCAGTTACAGCATCTGGATAGTTAGGTCAGAAGAACCCATCGTAAGTGAGGAGTAGCATGATATGCCAACAGGAAAGCATTAATTTACACGAATAATTTCCATTCATGTTGTCTTCCAAATGATCGTAATAGAATGCAAATGAAATGTTTACAACACCGTGAAATTAACAAAAGTATAGGAACTTCAGAAGAAAACATGCTTGTTATTCTAAGAACACCGTTTACCTGAAGCATTCGTTAGGGTGCTGTAAGTTTATATAGCCAACCGTTAGCTAAACATCTCCAAATTCAGAACTGTCCCCTACTAACTTGCATGAGACATACATTGTATAGCCTTTCCCTTTGACAAAAAATACGCGTTAATGGAGCGCACATCAATGTATCTTGAAGAACCAACCCAAGTCTTAGATAACCAATAAAGTTGTATTTACTGCAAAACATTTGTAGCCTAATGGAAAATAGACTTCCTTTAGGGGAAGTTCACAAAATTTGGGGAGAAAGGAGTAGCTCCACCCACGATCATGGCGTGCGCATTCTGAAAACTCTTTGTCGATTGGTTGAACTAGCAGTCTGACGAACGATGTAAAGTTCTTGTTGTTGTCCGCTGTATTTTGATTTAGGCCACAGCTATTATCATTGATCTCAGGTAGGCATATGTTCTACAAGCGGAAACAACTTTAACACTTTTTGCTGGAATTGTTTTTGTTTTCCCTTCTGCAGTAAAGGAACCTTCATGCTTTATGTTCTCTTCTCACTTATCGCTTGGGAGTTATTAAACAATGACCGAACCGGAGTCGTATACGGAATGTCCCAGTGATGTTCTGGTTTATTTTTCGGAATCATTGCACATCTTCACCGGACTGTTAACAGTTGCAACTGTATGTGGCGGATTTTTTGGAATTGTCGCTGCAGCCCTTCTCTATGTGTTTTGCCTGAAGCCAATACTGATAACTGGAGAAGTAAGTTAAGAAATAAAACGGGGGAATACTACCTACCTCAAGCTACCTCAACTGGAACCGGACAACAAACTGGAATCGGACTTCACATTTAGGATCGTATCTTATAGCTTTTAAGTTATCCAAGGCATTTGTTTTAATACAAAATATGAAACAATGTCGATAATATAATAGCACTGCACATTCCCCGGAGTTTATCGTTTATAAAACACCATTTGCAAAACGTGAAAGCATATGTGTGTTTACCAACTTAGCTTTTTTTTGCAATAGGTTACATTTTGTCTAGTTGTTTATCAATTGGCTATTTGGGGCAATTCCCCAAGGGCAGATTTGTTCAAGCAGATAGTAACATAGATGTTATAGGCATGTATTCAAAGTAATCTTTTCTATTAAATGAAACAAATCATTAGGTTATACTTAAACTGGACCACAGTTTACACACAAATCCTTTACTTTTAGAGTTATGATGCCAGGAGATTGTTTGAGACAGATGACCTGGCCTGTGACAACAATCAAAGTGAATGTGTCAGCACCGGTAAAATAGGAATTCAGAGTGGCACTATCAGTGACAAAGTAAGTAATTTTATTGTGAAATAGTATATGGGTGTAAAATGTTTGGCTACATTATTCCAATGTTTTGGGTATTTATTAATGATAAGATGATGATTTACATGTGCGGGAATATACATGTGCAAAATTATGTGGTCAAGTAAACATTCATATGGTTAATACATTTTCTAGGAGAAGAAGCAACCACCCATGAACAGTGATGTGGCTGCTTTTGCATCAAGAGCGAAGGTGGTGTACCCCATCAACCAGAAATATAGAGTAAGACTAATAAAATGTTGTACATTTTCTTCTTGACTGTACAGCATTGCAGTTGTAGCTTTATTTTCACATTATTTATAACATTAGCCTACATGTCACCACCATAAAACTAAATTGCATGCTAAATGGTATATACTGTAAGTTAACAGTAATTATTGTCGAAATTACATAAATGTCCACCAGTTACATGTTTTCATCCACCTGTTCACATCCACCAACCCATTAATTAACAGCATGCTCAATTTGCATAAGGATCAGTTACAGGTCCCCTACCTTAATAGGTCACCTTTGCTTTGGTCCAAAATACATTAACATGGTTTAAATGACAGCCCTTAGCAGACGGAGCCTCCAATCCCTCACTACATGAGCATTCCAAGGTGCCAAACCTCCCAAACGGGGAGTCGTCTTCCTCGTCCAGTGGCGAATCACTGAGCCAGGATCAGGACAACGACAGTCAGTTCATCTCGTCCCTCTTTCCCAAGAGCCTACAGAATGAGAACTTTACCAGGGTTACCCACTACCCACACACACTTTTTCAGTCTGGGTGAGTTGTAAGATGACTGATGTCCACATGATTTTTCACCCCTGTTGATTATGCTTCTTCCCTAGCCATTGAGAATTGTAGTTTTGGTCCAGGCCAGCTCTAACATTTTACATTTTTGGCTTGTTCTTAATGACAAGTACAGTATGACCACGAATTGAATACAAATGTATGCCTGTTGCAGTTTTGAAGCCAGAATCAGTCTCTATTGCTTGGCCCTTCAAGACATCCAACAAAAGTGCTCCCAGGTCCAAGAAGAAAAACATTTGGTGGGTTAACTATTTATGACAAAATAATAATTTCACGTGCAATTGCATTAGCTTCAGGATTTACTTTAATATTAGTTTAGGATTATGTCAAGACTGAATAAATGAGAAATTATTACTTTTTCAAAATGTAATTGTTTGTGTGAATTGTTGAGAATACTTTCTTTTATTCTAAAATTATTTGATTTAAGATTTAATTGTCATTGCAATATATACAATCTTATTACTATGTGTTGATGGGAGATAACATGAGCTTTATCTTTGTTTATAATTATAGGTATTTCTCCAAACTCTCAAAATTATATTCAGTCGTCATTTCCCCAGGGATAAAAAGGACAGAGATTTCTTCACCAATGTTCTTCTCAGACAGGAAAAGGTGAAATGTTTTGTATATCTTTATAAAATAGTAGTCACTATTCACTTGCACTCTTCATCTTGACCTATCTTTTAAAACTGCCATAAGGATCATATAAGTTTGGTAACAGGAGTTTCTTTTTTGGTATCGGTATATAACTGCAGGAACTTGAAGAACTGAAGAAGCAGCAATTCTCAAGAGTGTTTGTCTGTGAGAGACACAAAGAAATAAGCTCAGCAGCTCCTTGTACCTTGGAAGAGATGGAAAGAACCCAGAAAGACATATTGGAACGTGGGCTTCAAATGGTAACTACAAGAACTTTCTGCTGTGGTGATACAGCAAATAACTTAGTCAGTTGAGGAAAACAACCGTGTACTTATGCAACTATGTCAGCAATGACCAATATTGTGTATATGCACTGTACCATGGTATACATCAGATTTATAAGATACAGCTTTTGCTTAGTTTAATTTTACCTATTTAAAATGTGTCTGTTGTGCTTTCAATGTTAGTCATTTTTAAGATCTGTTTGTGGGTACCCTAAAGGAGATTTTCTGACGTTTTACCTAGGCAAAGGGCTTCAGTAAGCAGATAGTGGGTCTGTGCCAGAATTTGCTGGGAAGAACAAGTGTACTTCCAGAAGACAATGCCAATGAGACCATCCAGTCCCTCATTCAGTGTCTCAAAATGGTTGAAAATAATCTTACCGAGACTCAGGCTTCAAACATTGAGGTGAGATGAAGGATATTATGAATGTGTTGAGGGCCTTTTAAGGTTTTCATTCTGTAAACAATAGTATAAGTTCTCAGCACCATGATAATATCTTTCAAATGGTTAAAATGTGTTTTCTGTCATGGAGTTTGATAGATGAGAACCCTGCAGTGTATGTAAAATGTGACTAATTAAATTCTGCAGGGTTCAGTCTGGGTCCAGTTTTGTGTACTTTTTACATTAACAATATAGGAATGCATGTAAGAAGTTACATTTGTAATGATTTGTATTAAGTAACAACTTCTGTCAATTGCATTTCCTTTTAATGCTCCTGCTTCTCAGAAAATTCAGGAAAAACTGCTATGGTGGGAGGAGCTTACAGGCCTGCTGCAATCCCAGCCTGCCTTGCTCAGACAGGAAGTAGCCCTGAGGCAGATCCTGGTGGCCAGAAGCCTGGAACAGCTGACCAGTGATGGACACCTGACCTTTGCCCTCATGGAAAAGACTCTCTCTGACCTGCAGTGTGCTCTAACAGAGGGGCTACAACAGTGCAGCGAAGGTGACCTTTTTTTGTGTTTAATAGACAGAGTACAACATACAGAGTACAACTTCCTTGCACTTGATTCTATTCTGAAAACAGGACACATTCACTTAAGTGGTCCTTTTTTATGTCTAATATTACTAAATGTAAACAATATCACACAAAAATGTCCACCAGTGAGAGTGGGTGTCAAGGTATGGAGGCTCATATTCTAATTTGTGATGGTCTGTCGTCTCTAAACTAAGCACTAACAAACCATTTATAAACAGTCTTTCAAAGGGACAATAAGTGGCCTAGATCCAAACTTAAAATGAACTGCTTTCTAAAAATAGACAATTTTCCAGGATCCCTCTTTTCATTACTAAAAATATCCAAATCACACCTCAACAGCAGTAAATGTTACTACATCCCTAGAATTATTACCAAAATATACCCTATCATATAGTGATATGGTTAAAGCCAAATAGGATTGATGTATTGATTACATATTCATGTTGTGTGGATTGCTTTGTGAAGGCACAGGGAAGTGGTATTATCTAAAACAATTTTAATGCCATACCTAACCACTGACAGATTAACCCTTTTTGGAACAGAGTGCGGGAGGCAGACTAAAGAGCTTGTCAGTGAGAAGTGCAGAAGGTTTGACATGAAGAAGAAGAAACTGCATAGAACTCATACAAGGGAGAAAAGCAGTGTCCTGGATTCTGCTTTGACCTACAGCAACCCGCAGCAGTTTGTGAAGGTTGTCTTTTTACATGTACTATACTGTACATTATGGAATTTGTATTTTTTTTCCCTCACATGTGTAGTCGATGTACACATGACTGTACTGTTCTGTTTGATGATTGCTACACATATTACCAAACGAAACAGTCCTGTTTGTCTAAGGATAGAATCGTCTGATTTCATCCTAGTTGTAACCTCATGATGTCATCCATGACCTCCAATCTAGGCATATGAAGAGCTGCTTGTGAGACAGGGGAAACAGAGCGGTGACCTAGAGCTTCAGCAGGATGGGAGGGTGGCTGAGGTAGCATGTGAACTTTGGAGGGTAAGTCATAATCAATAATTCAGAGTAGAGATGTGTTTCCTTTCAGGATTTCTTTTAGAATAATGTTACCATAAATTATGAGACCACTGAATGGGTGATGATTTCTATGAGTTTAAAGTGTCAAGATTCAAGACATAGTTTGTTAAATAGAGTTTGCCAATGAATTAAACAATTTGGGGTTTGACATAAGTATGAATTTGTACAGGTGCATGTTACGTACGATGTTATAGGTAACCGTGTTCGACGTTAAATACTATACCAGCGAATAGGTCAACGGTGTAGTAGCGCACAAGCAATGCAAACTGGGTCTTAAGGACGGGTTATGTACATTTATTATTACAAATACAAATAGACAAGACACGGAGAAGGGACTATGAGGGATTCCCGACGAGACAAACAAGTGCACTATGCTAAGGACCAAACTGGCACTGTTGGAAAACCACTGACTACCTACGCGCATTGCAATTCTAACCTGACTACTCTATGCTCTAGGTTACAAAGGGCGCTCCTAAACTACTGTACATAACATAAGTTACCTACGTGTTGAGGAGTATACCCATGGGTCTCTACACTATCTCCATTCTCCTGTTTAACACATCTGGACAAAACAGCTGCCCAGTGTGACTCCCGCCTTCCCTCTCATACACCAGAACACAACATGACATTTATAACGCGACGACAGTGCCTAATTGGCCTGATTAGACACAACCGCGCCAGTTCCGGAACAACGACTTCGGGGCGCGCACACCGACGTCATCACCGTCACAGGAACACACAGGAACATCTAGAACACAGAGACAACACATACACAAGGCAACGACATACCCACACCCTACAGGTAGGAGTGGGTATGTCGTGAGTGCACAAAATTACTATTAGATTCAAATTTTATTTGAGAACTGCTGAGCAGCACGACTACAACTTGATACACATAATGTAGCTCTAAAAGTGAGCACATCCAAATGTGTCCCGGGGACAGTATGCGTTCCCATAATATGCTTCTCATATAGCATAATTTTATTAATATTATTTTATTTTTCAGAGACTCCACTTCACTTGGTCAAAGAAGCTGGAGGAACTAGCCAAGGAGATCACCCTGACTGCTCTTATCGCTCAGTCACAGCTCTCTACAGACCAGTGTGAGAAGCTATGGCAAGATCTAGATCATGACCTGATTTCACAGCAACAGCTTGCCAGATCCACTACCAAACTGCAACTGGAGGGCCTGAGAGCTCAACTGGCACAAGATGGACAGGTAGTTACATAGTGACTATAATCTAATGAGAACCATTAACTTAACTGAAGTTATTGTGTGGTGTGTTTGTCTGTGTTCAATAAATATCTGATTTCCATGTATTCTGTTGAGAAAATTCCAGCACTTATTTTGTTATTCTGACCAGCTGTGGTGTGAAGAAGCCACCCTGGCTCTAGCTTGTGTCAAACATCTGGGAGAACAGCAGATGAAGATCCTCAAAGGAATGGTGGTGAGACAGTACTCTGCGCTTAGCAGGTGAGATGGGGAGACATCTAGTAGCTAGTAGGTAGAAATATATCACAAAAAAAAACAGGCTGGGAGCATTAAGGGCTGGAAAGGCACCGCGGTACCAGTTAAGGCTCTGGGATACAAGGTAAGGCATTGGTGTAACGCAAAATTTTAAGGCAATTAATCTGGATGTCGCGAGATCGGCTACACCATGTGAATGGAATAATTGCATGATTGAGTTAGTGGCTTGTACCTTTAACTAATCAGTTGTCTGACGCTACAAAATGAGGGTCTGTGTGCAAAGATGTGTGAGGCTAACTATGTAGGGACAAGACATCCTAAATTCACGAGGCTGAGATGGAATCGGAAATACATTTTCATGCAGCCAATTATTTCTATTGCAACTGAGACAGTCTTAAATTTATCACCCTTTTATCAGCGACCCGTACAGAACTCCGCTCTGGTTAGTTACAAACGTTGTAATATAAAATACTCTTGTGCTGAGCCAAGGAAATACAGTAGATAAGAGTAACTTAACTTCTTGCATGGCAAACAACCTAAACATTTACGCACCAGAAACCGTTGCGATTTTACATGGCTGATAGCTCTATAAATACATTAGTTCTTGGTTGATTGAATGATGGCCTATAGTATATTCAAATTATGTTTTTGGAAATAAATTACAATCGCTGATGAAGAGGCATGTTTGAAAGAGGAGAAGCACTGTCCTCCTAATGCAGCGCTCCTCCATCAGACAGCTCCTCCCAACACACAAGTAACTTTCAACGCCTACTTTCTGGGACTTTGAGGAATGTACGCAAATGCACCTGAGGTGGCATGAAAAATATTGAATCCTCGGAGTGTGACTAATTTGACAGCTGCTAAGGCAAAAGCAGTAGCAAAATGTTGCCCTTGATATTCTGGGAATCTGTTTGAATGCATGTTTTGGCCTATTGATATTATACAGAAATGTGATCATATAAATGTTCTTGTTCTTGAGGTAACCATTAAAATTGGTATCATATAATTTTACATAAATTGTACAAATTTAAGATTTTAGCGTAAAATGTTTGTATTTCCCAGCCAAACTGGCATGATGATAGAAGAGAAACAGCACATCCTACTGGCAGCCGTACAGAGGCACTTTGTGGCAAGACAATTTGGTTTGGGAATCCTGAAGGAGATGAGGCTGTCCAAGCTCAAAGTCCTCTTGCATAGTGACTTTAAAACATTGGTATTGGAAGACCATAGAATCCAGTCTACTATGGGCCCACCAGCCAAAAATCAACACAAGGTATGAAAACACAAAAAGTACACACTTTACGCTAAATAAAACTCCTAAATGTTAAGTGGCTCTTAAGCCAGTGCCACAAAGATCTGAAGAGAGTGGTCAGTGCTAGTTTAACTGCAATTGTTAAATCACACTGACCTCATTTGTGATTCTCCTGCACAGGACATCTATGCCAGTTTAGCGGAGAGACACCTGGGCCCCGAGACCCATCTTATCGGTCAGAGCTTCCAGCAGGAGTTCCTATCAGAGCTGGAGACGGGGGCAGAGCTTCTACAGAGCAACGCTCAACTGCTGGTGGGTTACGCCCTTAGCCATCACATCTGGAAGATGATGGAGGCCAGACAGACTAACATTCAGCCCATTCCACAAACTGACGAAGGCAGAAAGGTAGCCTTTGGATTAATATGTATTTTACTACTTTTACACAGGTCTTCCAATTCAACTGTTGACAACCAAAAGGACTTGGAAAGTTTACTTTGTTTATGTTAGACTTGTGAGAAAATTGTCATGAACGCACATCAGTGCACCATCAGTTCTGTACACAATAGTAAACATATTTCACTCTTTCCATTTAGTGTAATTTAATAGAGTTGGCCTTGGAGAGTGTCTACTTAACCAAAGATTCCCTAAGCTCTCTGGTCCAGGAATACTACTCCCAGATACAAGAGATAACTAAGGACCTAGAAAAGGATCATAGTGCCAGTACTGCAGGTATGTTTAGTCAGAAAAAAACTAATGTGTTTCAAGTTATTTTCAATTCTTATTCTAAAGTTGATTTTTTATTTATACAGAGGTTTGTGAGAGACATGAGAGCAGCTCTCATCTGAACAAGACTCTGCTAAAGGAGCTGGCCAACTGGGGGAAGAAGCCCACATCGTATGAGTTTAAACAAAGGTATTGAACAGCATATTGAGAGCTGTGCCACTGGTTTATTCCTTAATCTCTCTCTCTCACTCACACACACACACACTCACAAAAGCTGAAACAAAATTGTGTGTGATGTCTGCAAATGTAAGTAGCCTATTTGATACATAGATTTAATTTCTACAAAAAAGAAAAAAGAAATTGATCAAACAATTAGAAGCCAAGCCCCAGTGTCATAAGATTAAGCAAATATCCATGACTGGTCTATGCATGCCTTTGTACAACTAAAGTTACTACAAGCAAGTGACTAACTGCTCGGAATTGTTTGAATTTAAGGGTTGAACTCCATAAGCGGAAGATGTTGGAAATGTACAACTTGGATGGAACTCAATGGAGGAAGAAACTGTTCCAGGATCAAACCCTGGAGAAAGTAAAAGAGCAATTACAAGTAAGCATCTCATAGTAGACCTTGAATCTAAATTGTGGCTTATCAAGCCCAACTATTTGATTGAGGGATACAAAGAAAACATTGTATTTTTATATTATTTCTGTCTTCCCCCCCAAAATTCATAAACCCAGCTCTTGGGGATGTCTGTGGGTTACAGACATTAGGCAGTTATTACATGGATAAAGTATTCAGTGTCATCACTTCATTGTACTTAATATTAAACTGTCAATCGACTATAGGGGCTAAAAAAATGAGGACTGTACAAAAAGAGTGAAACAGTTGTCCGATATGTAAGAAAGTAAAGCTGACAGTCAGCACCTCAGTCAGTTATTTCAAATTCAGTGCATAGCCATGCATAGTTTCAGCTAACATATCGAATGGCTACAGTGTATATACTGCCATACTCATTTGCACTTTTTTGCATGTTACTTTTGCTCCAACAGGAGGCAGAAGAGGCTTTCATTGCTAAACTTGCTGCCCATGCCAGGGTGCATCTATCCAGCAATGAGCTCAACACTGCAGATGATAATACAGGTATGGATTCATAAATATCACATACGCTATTTTCATTCATTACATCTGTATTTCAGACCACTGTGTTGATTAACTTAACCTTATTCAATACGTTTGTAGTTATGAAATACTGAAAGCATGTGTGTAAATATTGATTGAGGTTTCTTTGTTGCAGGGGAGGAGTGTCCAACATTTAATCCGTTGCTAAATCCAATGTTGAATCCAGCACTGAATCCAATGTTGGCTTGAATCCAACATGAAATCCAAGGCTTGTGAATCTGTGCTAAATTGAAATTCTTGCACTAATATTCACATATCTATTAGGTGTATCTTAAACCTGTTCTTTGTAGTGTCCTTGTGTGCATGTAATGTGTCTGTAATATGATTCCAGTTCAACCCTCACTTTACATAAAATAACACACAGAATGTACATGAACCTGAAAGTAATTTTATGCTACATGTGTATGTTTTGTTTTTGGGTTGTGCAATTAAATTGTTCATGCAGGGTTAAAAAATAAAACCTATATTGAAAAGTCATACCCTAAGCCTTGTCCTATTTGTTAATTGGTCTGTTCAGTATCATGTGATTTTGACTGATGATCTATAATCTAATACAATATATGTTCCAATGGTATTTTGACGTTTTCTAAAGTAAATGTCACTTTTAGATTTGCTCCCACAAACTTTGTTACGTCTGAGCACACATTTATTTTTTTAGTTAATGTTTGAATCCCTCATCCCTTAATAACCTCCCAGCATCAACAGACTGTAAAGTATTGCCCTCAGTTTTCATGTTCTTTCTTATTTCATCCTTCATTCTATTGATTCCCAAAAAATTTCCATTACAGTTTGATTGATCAATTACTCTGAAAGGTGAACGGGAGATGTTGACTGTCTGAGAGCAACTACTCAGGGATAAAAGCATTGCTTCCCTTTGGTCTAATGGAGTTTTAAGTATGGGCTTTTATGGGTGATAATGTAAGCTAATGGTGACAGGTCCAAGAGGATTGACTGGTACAATATCAAGTCATTCTGGCCTTCTGGTTTCCTGTCAAGCTAGAAGCTTCAATTAGCAATACATCCATTTTTAATCTGTTTTAACATACAAAAACATCTTGTCATCCATCACCTTGAAAAAGTCCCCTTCCCGTTCTTTTCTCTAGCCAAGCGTGTGGCCATACTCCATTCTTGTCTTATAAATATGATCATACTGTACAGAGTAGTCAAATTATTTGTTCTTCATGTATTTCTTTTTTTTTCTATCAATGGATGCTGTTGGCAAGTCCCTTATGGGACTGCAGGGACTTATGTGAGAAGATGACCTGGATTCTAATTTTCTCTTCTCTGCATGGGCTGTAGGCTAGCTGCTGGTTTCAACCTACACCGTAAGAAACAATTCAGATACGGATGATTAGATTTCTTTGATGGAAGATTGTCTCGTTATGATCCACAGGAATACAATTTTCTCGTTCATTAGTGAGACAGACACAGACGCAGCTGTTTTAGTTCTACTCTTGTTTAAAGAAAAGCTGGAAGGTGAGTTTGGTGTTGTATGCAGTGTAAGAAATCAAATATCAATAATATAATTTCCGAATATTTTCTAGGCTATCGTCTACCCTTGTGCCTAGTGCTTTTTGAGCGCTGAAGAGTCGCTCTAGTGAGTATTAGTTTAGCTCAGTGAAGTGCGTCTATTATTAAGCAATCCCCTGAATTTAATATGCCTCCACTTGTTTGAACATGGGTTTAAAACGTTAATAAACGGTTGGCTAATAAAAGTTCAATTTAGGCTAAGTCTCTCAGTTTGATTTGATTTGGTTCTGACCGAGACAAGTTCTGTTGGATAGGTTAGGCTTGCGCATGACGTGCCCAGTGCTTCTCCGTCACATCATGGTCAGTTATTTTAAGGCCGAAAATAAGGTCGCTTGCATTATGGTACCCCCATTAAAGAGCGTCTCTACTCTGTGATAATTTTTGTCTAATTTAAGTTCGTGAAGATACGAAATACAAATTTTACTCTGGTGCTTAAAATCTAATAAGGCTACACACAAATGTTGATTAACTTTTCAATCAAGAAAAAAATCAAACATTGACATGCTAGATGTTTATTATTATTATCATTTAACATTTTCAGTTGTTTTGGCAATTAACATTTGAAGAAAAGAATCCTTACATTTACAACAAATGTTCTAAACGTATGCATGGTCCTTAGTGTTCTGAGATGTTTTTGGTCTCTGTTTTAGGTCAACAATGGCCAACTTGCAACAGGAGTACCCACTGGTTCTGTTGGGAATTCTGGAGGAACTGGCAAACATGCGCCATTGGCTGTCCTTCCAGGACTTGTGTCGGATGGTCAGCACTCGCTTTGACTTGGAGCATCTTGTTGAACTCAGGAGTCTGCTCTTCTCTGCAGCTTGTCGTGATTCCTGCTTCCCCGCCACCCTCTTCAGAGACAGGGTCACAACAAGAGGGTTGGGGCTTTCCCCCATAGGCGTGGCTGCCGACATCGTCACTATTTTCAACCTCATCCAAATGACGGGCAGTGCTGGCGTTGAGACCCATCCAATGAGATCACATCTCATCCTTCCTGTCGACCAATCACCAGGGCCATCTTTGCCTGGTGCTGATGATCTAAGATTTGCAGGACAGTATTGGACAAGTGCCCACTCAGACTCAGGGAGTAGGACTATTGACCAGCGCATGCTCTTTCCTAAATTCAATTACTCAGTCCGCAAGCGTGGTAGTCTACCTCCCGATCCCATATCTCTGGTGTCTTCCCCTCCAGCCCGAGCTAGGGCTGTTTCGTTTGACTGGCCTCACAATACCCCACTATTTTCCAGTGGCAGGGTTCCAGGGCAAGCCATGCAGAGTATCTATCTTCCACTGGAGACAGACAGTGAATCTTCCACCCAGGATTCGCTCAGTGGGGACTCTGCCCCCAAGGATGTCTTTGAAACAGGACCGGAGGAGTCCTGTGTGAAGAGACGAGACATCTTCAAGAAGGACTTCCATAACCAGTCACCACTTATTCCCCAAGTGACTATCAGTAGCGATTCTCCAAGTCCAAGAGGAGGCGATGAAAAATTGTTTACCAACCACAGCTTTGAGGTGCTCACCAACCCATATCCGTCACCCACAGCCGATCGTCCTTCACCAGAGCATCGTGCCAAGCATGAAAGCTTCGATGACCTACAAGACTCCACCTACTTTGGCCCAGCAGGCACCCCAGAGTGGTCTACTGTCCATCTTCAACCCCCCAGAAGCCAAAAGACAATATGGACTGAAAAGAGTATGAGTGTGGATAGTAATGTTGGTTCAAGGCGAGCCATGTTGGATTCCAATCAGTCCCATCCCAGTCGGTCCACCCCAACCCTCAACCCAGGGGCATCTTCTGGTCGAGTGAGGCGTGGGAAATATGGGGAAGATGAGGTGGTTGCAAGCAAAGGGACCCAAACGGACCCTCCAGACCCTCGCAGACTTCGTAGCTTGGTCCATGCTGACCGCCTCTCCTTCATGACCTCTCTCGATGACCCTGACATGATGTGCGAAGACGACATCAGCGCAATCTTCCGCTTCTTGGATGATATGAGTGTGTGTGGTTCTACAGGGGTCCTGCATCCCCATGATGGAGGAGGGGGGCCCGCCAGCCAGGACACTCATGAGGCGAGGCGTGGGCGGCTTGGCCAGCTGCAGAGGCTTTTCCACTCCTTGGAAAGCAGCGATGATGGCGTGAAAGCCAGCGTGTGTAAGTTGCTTCTACGCATGAGCCAGATCGAACGTCAGTTGGAATCCCTGTCCGAGGTCAAGGCCGAAATATCCCAGGTACTCTCCGCGCTTCGCCGTCTTGATGAGAAAATCCAAGACCCTAGTATGATAGCCGGAGCTGGAGTCAGGGGCCGGTGGCTGGGACCACCTAGTGCTGGACTATCCTCCATGGGTAGCCCCCTGGTATCCCCTGATACAGAGTCTTCTGAGCCTCAGCCTCTCTCAGTCTCTGGACATCTGTTTCCAGGAACTAGCAGTGGAAGTCTGGATTGGAACAAGTGGAATGTGAGTGGTGAACAGAAGGAAGATAGTGGGGGTCAAAATGACATTAAAGGTGGGAAAGGAGGTAAAAAGGGTATACTTTCACGCCGTGCCTCCAAATCTCAGTCTGAAGAGAAGAGCATTGTGGATTCCAAACGGCCAAGCGTGTCAAATTCTGCAAGGGATTGGGCAGTGTCATTTTCAAAGAATAAAGACGGAAAGGCAAATCATGGAAAAACTGGACAGGTACTCTTTTCTCTTTACTTTGGTCTGAAATTGTATTTGTCATCTGTCTTAATGTATATTCAATGGTTGTCTCTTATTTAAAATAATGTGAGTATAGTAGATAGAACCAGTGGCGCGGGAAGGGGGGTACTGAGGGTGCTGCAGCACCCCCTAGCTGCAGGAAGGAAAATATAAATAAAGGTGTTAGTAATTTATTTTATTAAATATATATATATATATATAAAAACGATAATTTTGCTTTGGGGAAGAAAATAGACGTGGGAAAAATGTGTTTGCTAGTTTTTAGCTATCACAGGCATGCATCTTGCTATATGGGGTTCACAGAAGTTGTTACTTGCTAACGGATAAAGAGGAACGTGAACGAACATGGGCCAATTACAACTTTTTGTGTGTGAGCGAGCACTAGTGAGCGAGAGACCGAGAGTGTTCATGTTCATGTCCGAGTTTTTATTTTCCATATGCAACATATATATATATATATATATATGCTTATTTTTTCCCCATGGAAATACTGTAGCCTAGATTATAGACAGTACCTCAGCTCCCCCACGCAAAATACCTTCCTGCGCACCTGGATAGAACTTTTTATTTTTTATTTTAACCCACAGCAAGACTTATTTACTTTTTTTCTCTTTACCCCACAGTCTACTACATTTAGATTTTCCTGAAATACAATAGCCTTGCCTCCTGTTTTCTGTTGAAATGAATTTGATTGAAGTGGTAAAGCTCATGTTATCGATTTCCTTAGAGAGGAAGGAGTGAGGATGCTTTTGAGTAAAATCAAACAGACCCCTCCTAACCCTGAACTGTCCCTCGATATAGATGGAACAAACAACCAGTACCTCCAACCTGCTGCCCTCAAAACCCTCCCACTTGGTGGAACAGGTATTCAACTCTGCCCTCTTTCGCCAGAAGGGGGGTGGCTTAACCTCTGGTTTCATCAATGACCCTCGACTGGCTGAAGGAGGACCAGTATGGACTGTGGGGGAGAGGATATCACCTCTAGACCTGCAGGTGGAGTACACCTGTTTAAATCAAACATGCTCTGTCTTAGCTTGCATCTAGGCGTGCTGAAAGGGGTGTCCTAAAAGTTTTTATTGAAAAGCATTTCTACATACATAGTCATTCTGATGTCAAACGTTATCAGTTTGAGTTGAGTGTAGAATGGATTCCATACAGAAATCTAAAGTGAGATGCATCTTGACGTAGAATAGTCATCATATTGCAACTGAGCTGTGTATGCATTGCTACAGTATGTTTGTGAAACAATGGCTATGACTATGACCATGGAAGTCTGTGAAGCTTCTGTAGCTGTGTTTTCTAGACTCTCAGATTGGGATGCTGAGTAATATAGATTAGACTGGTGACTACTGAGGTAAAGAATCAACTCATGTTTGTTTCTAATCCGAGTGGTCAACAGTATGTATCCTGATGTTATTTCTTCAACAGTGAACTAGCAAAATATGATATGTTTGGCTCCCTTTGGGTCCCCTTAGATATCCTCTCACTGCATCTTGTGCACTGCACATTGTCAACACAGCTTCCTGCTCACCCACAAAGCTCTGTATAACTGGCCCTGGTCCCTTACATATCTCTGACCCCCAGGGCTGTGCCACCTCACTCTTCATCTGATCATTCTCAGAAAGTGCCCTCACCACTGGTGCTAAGGCATTTGCTGAAACTAACCTCTGAAACACACTTCTCACGCACATCAGACACTGCACCTTTTTTAGTCAGTGAACAAATACTAAGAAATCCTTTATTTTAAAATGTATTTATAGGATTTGTTTGCCATGTTTTTGTCTCTCATACAGGCCCGGGAGTCTTTGAACCCCAACAATATGGATTTTTGGATGGAAGACATTTACACCCCAGGCTACGACGCACTGCTCAGACGCAAGGAGGCTGACCTTCGCAGAGCAAAAGTCTGTAAGGTGGGGGCACTTATCGCCACGGCCGTCACTATCATCTTAGTCATTGTCATCCCTCTCTGTACTATGAAGTCATGAGATGTTGACTGATCAAGAAACACAGACTTAATAATGATCAATTGATGCAGAAGTTTGTCCATGTATCTTGTAAAGGCAAGTGTGATTTTTGATGTGTGCATATTCAACATGAAATGGGGTCTAAATATGAAATTGTATTATACCTGTACTTGTAAGTCATAGGTACACATTTGAGTTTTTCTTGTGACGGTAATTTAGATTTTATGTTCTCAAAACACCAAGTTAGTCAGATAGGTAGAAATACATTCATAGATTGCAAAATATGGCTTATCTACAATTTTTTGTTTACAAAGCTCTGAGCACAAACTTGGGTTTAGATTGTCTCTGACTTTGCACTTGTGTAAACATCATCCCTTGTTCTTGTATTTATTTTCTTAAGGGGATCAAACATCAAATTATGCAAATCGGAAAGAGGAATGGTTTCATCATTATTTTAATGTTTTTTTTTGGTATGCAGATGCAGTTCTGCAAAACCTAAAATGTGTGCACTGTCTGATCTTGAATGGCTCATCCAAGCAACATTTAAAGCAAGTGCTTGAATAAAATATTTGATCTTGAATAAATAATGTATATTTGGGCAGGAGAAGTGTTATGGAATGATCATGTCTTTTCAGAATATTACTACACCACCTCTGTGCTGTTGTATATTTTTTTGGACTTGTGGAATAGAGGTGGGGCTTCTTCCATGAAGCACTCATCGAACCGGAGATTTTAGTCAAATCGATGTTTGGCTTGCACACACATCCAACCCTTCTAGCATTGTTTTGCATGTATCCACACTTGGCCATGATACACATGATCCTACAACATGTGCAGTTGACATTCTTGAGGTGATGGTTGACGGTCGATGGTCTTTCCGGTGGTGCCACATTCCTGTCAAATGCAGCATGACTGACTTACACTGAACACAGTTAATGGAGGGGCAGAGTTTTCTTTTCTTTTAATTTGGGTTATGTGGTCATGAAAAACAGTGAAAACCATCTAGATATTTACATATAAACTTAGTTGAACTACAAAGTAATTAACTTTGTAAGTGCCAAGGATATGTTTTTTATTGAGTGAATGAGAAACAAGCATGTGATGTATTTAGCCTGCTTTTGTGCACTAAGACAAACAGGATGTGCAGGAATGGGGGGTCGAAAGCACTGCTTTGTCTAAAGTGGATATATGTCTGCAGTGGCTCCCTTGTGTCTAGATCCATTACCGTTATAATGGTGCTCCTGGAAGCCCCCAGCCTTGCAGTCAGCACAACTTATTAAAGCTAATGCCCCCAAAATATTTCCATGTCGGGATTCCCTTTCCCTCTCTCTAAACAACAGAAAAGTTATTTCAGATGTTATACTTCTTTGTAGCAGTTTCTTCAGCACTTTTGTAAAGGCTACAATACACCATGTAATAAATAAATATACACAATTATATATGGGAATTATATTTCTTCACTTTCCAACAACATCTAAATCAATGATTCTTGAATGTCTTTAGCCAGAATACATTTGTAATGTGAAAAAATCCTAGGGTTGCCATTTTATACATTACATTTTTTAAATATATATTTACATATTTAGGCCCTTAAAAACATTGTTAAGATATGATTTGGTTTCGTGTATTTACATTTATCTCGCTCTCATGTAAAGCTCCACTCAACTGTAGTTTAGACTTTTACTGTAACAACAGGACAGATCCTCCTGTACATGTAAGCAAGAGCAAGCATCTGCTTTTAGGAGCGTATGGTGTGTGCAGAATCATAAGAGTCAAGTTCGACTGCACACAAATTCCAAGCAATGGTCCAAGCTTAAATCACGTTTGGTAGCATGAAGTAAACCAAATCATTGTCCCCTACTGCTTGTTGATATCGGTACACAATATACACAATTTATGGTTTGCTACACTAGGCCTATAGCCTGGGTGCCAGCCCAATTTAGCCCCGCCCACAAAAAAAAAATTCGAATTGAAAACTATCAAATTGTCAGGGCGGGCTTTATACGATGAAGGACAGATGATCAACAGTAACGTAACAGTAACGTAATCAACCACGTCACCAAAGAGCGCTTGGGTTGAATTCGTTTTCAACAAACATGGCTGCCGCTGGAGAGCTGAGATGTGATGATTCTGCCATCGAGTCTGTTTTAGAAGACATTGACAGCGCATTAATTTTGAAAGAGGAACAGAGAGACGCAATCAAGGCATTTGTCGATGGAAAATGTTTTTGCCGTCCTTCCTCAGGGATTCGGTAAAAGTTAACATACTACGTTGCTCTGATTGGTTGTAGGTCTATCCAATTGAGCGAAGAGGCATTTTTTTAAGGGTTCGGTCAGAGCCTGTTTATATTAGACATTCTCTGGTTAAACCGAAGAACAGTTTCTCTTCCGTTTTCAGATCAGGTTTTAATGGGCGGAGCCCAAAAATGCCCTATCTACGTCATTTCGCCCTATCTAGCCTACGTCAGATCACTGAATGGCTCCTCCTGCTGTACTTTTATTGTAGCCTACATCAGCTAGCTAGCTAGCTTCAGGATGTCTCCCACCACCCGCAACTGCGTCTTCCCTGGATGCAAAAACTTCAGCTGCGCTGCAACACTATTTAATTTCCCTATTGATGAGGAAAGGAAAAATAGGTGGATTGATTATGTTAAGAGCCACGCTGATGGAGAGCTTCGGATAAACTCCAACAGCCGCCTCTGCAGTGGATAAGAGTCTGCTAAATGACTAAATGCAGTGACCATTTCACAGCGGATAGTTTTAAAATGGACCAGAGACAGACGGGGTTCGCGGACACACGGCTTCTCTTGCAGCGCGGAGCTGTACCGAGCATCGCCCTCCCGGCCGTTCCTCCTCCAGTCGCACCTGGGCAATCCACCGCTGCCAGCAGTTCATCACTCTGTGCTGTGTGCTTGTTATAATTATACTAGATAACTTTTCCAGAGGTATCTCTGCTACAGTGGCGGCTGCTGGTCTTTCAAATAGGGGAAGCTCATTTTCGGCATACATCATATACATTTTCAGTTTACTGGCTAGTTCACCCACGACACTAGCCTAGCCTACTGTATGAATGAAGGAACGAACTAACTAAAAAAATATTAAACCTGAAGGAAATGTGGGAATTAGGTTAAATGTGATGTATAATTGTATGAAATGTATGATGAAAATTGGTTAGCAATTTCGCCAAGCAAATACCAAGAAATGCAGCAGTTTGTCTTTCAACTACAGTTGCAAAATCCGTGATGGAGTCATGGGACTGAGCTTGAATAGCTTCGGCGAGTTTTTATAGTACAAAATCGCTGTCAATCAAAAGGAGATGCAGTCTTTCGACAGACCCTCCAATCATCATGCGGAAGCCCAGCGTCCAGGCCAGCCCACTCCTCCATTCACCCCCAGAGACGCTGAGCGTCCAGGGCGGGACATAATCGCAGCATTTATCCAATGACCATATAGTTTTGAAGCACTGAAAACAACTGTTCACAGCAGCCCCATTGAAGTCCATGGAAGCTGAGCTTCCTCAGGGAAATGCACTGTGGCACTACGGGAATGTATGAGACGGAAATCAGTCAGTCGACCTAATATATGTAGCTGATTCTGAACGAACTCGTCTTCGATATGAACTTGTTCTAAGCAGTTAAAATGTTAACACAATAGTAAATATTTGCCCATTAATTTTTTGAAATGTTAGGGGAAGCTGAGCTTGCAGTCTTAAAGAAATCGCCACTGCTCTGCTATGAGTTAGTGCAAACCGCTAAATTGATATTAGGCTACTCGGTGTAGAATGATGGTATAGAGCAGGGGTACTCAATTAGAAACCCAAAAGGTCCACTCACCAAATTTCCATTCAGTCCAGGGTCCGGAACAGTGATGGTTTATTTTTCTGGCCCTTACCTCAGAGTTCTGGGGGTAATTTAGTTGTGTCCATGCTTTGTGACGTTTCACATTACCACTATTGACAAGGCGGGCAACAGTCTCATTGCAGATTAAACACATCGGTTTTGTGCTCCCCACCGGCAGCACAAATGCATACTTGTCTGAAATTAGCGATTTTTGGAATCAACTTTTCGCCTTTTGTCAGGTTAAAAGCACGCCATGTCTTTCGCTAAGGAAGAAACAGGTAGCCTACCGTTAGCAAATCGATTAGCCTGCGTTGTTGCGAATGACACACACACCCTGCATGACCCACAGGTTGCGGCCAACGTTGAGTGAGTGAGTTGTCATGGTGATGACAGTTATTACGGCTCCTGATTGGACCTTTGGACTGGACACGGAAGATAGAAACCAAATGAACAAAAAGATGTTCCGGTTAAAATGGAAACGTTCCATCAAAATGAATTAATTCCATAATAATATATCGGTTATAAGTCCGGGTCCGGATAGGGAACCGCCTGGGTCCGGACCCGGACCGCGGTCCGCCAATTAGTGACCCCTGGTATAGAGGGTTTTCACCGATGCGTCATCAGACCGGAAGTCGCCATTTTGGAGGCACTCGGTGTAAACAACTGAACGGAGTACAACCAAAGAACGTATATTCTATACTCTTTGGTACAACTGTAGCCATGTCTAAACAACCGAAAAGGTCACCAAAACGCGTCCAAGATCCAAAGGAATATAGGGAAGGACTTGGACCAAAAGAAAAGGGTCGATATTTTGAGAAATTAGACTTGTCAGCGATTATCCAGGGTTCGAGGGGTGTTTCTCGGATTGATTGAGAATGGAGTAGGCCTACCTGAATAAAAGACAAGAAAACAAAATGTAAGACTCTAATAACAAAATAGTTTCTCAATATTTTTTATCAATAAATAATAACATGTAGGCTTATCTTATCTTATGAAACTAACTCAGATAGTGTACAGTGTACATAGCAAACTGGGGGTCTTTGAAATGAAAAGAAAAAGAACACGATTGAGTGTCACTTGGCTACACCTTGAGTATCGCAATGATATCTACAGTTAAGGTTAGGTTGATTTAAGACGTTATTGCATTACTTACTTTTGCCTTCACAACACAGCGGTCGTTGAGTACTTGGTACTGCGTCTCCCTCACCCATCCACACAACATCTGGTTGTAGGCCTCCAAACCTTTGTAGGCTTTAAGGTCTTCCGCGGTGTATGGGCTCGGCGAGAAAACCAGGTAGTTAACAATATCTGGATATCCGACTGAAGGCAGAATCACCGGGTCGTCACGGATCCACGAAGAGGGAGCTAACTGGTAGGGATCTGCACCGCCAATAAATCCAAATTTCTCAAAATATCGACCCTTTTCTTTTGGTCCAAGTCCTTCCCTATATTCCTTTGGATCTTGGACGCGTTTTGGTGACCTTTTCGGTCGTTTAGACATGGCTACAGTTGTACCAAAGAGTATAGAATATACGTTCTTTGGTTGTACTCCGTTCAGTTGTTTACACCGAGTGCCTCCAAGATGGCGACTTCCGGTCTGCTGACGCGTCGGTGAAAACCCTCTATTTTGGTGAAATGGTAGCTAATGTGTTGGAAGTAGCCTAGTTGGAGAGCTCACTGTCTGCTGTCTCTGGTGTCCATTTTTACTGTTACAGCTCAGGGGAACATTTCATTTCTATGCATCTGTATGTTTCACTCATTGAACAAATAAATTCTAATTCTATACGGTTTTGTTCGGCTTGACATAGCGTCCATTATCTGGGTCGGAGGTAGGCACTAGGCTGCGAGGGGCGGAGCTTCAGCTCCTTCAGGCGACACGCCCCCCCCAGTCTCAAGCAGAGAAGACTGCTGATTTTTTCACGATTTCAAAGCCTAATTTAACATACTTGTCGGTGTTATTTTTTCATTCGAATTTGGATGGTTAGTTAATAACACATTATTCTGTGGTGTGGCGAACTTAAAACTCGTTTCCAGGTCCACTTTACAGGATCTTTAAATTGTCCAAGGTTTTCATTCAAAACTGTCTTTGGTGAAATGGTTCGAGCAAATGAATAAATGAGTGTCGAACTTCACAGGGATCTTCTCATAGACAAACATCAGCCATGCCCGTCGAGTGTTTGGTTCCATGGGAAGACTATGACTGTCAGCATTCCCTGTACAGCCTGGAACACTGCATTTACGACCGTGGTCCATTTTCAATATCCTTAGAAAAAGTTTCTTCTTTCAATTCCCGTGGAAGTAGGCTACAGAGCAGCGCGCCGATAAACTAGTGTCTGAGATCTACGTGAGCTCCAGTAATGTTCCTGGACCAGAACACCGGTGGGCTGGTCTGAAGGTAAATGTTGAGGCGTGACAAAGAGCAAAAAAAGGTGGAGCTCTGTTGGGACGTCACAGCGGGGAATGTTTTTGAAAGCTATCGTTTCACTAGCCTGGCTCTGCCGTCCTACGTACTTCCGCTCAAATGTATTTGCTTCTGTACATAGCATAGAGTTAATATAACTAGAGTAAGCTACTTTTGTCTTCCAAGATGGCGTCCCCATTCATTTCTATGAAAAGTGCTCAGTGGCGCAGTGAGGCAAGCGAGAGCGCAAGACTGGACGCGGCCATCTTTCCACTTCCGTGTCTTCCGGTCTAGCTTTAAACAGTGGCTCTTTTTTCCCCTAGCTTCGAGACCTCGTGCACGCTTGCAACTAGCTGTACACGTCATACTTTGCGACAACCAGTCGCGAGCATAGATTTATATGGTTACGAGCGTGTGAGCTAAGGCATTGCAGTTGCAGAATCTATGGGCAGAATGGGGTACAAGTCCGATAAGAATCAGACACATGATGCAAACTTAACGGAAATGTATTCTGTCACTGTATAGTATTCCTTTCACTTGTTTTTTAGAAATAGGCTATAGGGCTAAATATAGGGCTATTCTAGATGGAACTCATCACATATGTTGCTTTTTTTCTTCGTGATATGAGTATGATTTCCAACGCATTGTATCGGATTAAATAAACTGTTAACATGAACAGCTCCGTCGTTGTTCTCGCCAGGCAAAGAAAGCTTAATAGTTATTTTGGTAACCGAAATCTTCCATAATGCAGACTTACCATTGCTTACTGTCAACTTTATATTCAAACGAAATGCCACGAAATTCACACTGTCTTCAATTTCACATCAGTGTCGAAATGTAACCTGTGTTTTATATGTTCAACCTAGAAAACCAAACGTCTATTAATGGATATAACGTGATCTAACAAGACGTGTTAATAATGTAATAAATAAAAGCTCGAGAAGTGTGTCTAAAATATATTTGATTGAACGTCTTTGCTCCAGATAGACATGTCAACAATCTATGCTCACGCTTAACATAATATAATATTTGCCATCAAAAATCAGTTTATCTGTTTTTTTGGGGGGAGATAGTTTTGTAAATGTTGACTGGAGTTAATAGAATAAAAACGACCGGAAGAGTCGGAAACCTAACCGTAAATGCAATACCACCTACATCCACCGGGGCCGTTGCTTCAAGCCGAGGGGCGAGGGGTGGGGGCTTGGTCTGGCCATGAGGTCCGTAAGTCAGATTCTGCAGGTTGATTTTCTACCTGTCCAATAAGCGAACAGAGGGAGTGGCTGAGAACGATGACGTTGGTGTCGTGTGCTAGTTTGTGTTGTAGTTCCGTAATGGCAGCGGAGAAAGATGCGAGGAAAGCCATTCGGTCCGTTGTGGCAACGCTGCCGACAAAACCCTAAACTATTTTAAAATAATTCAGCTTTTTGATATCTATTCACTTTTTTTCAATATCACTGATTATGTTTCATGACTTCTTTAAACCGTTTCTGAGATTTACATGGGTGTGTACGTGAAAGCCTACAGTGCAGACTGAAACGCTTAGAGTGGAGGGGAGCTTCGGATGTCGTTGAAAAAATATTTATATTTTGCCAGCATTGCCACAATTTTCGCTCTTCTTGCTTCGTTTTTGGATCAATAGATAGCTAATTTTGTGCTGGTCGTAGACAGTTGTCTGTTGAATCCAACAGATGTACACATTTGTTCAGAGCCCCACGAAAGCGAGACAAAGTCCAACTCTCGAGAGACCAATGCAAATCTGGTGACAAAATCGTCAGAGAAAGCAAAAAGAACAATATTTTGAAACTGCCGGTAGAGTCGTATTTCTGACCGCACAGAAATATAAAGGACATCTCTGGTTTCGTCTTGGGTCTCGGAAAATATCCTTATTTTTTGGATTGGACGTATAGTTTTGCGTCTAGGTTAACTTGTTTGAGGTGTGGATTCTAGCTACATTTCTGTTATTCTCTGCCCTCAGCGCGTTAGCCATCCTAGCTGCACCATCACCGTGGCAACCACACAATCACGCGCTACTCAGTCTCTAACGCTACGGCTACACCAAGTGCGGAAATTCTGCCGTGCGGAAATAGAACGTTCACGGAGCGGAGCTTTTATTTAGCCGGCTACACTGGACGCGTCAAAGATTTACCTTTAAGATGAATCCGTTATCTGTTTTTCTGTGTTTGTTTATTTATGTTATAAGCCAAAGTTAATCTGCACCCGTTCATCTGGGTCACAGTAATAACATGGGTAAGTATGAAGTCTACAGTAACCCTTAAATCAAACAAGATTCGTGCAACGTTACATTTAAGGCAGACATAGTTACCAAGCAACCACCAACGGACATACTGTAGCTAAACCATTTGATACAAACTAACTAGTTGCAAATGAAATAATACATAACGTTGGTGTGATACAAACTAACTAGTTGCAAATGAAATAGTTAGGGTTTTCAGCTTCCACATCAAAGATCAAGATAATATAGTAGTCTGACTAAGTAGGTTATATAGCAAGTTATGTTAAACTTTAGAATTGCAGAGAGGCTAGTTGTAGCTATGAAAGCTTTGCGTTGTTGAATAATCTAACCTCAACAGAGTTGTTTTATTACAGTGCCTGCAGTGAATAGGCGGAAGGCACTTGCCTTACTTCTCATTGTCCAGAGAATAAAAAAGAAGAAACGAACTTGGGTGACTGCAATCAACCAGCGCAGGCGAGAGCAAGGGGCTTTCTACAACCTGGTGGAGGAGTTGCGTTTTAACTCAGAATATCATCGAGCGTACTTGAGAATGACACCATCGCAGATGGACCACATCCTGTCACTTATTGGTGCAGATCTCCAGCGACAGGACACCAATTACAGACTGGCTGTCGAACCAAAGCAAAGACTTGTGGTTACACTGAGGTAGGCCAACACACCAGCCTTTGCCATGATTATTATCCATGGGCAACTAGTAAAAATAATAGTTTAATTATGTATGTAGACATTATATTTACAGCTCTTGGTAGCATGTTTGTTAATGTCACAACTAAGTGACAAAATACACTATTAAAGGGGTTTTGGGGAGACAGCAGGGTGGTCCTCAATGGGCTTCTATTTGGAGGCTCAAGGCCCAGGGGGGCATTGCACCGCCTTTACTTACTCCATTAATTTCAGACAAACTGCATGGGCTTAGGTGTTGACAAGTTACAGAGAAACACAAAGGAAATACTGATTTACAAAGTAAATGTATTGATCTATAGGTCTGTAAAGTGAGGGATGGGTGAAGGCACAGTACTTTCACCACATTCCCCCCAAGTCTCCTCACTTCTTGGTCTGTACCTGTGTAACTGTGCATGCAAGGGTGGTGCATATAATCCTTGAATCGGGTGGCTCTGGTGGGATTGCTGGGATGTCTGATCCCATGTCATTAGACCAGGGCCCTGCATCTGCGCCTGCCGGTGCCCTTGATCCAAGTCATGGACACCCTGGAGACTTTCTAAGAGGGCAATTTTTGCCCTTAATTTACCCCAGCCACTTAATTTATTTAACAATGGCACCAGACTGAGGGCAAAATGCAACATCTCATCCTCTTCTTGTGGCACACGTTGGAACATTGGTTTGGAGGCTCCTGGACCATAGCCAGCAGCCTATCCTCCAATGACACCGCTGGTGCTGAGGCCCTCTTGCGCGTGGCAGGTCTGTTGTAGGGCTGCTTGATTATGGAAAAGAAATGATAATCACGATTATTTTAATCAACATTGAAATTACAATTATTTAACACAATTATTTATTAGATTTGGAAAACAATTGCACAGCCCTACCCTGCTGGTTGAAGAACCAGGTTGAAAATGTTGATCAGCTGACTGTTGGTCATTTTCATCCCGCACATCCTCTCCATGGCTCAGGTCCAATGCCTCCCAATCATCCCCATCAACCTGGTCTAGGCTGCTTCTAGAGCTAAAACATAAATTAAATGCACAACCATTTATAGTCTAGGTAAATGTATGCTGATTCTTGAAATGAGAAAAATATTTCAGTTCTTTGGAACTTGTGCCATATGTAAAATAGTGTGCTGGGTATCAGCTGAGCCATCACTGCCTTTCAGTGTTTGCCCTGTACCTCCTGGGTTGAAGGTGGGGAACAAGGAAGGAAAGGGCTTGGGAGTATTTCCACTCCTTTTGGGGTCCTGCTGCCGATCCACTCCGTGGTTGAACGTTTTTTTGTCCCTTGGGTCCCTCCAGCGACCTTGGCACTTCACAACTGTTGACATAAATTGCCAGATAATTGAATAATATTTTAAAAAAATCAGTAACAATAACTCATGTATGTTGCACACCAGTTAATTAACAAATGATCTCTTTTCCTACAGATTCCTTGCCACCGGAGAGTCCTTTAGGAGTCTGGCTTTTGCCTACAGGCTAGGACGCAAAACTGTGGCAGACTCTGTCTATATGACATGTAGGGCAATTGTTATCAAGATGATGGAGACACAAATGCCGAGACCAACAGAGGCAGCATGGAGGGAGATTGCAGAGGGCTTTTGGGGAAGATGGCAATTCCCAAATTGCATCGGAGCCATAGATGGGAAACATATAGTCATCCAAGCTCCTAAAAAATCATGTAGCCAGTTTTTTAATTATAAAAAAACATTTTCAATAATTTTGATGGCATTAGTGGATGCAGATTCAAGATTTAGAATTATTCAAGTTGGTGATTTTGGCCGTGCTAGTGACGGTGGGGTGTTCGCCAATTCAGCACTGGGTAGGGGAATGAATGAAAGAAGTTTAAATGTGCCAGAAGACGCCCCCCTGCCTGGATATGGTCAGCACGGTGATGTTCCTTTTATGATGGTAGGGGATGCTGCGTTTCCTTTAAAACGCTACCTTATGAGACCCTACCCTGGCAGCAACCTTTCAAGGCCAAGGAACATCTTTAATTACAGGCTATCAAGGGCAAGAATGACTGTGGAGTGTGCGTTCGGCATTCTTGCTGCCAGATGGAGGGTGTTCCATACAAGAATATGCATGCTGCCGTGTCATGTGGACACAATAGTCATGGCAGCATGTGTGCTCCACAACTATTTGCTCAACCCTAGGGACAGAGAGCTGATAGAGAGTCAAAGGGATGGAGAAAGCAGTCTAGAGAGTGTCAGACACATGGGTGGCAATAGAGGACCTAGGGAAGCCCTTCACACTCGGGAGTTGCTCTGTGAATTCTTTAACTCCCCAGAAGGAAGTGTAAATAGTGTACATAATGTGTAAATAATTTTGTTTAATAAGTTTGGATGAAATGATGAACATTGTACATTTTTATCGTATCTATCTGATAGATCACAATATGTCCACTATGATGGCTGCTCATCCAGGAGCTCCACTGTAAAATACGGAGTACCACAGGGTTCAGTTCTAGGCCCTCTGTTATTCTCGCTCTATATGCTGCCTTTAGGAAACATAATTAGAAGTTCTGGGGTAAATTTTCACTGTTATGCAGATGATACTCAGCTATATATGTCTATAAAGTCTGGAGAATTTCCACATGCTATGGAAAAATGTGTTTCCAGCGTGAGAGCTTGGATGACTGCAAATTTCCTTCTCCTTAATTCGGATAAAACCGAGGTTCAAATTTTCGGTCCTAAGAAATATAGAAATAATTTTTCCAATCTGACCTTAGACCTAGACGGCGTCAAAGTCTCTCAGAGCCAGCTGGTAAAATGTTTTTGAGTCACAATGGACCCAGACCTTTCGTTTGAGTACCATATTAAGCAAATCACCAGAACTGCATTTTTCCATCTACGTAATATTGCCAAAATACGAAAATTCCTCTTAAAGGATGATGCTGAAAAACTAATACATGCATTTGTTACGTCCCGATTGGACTACTGCAATGTTTTATTCTCTGGCCTCCCAATTACCTACCTAAAAAATTTACAGCGGGTGCAGAATGCTGCTGCTAGACTACTGACTAGAACAAGAAAGTTTGATCACATAACATCTACTCTTGTCTCTCTACACTGGCTCCCTATCCAAGCCAGAGCTGACTTCAAAGTTCTACTACTAACCTACAAATCTCTGCATGGATTGGCTCCACTGTACCTCTCCGGTCTCCTTGCACCCTATTGCCCGGCAAGGACACTTAGATCTCAAGATGCCGGCTATCTGGTGGTTCCCAAAATTAAGAAAAAAACAGCTGGAGGTAGGGCGTTCTCATATAGAGCACCTCTTCTCTGGAACAAATTACCTGTCTCAATCAAGGAGTCTGATACTGTTTCGACATTTAAAATTAGGTTAAAAACGTTCTTGTTTAGTCAATTCTACGATTGCTAAAGGTAAGTATGTTGGTTGGAGACAACGGGGGACGGGTTGTTTCCATCCTTATTCTATAAGTATAACTTATTTTTAGAGTTCTCTCTCCTGGAACAGATTTCATGTTCCAACCGAGGGGGGCTGTCGCTGTCTTGGTGTGTGGGGCTGCATCAAATATCCCTCTTTGCTCAGTTAAATTGCTGCACTAGTCCACACTTGACCGGTGGGGATCTCACCTCATTCTATTATGACTGTAACTGTTAGCTGCTCCTGGCATTCTCTAATCCCTGCTCTCCTCTCTCTGTGTGTGTGTGTCCCCCTTCCCCCCCACCACACACATCCCTTGTGGTGTGGGGGGTTTGAGCTGTCAGCACCTGCCTGGTCGTCGGTCGGCCAACGCTGGACCTGGTCGCGAGTCTCCCGGTCCTGTCCTACATCTATAAAGATTGAACAATGGATTTTTGTGTTTAAAAACCCATTGACACTGTATGACTATGTTAAGCCTGTGTTCTGCTCCTGTCTCTCACCAACCGTCTCTGGAGGAGGGGATCCCTCTCTGAATTGCTCCTCCCAAGGTTTCTTCCATTTTTTCTCCTGCTGAGAGTTTTTCTGGGAGTTTTTCCTTGTCTTCCTTGAGGGTTTGGGTTGGTTGAGGGGCAGTTCTAGGGGCGTATGTGAAGCCCTCTGTGACATGCTTGCGTGTAAAAAGGGCTATACAAATAAATTTGATTTGATTTGTACATATATTTTTTGTAAATATATATTGACTATAGACAGGGCAATATCTCTGCCCCCCCCCTCTCTCTCTCTCTTTCTATGTCTGTTTCCCTGTCTCTCTCTAGACATTTTTAGTTTTGAATGTATTTTCATTAAAGCTTTCTTGTTGACAACATGATTCATTTTAGTTCAGTTTCTACTTAAGAATATATATTCTCAGAATTAGCACTAGATTAAGTAACACAATTTAAAAGTAATGCTACACAATGATTCGAGGAATGTCCACTATTGGCCAGTTAAATAGCTGCTTACTCACCAGTTATCCCAACTGCCTCCGAAACAGCCCTCCATCCGGCATCTCTTTTTCGTTTGTCCTTGTATTTGGGGTCACCGTGGTCGTAAAGCTCTCTTCGTATTTCAATTTCATGTATTAATATAAAGTCATCCATCCTGAACACTGTCAACTATCTTATTATTTACTATTAACACTTGAATCTACTTACAAATGTCGTATCTTCAAATAAAAAAGCTAAGTTTAAATCGTTAGAAACGTTAAATCTCCATGGAAACGGCTCTCGAGGGTTTGGGAAATAATCTGATTTATTGCTTCTTTCATTATTTACAGCAACATATATAATAATCGATTACATTTCATAGATTTATTACCAGACTCGATGTAAAAAGGGCCACGCAAACCTTGCGGAAAATAATAAAAATAGAAGCCAGTCTATTTATACATTTTCCGCACGGAAATTTCGTTTCCGCGTCTGGTGTAGCCACTCTCATTGCTTACAATGTATTAGAACTCTGCTGAGTCCACACCGCGTCCGCAAAGCAAAATTTCCGTGCTTGGTGTAGCCACGGCGTTACACAGGTGATTGGTATTAGCTGATTAGTGGAGTCACAAGACTGAGCTATTCAGTCAACTCGTCTGCGCATCATTCCGTCCTGACGTCTTCTCTGGTGAGTAACTGTGAGCCGCTAACCGATAATGATTTAAATGATATAAATACAATATAACGTTTTAAAAAGGTGTTGAAGTTAGTTTGTAAAGCCGCTTGCACACTGCTCAGACAATCCCCAACTAGCCCCAACATTCTAAGTTGGCAGTAGTTGGTTGCAGTCTTTAGAATGTTCAGAAAACCAACTGCCAGTTCCACACTGCCCAGACTGTATCCAATTGTAAACAACTAGACACTTTTGTTGCCTATTTTTTTAAAGACAAGTTAACAGGTTGCCTTGTTTGACATGGACGAAGTAGAGGGATTAATCAATGTTGTTAAAGTAGTCATGGTCTACCTGGCTTTCAAAGCTGTTGGGCGTGTACAGGAGAGACAGCGATCAAGACGAGCCAGGAGGAGACGAGTAAACCGTGGCTAATGCAACGTGAAAAACAGGGGGCCTATCCTAATTTATGCAAAGAGCTAAACTCTGAAGATGCCCCAGCTTTTGCAAACTTTGCCCGTTTTGCGCCTCCAGCTTTTAAGCATCTACTGACAATGGTTACTCCACTCATTGCTAGAAAAAATACAAATTTCAGAGACTGCATTTCCCCTGGTGAACGCCTTATGGTTACTTTAAGATTCTTGGCAATAGGTGAGGTGCTACAATGTGTCAATATAGGCTAATTTATTTGTACAAATTACAATACACTTTAGATAGGAAAAATGAATGCCTAACATGGCTTTGTTTTACAAGGTGAAACCTTCCAGAGCCTTTCATACCAATTTCGTATTGGTTGCTCAACAATTCGTTTGTTTGTTCCTGAAACCTGTGTGGCCATCTATCAAGTTCTCTGTGAAAAATATCTCAAGGTAAGCATTAACAATTTCTCATATTATTATCTCATATACTAAGTCTGATAACTGCTCATTCATTTGAAGAGTGAAACAACTACAAAATGCAGAGCAGTTGGTCACCAGGACCAGGGTTGAGAAACACTGGCTTACAGGCACCGTTCAGCAAAATATGTAATCAAAATAATGTAAATGATGCATAAACACACAAAGCCATGAAAATATACTTGACAGTGTCAGTTTAATAAACAGAAAAAGGTTATGAATAAATATAATAATATATGAATGGTAGCCTACATTGATAGAGTAAGCAGATATTATTGCAAGAAGAAAGGATTAATTAAATGCAAAAGGGTTGTCATGCTGCGACAAATGGTTTTGAGGGCTTGGCACATTATAGATGAGCTGACCTATCTGAGCTTGTACATATCTAAAATAACGTGGGTCGGACTCTTGAATGGCTCTAAATTCATGCTCTAAATATTGACAGTATGCTGTTATGTTGTCAGAACGTTTGGCAACTGCACTCCCAGTAAGTGTGTGCAGAGTAGCATTAACCATCTCCAGCACTTGGAGAACTTTATCTTGCGCTTGTGTGTCTGGGGACTTCCTCTTGTGCATAATCAATGGCGGTGTCTTGTCACATGGGGCTGGTTCCTCCTCTCCCCTGTTTGTCATATCATCACTGTTGGCAGAATCGTTAGAACTGTTGTCCTCTTCATTCTCATTTTCTGTTTCTGTGTTAGATGAAGTGTCCTGTTAAAAAAATATTAATGTTAATATACTTTTTCCATTTAGTGCCCAAACACAACATCTGAATGGCTGGAGGTTGCTGATGGGTTCCAGAAAAAGTGGCAGTTCCCCCACTGTCTGGGTGCTTTGGATGGGAAACATGTGGCAATTCGACCCCCACCAAATAGTAGCTCAGTTTTTTATAATTACAAGCAATTTAATTCAATAGTACTCATGGCGGAAGTAAGAGAAGAGTTAAGGACATGGAGAAGAAAAGTTATGATGGAGGGAGAGATGGTTTGAAAGAGAGGGGATGGGACTGGATCAAGGGGACAGGAGGTGGGGCGATGAGAGAGAATGAGGTCAGAGATCTCTGCCTCGGACAGGGGAGAGAAAGAGTTTAGACATTTAGTTGGGTTTTATATATGTGGACATTGGATGCAATGGCAGAGTGTCAGATGGAGGAGTGTTCAGGGGATGCACACTTCAAGAGTCCCTGGAGCGGCAAACAGCCAACATCCCCCTACCTGCTCCTCTGCTTGAATCAGAAAAGGAGTTACCATACTACATGGTAGCAGACGAAGCATTCCCCCTGAAACCATACATCATGAAGCCATACGCTAGGAGAGGTCTTTCTACAGAACAGAGAGTCTTCAATTACAGACTGTCAAGAGCACGTAGGGTGGTAGAAAATGCCTTTGGCATACTGTCCAACAGGTGGCGTGTACTACTGTCACCCATCAACCAACGACCAGATGTGGTGGAAAACATGGTCCTTGCCTGCTGTGCCATGCACAACTTCCTCAGAGAGGAATACAGTGCAGTATATGATGGACCAGAAACAAACTTTTCTTTGCAGCAGGCTGTTCTGTCTGGGTCTACCAATCCTACTCAACAGGCTAAGATCACTAGGGAAGTCCTAACTGAGTATTTTAACTCAGATAATGGTGCTGTTGCATGGCAGTGGGACAGTATCTAGATATGTCGAGATGATCTTAGCCTGTTGAGTAGGTTTGGTAGATATAATTGCATATGTAAAATAAATAAACTCACGTTTTGATGGATGTTTGATTTCGACTGCCTTTTTTTCATGTGGATCTCAAGAAACAGTTTCTGCAAGATCCAGGACTGGCGTGCTGTGACAAAGCCATCACTGCCTGATGGCTTTGCCTTAAGGTATCGACTGTATTGAGTCCTCATGGTCTCCATCTTTGCTTTTGCCATGGTCTCTGTAAAACAAGCAAGAGATCCAGCCACCATTAGTAAACTAAATGTTTATAATTGTAGATAATATGACAGAAGATCATGTCTTTTTTTTTTTCTTTACTTTCGATCAGTCGTTAGTAGCTAGTATATCAAATATAGCCAGGTACATAGCTACATTTTGACCATTAAATATTCAACTGAAGTTCCAAGTATAGCCTGGGTGTGAATGTTACAAATAACCATCTGGGATCGGATACAGTTTAGACTAGGCCGAGCTACATCTCAGAGCGCGCCCCCTCCCTCCCGTGACTAAAATAAACTTAATTACATTTTAATTGAGACATTCGTAACGCTAATTAAATCGTAAACTGTTTTTACAATACAATGTTGTTAGCCCTAGCTAGCTAAGACAACAGGTTACAGTAGATTACTTTAGCTACTCATCAGAGGTCCCCAGTTTCTCCGCGATGTATTTCACAGCGTTGATCTTGCTGTCGCGGTTGGAAAATGCCTGTGAGCTAATATACAGTTGGGGTTTTTCTTCCCACAACTCAATCAAGCGTTCTTCTCGTTCCTGTGTCCAAAACCCAGCCATTTTAAATATAAAATATTTGACCAAACGAACAGTATCAGTAATAGACAGTTGGCTCTACAGTTTTTGACATCAAAGAAAATTGTGCACGCTGACGTTGCGCACGCGAATATGGGCTAGTTGTCAAGGGAATATACTCTCAGAATGTTGCAGTTAGTTGGAAAACAGCGCACACTGGTCAGACTTTCCACGACTCCACCAGACCCGACTGGACATGTCAAACTCGAAAAACTCCATCCGACCAACACCAACTAACACCGACTAACACCGACTGACGGCGCACACTGATCCGACAGTTGGCGTTGGTTGGAGTTGGTCGGCGTTTGTCGGGGCAGTGTGCAAGCGGCTTAACTCGTACAGAGTTTATACATGAATGGAAGTGAAATATGTTCCCTGTATTGCATACGCTAACGCTTGCTTAACACTAGCATAGCAGCTATTGTCACTTTAGCCAGCTAGCTAGCTAACCGGTTAGCGTGGCTAGTCAGTGCTAGCCGCTATGCTAGTGTTAGCTGAGCGTCACGTCATGCTATCATGTTCATAACCGACGTGGTGCGAATTTGTTGCGCTATTGTGAAAACGTAACATACAACACAACGCGTTTATAGGCTCATCCTATCCTTACTATATCGTTACCTCAGAATAATAAGGTTCTATCTGCGTTCAGGTCAGTTTTGAAATATTGAGGTTTAAAGTTTTAGCATTACAAATAGCAAAACTGACAAATGGAGCACATCTCTTTATAGCACCAGAGTTTCATACACCTTACATGTATTCTACATCTGAGATACCAAAATTCTACATGAATTGTAAATTAGGGTTTTTGAAACAGGTCAATTGTAGATAGAACCTTATAGTTCTAAAAACTAACAGCCGCCTTGGAATTATAAGATTCTATCTTAAAAAACTGAAAAAGGAACAATGATTATCAAATAAGTTTAACAATTTACTTATACATACTCTTGGGATGTTCAATTTATATAATAAAAAGTGTATTTTTATTGGTTAACATGTTAAATCTTCATGCATTCATGCACTTACTGCTATAACACTATTTTTCCAGTGCGTCATTTTTCCTTTCATCTTTCTTATTCAAGATAACAGTATGTTAAATGTAAATGTATGAAAATACATGGTCTGATGAAGGTCAGGTCCTTCAGTTTATCAAAGTATTTTCAGTAGAAAACCAAAACGAGTTGAAAGAATATTTAAAATCAGTCTATTGTTTTTGTTTATCAAATCATTTTCAAACAATTTAAATGTAAAATTCATCATAACCTCATAAGCAAAACATTTCTGATCAGTCACTCATTCAGATAAAACTGATCAGAAATGTTTTGCTTATGAACAAGGTATTTCAAACTCAAAAACTGGTTACTTAAAATCGAACTTATTTGAGATGCTGCTCCTTGCAATGAAATAATTAAATGCAATAAAAATATACATAGTATCACTTACTATACACATACTTACATCACATACTATTCACTTTATAATCAACACACAGCTCATGTTGGCAACATTAAGGCCTATTGAACAATTATTTCTTCATCAATGAATTTCCAACCCATGACATCCATACATCTATACATACATCCGTACATCTATACATACATCCATACATACATCTATACATACATACATACACACATTTTGCTCATTTCTTAATTATTGTATGGTAATACTCTTTATCTGCAAGTGGCATGAATCTAAACATTGACTCTAGATCATTCATCTTGACCTCTGGGACGTGGCTCTGTTTTGGAAGCATCCTTGGCTTGGGTAGGGTGCATGTAGGCGGCAAGTTTGGTTTCCTGGTTTTACTTGGTCCTCTAAGGTCTACTGCTACCTCTAATGCCTGTGCATGTGATGTTTTGTAGTGAAGTGTATATGGGCACTGATCAAATACGAGCTGACACACTGCAGAAAATGGCACCTGTTTGTACTTGAACAGTTTGGAACATGAGTGAAAGTCATAGAAATCTGACTCTCATCTGTATAACTCTGTATGGGTTGTTCCTGTTTACTTTGAGTAACACACGCAATAATGACACAGGAGAGTAGAATTCAGATAATGCCATTGCCTTCTCAATTTGACTGTGCATGTTATCTACCTCTTGTACAGCAGAATGACCTGGGGTAGAGTACTTCATGGTAATCTGGTGAATCTTAGAATTCCTTGTCAAGAATTCTGCCATAGCAAACGCTATTATGGAGTTTCTGTTTTGGGGCACACAGCTGTCACTCCATGTAATTATGCTCGTGGCATATGGGTGGTCAAGAATAATTTCGTCGAAAATTTTAACAAGTGCACTAGCAATGTCGTTAGCCCCTCTGCCTGACATTCCCTCTGTCCATATCGCACAATAGCCTTTCTTTGATAGAGAGCTATGAGCTGTAAGATTGTACACGTTCAGTTTTCGTTTGTAGAAAAATGAACTGATCTCTGCACGTGGACAAGTTATAACATTCTGAAGGTCAAAACACACTACTAATGTGTTTTCAGCATCCCTGTCTGCCTGTCGCTCTTGGTGCATTGCAGTTTTGTCGGTAATGTGTTTCCTCTGTTTGCTATCAGCAACTTCGCTAAGAAGATTCTGGTCGAGAGCTGTCTGATAAGATTCACACTGATCACACCTATCCTTTTTAGGAACGTGAAAACTGAGGTTGAACTCAAGTTGAAAATGAATCTATAGAAAGACTCCTTTACAGGTGTATTGCCCTCTTCAAGACATTTACGTTTGTACAGATCATACATTCGAGACACATTGAGCGTGGATTCCAGATACTGCCTCTCTGTCCTAGCCCTGCAGTAATGGGATTCAACAACAGGGAAAGACCTGATGTGATCCCGAACCTGCTCTTTTAGTTGGAGATCTATCACACGTTTTGTATGTTTGCCTCTAGAATCAGGTTTTGGCATGCCAGTCGTTTGGTTTTTCTTTAAATGTGTGTTGTAAACTGGCTTCTGACTAATTGCCAGTGTGCCCAGGTAAAATGACTTGCACACTCTAATCCTCTCACCCTCAATATTCAGGTAGTATTTAAATGAGAGTGCGTTTTCTTTATGATTCGCAGCATGTTTGCCTTTCTTTCATTGCACATTCTGTTGTCATTGCAATGTAATCATGTTTCCTGTTTTGTGTCAATTTGTAGTAGTCCAAGAAACATTCTTCCCTTTCAGTAGGGGTAACCTTCTGTGCACATTTAAATTTACAAGAGAGGGCACAATTTTTCTGTGATCTTACTTTTTTGTCTGGAACTTTTGTATTGCTTGCATTAGTGTATTATTTGCCTTCTTGATGTAGCCTCTTGCGGATATTTGCTTTCCATTTAGATGAATTTGATGGTCTTTTTCTTGTCTTTTTCTTTGGTTCTGTGTCCCCCAGCTCCTCTCCTGCCATGCCCGACTCCTCTGTTGCCCCCAACTCCTCATCCACAGTCTCACCCAGAATGTCTGTTGCCCCCAACTCCTCATCCACAGTCTCACCCAGAATGTCTGTTGCCCCCAACTCCTCATCCAGTCTCACCCAGAATGTCTGTTGCCCCCAACCAGGGCCGGAGTGGGGCCACTTTTCAGCCCGGGAGTTTCAGGCCCAAGACCGGCCCTTTTTTTTTGTATACCAAAAAGGGCCGGATGCAGTCTGCTTTGACTGGGGGTGCAGTGAACTTTTCTGGGGGGTATCATGAGTGATCCGAGTGTTAATCAGGCACGGAGCCAGACGTTGTAAACATTAGGAGCTTTGCCCCCAACCTAGGACATATGGGTTTGATGTGACGCAAGATAGGGACTTCTACTGTTAATGCGAGCGCGCGAGCGAACATTTTTGGCCATTATTTGACCGCAAAATAGTTTTGAGCTTTATGTAAAATAAACTGACGTTTTTCAGTTGGTAAAACCTTGTCTAGCGATGCCATCACTCCGACCCTGCTCCCATCCATCCTCCCTGACGCGTATCTTTACGGTAGGGCCGCCCTTCCATCGGTAGCCGATCTGGGAAAACTTTTTGGAAAAGACGGGCTATGGACCCAACCAACTCTATTTGGGAGGGGAGAACTCCCTCACATGGTACAACCCATGCAGAGGCTGAGGTGTCAGAATGCGGAACGTGTGTAGCCTACTTTAAAAGAAGATAGGCTGTGTCTACTACCGTGCACTTCGAGCACTGACTTTCAGTGCTTAGGGCGCTTTCACTGACAGAACCAGCAGAATTCAGTGCACTGAAAGTACCCGGATGACGCACTGCAAACGGTCAAAAAATGCAGTGTACAACGATGGACACTACTCGCCCTAAACGGGCGCCATATTGGCTACGTAGCGGAAGAGGAGGAGCCCTTTCGGCAGCTTTTCATTTAATTTCTAAAATAATGGTGGACGAAATGACTCGCGAGCAGATTCGCCTTAGATTTGCGGGTGTCACAATCAGATTTGCGTCCGTCACTTCCCGCCAAGTGGTTAACTTAAGTGTTCCATTTGAGACAGCACTACTCAGCGACGGAGTGCACTACAGATGTAAGTGCACTGTATTGCAGTGCACTGTATTGCAGTGTACTAAGTAAAGTGCGCGGTAGTAGACACAGCCATAGACTAACGTGACAAATCCTCAACCGGACCAAAAGTGAAGCGGCCCACCGGGAACTCTCCCGATTCTCCCGATTACCCACCCCGGCCCTGCCCCCAACTCCTCATCCACAGTCCCACCCAGAATGTCTGTTGCCCCCAACTCCTCATCCACAGTCCCACCCAGAATGTCTGTTGCCCCCAACTCCTCATCCACAGTCTAAAATTACTGATATTTATACCATTGCTGTAATCATATAGCACAATAGAAAATAGATGAGAATCAAGGATAAAATTAAAATCCCTTTAGGCCCATGTATTCCTCCATTATCAGTTTTAGATTACATTAAATTCAACTTAATCGTCATTGCACAAGTAAGGACAACCAGTACGAAATGCAGTTTAGCTAGCGTTAGCTAGCTAAGTTGCCTTCGGCATAATTCTAGGGTAGCGATATGGTAGCTTCGGTGTTCACATAGAGCTCTGAGACCTGTGTACGAACCATAATTGTGTAAATTATAATGACGCCGTATGACTTATTTTAGAGTGTTGGTGGAGCTAACTATAATTGATCGTGGCAGCTTTAATGTTGTGTCCCATGCTGAGACAGTTGCATTATGTTTAAGTCCTTGACATGCAGTAACACATATTGAAGGTATACAATTGAATGCTGTTGACAACACAGGATTACCTCAGTCACACTTAAATGTACATTTTACATGTGATGTTGATAATAAATAAATAAATAACCTGAAAGTACTTAAAGTGAGCTATGAGGTTGGTTTTCTGAAGTGAACTGAAAATGTCTCTTTCTCCCTCTTCATCCCTCACCCTCCTTCGTCCTGCAGGCTGACTCTGAAGAGTAAGTTCACATACATTGTTATGGTTTATGCTAGAACTAAACTGATATTACATTGGTTTACAGTTTAGAATGTCTTCCCATCATAATAATCCGTCTTGACACAAATTATGGCCCATTACCTACTTAACAATAATCACCCAACCTTAAGTTCTAGAGTGAAATGGGATGTGATACACTTTTTTTTTGAGAAATGGATTTCTGTATTGTGAAATCCATTTCTCTCCTCACTTTTCCTATTTCCTCTCTGTTTTTAACTACAGACCATCACTGCTGGTGACTCCTAGGTGACTTCACAGTAAGTTCACACATGAGTTAAAACTGAATGCAGTTTGTTAAAACACGTTGTGAAGTTGTTGTGAAACACTCCCAGCTGCGCTGCCTGTGTGAAGTATTACTTGTGGTTGACTGTTTTATATCCTAGTTATTTGAGCAAATTCTGCATTTTAACTTTAAACGTTCCTTAAATTGATCTTCAAACTGCTGTCTAAAGTGTGTTTTGTATTGTGTCTTCCAGGTGTCCTGCTGTCCAGCATCTCTCCTCTATCACATTGGCTCTCTGTCTCTCCTGTCACATCTACCGCTCTGTCTTTTGCATTTGGCAACTCACACTTTGTATCCCCCTCTATCCCACTCTGATGTTGGTAATCTTTGGCAAATGAATGGAACAAACTCTGGAGCCCTTTTTCTGAACTGAATTTTGGACTAAACCTTGGTCACAAGGACCTGTCTGTTGGGTTACCGGACTTGGGTTACCGGTACCCGATCTATCTGATTTGAATAATCTGAGAGGCTCTCTTCTCTCACCCTCACCTCTCCTGTCTACAACTCATACACTTATCTATATAAAACACTTGCTGTTTTTACAACTTAGACTAAGCATTTATGCTATTTCTGAGACTTTTCCCAACACAATTGGTTTGAACAAAACTGAAAAGTTAATTCAGAAACTGTAAAAGACAACACATAACATACACACACACACACACACACACACACATTTAGTTGTAATTGATAATTGACATGCTAAATTTCCAAATATATAATTTCTTATGAAAGTTCATCATTAAATTAACATAATTCAAGCTCTTGTTACTTTACATAAAAAGCAATTGTAGTAAAAGTCTATATTATAAAATAAGTTAATTTCCTGATCGTTGTTGCTTTGGAGATCTGGGGCCTGTACTACGAATCAAGATCAACATGCTCTGGATTACTTTCAGTTACCCGGCTACGCGAAGCCTAACAATCGCAATCACGATAAGCGGTACTACGACGGCGGTTATCAATTCTCTAACTCAACCCAGATCTTTCCAATCTAGAGACGTGCGCGTTCACATAAAGGGGCGGTGTTTGCACCGTATGTCCAATCGCAAACATGGACGAAACAAGAGCCGCATATTCACGCAGGAGGAGCAGACAATAATCTTACAAACTTTGTCTACTCCTCCTGCGTGAAATATTGTAATACAAGCATATCAGGAATACAGACATTGGCTGTCAGGTTGGCTGCTGCTAACCTGGCAGAAAATAGCAGACGCTGTAAATGCGTAAGCTACATGACTTATTGAAGATGTGACCATAATTACACGTGTGCATTCCATAACGTAAAACCTTTGTTGCTGTATTATTTTAGTTGCAACCCTGGTAGTGGAAAACGGATCTTGGGAGCAAATAAAAAATTAATATAAAACCATAATTCAAAACGGTAAGTAGCAGTAGGCAATACTTGCACATATTTTAAGGCCAACATCTAAAAGGCTGAATTGCCTGAATCAGTCCCTGTTGTGGGATATTGGTATAGCTACAAAGGGCCTATAGAACAATGAAATTGCTTGCAGGAAGAAAAATTAGGCAACTGGGGCGGGGGACCCTCCTCCACAGGACTTCACTCCTGCTGAGGAGCTGGCCCTCTCCAGCTATCAGAGTCACCCCATGATGGAAGGAGTGGAAGGAGGCATTTCTTCAGACCATGGTGGCAGCAGGTTGGAAGCCCAGGCATATGTATGTTTCAAGTAATATATGTGACCATGTTCATTCAACAATTATTTATGAATATTGTAGGAGTGAAATGTATTACTGTTCTCTGCAGTGACAGGAAATACCGTGGTGTTCCTGCCACCACCCACTGTCATCCCACTGTGCCATACAGAGGTAACAGTGAAACTAATAGTCATACGCCAGTATGTATGCCATATGTGGTTGCTAAATTGTTATCAAATATGCCATTTACTTTCTCAAGTGGAGGTCCTAGATGATCAGGAAACTGTGTCTGCCTGCTCAGAGAGCATTTTGGGGGTACACTTTTGAGTTTTATTTACCACTTGCAACACAGATGGTGAGCGTGTGTGAACGTGTGGCTGTGATTGAAGTGTCTGTAACGACTTACTAATGGTGGTGGTCTCAACATAAGACACAAGTCCTTAAAGTGCTCATTTCAAATATGACTCAATTGATTAAATTGCTATGGTGTTAAACTCTGGGAGGAACTTCTTCCTCTCCCTGAGCCTAGGACCTCCACTTCAAGGCCAAGACAAAGACATTAGGTATAAGCAATGAACCTTGAAACCCAGTAGTCAAATGGACACTTTCTCCAAGTGTGCCTTGCAAAGGGACAATGTTCTTTATTTGTTTCAGATTGGAGCAGACAATGTGAGGGCCCTGTATAAAAGAACCCTGGAGCTCGACATATAGTATAAGAGGCGTTTTAATAAAAAAAACAAGGCTGGAGATAGAAAAACTGGAATATGAGAATAGATAGTACATGACTGAATGAATGACACTAAACTTAGTTACACTGACATTATTTTTCTGTGTTCCTAGGGAAGGGAGAACACAATGAGGATGTATTTTTTAAACTTTCTACGTTTTGGTCTTTTTATATCTTTTTGTGGCTTTTTTGTTGTGCCTTTTGAGTCTTTTGTGGGGGTTTTCACTACTTCACTCTTTCAATGTCCTATTAATTATTTTTGAAAAATTTTATAAAAGTGAATGAAACATCAAAATTCAATGAGTAGTAGTGAAATTATAATTTATTTAACTTGTGAAGAGCATTGTACAGATACACGTTGTTCTTTTTGGTTTGAAATGTTTTGGTTGAAAGAAACCCCAATTTCTGATATGGAAATGATTAGAAAATGGGTCAAAGCAACCCAAGGACAAGAGTGTTAAGGGGAAGACACCCCAGTGAATAGGGATAACATATCAACATGAAACCTCCCCAGTTGATAACTAATTGTAGGTCAAATATTGTTTTCATTACTAGTTTCCTGTAAATGTAGCCTATGTTTAAATGAGTAAATGATGCATTAAGTTGTAAAATATGATATAATTTGCATACATTTCCAGAACGGAAATCAGAACATTAAGTGAAAATCCTTGTTTCATTTTGTCAACATATTACAGTCCAAAGTTTTTACAAAGGGCACTTTGGATATCTCTTTTTCATCACTCCATTAATCAGAATATGGTGGCAACAGCCATTAAAGAAAATCCGTAGCAAATTGCGCGGCAGAGCGTGTTCTTGCTCAGGTTCTCCGCATCACCCACACTATAAAAGTACCCATAGAAATAACGAAACGCTATACAGTATGTGGGACTGTGAGTGCACAGCTTCGATGTGTCGCATTGGCAACATACGGCTCAAGAAGCTGGCAATATACGTAATTCCCTCTGCTAAGAATCTATATATTTCATAAAGATACTCATGAGGGAATGCGAAAGGGTTTTGTCGGTCTCTAAATGTTCTGGCTCTTCTGAGCGCACCTCTCACTATCCGCGCACCAAGCTCCACAGGATCTTCTATGAACAGTGACGACATTATCGTCAAGAATTAGTTAGTGGGCGGGGCTTTTATACCGGTTGATCTCTGATCTCCAATTTAACCTGCTCCCGACCAGGGCTGCGTTTCCCGAAAGCATCGTAAGCCTAAATTGATCGTAGAGTCCATCGTACGATGGATCTTAGTTGTACGGGCCGTTTCCCGAAACCATCGTAGCTAAAGAGGCACTTGAAAATCGTCGTAGATTAACGAGAGCTCCAGACCAGTCGTAGATCGCTAAATGCATCGTAGCACAGATACTCAGTGGAGACACACGTAGGCCGACCATGAAAACTACATTAAACTAATGCTGAAAGTTACTTCCGATGGAAAATAAGATTATTTTGGTTCTCTTTTTACAGCAGTTACGCTGGAACTGGGATATTTCTGAGTGAACCATACAAGTTTAAGTGCCGAAAAAATATCAGAATCCGGTTTATTCTCAAGTAAATTTAGGTTACACAAAATAATTAGATTTGGTGGGTTTGACGCATGCAATGAAGGTATTTAAAAAACAAATGTCAGTCTTATTCAAAATACTATAACATTGAAATATGGCTGTTGTAATGTGCAATAGTAACTAGAAATGCATTAACGTAACGCTTTTACAAGTACAATAACACAACAACAATTGAACATTGAAGATGTTTATTAGAATTATAGGGCTGGTAGCACGCCAAGCCCGGTGGATGAAGAGGCTGGTGGCAGAGCCGAGCCTGATGTTAGGAGATGGTGGCGCCCAGGAAATGGAAAGACTCCACAGGGTTGACTGGGAAGTCACACAGGGTGAAGGGGCTCGGAGGGAGTGAAAACTCATACAAAAATCATAAAAGCCATTGAAGATAGCCTAAGTCCTGCACCGCAGACTTGTCCCCTCTGGTTGTGGGAATTGGATGTGGTCTGGGATGTGGCAAAGTAATGCAGTTGTGACAGCCTGCACAGATCTTGACACTGAGGCCTTGGAGAGCCCATGTCCATCTCCAATAACCTCCAGAAAACTGCCAGTGGCATAGAACCTTAACACTGCCAGTAGTTGGGTTGCAGGGGTCAGTGCAAAGGACCTCCTTGTTAGCCTCTGCATGTCTGCTTCTATGTGGTTCATGAGCAGCATGATATCATGATGTCATCTGACATATCTTACACTCATATTGAGTATAATTGATCAACCATCAATTAAAGTAGAGTTGATTATTCATGTCAGAAACAATGATTCCATGTTGAAGACAGGGTATTCATTACTTATGTGTTTGTCATTTGTCACAATGTCATTTGTGGCCAATATGTGAGAATTATGAGATTGCAAACATGGTCTTGGAAAGCTGTTGGCCTATGCAAGATTGTAGATATAGTCAGCACTAGAAAATAAGACAGTAAATATGTTGGATTGAGATGCTTGTATTTGTACATTGAATTATTTAGGCTGCTAGCTGGGACATGCCATGTGTGATACCATTTATATGCATGGTTTTTAACCTTGTAGTTCAATCAAGTAGTAAATATAGGACTCATATATATATATATATATATATATATTTGCCTATGGAAAGTGGAGTAGCCTACCAAGAAGAGTTAAAAACCAAGGCACAAGTAATTTGAGAAATAGTTGTTTTAGTGGAGTTTGTTCTCCCTGCTCCTGCTCCTCACATGGATCTATAAGGTAAACATGTAAGGATTGGACAGGCAACACTGAATATATGATACAATACACAATTCAGCCTTTACTTAATTTAAATAAACATTGTATGCTTAGGCTATAAGGTAACCTAAATTTGACACTACCTTGTTGATTGGGAAGAAGAATAGGCACAGAAATGGAGGGCCTTGTGAACTTCATCTCTTCAAACAAGAGCTTCCTCACCTCAATTTGGAGACAAGCCCTATTGGTATTTAGCATCCTGTGTCGCTGATTGCAGGGTCCTAACACCGGTGTAAAACTCAGATGCAGCATAGTTTGCACGTTCACCTTATTGTCTTTGCCTTCATGTAGCATCATACAATGTACATTGAAAAGTACTCAAATAAGTAGCCTATAATAAATGTTAAGTTTTCTGTAGCGACAGAAAATATTTTTTGTGTACCGTAATTCGTCAAATATTTTGGTTAACGTTTAAATGTTTAAGTCTTAAAGTTGCGTCAGAAGAATCACATTTCAGTACAATGGACAGCGTCTTGTTAAGTGCAACTTAAGAGACACGTACGATGGTTCTCCTTAAGAGCATGTTCGGGAAACGCACGTAAGAAATAACGATGGATCGTTATTTTGATCGTAGAGAACCCTCGTAACAGCTACGATCCATCGTTATCGGGAAACGCAGCCCAGGTTAGCCGTTCAGCATGTGTTACCATGGCGATCTACCCCGGTAACAAGTGATCCAGCGTCGTAGTACAGAAAACCCTGGGTTGAACCTGAAGTTACCTCGCTAACGCCAAATCTTGATTCGTAGTACAGGCCCCTGCTGTTCGTACCTAAAGTTTGGTTTGGTAGCAGATATCTTCACTCTAGAACTAACGTACATTATTTCAATCATTCACTGTATATGTGTGTTTAGTTGATTTACTTTGTTCATACTGAAATTCTATAAATAAATAAAACAAAGCCATCTATAAGGAGGAAGTGGACTTATTGGGAGTTGCTGCCTTCTGTCTGCAGACCCGACCTTCTTCAGAAGCTTTCATCCATCATCACTTTGCCATGACAACTCTTCCTGATTTACAATATAAAACACTAGTATTATAAGTTACTCTCTGCTGGTAAGTGCAAACAGTTGAGGATCAGATCACTGCTGATATTAGATAACTGGTTGTAGATTGATGGAAAATAACTTCTTTAGTGTATTTAATTTATACAAAACAGATTGTGATATAAGTGGCTCGCTGTTATAAACAATTGGAAGCAACATAGTTTGTTCAGTTGTGTGTCAGTGTCAAACTTGAGTTTTTACTTGAGAAATATCTTTTACATATTCAATATAATCTGTTCTTTTATTGAACCCCTTATTCACGTACACTGCCCAGAATAGACCCGATCACAGTATTTATAGAAGTGCTTTGTTAAAATGGTCATATACTGTAATAAGGGTTCTTTGATTTTGGTGTATATAAGCCTTAATATAATACGTCTAAGGAATATATACTGTCACTGAATTTGACATTCCAAGCATTTGATTAACAAGAACTAAAATATATAAATACCATAGAGCACACACTTCACATTTATATCCACAGACCAAGCCTTCTAGAGCAACACTTGCTTGCATACTGAGAAGTCTCTTTGGGTATAGTTTCAAAGCATTAAACCCTGAACTTTTCTGTGAGTTAATTTATCATTCTTGGTCAATAAAACCAGACACTGGTTTCATCTATTTTCACATCCTGCTTTGTTAATAGTTCATTTTACCATTAATATTGTGTTTAATATCTTGGTTGTGTAGAATACAAGTAAAACAATACCATTTGTGGTTTTGAAACACAACAACAATGCCAAGGAAGAGTAAGAGATCAAAAGCTCAGAGCCTGCGCTGGCAGCTGTCCAATGAGAATCCCTGTGCAACAAGGACTGAAGGAGCAGAATGTGTTGGTCCTCAGAGCAGTGGAGAGGAAAATATGTCTGCAGAGTCTCATGCTGGAAGTGTGACACAGGGAGGTCAAAGTGATGAGTCACGTGTACCACAGGTATCATATGCAGATGTAGTAAAGAGAGGACGTCACAGTGATGATTTATGTACAGCAGGACCTTCTAATGTCAAGCAGGTAAACCTTAGACGTCAAAGCGAAGAGTCATGTGAACCAGAGGTATCTAATGAAAATACTATAAAGAGAGGACAACCCATTAAAGAACCATGTGCAGCAGGACCTTCTAATGCAGACTGTGTAGATACTGGAGATCAGCCTTCTGAACAACATGTCCGCGCATCCCACAGCCAGGCTTCTATCAGATACGGCAGATCCAGAAATCGGCAGTGCACCTGTAACTCACTGACTTTTCTTGCATTCCTTCATGAGAATGAAAACATCACAAGAGCAGACCTGGACCATGTTTTGGATAAAGGTAACACAATGTATAAAGAGACCAGGAAACAAGTCACTAATCACATCTATCTGACCACCGATGAGCTCACTGATGAAGTTCCTGCACGCATCGCTACACACTATGCCAACATGACTCAGCTTTCAAGGTACGGCACATTAGGAGAACCTTTACCTGGAGCTGTGGATAGCTTTCTGGACCTAGAGTCAGGACTCAGCTGCTTGTTATCTGATGTGAAGTATGCTCTGCTGTTGATTAGACTCTTGTGCATCGCAGTGTTCAGAACCAAGTCAGGCAGATATGGTTTCTTTGACCCACATTCCAGAACAGCCGAGGTTTGCCCCTACCAGCCGGTTCACACACACCAGGTACTGCTGTCATGGTGACATTCTCACGTCTCAGTGACATGATTGACAGGCTCAAGAAGTCCCACAGAATGATGGACACAGAATCCTCCTGTACCTATGAGTTGAAGCCTGTGGAATTCTACAATGTGAACACAGTCAACCTGAACGATGGTCTCCCAAACACAGACTGCAGACCTACAGCTGTCCCTGTGGATGAATCAAACTCACCTACTCTAAAGAGAAACACAACCACTGATCAGACCAGTTCACCTGAAATGACTCCTCACATTCCAGCTGTAAAACAACCAGAGGTCTTCATCACAACATCATCACATGATGCTCTTCACAATGAATCAGAATCAACTGCTCAAGTGATAAACCCTTTTCTCAGTGATCCCTCTGACAACATATTGACAGCAGAGTCCAGTGACATCATCTTTACACCATCGGTGAGACAACAAGAGGTCATAGTCCCTGATACCCCCAATGAACCAGAACTGTCAAGTCAATCCACTTTCCTTCCATCACATGATGCTTCTATCAATGAACCAAATATTTCTTCAGTAGAAAATACTGATGCCAGTGATCTATCTGATGTTCTATTACAGGGAATCTCATGTAAACTGACAAAGTGTAGTAAAAACAAAAGGAGAAAAATGAAGAGAAGACGATGATGTCAGAGAAAACTCAACAAAGTAAAGAGATTCAGAAAAGGAAAGAAAGGGAAAAGTATGCTTCAAATAAAGCATTTAAAGCAGACAAAATATCTCATGCAAAAAGGCAATATCAGAACAACCCTGAATATAGACAAAAGAAAATAAATAATACAAGAGACAACGTTGACTTCAAGCGAAAACGGAAAGAGTACATTTCCTCCCAGTACAGAGAAAATGATGATTTTAGACAGAAAAAAAAACAAATCTTTGTCTCTCGTTACAGAAATAATCCTGAATTTAGAGAAAACAAAAGAAAAATCTTGGTCTCTCGTTACAGAGATAATCCTGATTTTAGAGAGAAACAAAAACAAATCTTGGTCTCTCGTTACAGAGATAATCCTGATTTTAGAGAGAAACAAAAACAGATCTTGGTCTCACGTTACAGAAATAATCCTCAATTTAGAGAGAAACAAAAACAAATCTTGGTCTCTCGTTACAGAAATAATCCTCAATTTTGAGAGAAACAAAAATAAGCACTTTACGGACCGCTACCGAGACAATGCTGAGTTTAGAAAAGAAAAAAAACTGTACTTCACTGCTTTTTATAGAGACAGCATTGATTTTAGACAAAAGAAGAGATCTCATATTGTTCAGCATTACCGCCATGACCAGGCATTCAGACTGAGACACAAACAACTAATGAAACAACGAATGAAAGACAAATATAAAAACAATCCTACATATCGGAGTATGCAGAACATGAGATGTGCCATGAAAATAAAAAGGAAATACAGACAGATAAATAAACCAACAGAAGAAAGTGACAACAGTTTGATCAAAGAGGCTATGTTTGTTTTCAGGTCACAAATAAAGTCCGGTCCCACTTATGTGTGCACCGTCTGTCACAAAGCATCATTTCCAAACCAAGTGAGACCCTGTAAAAGGTTAAACTATGTACAAAACCTAGACATGGTTGCAGCATGCCTGACAAGAAAGTACGTCCATGTGTGTGATGATGAGTGCAGAGATGAACAGCAGTGCAATGTGCCTGATGAGAGAAAGGAAGAGTGGATCTGTCACACCTGCCATAATCATCTTAAAGATGGAGTCATGCCAACCCTCGCTGTAGCCAACAACTTGGAGCTCGCTGACATTCCACCTTAACTGTGTGACCTCAACATATTGGAGAGACATCTCATAGCCAAGTGCATAGCGTCTGCAAAGATCATTCCTCTTCCCAAAGGACGACAGGCGATACATGGCAACGTGGTTTGTGTCCCGTCTGAGGTGCAGGAAACAGTGGAAGCGTTACCCAGACTGAGAAGTGAGTCTCAAGTGATGAGAGTAAAACTGAAGAGACGATTGTGTTACAGAGGTCATCAGCTGTTCCAGACTGTCACCTGGTCTAAACTAGTGCAGGCGCTGCATAAACTCAAACGCATTCATCCACAATATCAGGACATCACTATCAGAGATGAGGCTGAGCTATGTGACCCAAAACTTCCTGATGAAGATGAGGATGATGAGGATGCCACTATGGATGAGAACGACTATGGTGATGCTGATTTAAAAGAAATTGATATGTGTGAGAAAAGTGCACTGTGTGAGACAGAAACTGAGCTTGATGGAGAGCAGGATGTTGACATGTTGTCTTGTGATGGTGAACAACCAGAGGAGCAAAGAGATGATGAAGAACAGGAAGGTGACATGCCTAACGGTGGTTTTGCTCTAGAATCATGTCTTCAGCCATGTGATGTTTCAGAGGAGATTTTATGTTTCAGTGAAGGAATCTACTCTGTTGCCCCTGCAGAAAGTAACAGTCCAGTTGGTTTCTTCAAAACTCCTGAACTTGAGGCGATGGCTTTCCCTGTGCAGTTCCCTACAGGCCAAAACACACTGGATGAAGGGAGACGTATGAAAGTAACACCCAGCAGTTATTTCAAAGCGAGGCTTTTCTGCATTGATGATCGTTTTGCCAGAGACACTAACTATTTGTTCTTTGCACAGTTTGTGACTGAAATACACTTGGCCACATCCAGCATGACAATACAGTTGAGGAAAGGAAAGCCAATGACTCGAGATGGACGAAAAATAACTTCTGGTATGCTGCAAAATAAACGAGAGGTAGAGAAACTGGTGAAGAACAAAGATGCAGTCAGATTCATGCAGCCGCTGAGAGGAACACCAGCCTACTAGGAGAAAACCACACGACATCTTTTTGCCATGATCAGACAGTTGGGAACTCCCACATTCTTTTGTACGTTTTCTGCAGCTGAGATGCGTTGGCCTGAAGTGATTGAAGCAATAAAAAGACAGCAAGGTGAATAGGTACATTTTGAAGGGCTTGACTGGTCAGCAAAGTGTGACATTCTGAGAAGCAATCCTGTGACAACAATGCGCATGTTTGATAAGCGTGTTGAGGCCTTATTCAGAGATCTGCTCTTATCTCCTGCACAGCCTCTTGGCAAAGTTGTTGACTACTTTTACCGAGTTGAGTTTCAGCACAGAGGAAGCCCACACATTCACTGTCTCATATGGGTAGAAGGTGCACCTGTGTTTGAGGAGGATGATGATCACACTGTGTCCGATTTTGTGTCCAAATACATCACAGCTCAGCTGCCTGACCCACGCACACAACCTGAACTACACAAGAAGGTCACAGAAGTGCAAATACACAGCAAAAAACACTCAAGGACATGTTTCAGAAGTCCCAGCTCTGGTTGCAGATTTGGATTTCCTAAACCACCTTCCACAAAGACAATCATATCAAGACCTGGTGAGGGCGTTGATCCACTGCAAGTGCAAATAGCAAAGTCAAAACTCCAACCACTGAACTTGTTGCTGAATGAACCTGAAACCGCCTCACTCAGTTTGCAGCAGCTCCTAGCTCAATGCAACTTAACACTCCAAGAGTATGAAGGATGCCTCAATGTTATCAACAAATCCAGTGCGGTGATCCTGAAACGTGAGCCAAAAGACTGCTGGGTAAATGGATACAATGCACATTGCCAATGTTGATGTTAGTTTTATTCTCAATGCATACTCATGCATCTCACCAGCTACAACCAAAAAGGAAGCTGGACTTTCTGAGTACCTCAAAACAGTAATTGAGAACTCCACCAGAGACCACGTCAATGAATGTGATGAAATGAGGGAAATCATGCAGGCTTACTCTAAAAAGAGAGAGGTCAGTGCTCAGGAGTGTGTGACTCGTGCATGTGGAATAAACATGAAGAAGTGTTCACGTGGTGTCATATTCGTACCAACAGATGACAACGCACTGAAAATGAGTCGCCCCATGTCTTACCTGGAGAACACAACATCAGAAAGTGTAAATGTGTGGATGACATCTTTGACTGACAAATACAAAGCCAGACCAGAAACACCAGAGTTTGAGCAGATGTGTTTGGCTGATTTTGCAGCTACTTGCAGAATTGTCTATGGCCGGCAGAAAAAAGGTAGAGATGTGTTGCCCCTCCTCAATGAGATGGGATTTGTGCAAAAGCGTAAAAACGATAAACCTGCTATCATCAGATTTTACCGCTGCTCACAGGAAAAATATCCTGAGAAGTTTTATGGCACATTACTGAAACTGTACATTCCTCACCGATCAGACCAGGAACTTAAAAGCATTTCCCCACATACGAGTCCTTCTATAAATGTTGTTGTGTTCAACTACCAGGTTCTAACCATCATGAGTATGTCAAACACATAGTGAAACGAAACAAAGGCAAATATGAGAAAAACAGCGAGGAGATTGAGAAAGCAGTCGAAGAATTTGAACAGAACAGAGGAGTAATTGATGAATGGTGTAATCTGGCTCCAGAATCTTAAGTGGAGAGGTTGGAATGTATCGAAGAACTGGAGGCAAGAGAGCCAGATCATGAAAATGTACAAGAAAATGTTCCAGAATACACTAATCAGGCTAATGTTGCAACAGAAGCCAGAGCCATCAGAGAGCCTCCTGCGTTTGACCCCACACTGTTACGGCAGATGTATCAGAACCTGAACCAGAAACAAGCATGTGTATTCTATGCAGTTAGAGATTGGTGCGTAAAGTGTGTCTGTGGCCTAAATCCTGAGCAGTTTTTCTTTTACGTCAATGGTGGTGCCGGAACAGGAAAGTCACATCTCATTAAATGCATCTACTCAGAGGCATCTAAGATACTGTGCAAACTGCCCAGCCATTCTGAGGAGGTTGACATATCAAACCCCACTGTCCTGTTGACAGCTTTCACTGGAACTGCAGCCTTTAATATATCAGGATCAACACTGCACTCTCTGCTCAAGCTTCCACGAAGTCTGAAACCTCCATTTCAAGGACTTGGTAACCAACTGGATGAAGTCCGATCAGAACTTTTAAATGCTGAAATCCTCATCATTGATGAAGTGTCCATGGTGTCAAAGCCCCTGTTTGCTTATGTGGATGCGAGACTGAAACAGATCAAAGGTAGCCCCAGACCCTTTGGAGGAATGTCAGTAATAGCTGTTGGAGACTTTTATCAGCTACCACCAGTTCGACAGTCCAAGACCCTCTGTGTGTACGAGCCGTGTGAGATTGATCTATGGCAGGAGCACTTTCAGACAATCACCCTGACTGAGATTATGCGGCAGAAGGATGATGTTGCCTTTGCAGAGATGTTGAACCGGATCCGTGTGAAAGGAAAGTCAGATGAGTTGTCTCAAGCAGACAGAGCCTTGTTGTCACAGACTATCACTGAACCATCACTTTGTCCACCTGATGTCCTGCACATCTTTGCAACTAATAAACAGGTTGATTCACACAACTCAGTAACATTAGCTCTGCTCCATTCTAATATCACCAAGATCGATGCAGATGACTACAAGAAGGACCCACGAACTGGAAGAATGGCTCGACAAGCCCAACCATACAAAGGAAACAGAAATGAGTTACCCGATACACTAAACCTAGCTGAAGGTGCTCGAGTCATGCTCACCAGAAACATAGACGTGTCTCAAGGATTGGTGAATGGATCGTTTGCTACACTTGTCAGGGTGATAACCTCAGAACAGAGTGGTGTTGCACATGTCACTATGCTCGGGCTAAAGATGGATGATCAAACTGCTGGAAGGAATTACCGTAATAGAGCACCAGGCGGCCCTGATGATGTGGTGTACATAGAGAGAGCGGAGGATAATCTGAAACAGAAAGGAGTGGTACGCAGACAGTTTCCAGTTAGACTTGCATTTGCCTGTACGATACACAAGGTTCAGGGTATGACAAGGACATCAGCTGTAGTGTCACTGAAACACATTTTTGAACCTGGCATGGCTTATGTAGCTATCAGTAGAGTGACCTCTCTCAGTGGACTGCACATGCTGGATCTGGATGAGAGTCAAATCTATGCCAACCCAGAAATCACTGGAGCCCTCGAGACCATGAGACAAGTCAACTTGGACAACATGATGCCTCTTCTTCATATTACACAGACATCGAGCAGACGTGACACTCTGACCATTGTTCACCATAACACGGAAGGTTTGCCTTCTCACATCAATGACATCAGGAGCCATCATGAACTGTGTCTTGCAGATGTTTTGTGTCTCACAGAAACTCACCTTCAAGGTTCCTTTGTTGCAAAGAGTCTCAATTTAGAGGGCTACAACATGTTCAAATGCAACAGACACCTTTCCTACACAAATGTTCAACAAATAGCCAACAGAGGTGGTGGTGGAGTTGCTGTTTATGTGAAAAGCCACATTCAAGTGCGTGAGAAACAGTACATACATAATGTAACTGATCTTGAGTTTGTGGCTCTGAAGGTAGAAGCCCCAGTGAGTGCCCTGATCGCAGCTGTGTATAGACCTCCAGACTACAGTGTGAGATCATTCCTGTTTAACCTGGGGAGCCTGCTGGACTCATTGGAGATCATGGACTGTCAGCCCATCATTGTCTGTGGTGATTTCAACGAGAATCTCTTCTCCAACACTGCTAAGCCAATCCTTGAGCTCTTCCAGTCCAGAGGATATGCACAAATCATTACTAATGCAACCACTGATAAGAACACACTGCTGGACCTCATTTTCATCTCTCAACCACAACACTGTCTCCACTCTGGTGTGATGAGAACTTATTACAGTTACATTTACATTTAGTCATTTAGCAGACGCTCTTATCTAGAGCGACTTACAGTAAGTTCAGGGACATTCCCCCCGAGGCAAGTAGGGTGAAGTGCCTTGCCCAAGGACACACCGTCATTTTTGAACGGCCAGGAATCGAACAAGCAACCTTTGGATTACCAGCCCAATTCCCTAACCGCTCAGCCACCTGACTCCCCAGTTATCACAACCCTGTCTATTGTGTCATGTCCTCTAACGGTCCATGAAGGTATCAGCTGAGTTTTAAAGAAAAAAGTAATGTACCTGTGACTTAATTTAAACTAATATTGTATATACATTGATTTAATAGTATTGTCCACAATTATTCAGAAGAGGGGTATCCTCAGCCATTTTAATCTTCTCAGCCACAGCAGGGCCTTTATTCTTGTATAGTAAAAAAAACTTTTCACTTGCCACAATCATGTTGTCTGTCCACATTCCTACAACAGGTCTTAAAATGTTCAGGTAAGACCAAAATCCACTGAGAATCATGGATTTTCTAACAACACCACATTGTTGTCTAGGATTATGTAATTGTCCATGTAAAGAAAATTTAATAATCTGGTCAAAACATGTTGTTGCACTTTAATTAGTTAGTAGAATGGGGTAATTTTAAGTGTTCATAGTATTGGACAACATTATGGGTCATACAGTTTTCCAGGTAACCATGCTGTTTTTAGCTATATTTCTAACACATTTTGGCCTGTGCATTTATCAGGGTGGGTTTGGGTCAGGGTCTGTAAATGCACAGGCCAAAACTCTTTCAGCAGCTGTGTACAATGCAAGCTGTGTACAATGCTGTACACAGCACACAGCTGCTGACATTTAGTGTAGCAGATGCACATCAGAAAGTATGTGTTCTAGATGTAACACATACTTTCTGATGTACCTACCAGCTGAAACCCCACACTTCCATCCCCATTAATTTAATTTGAATTATCCTGCGTTCTCTGTAGTGTTAAGTTTCCTTTGTACCTCACAGGAGACACAGTCCTCCTGTGTCCTCTGTAACGTTAAGTTTCCTTTCTGATGGACAGGAGACACAGTCCTCATGTGTCCTCTGTAGTGTTAAGTTTCCTTTGTACTGGACAGGAGACACAGTTCTATGTGTCCTCTGTAAAGACACCTTCCAGTTTTGGCCTCACCTCCTTCCACACTGTGAGGATCAGCTCACAGCATCTACGACTGCAGCACCAACTGAACTGTCAATCAACTGAGGACCCATCACTGTTAGACCTCATAGGGACACATTTGACTTCCTGCTTGTCCCCGTCATTCTTCAAAGAAAAGGATGAGAAAACACCTGCCTGTCCTTGCCTCACTTCCTGTCTGGCTCTGAGATTCTGGATCAGCTCATACCAACCAAGACATCATGCCACCACAGAGCAGATGTTGAAGCACCATCTCAACTGTTCATCATCAGTGGACACATCACTGAGACATGTGTTCTCCCTGCCAGTGTTGAGGTTTCTTCACAACAGATAATAAGGTATTGTCTTCTTATTTCATATGTGATTTCTAATGTTTTGTTCTAATTCTGTTATCATTCATGTATTCATTTTGTATAAATGCAATATTCTTAATAACAGTAGTTGTACATCCAATATAACATTGTAATTTATATCCATTTCTTCCTTCAGGTCTTCCTTCTTTGTGATTCCTCCACATCACAGTGAAGACACTCAGGGCAGAGAGGGCAAAGCACATGAAAGAAGATGAACAACATGAAGCGTATTCAGGTGCACTGGACGTACATGTTGATCTGCCCTGCAGCAGAATTCAAGGTATTTCATTACTGTGAATTATAAATCTTTTTAGAATGTTTAGTTTGTCTTTAGTTTATAACAATAACTTCCTGTTTTATTTTGTCAGGATCAGGTGTGCGACTGCAAGGAAGCAAACTGCTGCAGAAGAGTCATCAGTCAGTCATCACTGTCCCAGTGATCACTGATCAAAGGTCCTAATGTTACAGGTCTTTAAAGCATTCACTACTAACTCATGAACAGTATGAATGTCTCTAAAAACTGCAGGTCTATTTTGTTTGTTTCATCTCTACTGTATTTGATCTAACAATGTATGTTTTCTTTGTGATTCATCACATTTCTTTTTTTTAGTTGACTGTATTTATTTATTTATTCATGTCATTCGTCCCCTTTTCAGTCAGTTTTCTAACAGATATATGAGAAAATTAAGGATGGAAATGTTTGTTTGATTGCCTCGTGCATACAAACAAATTAACCTTGAAGAAATTGCATATTTGTATCACAATGAGTCATTAGTATGGGGTTTCAGCTGGTAGGTATATTCAAGGTTTTTCACACATGTACACCGATCCTTAGGGTAACCTAAACTCTACTGAGAAGATGAATATTTAAGGCCAGTGTTAAATTGTATAGCTGTGAAATCCATCTAAGTGTGTCATCTTCAGATTGGCCAAAGCATGACTTGTCAAAAGATTTAACAGGAAAACAAATCCTACAAAGCTTGTGTCCTAACCTTGAGTCAACAAGTGACTCTAACTCAATGTTCAGTCAAAGTAAGGAGAACTCAGTGTTTCAGTGAGCCTCAGTAAACTAAGCTTAACGTTGGGATAGTCTAAATGACAATGGCCGGGTTTCCCAGATTCGTTAAGAAGCTCTTAACGCCAAGAGCTTCTTAGAAGCGTTCTAAGAGCATTCTAGAGCGTTCTTAGAACGCTCCTAAGAAGCTCTTAGTGTTAAGAGCTTCTTAACGAATCTGGGAAACCCGGCCAATGTTGACAAGACTTATCCGTCCGGGGCTACTGGACCTTGAAGTCTTGCACTTCTGTGAGCATTAACCTAGGTCTGGAAATGATGTGAAAAGCCTTTGATTGTAGGAAATGAACCATATTGTTAACTATTGAAACTATTGAAAGTAGATTTATTCATGAATATCAAAGGGACCAATGTTCACAAAACTCTGTGTTGATAAATTTGTCAAGTTTTTATTTTGCACGAAATTGTGCACTGTACTTATCTATATTATTTTATTATATTTAAATAGAAGAAAATGGGTCAAAAAAGGATGTAAAGACAGGATGTAAATGCATCTTTTGAAATATAGCACACACCTCACACTACTGAAAAATAACAACACAAAATAATAATGAATGAATAATGTTCTGCCTGGTCTGTGGTATACGTCTATTTAAAAACGTTTGCTTCTTAGGCACTATGGGTACATCTTGTGGGATCTTTGGAAAACCCAAAGGCTTCTGCAGAAAGCATTTATTTTTTCTTTATTTCCAATTCTATGTTTTAATTCACTTGAGAACACTTAAATTATGATGAGTTAATTTAACTGTAACTTATTACAGATTAATGCAGTTTGATAAACAAGGCATCCTTACTTGGACAATTAAATATACAAAGAGAAAACCATTTTTACTTTGCCAGTTTTCATTTGCACGTGTACCGAGAATTTTTTTTGACATTTTTTATAATTGCTATTGTTTTTCCTCAATAAAATCTAGTGATTTATATTTTTGTATGAGCAATATATTAGGCTTTTCTGTATGTTAGTTTTGACATGCTAATACTAATTACTGTTTTAATTATTTTGAAATTGATGGTTCGCAAAATTGTATTCTAAATGTTAACAAATAAATGTTTGCAATGTGGTCATTGTCTGCTTTATACTCGATACAACATTGAGAATACTACTGATTTTTACGACTACACCTGCTGCTACTGTTGATATACAAATGCTGCTACTACGACTGCTACTACTGCAGCTCTTGATACTAATACTGCTAATATTACTCCTGCAGCTGTGAATACTACTACCAATACTTTTGCTATGACTGTTATTTCTGCAGATTCTGATGCTAGATTTCAGATGGTGCTACTATTGGTTGTATTCTACTACACCACTGATACTACTGTATATGCTACTGCTATTACTATCCCAGCTATAATTTTAGCTACTAAAACTAATATTATATGATGTATTATAATATATTTACTGCTTCTTCAAGTACTTCTACAGTTTAACAGTGCAGATTTTGGCTTCTTTTGCATTGTATTTCAGCTCTTAGCTTTGTTAAATGCTGCAGTTCATCTTCCACACTGCCACTTTTATGTTTTCCTGCTGTGCTGGTCTTGACTTTTTGGCATTAACACTTTTTCAGCAAAGCCATTGGAATATTCAATATTTTCAGCAATTTAACTTAATTTCATTTTTGCGCTTGCTGGTACTTTGTCATTTCTGTTTTATGAGCATTTTTAAATTCATTTCAGTTATTCGGCTTGCTGGTGCATTTTCGGATTTCTGTATTTTCAGCAATTTTTGAAATAATTTTTGGCTTTTCTCATTTCTGTATTTTTAGCATAAAAATAATAATATTTTCAGCTTATTATTTCTGTATTTTCAGCAATTTTCTGAAATTAATTTCAGCTTTCAGCATTTCAACGCATTTTCAGCAGGAAATGCATTTTCTAGTTATTATTGTGAGAATGCTGTTCAGCATTCTCACTATTGTTTTTCCAACTTCTTAGTTCTTCCGCCGTTTTTTGTCCTTTAACTAGTCCTGCATACTTTCACAGATTCCTAACATTTTTGTATCAAAACGTTCAGCTCCTTCAGGAGATGTGTGCTATGTCTTTTGGTATTTCTCACTTTTATACTTTTTATATATTATGGTTTTTGTGCAAATTATTCTCCCTTTAAAAGTAATGGTAAATCCTTTCAAATCATTAAAAAAGCTTCCTCCTCTTTCAAACGTAACTACTTCAGCATACTTTCAGCTAGAGACACCATTCAACCTTTAAAATTTTCACAAGACATTCAACTATTCCCAAATGATTCAGCTTTTTCACATATTCAGCCAATTTTGAATTATGACAGTTTGAAATACATTTAAATGTTTGCTCTTTGATTTTTATGAATGAGCAGCAAGCAGAGTGGCACACTGCTGCCTGCTCTTTTTCTGATATTCAACTAAATTGTCAAACAAATTCCTCTAACTTTCATATAGTTTAACTTACAGAAACAAGTTATACCTTAAAATGTAGGAAACATTGTCCTCTTTCAGCCAATGTAACTACTAAAGAACTCACATTGACAGATTTTCAGCTATGAGCCTTGAAGCGAGAGCAGCCTTTCAAATTCTCTCACTAACTTCAATGGAGAGGTGGGTAAAATCCGTCAGAGAAAGCAAGAAGGAAGACGATTTCGAAACTGCCGGTAGAGACATATTTCTGACCGCACAGACATATAAAGGACATCTCTGGTTTCGGCAGTCTTGGGTCTCGGAAAATATCCTAATTTTATTGATTGGACGTGTAGTTTTGCGTCTAGGTCAACTTGTTTGAGGTGTGGATGCTAAATGTTCGTTTTTCTCTCTGCCTAGCTCGTTAGCTATCACAGCTGCGCCATCACCGTGGCAACCAAACAGACACGCACCATGAACGTTTTTGAAACTGCCAAAGGAGTTGTATTTCTGACCGCACAGACACATAAAGGATATCTATGCAGGGCCGGCCCAAGCCTTTATGGGGCCTTACGCAGAATTTATTTGGGGGCCCCGATCGGCATCGCCAATTGTTATAATTTTTTCTTAATTACTGTATTTCTTCGATTAAACTTCAATTTATTACACATTGTTCATTTTTGGTGCGCCGTTTATTCGAGGGCAGCGTTTATTTGAGGGCGACGTTTAATCGATTTGCAAGGAATGCAAGAACAGCTAGATAGCGAAAACACCTAAACTACCTACTGTAGCCTGTAAACTAGTTTAGCTTGCTAACGCAAGAGCATCTGCTTCTCCAGTTCTTTCAATAGATAATCTAGACAAGCGTTAGCAATAGGCTAGACTGCTATTCGTTTTCTGGCAATTTTTTCGTAAGCTTCCCTTCTAATGCCGACTAACAGCTAGTCTCTAGCTAGCTAGAGTAATTTCCTAAGTAAGGTATGTGATATTTGAAACGTATTTAGCTAACAGTGGCCTAGTGCAACACAAGAGAATGTTCATTAAAATGACATGCTGGTATTTCAGGACATGCTACTCCTACCGTATTTCTGGGGCGGCGTTTATTACACAATGTTCATTGTTGGTGGGGCGTTTAAACGAGAGCAGCGTTTAATTGAAGAAACACGGTACATTAAACTGTAATTTAATGTGCTCTTGGGGGCCCTCTGGTTGCCACGGGGGCCCTAAGCAGCCGCTTAGTTCGCTTATGCCTTGGGCCGGCCCTGTATCTATGGTTTCGGCAGTCTTGGAATGAAATATACGTAATTATGTGGGCAATGTAGAACAGCGGACAGATTCGATATTTGATCTTTTGTTAGTTATTATGGCCATTCTAGTGACGCCACTGTCATCATGGCTGCTAATAGAACGGCGAAACCAGGTCACATACGGTCTAATAACTATCATTCATTACCTAGCTACAAACAAATGCTTCGTAACTGAAGAGTATTTACTTTTTATTGGCGATATTGACAACAGAGGTTAAGGAACTTGTCTTTAATCAAAAGATGGTCTCCGTTTTCAATTTGAAGCAGTAGATCTAGCTTATGTAGGACATTTTCCATTGCATCCTCTCTCTAGCTTCACGCCTTCGGTTATTATTCAAGCCTACGGTGTTAATACAGTCTGTAAAAATACCACTTTGACACACTTGCAAGAAATGATCCGCTGGTTAGATGTAGCATGATCTTATTATTTAAGTATAAAAAAACTCACCAGGGACAACGACAACATTGGCAACCCTGCACTATGAATTATTATTTTGATGTAATCTTAAATTAAGTGTCTGAACAGGACTGGGTGTGCAGGCACACATGATTAGTTTCTCCTCCGTCCTGAACCTGAAACCTAGATTCTATGTTAGAAATGTTGCCAGTCTGTTACCAATGACCAACGGTTGCTACGTTTTTCCAGCAAGTTCAAGTCATTCCAGTGTTGTCCTTTTACCTTCAAATTCGTTCAACCCAGACTTCAGCAACTAGTTTTCTGCAAAATTTTCACATTTTCCTGCAGCTCATCTTTCTGAATTTTTGCCCTTATTGTTTTGCATTTTTCTTCTCCTTTCTTCTGTTTTCTGCCTTCATCTTGCTCCAGGTCCTTTCAAAAATACCTTTCACAGCAGTACCTTCCAACTGCCAGTACTTTTGCATTTTTCTTCTCTTTTCTGTACTTTTCTGCCTTCATCTTGCTGCAGGTCCTTTCTAACATACATTTCAGGCCTTTTGAAACTCCAGCAAATAATTTTCTGCTAAATTATCAAATTCTTCTGAATTATTTATCTTTTTGCATTTTTCTTCTCTTTTCTGTGGTTTTATACCTTCGTCCAGCTCCAGCCCCTTTCAAAAATACCTTTCAGGCGCTTCAGCTTATAACTTTCTACAAAATTTTCAAAAAATTTCGCTTTTTTAGCATGGTCAGCTATCCCCATTCAGGTGTTCAGCATTCTCACTGCTGTTTCGCAGGAACAGCCGTTTCTAGTTTATCTTCTATTTCTTCCGTGGCACCTTTCAGCGCCTTCAAATCTTCAGCTATTAAAACCATTCAGCTATCAAAAAAAATCAGCAGTTTCAGGCCATGGGTGCTATGACTTTTCAGCTTTGTACCTCTTATGCTTGAATTAATATCAATATTCATAATATTTTTTACATGGGTTTTCAATTGAGTTTTCTTTCAAATCCTCTCAAACTTCTTTAAACTTCTTCAACTTCCAAATCCTTCTTCTTCCTCAATCTTTCAGCTAGAGCCACCATTTAAACTTTAAAATGTTGACAAAACCCTAAACTATTTTTTAATTATTTATTATGTAATGCCACTGCATACTTCTATTCTGTTTTTAAAAAAAAACATAATTATTCATAAGTATGCAGTGGCATACCGACATCTCTGACGTTGATAACAAACCAAATCGTTTCAAAATCGGTTGAAAATTGAGCAAGTTATGGTCATTTAAAAAGTCTTTACTTTACATCTTTACTTGTATTTCATACCTGATTGGCTGTCTGTCTGTCTGGCGCCAACATTAGTCGGCAAGAAGTAGAGCGAGTAGTCCTTTTTTGCTATCTTCTGTTGAAATACTACACTACCCACAATCCTACGCAAAACAACACTGATATCTTATTAGGTTACCATGGCGACGTTTACCACCCCCTTGACCGGTTTAAGCGATCTGAAGGTTAAAATGTTAGCTTGAGCAGGAAAAGAAATGAAACGTACATATGCCAGTGGTGCTGAACGTATCGGACAACAAAAGAAAAGCTTATTCAGTCTACCAAAAGTGACCTCTTTCTTTGGTCCAGTATCTGTAGAGCTAGCTCTAACCCTGCGCTCTGTGACCTACATGTCCACGGTGCTGAAACACGGAGCCCATCGTTGCTATTTATGATACCAGTAGTGCTAGTCTAAGTTCGGTTCAGTGTCAGTCAGACACTTTTTCTTCTTTGCTTTTGTTAAAGGTCACATGACATGAAAACTTCACTTTAGGAGGTTATTTAACATTAATATGAGTTCCCCTAGCCTGCCTTTGGTCCCCCAGTGGCTAGAATTTTCGATAGGTGTAAACCAAGCCCTGGGTGCCATTGAGAAAATGAAGGCTCAAACGCTCGGTTTGAAAATCTCCTCTTATTGACGTAACAAGGAGCCAAGCTACCGCCCTTCTCTCTGCTGTGCCCGCCCAGACAATCTGGCCCGCCAATGAGGAATTGAGCTACGATTGTGCAAGGGCGAGTGCAATATCGTGTTTTCCTGCAGAGACATCATGCCATGGCTAGCAAACGAACGAAGCATAACAGTTGCTCAGTGCTTGGATGTACAAATCAACACACAAGTCTTTTTGTAGTTCCGTCATCCGAGCCTCTAAACAATCAGTATCTTAATTTTATTTTCGCTTAAAATGCGCCTACACAACTTCTGTTGTAGGCGCATTTGTTTTGTATGTCTGCGCCAAACACTTCAGCCACGACTGTTTCCTCAACTTGAGCTAATACAAAACTGGCCTTGCTGAAATTAAATTCTGGATCAGTACTAACTCTCCTTCGTCCAGCTACTAACCTCGGACAAGTAAGTTAACTAACGCTATATCATTTTGTAGCTTTACTGTATATGGTTACCTAGCTTGCTACCCTTAGAATGTGGCTGTAACATTAGCTCTGCAGCTAACAGCTGAGTTACTGTCGCTATGGAAAGGTAGATAGCATCAAGTATAAGTGTGAATACATATGCTGTACGTGAGTGTTGTACACTTCTTTGTTATTTGGATAAACGTTCTGCTGTTGGTGTTATGGCGCGCGCGATATCCACCTTTACCCTCATTGAAATGACTGAGTGTGTACCTCTGCAAACCAGGGTTATCAGATGAGAATGGGCAAATTCGAGGTATTTTACAGCAACGGGGTTACAGCCATTGCGATACATCCGTTGTAAACATTAGCGCATGGTGCCGCCCCTCCGCTCCTCATTAGCATTTAAAGCTACAGACACCAAAACAGCGCGTTCTGAGGAAAGCTCCTTGTGGGACTGCTAGTAGTGGCTGTAATTCTGCACCAAGGCTGAATTTCGGGAAAGAGACTTCTGATACAGTATTAGGGGACCACTAAGGCCTATATAAAAGCATCCAAAAACAGCACGTCATGTGACCTTTAAATAATTCAAGTTGAGGGGATGTTTGAGTCAGCCCAGACAGCTGAAAATATACTGCGCTAATCAATTAGCTAAGCAGTGAAGTTGCCGAAAGGGCGAGGCTTATTCCAACATAAAACGCTGTATGTATATCGTTTTAATCAAATAAGGTTGGATTATTTCTATGTTGAGCTGCCAGTTCATGAAGATGAAAGTGCACATAATAAAATAATAAACCATTGATGCAAACCAACAGGAATCCTTGCTTTTTCTGCTCTATTATGTTTTATGTGGGTAGGGCCCCATATAGTTATTGAAAGGGGCCCCCAGATGCTTAACCCTGTGAAGCCTGACACATCAACTAATAGACAGAAAATTCATTTTTTTGTTATTTTAGTTTATTGAACCTTTAGTCAAAACATTAAAAAAAAATAAAAAAATTATACATGATTGTCTGTCTGTTTGGCGGCAATATTAGTCAGCAAGAAGAAGATCGAGTAGATTGTCCCAGCTAGCTTATAAAATTAATACAGTTGATTTCCTACTTGAGCACCGGTTTGAAACCCTCAAATTGGAGGAGAAGCTTGAAATCAAGCGACTTGGTGCCCATCAGCCACGGGATATTGCAATTACTCAAGCTGCTGGTAAAGTTAACCGTGGGTTTAATGTGGAGTGGTTTGTAAAGAAAAAGTGGCTAACGGTGAGCATTCAAAAGACCGCACTTTTCTGTTTTCCATGTCTGCTATTTGGTGGAGATGGTACTTGGTCGAGGACGGGGTACAAAGATTTAAAACATCTTTCTGAGAGAATTGCCAAACATGAGAGCAGTGGGAGTCATCTGGACAATGCTGTGAAATTGGGCTTACTTGGAAGGGTAAATGTCGCAGCCCAAGTTGACAGTGCCTATAGACGCTCCATTGAGCAGCATAACAAACAGGTCGAAGAGAACAGGTACGTTCTCAGTCGGATCATAACCTGTATTCAACTGTGTGGAAAATGTGAAACAGCACTGCGGGGGCACGACGAGTCGGCGGACTCCCTGAATCCTGGTATTTTCCGATGTATTTTCGAGACTGTGTGAGGGTGATTCCAGACTTCAGAGGCACTATGACGCTCAGCCCATCTTCAAAGGGACATCTAGCACTGTACAAAACGAACTGTTAGACATCATGTATGAAGTGTACAAGGAGGAGATAGCCAAGCAATTGGACGAGACATCATTTGTTGCCGTACAGGTGTAATATTTGTAGGTAAAGAAAGAATACACGGAGACAGAGAGAAGGTACGTCTATTTGTTCTTTACTTCAGACTCCAATGCCCGCATACAGGAAGTTAAGTGGCCCATACGGATATCGTACAACATGAAAGCTACTACACTCCTCCCTCCTAGATTATAACCTAGATAGCCAGACTACATACTTCATTGCATTAGTCATTCCTTAAACTACATATGCAGGGTTCAATAAACAGTAACATACCCTAAACTTCATTAACACAGCAGTCAGCAGTCAGAACATAATTACTGACTTAACAATTAATTATCTCTACATGAACATTTAGAGATTCAATCTTTCTGGTGCTGTTCGCTGTCTTCCAGGATAGCGACGCTCAGGTTGAGCTTCCGGAGCATCAGCAGCTGCATCTTGTTGCTCCGCGCTTTCTGCTTGGTCCTCAGAGCTTGCTGTGTAGTCCAGGGAATCGCTGTCATCCATTCTCCTTGGTCGTGTTGAAGCCTTAGATGCACAAAGGTGATCCACATGCACCTTGACTTGGCGTTGACCTATTTGCACTACATAGGTCAGAGATCCTTTTTTTGGCAGTATTTCCCCTGGAATCCACAGTTTCTTAGGATGTCTGAAATCTCGAACTAACACCCTCTCTCCTAGATCAAACATCCGGAGAGGCCTTGCCCGCTTGTCATGAGCCCCCTTTTGTTGTAGCTGATGCTTGACCACCACTTCGGATATGTCCGGCTTCAGTAATGACAGGCGAGTGCGTGGTTGTCTTTTCAGGAACAACTCAGCCGGGGTGCGTTCAGTGACTGTGTGAGGAGTGTTTCGATATGTGAACAGGAACCGAGCAAGCCGTAGATGGGGTGACACAGACTGTGCTTCCAGCCGTGTCCAGGCTTTCTTGAAAGTCTGTCCCGCTCGTTCTGCTGCTCCGTTAGACGCAGGATGGTAAGGTGGTGTGAGAACATGGCGTACTCCGTTACTCTTGAGAAACTGCTCAAACTCCGTCGATGTAAAGGGAGGGCCATTGTCTGACACGAGCACCTTCGGCAGACCATATGATGCAAAGAGGTTCCTGAGAAGATTTGCAGTCTTCTCTGCTGTTGTCAGTTGTGTAGGCAGGACTTCTAGCCATTTGGAATAGACATCTACTACAACCAGGTAGTAGATGTCTAGCAGGTAGTGCTGCTTGTTGATTTCAGCGAAGTCCACATGTATCCTTTCCCACGGTGTTGTAGCCCATGACCAAGGGTGCAGAGGTGCTGCAGCAGGTCTGTTCAGTGTAGTCTCACACGCTGCACACTGACTCACGTGATTCTCTATCTCTTGGTCCAGTGCAGGCCACCACAGGAAACTTCTGGCTAATGCCTTCATCCGTGTCATTCCTGGATGTCCCTCATGCACATCTGACAGAAGGTGCTGCCTGAACTTCGGCGGTATAATGACCCTTGACCCCCAAAGAATACATCCCTGGTCTGTAGACAACTGATCCTTCCTCAAGCAAAACGGCTTGAGCTCTGGATTGGGCACAAACTTTGGCCATCCTGACAATGTCAGATCCAAGACTTTAGAGAGGATTGGGTCTAGTCTAGTTTCTTCTGCTATGTCTTTGGCAGACACCGGCAACTGCTCAACATGGGACACACAGAAGGCTTCCTTCTCATCTGTGCTGTCATCCATAAAGCACACTACATTCTCCATTCCATGAAGGATTTGGTCCATTGTGTGTTGGAACACTGCTGGAGCGGTGGAGACACCGTAGGCCAGACGGTGGTATCTGAAAAGGCCCTTGTGTGTGTGTATCGTCAGATACTGCTCTGATTCTGGATCAAGCTGCAGTTGTTGATAGGCGAAGGACAGGTCAAGTTTGCTGAAAACTGTTCCGCCGGCCAAAGTAGCAAATAAGTCCTCCGCGTTGGGTAGAGGATATTCCTCTGGGAGTATGCATCTATTCACAGTCACTTTGTAGTCACCGCACAACCTCACAGCCTTGTCTTTCTTGGGTACTACGACGATAGGTGCAGCCCAATCACTCCTTTCCACTTGTGTAATGATTCCGTTCTTCTGTAAGCGCTCAAGTTCTTTTTCCACTGCTTCCCTTAACGCATAAGGTACTGGTCGTGACTTGCGGAAGATTGGTTTGGCATCGCTCTGCACTCTAATCTTTGCTCTGAAGTCTTTAATCTTCCCATATCCGTCCTTGAACAAGTCTTTGTGCTTTTCAAGCATGTCTTGCAGTGTGAGTGGTTCAGTTCTCTGAAGGCTGAAGATCTTTCCCCAGTTTAGCTTTATCTTCTGCAGCCAATTTCTTCCCAGCAATGGCGGTTTACTGCCTTTAACCACCACAAGTGGCAACTTCCACTCTTGATCCCCATACTTCACCGGCACCAGGACCTTCCCCAGCACAGGTATAATATCTCCCGTATATGAAGACAGGTGAATGGCGGCTGGTTTTAGTGGGCAATTCTTCAGCTGCTCCTGATAAAGGGACTCTGGAATCAAAGATACTGAAGCACCCGTATCCACTTGCATTTTCACTGGTTTCCCAGATATCTCCATGCTGACAAAAATGCCGTCTTTCTTTCCTTGTGCAGTGTATACTGTAAACAATTCCAGCTCATTGTCATCACCATCTTCTGAGTCAGCAGTTTCCCTGGTTGCTATGACCATTTGCGCTTTGTCCCTCTGTCTTATTTTCTTGCAGACTCTTTTCAAATGGCCAACTTTCCCGCATCCATGGCATGTTTCAGTGCGGTAGTAGCATGCAGTTGGTGTATGGTTATCCTTGCCACATCGATAGCACCGCCAGTTCTCTGAAACCCGTTGTTTCCCTCTAGAATCATCCTGCCGGTCGTAACGTGATCTTTGACCTTTCATGTGATGTTGTCTTTCATTTGAAGTATTGAAGATTTTGTCAACTGCACCTTTTGGTTTCTCAGCATGTTCTCTCAATTCTTCCGTGTCCTTGTAGGCCAATTCTAGAGCAAGTGTAATTTCACAGGCCTTTTTGAAAGTGAGTTATTTTTCAGAGAGTAGCCTTTTGTGATACCGCTCCCCTAAGAGGCCACATACAAACTTATCCCTGAGTGCATCATTGAGAAATTGTCCAAAGTCACAAGTGCTCGCTAGTTTCTTCAGTGCAAGGATATATTCAGAGACAGATTCATCTTGCTTTTGCTGTCATTTGTAGAATCTGAAGCGTTCCGCTATCAAGATAGGCGTCGGCTTGAAATGCAGTGACATGGCTTTCGTGAGGTTATCGTAAGATTCCTCACTGACCTTTTTCGGTGCAACCAGGTTTTTTAGCAATCCATATTCGGTCGGACCCAAAACACTCAGGAAAACATCTGCATTCTTCCCTGCATCAATGTCATTTGCAGACAGCCATCTTTCAAACCTTTCCAAATATGAATCAAAATCTTCTTTCTTACTGTCAAATTCCGGAACCTTTCCAATATATGCCATTTCTGCAGCCGTAGTCGTATTGGAATGTCCCTGCGACTGTATAAGTCCTCCTCTTTCAAGAAATTCTTCAGTTAGCTTCCCTTTCAGTTAATCTCCGTTTTTCGTCGTCAATTTAAACCACGTCCTTGCGCTCTTGCGCTTTCCAATGTTGTGCCGTGCTTAGCATCTAAAACTATTTAGCAGCTAGCACTGACGGTTTCTTCTGAACCAAACAACATGCGAAATTTTGCATTTAGGAGAAGATATATTCATCAAACATCTTTAGTTTCCATCATTGATGTGGATTCACTTCGTCACCTCGTCGCCACTGTAATATTTGTAGGTAAAGAAAGAATACACGGAGACAGAGAGAAGGCGCCCTTTTTTCTCTGGCGCTCCAAAACGTGTTGCGGCACTTGCTGAGGCAACACAGAGACGCATTCCAAGGCCACCAGCTGTACCATGGAACTTTAAAAGCAGAACTGTCAATGCAGTTTGGGAAAACCGCGCTGCGCTGCTCCTGTGTATGGAGAACATACGCACACAACCGGGATGGGATGAGGCCACCATAAGTGAGGCATACGGCCTGTCAAAAAAACTCTGGGACCGAGCCTTTCTGCAGCTGCTGGAATTTTTTTTCTTCCTTATGCCAGAAGTTGATGTTTTATACAACACTCTGCAAAAAAAGAGCATCTGGGATTGGGAGTGCGCTTACCCGTTTCAAGAAGAATGTCCAGGACATGCGGAAGCAAACGGATGAATGGGCTGCCACCGTTCACGATGGAACAGACGATCCAGGCCGACGAGTGACCAACACAGCGCCGGTGATGAAGGAGGCATGCGACACTGTCATCTCCCAGGTGGAGCAGAGGTTTTCACAGAGTGACCACCTGATCGCTGCCAAGCTAGTTGACAGCTCGCTCTTCCCACAATTTGTCCTGTCATTCCCTACATCTGAGCTTGACTGTGCGGTGAAACTATGGCCTCTAGGAAACGAGGAAAAGTTGAAGTCTGAGTTGACAACTCTGTACCGCCACACTGAGCTTCACACTGGCAAGACGGCTCTGTCTCTGTTACGATCCATCCATGACAACAACCTAGAGGAGGCTTTTGCTGAGACCGTCACTCTGCTGAAAATAATAATTACAACGCCTATGACGACATCCGAGTCAGAGAGGAACTTTTCCACCTTGAAGAGGATAAAAACCTTCACCCGCAACACCATGGGACAGCCGCGACTCAACGCATTGGCCACGTTGTCCATCGAAAGCCAGCTGATTCAGCACCTACAAGACTTCGTTCCCAAAGTTATTGAAAAGTTCGCCCAGAGGAAGAACCGCCGTGCCACCTTTCTCTTGAAGTGAGCCCTCATCCTTGGTGAGTGAAAGCATATTTTATCATCCTGTCTGTAAGAAAGGCTGGTGGGATCAGCCAAATGGGAGACCGACTGCATTTGACGGACTTCTGTCAGTTTGAATCATTAGACAATGACAGTTGGCCTTCTGTTGAGTCAGTTGATAATATTGCTGTGGGTTAATTAATATGCATTTTTCGGGTTGCAGGCGGTAAAGTAGGGGTCTCGCGCTCTCGCCCTAAACTGGACGGGACGAAAGATGAGAAAAATAGAAGATTACAGTTGGCCTACTGAGAAGAAAGAAAGAAGAAATATTGATTTAATAACCTTAAAATAAATTCAGTAGTTGTAAATTGATTGAGAGAAGAAGATTTATTAACGATATGCTTTCGATTTTGTTTTGGGACGTTATATAGCCTAGCCTATCACAAAATTGGTTATTGCAAGTTCTGTTTTGTATAATAATCTAATTGATAAGGTTAGAGTGAGGGTTCCTAGATTAGTTTTTCTACTTGATTTGTGTATTGTCATATTTGTGTATTTCTTGTCATTGAATTATTGACCAATTGTTGTTTATGATTTTTTTTTAAAGAAGACAAATTAAGAAAAATAAAACAGAGGTAATAGAGAAAACAAATATCATAAAAAATAACCTTTTTTTTACCTCTGAAATATAGCTCATGTGTCAGTGTGTTTCATTATGTTGTGTTAAGTGAAACACTCGTTACAGTCTTTCCGCTTTGTTGGGGCCGTCAGTGGTGTTGAGCTCATTGCTGTTCGGGTATGGCCCTGTAGACAAATTGGTTCTGAGCTTGGTTGCATTCCTAATTTAGGTTTGCAAATGTGACAGTGGTAATTTTACATGTGTTTGTGAGAGAAGGAGAGCAATTACACAAGAAGGTCTCTCCAGTAGGCCTATGTGTAGGCTATTACAACACCTGGTTAGAAGCAAGCCGCTCTGTCGTTAAAAGTGTTTTGTGGAGCCACGCTGTTTGTTGATGTGTTAAATAAACACATCAGTAGCCAGAGGGAGTTTTGAAGCTTTAATGGTATGTATCCTATATTTCGAAATGGTTTGTGCCCCACCAATTTTTTACATACAAAAACGCCACTGTGCACCCAGCACGTATAAATGTAGACAATGCATGTAATTCATGTGCAGCTCAGCCCCAGCATGTCATTGGTCATCAATTTTCTCATATGCAGAAACATAGCTTTAATAAATAAGAGACTGAATTTGGAATATAATTTAGTCTTTCATTCTTTACTATAAACATGTACAAAAGCAATCAATGTGTGATGTGTAACATGATTAAGCAAACATTCTTTGTATAGCACACCAAAGCTGTATGACACACAATGCAAATTTGTGCTCCAATAATTTTGTAATACAAAATTGTTAAATGTGACCAAAAGGTAAGCGACTCTTAAGAGTTTCATTTCCAAAGACAAGTCATCACAGAATATTACAATTCTTCCTTAGCAAAACTGCCCCTCAGTCTGCCCCTGAGCAATAACTTTGCGCATGCCCATTTCAACGCATCGCTGAAACTGGGGTTTCAGAAGAGATTTTGCAGGGGTTCAACACCATCTTGTACGCATTAGATTTCAACTGGAAATTAGCTACTTCAAAGGTGAGTTTCTTTACAGAAATTGTTTTAAATATATAAACATATTTTCAGAAATTGGATGGGGCATGCTATTACGTATATGTTTGAAATTTAGGCTATTTAGCCTGTTTATGTGCTAGATTCACGTTGTTCACGTTAGGATTTCGCTAGCTACAGTAGCCTACAGTTGAGGTAGCCTGACGTTGTCATACTCATAATTCTAGTCAGAATATGAGTCTGAGAACTCTCCGTTGGGCTGTGACTATGGGGCGTGTTTCAACCGAACCCGGAAAACAAATGCCTCTTCGCTCAATTGGATAGACCTACAACCAATCAGAGCAATGTAGTATGTTAACTTTTACCAAACCCCGTAGGAAGGACGGCAAAAACATATTTTCCATCGACAAATGCCTTGATTGCGTTTCTCTGTTCCTCTTTCAAAATTAATGCGCTGTCGATGTCTTCTAAAACAGACTCGATGGCAGAATCATAACATCCCAGCTCTCCAGCGGTAGCCATGTTTGTTGAAAACGAATTCAACCAAAGCGCTCTTTGGTGACGTGGTTGATTACGTTACTGTTGATCATCTGACCATCATCGTATAAAGCCCGCCCTGACAATTTCATTGGTTCGGACATAGTTGTTCCCCAACCGAGACTCCCCAGACCCAACTTCCCGACCAAATTTTTTTTGTGGGCGGGGATAAATTGGGCTGGCAGCCAGGCTACAGTTGAGGTTAAACCCTCCAGAAAGTTGGCCTATGTTGAAATACTGAAAATGCATCCTACATGTTATCAAAGTTTAGCGTCTCACAAATCACCCACAAAAGAATCAGTGAAAATAAACGTTCAGAACTGTTAGAAAACCTTGTCCCAAAATAGTTTATTTAGCCCGGAATTTTCAAAGACTGTGGAGCTAGCGTGGCTGATCACGTTTTAATCACAGTCGGTCATGGCATGCACAGCAATGGCGTCTATAAAAGTATCATGTCACTAATTTTTCCAATTTGTACATGACATCTGTTTTTGGTTATTCGTTTTAACCTTTAGATGCGTGAGTTCTAAATATTTCCGACGCTTCCACCAGTTATTTTTCCAAAACGGCAGCTAGGTAGCTTTAATTAGCTTCCGTTACCTAGCAAACTAGCATAATACTCGTAGCAATGCTACTACCTGCTAGTGTTACTTGTTAGCCTACTAATTGTAAATTTTGAAGCCATACTATAGCGTTTGTCATATAGTAATACTATATGACAAACGCTATAGTATGGCTTGATATAGTTTTTGTCTATCGGAAAATAGTCGGTTGGAATGTTCAGAATCACACATGTGCGACGCTACGCTGTGCGGCCCTGCTTTCGAACGATCACTTATGTGCAATGCTACTCCTTTAATATCAATATGCTAAAGCTATGTACATAAACTACATTCCACTTTCATTTCTGTACAGATTATCCTACCACCGTCACACGGCCTAGCACTGTGTCCCTGGGAAATGATGGTAAAGTAATGAATGACCGTTTATAACAGTGACAATAATTGTAGGAGCCATGGCAACCCTAAAGGCTATGTTTTGAAGCAAAAGCATTACTTAAAACTTTTGCATCACCAGATGCCATACCCCTAGATGTCAACTCTGGTCTGGTGGAGGTGAACCCATTGGGGGCCCAGGAAAACAGCTGGCAGCCAGGCAAGTGCAAATATAAGACACTCAAAAATATATATGCTTTGTATACAACCATTCAAGGTAACATTTGTTATTTGCATCAATGTTACAGCTAATCTAGAAGAACCACAGTGTATGCCAATCATGCTAACTCTTGTAAACTTGTTTTACTTGTCTTTAATGACAGACACATTACAGGTTATGTTCCGGAAGATGGAGACATTGGAGGAGAACCAGCTAGAGGCTCTCCTATTCAGGCGACTACAGGGCAGACACACTGAAGAGGTGCCAGTGATGGACCTACAGGTGGCCCAAACACAGGCTGAACTCCAAGACCTTGAGGAGCGCCTTAAGGTGCTGGAGTTGCGAAAGAGAGTGGTAAGTGTTTGGAGATGCCATGAACTATGGCTTACACGCAGCGTTCAACGTTCACATTGGTGCTGACAATAAGTTCATGACTTCTAATTCCAGACGCTGTGATGAAGTGGAAGACGGGACTGGGAGAGAAAGCTGTGGAGCTCCTGATAGAGGAGACACTCAAACACGCCCCGGCAGCCCATTCAAAACAAGCCAGGTGAATGAATCATGATTGCAGCTTCCATATCCAACCTTTCACATGGCTATGTGACAAAAATCTAGAATCACATATTTTTTTGATGATGTATATTATTTTAGATGTGATTTTTTAATGACTTGTATAGCCCCTTTTTACACGTGCAATTATGTTGATAGAACACTAACTTATGTTGTGCTTCATTGTCAGGGCCAACAGACAGGACCTGTAGCGGGGAGTGGCAGAAGATTTTAATTCACTGTTTGGCACTTTGTTTGAAATAAAATGACAAGGTTACATGGAAATGCTGCCTTGTTTATGATTAGCTTGAGTTAGGCTACACATCACACAAACATAGTCCTCCTAAAGTTGGCTACCATGTAAACATATTAGCAAGCATATTACAACAAATAGCCTATTATACAAGAACAAGTAGCATTTTGGGCAAATGAGGTCTGCATATGAACCGCCCCAATATAAGCAGTAGAATTGAGAAATATAGGTTACTTAGTTAACGTTGCAGTTACGGACTGGCAACGTCACTAAATGACGTTGCTAGGAGGTCGCGGTTACGGATTGGCAACGTCAGAAAATGACGTTGCTAGGAGGTCGCGGTTACAGACTGGCAACGTCGTAAAATAACGTTGCCAAGACGTCGTGGTTACGGACTGGCAACGTCACAAGATTACGTTGCGGTTACCTTCTGGCGTCCCACAGATGCACGGTCCCGCAACGTCGCCAAAGACGTTGCGGCAACGTATGTTTGGTCATCGAGTGTTGTTGCGGCAACGTAAGGGCAACTGTCGGAGAAATTTAGAATGTAAGGTTATATTCTGAAAATACTGGTGCTAGCATTCCTTGTCAGCAGAGAACCCTCTCCCCACATGACCTATAGATGACACTAGGCTTACGTAAACAAACTGACCTAGGTTGACCATTATCATACTAGAGGTGCAATAAACCTTATCTGTGTTGAGTGAATCATATGGTCAAGCCTAGGGTCGGAGAACTCTGTAAGTTTCCACGTGCACGCGCACTCTGTCTCTGGGATAGATCATATTGACAGCTGATATGCAGGGGAGGAGGCTTCTCACCAATAAATGGTCTTACCTGAAGACTTGTGAACCAGACAAACTTTGTATCACAATGGCGTGTGATGTTTTTGTCTCCTTGTGGGCCGGCCGCAAGCAATAAAGCTTTCTTAAACTTGTTCACCGACTGACTGTGCAATGCTTAATAGGTTAATATTTCTGACACAATGGTCCTTCGAGCCGGATTTCAATACCCTTTCCATCATCAAGGAAGAACTGAAATCGTGCACAATGGAGAAAGAACTCGCAGCAAATAATTGTTGTTTAAAAAGAGTTGCCCTCCAATGAGTTTTTCCCTGGGGGATGGAAGGTGACGAAATTCTGAACTAACTATATGAGGCACAGCTTTCGATGGACAAGGTAAGAATAAATTGTATATATAGTCGAAGAATACTTGTTATTTTTATATACCGCTAGGGATGAAAAACTCTGCAGTGAAGTCGTTAAAGACTAATCACAGGTTAAGATATAGTCGGATGAAATACTCCGCTGTGAAGTCGTGCACTAAACTCACAATGGATCCTGACCTGTAAATGTATATTGGTTGAAATTGACACAATAAATTGTTGATGAATTGGGAATTGTAACGTATACATGTTAATGCCATTAGAGGGTAGAGTTCTGCATTAGTGCGTTTATTGTTGCTGAAATGTGTTTGTTAACATAAGATAGGACTTTTCAGTGTACAATGTAGAATTTGGACTCGATTTGAGTTAAAGATAAATTACGTGCAATTATATCTCTTGCATTTGCTTAATTCAGGTCCAAGTTGTGAGATGGTGCAGGCTAATCACAGGGGTCACGTTTACTAAGATATGGCGCCGGGGTACCGGGAAGCAGCGTTAGTAGCCTATTTTGCTAAGTTCTGTAGAAAGCCGTTGAGGTAAATGGATCGGTCCACAGTCGTTGTGAGAAGACTACAGGTAACTAGAAAGGCATTTCCTGCTGAAAATGCGTTGGAATGCTGAAAGATTAAATTATGTTTCTTAAATTGCAGAAAATACAGAAATTAGAAAATACCCGCAAACTGAAATGAATTTAAAAAATGTGTGAGTCAAACAAAAGAGGCAGTGTGGAAACTGAACTGCATCATCTAACAACGCTAAGAGCTGAAATACAATGCGGGAGAAGCTGAAAGCTGAACTGTTAAACAGAAGAAGAAGCCTAGGCTAGCTCGTCATAAAAATAATATTATAGTCTTAACAGCTGAAATTATAGTTGGGATAGTAATAGCAGTAGCAGATGTGTGCATTGAGTGCGTTTACTCGGCTTTCTTAGAAGGATTCAAAGTGTTGATTGAATGAAACATACAGCAGTAGGGCCGATACAGGAAGGCACGGCGACACTTTGTTGCAGAAGGATGATGGTGCAAGTTTTGTCCGTGGAGCATACAACGATTAATAAAAAGAATCATGTAGACGCGCTTATTGAGTAATCGCATAACTAATTACACATGTAAACGGAGTAATTGTATTATTGGCATAAATCGAAATTAGGGTTTCTCATGGTCAAGTGAACGCACTCAGTGGCGTAGTAGAACAAAACAGTTCCATTAGCGAAGTAGTTAGTAAAAGAGATATTAGCAGCATCTGCAGAATTAGTAGTTGTAGTAGTGGCATACAATATAGCAGTATCAGTAGTGGTAGTAGTTGTGTTGTGGTGCTCTTAGTCTTTTAATGAGACGAGTTGACTGAATAGCTTGTCCTGTGTCTCCACTAATCAGCTAATAACAATCACCTGTGTAATAGACTGAGTGGCGCTTGTTTGTGTGGTTGCCACGGTGATGGTGCAGCTATGAATGCTAACGCGCTGAGGGCAAAGAATAACAGAAATTTCGCTAGAATCCACACCTCAAACAAGTTAACCTAGACGCAAAACTATACTTCCAATCCAAAAAATAAGCATATTTTCCGAGACCCAAGACTCTGCCGAAACCAGAGATGTCCTTTATATTTCTGTGCGGTCAGAAATACGACTCTACCGGCAGTTTCAAAATCTTGTTCTTTTTGCTTTCTCTGACGATTTTGTCACCAGATTTGCATTGGTCTCTATGGGGCGAGAGTTGGACTTTGTCTCGCTTTCGTGGGGCTCTGAACAAAAGTGTACGTCTGTTGGATTCAACAGACAACTGTCTACGACCAGCACAAAATTAGCTATATATTGATCCAAAAACGAAGCATGAAGAGCGAAAATTGTGGCAATACTTGCAAACTAGAAATATCGTTTCAACGACATCCGAAGCTCCCCTCCACTCTAAAGCCTAATTTATACTTATGTCGCCGACACTTTTGAAATGGTCGCCGACGAAAAAAAAAAGTGTCGCTCAGGCTGCTGCATTTATACTTCGGCAAACAGTCGCCTGTGCTCAAGGTTCGCATGACGTAAACAGAATCATTTTACCGTTACATTCATAGCTATGGTTACATTGTTAACGCTTTGTAGCCTAGGTGATCAAACGAAGAAAATGGCTGCAGCTAATTTTGAGAGAGAGGGAGAGAGAGGGGTTGGAGGAATAATAGAGACCATGTCAGTGGAGGAGGAATTTGATTTATTAGAGGAGGAGGAATTACTAACAGAATTGCTGTTAGCGAGAGAGCAGGGGCACAGAAGGGAGAGACGATGGTGTGTTCGTCCTCTTAACAGGAGTCGAGAGAGCCAGGGAGAGTATCAGCTCGTAAAGCAGATGAGGGAAATTGACCCAGAAATGCACTTCAGATACTTCAGAATGTCAGCCAGTAGGTTCGACGATTTGGTCCACCGCATCCGTCCCTACATCCAGCGTGCCAGCACCCACTCATCACCTGTTACTGTAGCAGAGAGGTTGGCTGTCACACTCCGTATCCTGGCTAGTGGGGGCTCACAACAGAGTGTGGCTGCTAGCTACCGACTAGGGTCGGCCACAGTCTCAAGCATCGTGTCCGAAGTTTGCCAGGCCATACACACGGCACTGAAAGATGAGTTCATCCCCTACCCATCCAGAGCTGGGTTCCAGGAAATATCTAGGGATTTTTGGCGGATGTGGAACTTCCCCAACTGCATCGGTTGCATTGACGGGAAGCATGTGCAGATCAAAGCCCCTCCATCCGCCGGCAGCGAATATTTCAATTATAAAGGAACACACTCCGTGGTGTTGATGGCAGTTTGCGATGCCCAGTACCGATTCACCATGCTGGACGTTGGGGCCTACGGGAGGCAGAGCGATGGGGGGATTTTTCAAGCCAGTCGGTTTGGGCAAGGGCTTCTCCAGGGGACACTCGATCTTCCTCCGCCAGCCGATCTTCCTGGAAGTACAGTGCCCATCCCACACACCTTTTTGGGAGATGCTGCTTTCCCCCTACACGCAAATCTGATGCGTCCCTACGGTAAGATTCCTGTTGTTACTGGCCTCACGTTGAAGGCACACAGCACAGCACCTCGTGAGGCTCTTCTGATTGTGCACCGGTAAAACTATCCTGACGGCAACAATTAAATAATTCCCAATAAGTCGCAAGCGGAACGAAAAATTGGTTCCTCCTTTTCCTATGGTTTAGGCTAAATAATAGGAAATTACTTGACAGGAAATGTATTACTTATTTATTCAAATGATTATGCTAAACATTTACCTATTTATTGACCCTTAAACCCAAATATGGACTGAAATATTCTCTAATAAATCTCTAAATATGAGAGTTGCCTCTGACGAAAATCATACAAAGCATTGTGTCTCTTGTCTAATACTTCTATATGCAGGTACCAATCTTGATGAAGGTAAAAAAATCTACAACTATAGGCACTCAAGAGCCAGGAGGGTGATCGAAAACACATTTGGAATCATGTCTGCGCGATGGAGGGTCCTAGGTCGGCCCATCGAGTTCCATCCAAAGAAGGTGGTTGATGTGGTCAATGCCTGTGCGGCTCTCCACAACTACCTGTGTTACACAGACGCTGCAAACTCCTTGGCCACTAGGTATTATTATAAATTCAGGTGTAATAGCAGCAACAGGAATCAAATAGGAATCAAAGATCTTTAAAAGTCTAGCCTTGTTATACTTATATAATCCAACTCATCACCCTGTATAATGTGTGTTTGTACATATTTCATCTGTCAGGTATATCCCACCAAACTTTACTGACACAGTGTCAGCAGCTCAGGAGATCCAGCCAGGGGAGTGGAGACGGGTGGTTGCCGGGGACAATAACCTCATGGATATTGGGCGTCTGTCAAACGCGAGGGCATCCCAAACTGCCGTTGCCACCAGGGATGACCTCAAGATGTTTTTTCAATCAACACAGGGTCAGGTACCCTGGCAGCTTGACCACGTCAGAAGAGGTCTCCTCAATCCCCACCCGCCACAACAATAACTGCAATAATAAATAATAATGTACTGCAATAATAAATAATAATCTCATCAAAATCTTTGATTTCTTTTTTTATTGTGAGACTACTCCTCTGTATTTTGCCCTGCTTGCTCCATCTCAAATAGGAGTTTGTGTATGGCAAACTTTGCTTCGCTCTTCTTCTGTGGAGGCAGTTTTTGGAGCATGCTGGCCACCATGTTGCCAAAAACACTGTCCTCGTTCTCTGCTCTGGCCTGTCTCTCCTCCCGGATCCTGCGTAGCTCCTCCAGCCTCTCCAGTATTGCCTCTTCCGTGCCTTTCCTCTTTCGGCGCTGGGATGGCTGTGCTGGCCGTGTAGAAGCTGGCTGTGATGAAGCTGGCTGTGATGAAGCTGGCTCTGCTGTGCTGGTCCCAGGGAAGATAGCATCCAGGTCTTCCCTGTTAATAGTTGTTTCTTCCTCATTCTCTGACTAGGAGGCAATGGAAAATATTGTAAAATGTCAAGCCTTAATTCATAAGCATTGCATATTGAATACCACATTGAGAGGAAATATATATATATATATATTTAAATGTAATTTCGGCATGATTCCAATCATTTCGAGCATTGTGCCTCATTTCAGATTGCTTAGATGTGTATTTAAAGGGTAAACAAACTAGTAGCTTCAATGTTTCTGACCCTGCCATATGTAATGTTTGACTGCAGCATAATGACACAATCATACTACTCACCGTCACCTCCTCTCTCTCCGGAAAGTTCGTCATGGTGTTATTGGTGAGCCTGACAAAGTCGTGCATCCATGAGAGGCTTATATAAATGTCAGGGACGCGCTTTCCTCCGGCATCGCCGCTTCTCCCTGCCATCCTCTTTTTTGCCTTGTTATACCTGTACACGTACATGCTACTATTATGAGTGACCTTTATTAAAATAACTTAACACTATCTATAATAGCTATTTTATTTGTATTCTGACTGTTGTTAGCTTCATTAGCCACCACCAGGAGGAATTTAACGTTAGCTCTAGCTACCTGTCACGCAGTTTCTTCCACCGGGCCTTGCACTCCACTACTGTCAAGCCAATCGTTTGCGAAATCTCCCCCCATGAATTTACTAGCACTTGATTATCTTTATAAAATGGCAGAGAGGCATTGTAAAGGTGTGGATATTTCCTAACTTGCTCCGCCAATCTCTCCTCTATTCCTTCCATCATAAACAGCTGTTAGAAAACAGCTGTTGGAAAACAGCTGTTGAGCGCTCGCTGAAAATTCAAAACAATGACGTCAACGACGCGTGCCGTCTATCTAGCCAATCACACTTGCGCGACACTATGTGACGACATCAGCGCCAGTAGAAATTTCTCCTGGTAGGCGACACTTCCAAGCGACGGTTTAAAGTGTCGACCGTGACGTAATTTCTGTCGGCGACCTTTTCAAAAGTGTCTGCGACCGAAGTATAAATTGGGCTTAAGCGTTTCAGTCTGCACTCTAGGCTTTCACGTACACACCCATGTAAATCTCAGAAACGGTTTGAAAAAGTCATGAAACATAATCAGTGATATTGAAAAAAGTTGAATAGATATCAAAAAGCTGAATTAAAAAAAAATAGTTTAGGGTTTTGTCAACATTTTAAAGTTTAAATGGTGGCTGTAGCTGAAGGATTGAGGAAGAAGAAGGATTTGAAAGTTGAAGACGTTTAAGAGGATTGAGAGGATTTGAAAAAAAACTCCATTGGAAAACCATGTTAAAAATATTATGAATATTGATTTATATTAATTCAAGCATAAGAGGTACAAAGCTGAAAAGATATAGCAGTCAGCCTGAAACTGCTGAATTTTTTGATAGCTGAACAGGTTTTAATAGCTGAAGATTTGAAGGCGCTGAAAGGTGTCGCGGAAGAAATAGAAGAAGAAGAAGATGCTTGAATAAAGATTCAAAGAACAATACTTGGAATGCTGAAGCAGCATTCCAACAATAAATGACTCCGTGCGCACGTAAAAGATAGTACTAAATTAGTCGATGAGGACTAATTGTATAGTTGTTAAAATAGCGGTTCTATTGTGTGTATACTATTTGTGTAATTACTTTACATGTTGTAAGAGGGTAGAATTGTCCCTAGAAAGAAATCAGAAGGCTGACATGATTCTAGCGAATTTGCCAGTCCGCTGTCTGTTGAGTCTTTTACAAATTGCTAGGATAGCTGGGATCTGAGAGGAAAAAATCCAGGCTGTGACTTTGTTAGCTAATAGCTAAGTCTAATGGTGAAAACGCTGGAGGAAGTGCATTCTGCTCTGTCCTGAGACAAAAGAGAGTCCAGGAAGTTAAATTTGCAACTAGGACAACGACATTAGTGGCTAACAAATTTACAGACAGACTCAACAGTGATGGCGGCGGGTACAGGCTAGTAAAGGAATTGCAGCTTGACATTTGAGATCCAGGATGAGTAACCGCATGACGCATGCGCAGACGGAAATTGAGAAATTGACAAAGACGCAAATTTAGAGAAATAGATGGATTTGGAGCGAATTTTACATATTAATTTGGTTACTTTTGAAATATGTTACGTGGTGAGCATTTTGATACATTTGCTAACAAGATTTTTGGTTGTTTGAGTACGTTTTATATGAGTTACAGAAAATCCGAGGAGAGATGGAGAAAGGTGGGGGCTAAAAGAGTCCCGTTACGTTGAGATCTTACAAAGGTGATCCCAGAGGGTGTAATTCTGCATAATTATGTGAGTATTATTGCTGAAAGATGAGTCCGTTTACATTAATTCGAAGTTTGGTGGTCAACAAATGCCTGATCAACATTTGTTCTAATTCCTAGCCAAACAGGGAGGTTTTAAAGCCTTTTAGACCAGGGGTCTCATTTATAAAGCTTGCCTACGCACAAAACGGGGCTGAAAATGTGCGTACGCCACTTTCCACGCAAAGGTTGTGATTTATAAAAAACAAACTTGACGGGAGAATGTGCGGTCCAATGATGGAAGTCGCTATGCCAAGCGTCTGACAATGGTGGAAGTCGCTACGCCAAGCGTCTGACAATGGTGGAAGTCGCTACGCCAAGCGTCTGCCAATGATGGAAGTCGCTACGCCAAGCGTCTGACATTATGTGGATAGCTAGGAAGATAAGCAGCTAGCTCACCATTATGCCATGCCGGTATTATCATCTCGTGAGACCGGAAGTGACCATGTGAGGCGATCCTTCGATTAACATCTGTTGTCAATTTTGTCAATTGAAAGTTGTAACTAACAAAGAAGTTTCACCCATTCGTTTTTACTTTGTAACTATAGTTTTAAAAGCCTTCAGCAAACTGCAACTGGCTGGCTAGGCAGGCTCTGCTGTCATTGGTTTTTGCCTTTCCTCACAGCCCAGTCCCCAATCGAAGTTGTCAGTTTGCCTGTGTTATCGATATGTTGAGTAAGAATATGATAGTTTGGAGAAAAGTACAAATGTGTATCGATATATCCTTCTCAATTACACTAAATTGTTAGTTTACTTGCTGTGCCAACTAGCACTAAACCCCATATTTGTATGTCACTTTGTATAAAAGTGTCTGCTAATATCAATGAATACAATGTCTAAGAGTCTTATGACTCATGAATTTTCCATTAAAATATGACCATTCTGTGAATGTACATCTATACCTCCTGGGGACCCAGACCAGATCAAAACCCATCTAACACGGCACACAATACCCAAACCCAAATATTCTAATTCATGTAATTCTTCAATATTGAATCAAACCACTATAACCACTCCTGACTTGTTTCAGTTTTTTTGTATTCAAATAATGATGCCTACACATTTAAGTAATTGTAGGCCTATAAATGCTATTATTGTATGTTCTAAAAGTAACAACAAATAAATCAACAATAACAATTGTTAATAACAATAATAGTCTGATTTTAACCTTTTTATATTTAGCTGAGACATCTTTAACCTCTCCCTCAGCCTGTCTGTACTCCCCACTTGCTTCAAGAGGACCACCATCGTCCCTGTGCCCAAAAACACCAAGGTCACCTGCATGAACGACTATCGCCCAATATCACTGACCTCTGTCATCATGAAGTGCTTCAAGCGGCTAGTCAAAACATTAATTTGCTCATCGCTGTTTCCCACCCTGGACCCTATGCAGTTTGTATACCGGTCCAACGGGTCTACAGACAATGCCATCACCCTGACTATGCACATCGCTCTCTCCCACCTGGACAAAGGCATATGTATGTGAGGATGCTGTTCATTGACTACAGCTCAGCATTCAATACCATCATCCCCTCCGGACTCGTCTCCAAGCTTGTGGACCCGGGACTAAGCACCACAAGTGGATCTTCCACTTGCTGACGGGGAGGCCACAGGTGGTGAGAATCGGTGACTGCACCTCATCCACACTGATCACCAACATAGGCACCCCCCAGGGCTGTGTGCTCAGCCCTCTCCTACAACGCACAGTTCCAACCTCCTTGTTAAGTGTGCTGACGACACAACCATTATGGGCGTCATCTCTGACAGTGACGAGTCCGCCTACAGAGAGGTTGATACCCTGACATCATGGTGCCAGGACAATTACCTCTCTCTCAATGTCAGCAAGATAAGGAGATTATTGTGGACTATAGGAGGCGGCAGGAGGAGGAGCAGTCATCCTCACCAACTTCTATAGATGCACAATAGAGAGCATACTGACTGGTTGCATCACAGTGTGGTATGGGATCTGCACAGACAGGGACCACAGGGTCCTACGTAGTGTGGTCAGGTCTGCTGAGTTCATCATCGGCAGGAAGCTCCCAGCCCTACAGGACACCTACCACACACGATGCCTCAGGAAAGCTGGCTGGATTCGAAGACACTGTTACCACCCATCATTCAGTCTTTTTACCCCGCTGCTTTCTGGCGGGCAATACTGAAGCATTCGGTCTCGCACACGCAGACTGGAGAATAGTTTCTTTCCAAGGGCCATCAGGCTTCTGAATGGACACATTCTCACCACTTTCTCACTAACCACTTTACACACTGTCACTTTCAGCTACTGGTTGTACTATCAGCAATATTGCACTAATTGTTACCCCACTTGTCTTTAGGTTAGTATAGGTTTATACAGTTAGTGTAGGTTAATATGTGTATTATTACAGGTTTAGTATACTGTATTGTATATTATTTTGTATATTTAGGAGTTGTTATTTTCTTATCATAGATGTAATCTATGTTCAGGGTACTTATATGTTATGTTATGCCAGGTTGCTTTGCGTTGTCGTGTCCTAAGAATTTCAGTGCCCAGTCTGACCTTGTGTTGTTCTGTGCATCTGATAATAAAAGACTTGAAAAGGAACTCAGCTAACAATCAGACTAAATGGTAGAACAGTGGTGAAAACCAATCCTGTGGACACAAAACAACTTAAAATACATGAAATGGTATTACATTTTAAAACCAGCACATACAACTCATATTCACCTCTTCTTTGTCAGGGACACATAAAAAGGCTTTCTCTTGATAGTGACTTAGGACTCCAGCAAATAATATTGTCCAAACATTGAAAGCAGGCACAAGGACAAGTAACTTTTAATGCAAAAACATCGTTTATTATCAAAATAGTAAGATAATCAATACATTATGACAATGTAACAAAATCGATACAGAAACAAACGCTACCTTCAGAGCAAACAATAACAAATGTATTTTAAATGCAAATAAACATAGCGCACCTAACCTGAGCAAGTATAGGAGGCTAATCAAACTCAGTGATTGGTTTAGCTTCTCCTTTTATAAACCCATCCTGCATACTAAAATAGCGACGCCGGCTATATGAAGAAACAATTGCCTGACACATACAAATTCAAATGGCCCATCACCGGTACTTGGCTGCAGTAAGCCAAATCAGCCTTTGCAAGACAAGAGAATATGTAAACACATTTTGGTCCTCTGCACGACAAAACTCTAGCCTAGAGTCTAGGCTATCAAACCAGCAAATATACATTATACAACACTGAAAACATTACTAGAATCATGTGATGCATAAAATACGAAATTGATACCAAACATGACATGAAAATTTGCTTCAAACTATATTTACACACAACACAATTTTCTATGGTAATTTCGGAGTCTAATTCAGGTCTGCCAATGCAGCCCAACACTAGCTAGCTGAAATAGCCACACTTGATCATGTCCTTTCATGTTTTTCTCCCATTGATAGCTAGCTAGCCACTTAGCATACAGTTGCCAACTTGAGACCGGTTACAGCTAACTTACCACATAATAGCATAGCTAACTTACCACATAATGTCAGACGCTTGGCGTAGCGGCGTCCGTGATTGCAGACGCTTGGCGTAGCGGGGTCCATGATTGTCAGAAGCTTGGCGTAGCGGCGTCCATGATTGTCAGACGCTTGGCGTAGCGGCGTCCATGATTGTCAGACGCTTGGCGTAGCGGCGTCCATCATTGCAGACGCTTGGCGTAGCGGCGTCCATCATTGCAGACGCTTGGCGTAGCGGCCTCCATGATTGCAGACGCTTGGCGTAGCGGCCTCCATGATTGTCAGACGGGCTACACGTCACACGCACTAGTGTAACGTTTACAAAGATAACGTCGCCATATACGTCGCCGCTATCAAAGTTCCCTCATGTACTACGTCGCTATGTCGCCGCTATCACCCCCATTGAGAACCAATGATAAAAAGGCTGAGACGACATGTACATTGTGGGAAAATCTATTACGCAGTGTATGTTGTCCGAGTGTGTGAGGGCACGAATCACCCCCCATAGCCATATACGTCGCCGCTATCAAAGTTCCCTCACGTACTACGTCGCTACGTCGCCGCTATCACCCCCATTGAGAACCAATGATAAAAAGGCTGAGACGACACGTACATTGTGGGAAAATCTATTACGCAGTGTATGTTGTCCGAGTGTGTGAGGGCACGAATCACCCCCCATAGCCATATACGTCGCCGCTATCAAAGTTCCCTCACGTACTACGTCGCTACGTCGCCGCTATCACCCCCATTGAGAACCAATGATAAAAAGGCTGAGACGACACGTACATTGTGGGAAAATCTATTACGCAGTGTATGTTGTCCGAGTGTGTGAGGGCACGAATCACCCCCCATAGCCATATACGTCGCCGCTATCAAAGTTCCCTCACGTACTACGTCACTACGTCGCCGCTATCACCCCCATTGAGAACCAATGATAAAAAGGCTGAGACGACACGCACATTGTGGGAAAATCTATTACGCAGTGTATGTTGTCCGAGTGTGTGAGGGCACGAATCACCCCCCATAGGCATGTACCACTAGCTACTGTCACGTACCACTAGCTCCACAGGCACATACCACTAGGTGCCAGTAGAGGCGCTGTCACGTACCACTAGCTACTGTCATGTACCAGCGATGGCACTGGCATGTACCACTAGCTACTGTCACGTACCACTAGCTCTTCTTTCAATTATTAATTATTAATAATTAATAATTATTAATACTTTTCAGAATGGGTTTTATTCGCCAAGAAACATCACACAGACAAGGAATTTACTGTGGCAGGAAGGTGCACACATTAAACATATAAGAATCTTAAATAAGAAGTGTACAAGTCTAACTAATACTAAGGGTTTAAAAATGTAAAAGGTTTAGAATGAAATAAAATATAAAATGGCTCTAACATAACGCTTTAACATTTATGAAATTAAATAAGATACCCTTTTCATCACTCTTTTTTCTCCTTTTTCAACCGTGAGAAAATATTGCAATGCATAACAATGACAGATATTCTTTTAACACTGTCTCACCATTTTGGTTTCAAAGCAACACTTTTTTTCACCTTCATACATACTGCTGACATACTTTTGTCTGCTATGATATTGATAACTGTTATGCAATATACTCTTCATCACTATATTTGCTCATTTTTCTAACTTCAAACTTTTTTCTGTTTCTCAGTCTTTCATTCTTTCATACTTTAACGCTTAAAAATGTATGAAAGTCAATAAGATACTCTTTTCATCACTGTTTTTTCTCCATTTTCAACAGTATGAAAATATCGCAATGCATAACAATGACAGATATACTTTTAACACGTTCTCACCATTTTGTTTTTAAAGCACATACCTCTTTTAACATTTTTGTAAAACCTTCTTCACTATTCAAGCCATCAAAACAATCGTTTCAACTGCTTTCAGCAAACACACACATTTTCTTCAGGAAATGTACCTTTCTAGTTGTCATTGTTGTGCTGGTTTAGCATTGTAACCATGAGTTAAATGACTGTTACGTTTGATAAGAAGAGCTGGATTAAAGCAACATGAGTTCATACGCAGGAATTAGCTTCTTTCAGCTGTCACTTTGCGAGGGCCCCCATTCTCGTCAAGTGATGCAAGATCGGTGGCGTTGGAGGGGCCCCTAAACATATATGAATATTATAGCCTAGTAAATCATAGTAAATGAACATTTATTAAGTTTACTTCTTGAAGTACTTACATTAAGTGAAAGTGCACTTGAAAGTATTCCAAAGTATATTTTGAAGTACTTTAGGAAGTATACTTCATAAACTAAAAGTGTACTACACAGGCAACTTGAAATACACTATAAGTGTACTTTAAAGTGTACTAAATGACCTAAAAAGTGGGCCAATTCAGTTTACTTAGTACAAAAATTGTATATAAATAAGTACACTGCTAGTATACTTTAGGTACCATGATAATAGTATACTTTTTATACTTAAGTATACTTACAAATTAAACTTGAAGTATAGGCCTACTTCTTTTTTGTAAGGGGTATCAGACTCATATTCTGACTAGAATTATGAGTATGACAACGTCAGGCTACTAGGCCTATGCTTTTGAGATAACAACCTGAGACTGGCTGTTGCCTTATTTAGAAAACTGTTAGTTAATTGTGAATTGTGGGGCACAGGTGACCTAACTGTCAATTAGATAGGCTATGTTGCAAAATGACCAAGTCTAGCTAATGTAGTAATCTAGTTACGATCTAGTAATAAGTAGTTAAAGTAAAATAAATATTCCTAGTAGGCCTATCTAAACCAGCCTTGGAAACAATGAAAACAACAACATTTGAAAATGTTGTTAAACAAACGTATATAGCCGCACATTCACAGGGTAGATCTCTAACCCAGAACAGACAGACTCCACCACTGTAGGCGGCGATAAAGCAATACTTTGCCGTAAGCCATACAATCGGGAAAAGAGAAAGGCGCTGATTTTGAAGTTTGAAACGGAGGTCAGGAAGATGCGGGAGTGGCACTATTACAGCACGGAGTGACAGGGACACTGGATGTCTTGGTGATCCTGTCGTATTGTGGTCGAATATTATTTGATAGCTGCTGAAAACCTGGTCGTGGCATTCTGACCTGAAAATACACCGAAAACAGTAAGTCTATTCTATTGTTTCTAATTGTCTAGCTAGCACAGTGTCCACTATCTCGTCTGCTTGCTAGCAACCCCTAGTCAAAATATCAATTTCGAATAGAGTCCTATAGGATGAAAACATTCCTGTAAGAATTCCTGTCAGTATCACATTATCCTGTCAGCTATATAGCATGCAAACGTTCGTTTTTGAAGCAGACTTCATACCGAACACTGAAGGAAGGGTTTCACTTTCAGCATAGCGTTCAACAACATCATTGTTAGTGCTAGCTGAGTCAGATAACTTGCTAGATACATGTAATGCAGGACAATCTTAGTTAGGTTTCGGTCTACTATTCTAGGTGATTAACGCTTTGATGTAGTTTCAACTGTGCCATTAAACTGATCTCATTTCACCAGGACATGGCGTCTGCGCTGAACCTGCAAAACCAGTTTCAGAGTCTGCGTGCACATGTAGAAGTCCTGAATAAAGGAAGTGAACCACGTAAGTTAGTATCAAGCTAACATGTAGCTATCAGGCACACCATACTCACAATAAAAATAAGGACTTGCATTGACTCGATAAAAATAACTGATAGTGATTCCTTGTTACCCATTCACACGGTCCCAGATAAATTAAAAGCAGTCTGGGAGGAAGGCTATGATGGAGAAAGCCACTCCACAAGTTGCAAAGTGTTGATTATTTATTTTTTCTTTCCGCTTTGGAGACAAAAAGTCTTTGAAATGGCTCTAAGCAATGTTTGAAAATAAACCATATACAATTGGGTGGACAGGTTTGTGAGCTTACTATCTCATACTGTTCCTTCTTATTTAAGAGTTCCTCCAGATGGCTTTGAACTTTGAAGACTGTCGTCGGAAGTGGTTGCAGGTAGACGAGGAACTAGGGGCATGCAAAGAGGTTCTGTCCAAAACAGAGACTGAGAGAGGAACCTTGGAGGTCAAACTAAAACATGCCCGAAACCAAGTGGACGTAGAGATTCGACGGCGTCAGAAGGCAGAAGCTGACTACGAAAAATTGGTTGGTATCGATGGTTTATTTTTTAATAAGATGATAGTTTTTAGAGCACGAGTGCCTATTCACATGTTTGTGGCTGTGTGTAGGAGCGCCAGATCCAGTTGATCCGAGAGCTGCTAATCTCGGAGAGCACCAGCAGCAGTGTCCATCTCAGCGAGGAGCAGCGCTCTGCTCTGGCCTTTCTCAGTGCCCACTCTCGGGCAGCCCAGGCAGCCAAGGCCAACCTAAACAACAGCCGAAGGTGTGCTTCCCACAAGGCTGCTTAGCAACACCAATCAATTCCACAGTACCTAGCCAGTTTAAGTAAACAACAGAGGCTATATAAAATCTAAGTATTGCTGTTTTCCACGAAGCCAATTAAGGGACAAGATGGAGTCCTGGTTGATTATTGTCAGTTATTGTTTCCTGACTATAGATATTACCGGTTTTGAAAAGCTTCTAGGCTTATACCCATAGATACAACACTAGAACTGTCTAACTACTGTTACTCCTGAACAAGGCTTCCATATCTTTTCAGGTTAACCACTATTGATGAATCCACATCAATGCTGTCGGATATCAGCTATGACAAAACGGATGACTCCATGGTAAGATTATTTATACAGCATTATTATCTGTGCAATCATAGGGGTATTACTTTTTAGCAAGTGTGATATTACTGCCTTTTTCTTGACGCAGGACTGGGACTCCTCTGTTATGAGTACTGTGAGACTGAGGAAACGTCAGAGGCGGGTGAGGATAGTATAGTGTGTATTGTCTGCATGTGTACAAAAAGCCCTGAAATGCCTTATTTCTCACACTTTTTGGGGTATCTGGGCTGCGTTCACTTACCGCACCGTATAACATGACTGTAAAACATGACAGGATGAGGAAATGTTTGAAAGAGGCCAGATGGAGCTCAGATTCCTCAGGTCTGTCACTAGAGGGAAGAGTTTCTTGTTATGCGTTTTTAAAGGAAGAGTGGCAGAATTAAATTTGGCAGTGGAGGTAGAAGTTTAGGGAGGCTCTAAGCATCACTTCATATATAAAGTAAACACAAAATATGCCTGTAATTTTATATTACAGTATGTAGGGTCAGTTAAAGAGAAAGTTCTCACTAAATTGGGTCTGGAAATTGTCTTCTAGAGTCAGACTATGGATTTTGTTCGGCCCAACAACAACGCTACCACTACTGCACGGTTTGTTCTGCCTTCTGTAATGCAATGAGAAGAACATAAGAACATTCTGTGTGTAACATGTTAGCTGTGTTATTTTTATTATATCTAAATATATTATACATAAGCAGACTAGATTGACAGGGATCTGAGATTGTCATCTGACCCAGCAACTATTTACCAGTTATTGTTACTTTGGCTCTAACATTCTACTGAGAGATGACAATTCACTTTTGTTGCGTATTTGCCATGAAATTATTATTTTTATACAAGATGTTGTAAACTACCTACCTCTCCCCACCCTTTACCCGGTAGATCAAATGCCAATACAGATATATTGCCACCGATATATTGATCAGACTGTCATCTGACAATCTACAGGGGATGAGCCAAGAGGATTTTAAGAATGTTGAGCCTACAGACCCAACAAATGCACTGCTCAAAAAAAAGAAAAGAAAACTGTATTTATTTTCCATTTCATGTTGAAGCAAAAAATGAATTTACAAAATCTACAGCAGTATAGTCAGGAACTGCGGAGGGTACAGTTGAAGTGTCATATGCTTCTGATAGTTCTGTTAACTTTATTAATCCACAGCATTCTTTAAGAAACCAAACCGATGGTCCTCCTCAGGTGGTAAAGAAGCCTCGATCTACTGGGCACACATCAGAAAAAGTACTTAATTACTTTTTCAACAAACAAAAATGTCTTCCTGCAACATAAAACATTCATATGATGAATATATATATAGTATCTGTATCTAAGCAAAAACTGTAATTTTGATGATGTCAGAATAACTAAATAATCCTAATAAATAGGATTTACTCCTTTATTGTATTGTTGCAGGGGAATGAGCCGCTAGTGGCCAAAAAACCTGGCAATGGAGGCCCTGTTGAGGCTGTTTCCACCATTGAGACGATGCCCTACTGGACAAGAAATCGGACAAAGACTGGTTAGAACTGGTTATCTAACAAACCACTACTGTGATCCAACACAGTCTGAAAATGTTTTAAATGAGTGCTTGGTGACCTGATATCTGTCTTGTTATATGGCTCTACTTTGATGTAACATGTTCTCTTCTCCACCAGCTCAAGTCTGGGATGGTGCTACCACTGACCAATCAGAGTGTGTTAGTGAGGCTCCCAGCACACCAATTAGTGATCCTCCATCACTAAGAAGACCCAAAGTCATCAGAGCAAGACCAAAACATGAATTCATCCCCAAAACAGTATGTTTTCTACTGCCTTGTCTTTCAATGATTTTCAGTTCAATTTGGTTCCAGGTCAAAATATTTCTTTATAGTTGCTATATGCTTAAGGGGTACTGACAAACTCAAGTCGATACCTCAATGTAGCAACAACATTATACCTTGCTGTCTTGCACAGGTTATCAAGTCAGAATTCTGCGTGCCATGTGGTAGGAAGACCAAATTTGGGAAGCTCTACCTAAAATGCCAGGACTGCAGGATGGTGACACATCCAGAGTGTCGTGACAGATGTCCCCTGCCGTGTAACCCCTCCACAGGTGGCACCCCTGTCAGGGCTGTAGAGGTAATGAAAATATGGGGTTAATATGCAAGATTTTGTGTTCAAATTAGGGCTGAACGATTTCGGAAAATAAGCTAATTGCGATTAATTTGATTAATTGCAATTGCTATTATTATATGATTTATTATTAATAGGGCTGTCAAGCGATTAAAATATTTAATCGCATTATTTCATATGATTAATTGCAAAATTATTAAATCTATTTAATCAGTTTAAATTTTACCCCAATTTTTTAATTTTTTATAAATGGACTGCATTTATATAGCGCTTTTCTACCTTAGCGGCACTCAAAGCGCTTTACAATGTTTGCCTCTCATTCACCCATTCATACTCACACTCACACATACCGACGGCAGCTAGCTACCATGCAAGGCGCCGGCCTGCCCATCGGGAGCAACTTGGGGTTCAGAGTCTTGCTCAAGGATACTTCGGCACATGACCTAGGAGGAGTCGCGGATCGAACCGCCAACCATGCGATTAACAGACATCTGTCCGTCCGTAATTTTACGGATACCCCTTGGCTGTGATTGGTCCGTATTAAGAACCGCTTGCGTCAGGGGTGGGAACAAGACGAACCGAATCCTTTGACCGCCATTGCTGTAAGTTTTTACAATTCATATTTCAGCTAAACAGTACATGTAAATCAGCATCTGAATTAAAATGTGACGAGAAATGGGCAATGTAGTTGCTGAAAATGTGCTTATTTTATTGATGAAACGGCTAATTTGTAAATTTGCTCCGACTTTTCGATAACCTAGCTAGCATCGCAGTGCAGCGCCACCTACTCTTCTGGCAGTGAATTGTTTTCAGCACCCACAGCCTTCGGAGTACTATAAATTCAACCAATCCGTCCGACTCCGTCCGTCTGTCCGTAACGGAGTCGGAGAAGTATAATTCGGCCTTTATTCGGCCTTAACGCTGCTAACGCTGCTGCTAGCTGTGTGCTTTGCTTGCATGTGATAGTTTAGGCTGGGCTGGAAGTACTCCGGTGATAACTAAACTCAGCCTGACAATCAGTACACACAGCCTTAAGGCCGAATTATACTACTATATATACTACTAAACCTAAAAGGCTGAAAAGGCCTACCCTTACAAAAAAAGAAGTATACTTCAAGTTTAATTTGTAAGTATAAAAAGTATACTATTATCATGGTACCTAAAGTATACTAGCAGTGTACTTATTTATATACTATTTTTGTACTATGTAAACTGAATTGGCCCACTTTTTAGGTAATTTAGTACACTTTAAAGTACACTTATAGTGTATTTGAAGTTTATACTGTAAAGTAGCCTGTGTAGTGCACTTTCAGTTCATGAAGTATACTTCCTAAAGTACTTCAAAATATACTTTGGAATACTTTCAAGTGCACTTTCAATTAATGTAAGTACTTCAAGAAGTAAACTTAATAAATGTCCATTAACTATGATTTACTATAATATTTATATGTTTAGAGGCCCCTCCAACGCCACCGATCTTGCATCACTTCACGAGAACGGGGGCCCTCGCCAAGTGTCACTTATTATTAGCTGAAAGAAGCTAATTCCTGCGTATGGTCTCATGTTGCTTTAATCCAGCTCTTCTTCTCAAACGTAAGTCATTTAACTCATGGTTACAATGGTAAACAAGCACAACAATGACAATTACCATGCAACAAAACACTACATTCTAAGCAGACACAATAAAAAAACAAAATTCACGAAGTTACATTTGTATTTCGAACAAACGGCAAATTTATCAGCAAATTTTAACACTATTTACCGCCTTCCATCATGGGAATTGACCAGCCAATGAGCTATCTTCACGCTATCTTAATTTTTTCACGTTATTTCGTTCTTCAGTCAGTTTGACAGTATAACCTTCAAATGCATAATGCAACCCTTCTGTCTGCTTCTTTCTCAAGTAGTTTTTTTGTTTTTCCATTAATACTCCAATTGATAATTATGAGTATCATATAAGAGTATAGGGCTTCAAAATGTTTTGGCCGTAATTAAGGTTACAGCTTCAGTAACAAAAAAAGATTCAATGTGCAATGCATAATATATTTTCCTAGACATGAATAATTAGAATATACAAGATGGATCTAAAAAATGTAACTTGTAATGTACTTTAAAAGTATTTTGACAGTTTTTGCTACATCCTACTCCAGAAGAAATGTATACCCTTTTTAGTTTCTAAGTATACTTCTTATAAGTATATCAAAAGTGAACTAAAAGTGTACTATCAATTTTTTAGTACACTTATAGTATACTTTAATATACTTTTTTTTTTTGTAAGGGGAAACTGACATGCACCAACTCGGAGCACTGAGTTTCAACATCCATCCAAAAAATAGAGACATTTAGTCTATATTTTTTACTCTACTCTTAAGGCATGACTATGTTTAACTTAATGTCTGCACCTCTCTGTCACCAACTGTCTCTGGAGTGGGGGGTGGGTGCTTCACAGGGTGTCTACAGGTATAAACAAGTTAAATTTAAGACCTTTTAATACCACTTCCAAATTAAATTAAAGACCAAATTTACGATGGAAATACAATTCAAAAGTGGAAATATACAGTAATCTTTCCAAGTAAACACTGATGTCTGTTCAATATGAACAGTATGGTAAAATGACAATAATTGGTTGAGTTTTCCACAAATCACAAAAATGGTCCGAACTCGCTCCAATTACAGACTTTCACGACCCAAATCAAAATTCTGAGCCTACAGGTCTGTGGGGAATCGCTTTTTCTCCGAAAGGCTGCCCTCCTCTAGCCTGGTCCTAACCAGACTCTCGTACATTGCATTTGTACAGAGAGTCTGGCCTCGCTCCATTGACAAGCGTTGACTTCCTTGTAGGCGGGTACTATGTTGAAGTTTAAAACTATTGGATCTGCCCAGAGCCACTCTGGGTCTGCCATAACCAATCGCTAGCGTTCGCCTTAGCCAACTCCTTCACCACGGAGCTAGCTGCCGTAGCTGGAAAATCAAACTTTTCCCGAACCCTGTGGGGAGGAGGGCCGCAACATCATGACCACCAACAAAACTCAGCAAGGATTGTTCTTGCTCCGGCTTTAACTTATGAATATTCGGCAGCGTTGCACAACCGCAGAATAGCTTCGCTCTCATCTTTCTCCGCCGCCATTACTGAACTACAACTCAAACTAGTGCACGACATCAATGTCATCGTTCTCAGCCACTCCCTCTGTTCGCTGATTCGCCGGTAGAAAATCAACCTGAAAAATCTGACTTACGTACCTCATGGCCAGACCTATGTACAGAAGCGCAAATAAAATTGAGCGGAAGTACGTAGGAGGGCTAGCCCTCCTCAACCTTTTGGGTGAAAAATTCGCAGAGATGCAAAATTATTCACTAATTATAAACACAAAGGGGAAAAGCTAGCTACTTTTCGAGTTTGGTTTTCCGTCACTTCAAACTCACGATCTAAAGAGCTAAAAGTGCTCAAACCTTCACCATAATTCAAGAGTAGTGTACTTTCACGAACCCAATCATTGATTCTATCTTAAAATGTGTAAAAATAGGACTTACCGAACGTGGCTGCCTCCAACACGGCTATCAGGCGACTCGAAAAATAATTTCTATTCGTAATGGCGAGCTGCGATTGGAAGCAAAATGAAACAGGAGCTAAAAACCGAGGGTGGGGGCTTGGTCATCACACAATTTCCAGAAAGCATGTGTGTGTGTGTCTCGCCAAGCTCGCTCGTGTGTCAAGGGGCAGGATGAGGGTGTGCGTGCGCTGTGGAGCCATTCAATTGAATTCAATCATATATTGACATATCAAGGTGAAATTGCGTATGGTACTTAAGAATTATGTCAACTTGAAGGCACTAACGTTTGGAAAAACCATCAGTCAAAATTATATTTGATTTATTAACACAAAAATATTGTGGCAATGTGGACATTTACATAAACTTCTTTCAGCCATTTTGTATTGCATTCCTTATTCAATTTTACCCTATAGAAAGACATGTATTCTACAAATTAACAAATTTCAAGTCGATCAGATCTATGGTTCATGAGGAGAAGGGTTTTGAAGGTTGTATTGTATTTTTGAAGGTGCACATTTGGACAGTACAGCAAAATCTATCATGGCGGACCTTATGGGTCCTTGAGGCTTTTTTGTTCCCCATGAGAAATAAGGTAAGTATACCAATTTTCTGGCATTTTGGAGTAATGGGGCGCTGGGGAAATCACGTAGACTTTGGGCGTGGCTTATAGCGCCACCTATGGGCGTACATGGGCCACTAGCCGTCTGGGAGTAGTGAGTGACCTGTTGTTATCATTGGGCCAAATTTTAAAAAATCGGGTCAAGGACTTTTTGAGCTACTGAGCCATTTAGCGGAGAAGAGGAAAAAGAATAATAATAGGAATACTAACAAAAACAATAGGTTCCCTCCTACCGGAGGAACCCTAATAATTGACTAATTCAAAGAACAACAAAAAACTACTTGTAGGCCTAAAGGCACACACGATCATCCTCACATTCTGTTCCTGTCAATCATACACGCTGTGTCAACCAATTATACTGCATGAGGGAGGGCCGAGCCAACTCACACACACTCAGTTAGACGAGTAGTCGAAACTCGATGGAGAGCCATAACAAATCAATGCATTTTTAAAGACATTGTGGTTAAGGTAGAGTATGATTTCATTTAATAATTTAATTCAAATTGTTTTCACACCTATCATAGTTAAAACATTAATTTTTTAAAGAGCCGTTCGGGAGCCAAAAGAGCCGGCTCTTTTCAGTGAGCTGAGCCAAACGAGCCGGCTCACGAAGAAGAGCCGGAATGCCCATCACTACAGGCTAGGGCTGCAACAACGAATCGATTAAATCGATTATTAAAAGCGTTGGCAACTAATTTCATTATCGATTCGTTGTGTCGCACGATTATTACGCCACTCAATGTCGCGGAGTTGTTTGAGTATTAAAAAAAAAAGTTTAGTTGAGCGCGGAGCGGAGGTAGAGGAAAGGCCATCGGAGAGACATTGTTGAGTAACGTTCTTCTGAAACACATGGCGGAGGCAGAGAAATCAATACGACCCAAGTCATCCAAGGTGTGGGAGCATTTCACACTAAATACATCGAAACTGTGTGTTAATTGACCGAGGTGAAGTTAGTTTCATATTCGACATTCGTCTCACATTCGGAAGACGCTACTTTGCAGCATCGCGTTAGGGACCGGGTGAAAACAACCCATACCATTTTGAAAAACTTAGATTTTTATAATATTTTTAGGAATATAAAACCTCAACCATACACCAGAGTATCTTAACAATGTCTGGTATACTTCCACAGCCTTTACTTTTTCAATGAAGTTTCAAATAAAATGATAGAAAATCACTAATCTTTGAAAATAGCTTAATCCTTGCAAATCTTAACTTTTTTCAAAATTGTGTCAAAAAATCTTAAATATACACCAGATTAATCTAATAAAGTCTGGCCTACTTCCACAACCTTTCAATTTTCAATAAAGTTTTAAACAAAACTCAAATAAATTGCTCATCTTGGAAAATAGCATTAAATCCACGCTAATATTAATAACTTTTTCAAAATTGTGTGCCTGTTTGTGCACATTCTGAAGATTTTTTGCACTGTGAATTTGCACTGTCAGTTCTGTTTTTGAATAAAGGGTTGTAAATGTATGCGTTTTTTTTTATCCAATTCATCGATTAATCAAAAAAAAGAATCGTCAGATTAATCGATTATTAAAATAATCGTTAGTTGCAGCCCTACTACAGGTCAAGGTAAAGTGTATGGCAGGCCTAGGGCCAAAACGTGTCATTTAAAGTTTGTGTACAGACGTTCAAAACGGCCGTATACACCATCTATGCTTCCATGCTATTGGTTGGCGTCAACATACCAACCCTTTTTTGACGTTGGGACCAACATACCCACACCGAGGTGAAATCAGTTTTATATTCGATATTCAACAGACATTCATATTCGTACCTCCGTTCAGGCTCCGCGTCATATTTAGCTATTGATTACCAATAGCCAATAAATCAATGAAAACGCCAATTTTTCAGAGTTTCCTCAATATCTTTGTCAAAACCACAGACCACAGAAACTTTAGACCTGTTGCACATTCATTTAATACATAGTTTGACCTTCATTAGACCATGACCCCTTAACTCTTTATAGTTACTACTAGTTTTATACTGACTTTTTATGGGTTAATCAATAATCAACTTCATCACCAAACCAAAGGTTGGACAACTTGGTCAGTTAGTAGTAGAAGAATGTGCAACAAGTTTGAAGTTTGTATGGTCGATTTTGCCAAAGATATTGAAGAAACATTCAGGCTGTACTACTCTTTTACCCCGGTCCCTAAATATGACGCGGAGCAAATTGCGAATGCAATTAATCGTTCAGCCCTAGTTCAAATGTAAGGATGTTTGGTGAGCTCATAAAAATTCTTAATGCAATTTTGGTATTTTGGGGATGCTCTGGCTCTAACTGAGCCTGTAGGGCAGTGGTTCTCAATCCTGGTCCTCGGGGACCCCTGCCCTGCATGTTTTAGACGTTTCCCTGCTCCAACACACCTGATTCAAATAAATGGGCCTGATAACGACCCATTCATTTGAATCAGGTGTGTTGGAGCAGGGAAACGTCTAAAACATGCAGGGCAGGGGTCCCCGAGGACCAGGATTGAGAACCACTGCTGTAGGGGATCAGAATATAAGGTTGTGATGTACAAAAAATATATAATATCCAAGAGCTAAAATTACCTCTCTTTAAGCTACATTGATTTTATTTCCAAATGAATAAGCATATTTGGAACACACAATTCATGATGGAAAATATCTGGATTTGTTTTCAATCACCGGTGGGTAGGCCGCCCTGGCAGACTACGCTCCATCCACCTTTCCCATGGTCCCACCCCTAGTGATTTGCTGTGTCAAAGAGATTGAACAAAGAGGTCTGCATGAGGTAAGGTGCCAGTTAATCATTAAAGTCACAAATTACTCCTGGGGAGAATAAAGTCATTTGTTAATTTGACATACATTTTTCTGTTTTCCATGACTGACTTCTTGAAAATACATTTTAAAGGGTACATATTTTTGGGGATTAGTCAACCATGGCCTGAACAGTAATGTCAAATTACATAAATGAAGGGGTCTGAAAATGAAGTTGTGTAACTTTTGTTACATTACATTTATGCATTTAGCATAAATGTAGCATAAATGTAAATTCCTCTGTCTTTGTTTTGTTAAAATCTTTCATGTTTTAAGGTTGGCTTGTACCGTGTCTCAGGCTCTGAGCGCACTGTCAAGGAGCTTAAGAAGCTGTTCCTGCAAGGAAAGACTATGCCACCGCTTGGCAAGGTGGAGGACATTAACGCTATCACAGGCCTCCTCAAGGACTTTCTAAGGAGCCTCCCGGAACCTCTGCTCACCTTCTGCCTCAACCGTGCCTTCATGGAGGCAGCAGGTTACTCAGAACTTTGCTAAATTATAATTTTCTTTTTAATAGGTTTGTTGTATCAAAGAATGTCATTATGAACGGAATCCATGCAGACTAGTTACATTGATTATTTTCAAGTAAGTGTAATCGTCATTGTTCTTAATTTTTCCCTGTTTATTATCCACAGAAATCCAAGATGATGGCAACAGTCTTTCGTTGATGTACCAGACCATCAGTGAGCTACCTCAACCCAACAGAGACACTCTGGCCTTCTTGATGGTCCATCTGCAGAGGTTACACACTTTGTTACTACTAAATTGTCCTTCTTTTGGGGACTGTGTAAAATTGCTAATTGCTAAATAAATAAGGTGTGCATGGCCCTAAGCAGTTGATTTCAATTCACAATCCATTTACAATCCTGCTGTTACCACCCAGGTGTACCTAATAGCATTCACATGAGAACTCCAGATTTCACAAGGCTTAATACCAAAAAGAAACATGTTTGAACATCTATTCCTAAAACATTTTCCTCCCAGGGTAGCCCAGTGTGTAGACACCAAGATGAACATCACCAACCTGGCAAGAGTGTTTGGGCCAACCTTGGTAGGCCATGCTGTCCCAGACCCAGATCCCATGACCATCCTGCAGGACACCAACAGGCAGCCAAGGGTATGTTACTATGTAGATGTACCCAATATGTAGTATTTCAGGCATGTCATGTAGAAAAGAGAATTTATATTCCTAATGAATTAATGGAAAAGTTCAATATTCTTTAGTAACTACTCTTAACGTTTCTAATGAATTAAAATGTTTTTTTTGTGTGTGCAGGTGATTGAGCGTTTGCTAAGCATACCAGCAAAATATTGGAACCAGTTCGCATTTGACCAAGCCCACGCAATTGTCATGGACAATGCAAATTACCAAAACACTCGAGAACAGAAAGGTAATAGTCCTTTTTTGACGGAATGTTCTTACTTGTATGCATTTGTTAAGTAACAACTAGACTGGGGAAAATGGTAATCAGGTTATGTATGAATTCTGTACAACAATCAGTTAGTATGTTGGGACCAGTGACCACTCCAGAGCACCAGATGACAAAAACGTCATCGTCCAGCTCCTTGTCCCAGCGCATGAGGCAGACCTTGTCTAGCACCACCATGTAAGAACACTTATACTCGTTCATTTATTTATTCATGTTTGTGACTTTTTTCCCGCTGTAATATCTTACTATGCTATTTCCTTTTCTCTTTCCCCTTGTCCGGTTAAATACAGTATGTTAACTCACTTATTTTTATTAATTTACAGATTTGGAAGCAAGAGCAAACCAGCGTCATGTCTCAAGTCACCAAGTGAACTTTTTTGCCTCTCCTTTACCCAAATAGGTTCAGAAGTATCAAGTCTTAAAGCAATCGTGTGGATACTACTGCAATTTAAATATATTATACTTTTATACTACCATATTTGTATTACAAATGTCATGATGTACTAAACACTACTGATCTTTGTATATCCTAGACACTTATCAAGCTTTTAGTCAAATTTTTTACGATATATTTTTACAACTTATAACTACTAAGGTGGTGTGAGTAAATGTATATAACACTTAATCTGATAGAATTTTTTTTTTGACCTGTGTTTGCGTTGGTCTGAATTTACTCTCACAGGGTTTTACGCTAGGAGATTTGGCCTACTTTAAATCAAGCAAGCACACTCCAGATGGTTTGACATTAGCTCAATTATCTGTCACACATTGATTGGGCATACATTTAGCACAAAAAAGCATCCAATCAGTATCAACATGGCTAATGTGCAGCCTAATACCTCGGAAAACATGTAACCTTGTTTCTCAACATTGCAAAACTGTACTTATGAATGTGAAAAATAGACAAGCTTATTGTACAAGACCATTGTATACGTTTTCTTACATCCCATACCTCTACTAATTCATGCTATTGTAGCTAGCCACTTTCAAAATGTATTGTTGGTAGTTGTATTCCTACATTGACAATATACAGTATAGCACCTGTGTTTAAAATGTTGTACTACAATCCTATATAGAATGTCCCATTACATAGAACATCTGATACAGTTCACAAAAAATGGATGACCTATTTTACAGGATGAGTTACAGAAGTTAGGTTGTGCCCTTTTATGTTGATGCAGCACATAGATGACAGATGGATGTGGCAGTAGTGTTCTCCGAACCTGTGGTTGTCATCAGTAAGCAATGTGCTGCCGCGTCTGAAATGTAGAAAATTACATTGAGGAAAAGATGTGGGGGCAACATACAATTTTGTTGTAGATTCAATCAAATTTGAAACTTTGAAAAACTAAGTTGATACTGGAAGAAGCCAGATTGTTTACATTCTGTAATTATGTCATGTAAATAAATCAACTGAGAACCAATAATTTATCCTAAATGTACAAGTTGGATAACTATGCATGTATTCATTGTTATGTTTGTTCCTTATTATAAACCGGGCGCAGCAGCATGTTTAGTTCTGGTACTCTTTACTCAATAACAGTGTTATAACTCTTTATTCAATAACCATCTTAACACATGTGGTCACTCATCTCCGGTCTACAGGTCTACCCCCTAGACTCTCCTATGTCACTTGTCACGTGACCTATCAGATCCAATCAACACATCTCCCTTCCTTTAGAAGTTAAGCATTTTCTATCTAAACAAATGCATTCAAAACAAGTAACTGCATTACCACATAACAAATAAACCACATTTGTTTATGTTATACTTTAGCTTAAACACAAGCATCAAACTTTGTTTTCTCAGTATAAAATATTAAAAACCAAACATAAATTATACTGCCATAACCACAGCTATAAACATTCACTTATTGACTTTTCCCCCTCTTATTATTTTTTTAACATATTTTTCTCCCCCCATAGTCCATAACTCCTTCAGCAGGATTCTATCAGTCTCTCAGGTGGTTTAACCATCCTGCTGGGTCTGTTTTTCGCAGCTGGTGAACTGGGTACGATTTGACCAGAGTCAGTAGTGTTCAGGGAACTCGGACAGTCTTTGTTGCCCGTAGTGGTGTTTATCACCTCCGGTGGCTCTGTGACAGTCTATGAGCTGTTGGTTTGTAGACGGATGTCCACTCGATTTCTCCTCAGGGCTGATCCACGATCTGTCTGGATGAGGTAAGAACGAGGTGCAACCTCCTGTTGTACAAGTCCCTGCTGTGTCCACATTCCTGTCGAGTAGTCCAGAAGGCGGACTCTGTCCCCTGGCTTCAGGTAAGGCAGCTGTTTTGCACTTTTGTCATGCCTTTTCTTCTGCTTCACCTTCTCCTCTTCTTTGGCTTGCCTGACCTTTACTGCTCCCTTTGGTTTTAGCAGGTTGTCGTGCATAGGCAGATTAGTGCGAAGGCGACGTCCCATCAACATCTGGGGTCTCATTTATAAAGCTTGCGTACGCACAAAACGGGGCTGAAAATGTGCGTACGCCACTTTCCACGCAAAGGTTGTGATTTATAAAAAACAAACTTGACGGGAGAATGTGCGGTCCTCCACGTAAACTCTGACCCTCCCATAGGCCTACGCACATTTTGGAAACAGTTGGAATTGGCGACGCAGATGACCGTACTGTAGTCAGACTGCAGAAAGTGAATGTGGGAAGAACATTACTCGTAATATATATTTTGTTTTCCCCACACACGTTTTTTTCACTCGATTTCATCATTATCATGAAGATTAAATCCAGCAGAGTTATTTGCGCTTGTACTGAGTGATAATTGTTCCATAAACACCTTGTACAATCCAACTCAAATTTTTAATAAAAATTCTGCGCTGTATGTCTCACCATCAGATTGTCCACTACGGGATGTAGGAGGGGGAGATGCCCGAGCCCGACTGTATGGAATACAGGATAACATCACATATCCTACCTTTAGATAACTGCAGAACACATTGTATAACTAAATATATTTCTTTAATACTGTGCATATATCATCATATGTCAAAAACTGGAAATACAGTCGCTAAGCTCCCGCGCAATCGCTACACTCTACGTCCTCGTTATCAGTCCAGACTTCAATAGACTACTGTTAAATAACAAAACGCTTTTGTTTTCAAAATTGTATCTCGACTCGCGGTATCACTGGCACAGTTGACGCCACTCGCACTGTTTTTTTTATTGGTGATCCACCGGCCACCAAATAATGTGGTTTTCGAGCCTCCGCCAATAGGCTAACAGTGTCTGAGAAGTTGTCATGCGCCATGATTCACCGTAAAGAAGAATCGCATGCCAGGGTCATTCATGAGGTGCTTTGCATTGACCATTTATGGTCAAAAATGGGCGTGTTTAGGGCGGGGTAAAATGCAGATTCACGTACGCACACTTGTGGGTAGTCTGTGATTTATAAAGGGAACATTGCTTACAGGTGTGCGTACGCACGGTTTTATAAATCGGATTATTTTTGGGCTTACGCCATTTTAGGCTTTTGGGCGCACGTACACTTTTAGTAAGAATCCTACGCACAGTTTTATAAATGAGACCCCTGGGCTGGTGACAGGCCATTTTGCAGTGGCGCGCTCCTGTAGATCAACAAACTTTTGTGAAAATCCTCATTTCCATCGTGTGCTTTCTTCATTATTCCTTTGATGATCTTAACTGAGCTTTCTGCAAGTCCATTTGATCTTGGGTAGTTTGGGCTTGATGCGTGGTGGTTAAAACCCCACTCTTTAGCGAATGCTTCAAATTCGCAGCTTGAAAACTGTGGTCCATTATCTGAAAACAGTTCCTTTGGGACTCCGTGTCTCGCAAAAACAGTCTTCAGAAAAGCAATGACGGCTCTGCTGGTTGTGGACTGTAATGTTGCAACTTCTGGATAGTTAGAGTAGTAGTCTGTAACCACGATATGATTTTTTCCGTTGCAATCAAACAAGTCAGCTCCAACCTTGCAGTATGGGTATTTGGGCACTGGGTGTGGCATCAGCGGCTCTGCCTGCTGTTTGGGTCTGTATGTGAGACATACTTCACAAGAAGCCGTAGTATGGCTGATATCTGTGTTCAATCTTGGCCAATACATAACTTCTCTTGCCCTCCACTTGCATTTTTCTTCTCCCAAATGTCCTTCATGTATCTTTTGTAACATTTCCTTTCGCATTGTTGGTGGAATGACAAACTTGTTTCCTTTGTATATGATGCCATCCACAACAGTGAGTTCTGTTCGACACATCCAGTAGTCCTGTATTGCAGCTGGACATGTTTGTCTTTGTTCAGGCCATCCTTTCAGTATTGTCTCTTTTAGTGTTCTCATGCTGTGTTCTTTCTCTGTCTCTTTTCTGATCTGCTCTCTTCTCTCTTCAGAAACCGGTAGAGATGACACTATCATGTCCACATAAGCCTTTATTTGTGCTGTTCCCATTTCATCTGTCCTTTCATTTTTGTCAACTGCGCGTGAAAGCGTGTCAGCGGCGAACATGTACTTGCCTGGTGTGTAGTTCATAGTCACGTCGTATTTTTGCAGCCGTATCATCATGCGCTGTATCCTCATAGGACAGTCATTGAGTGGCTTTGACATGATTGACACCAGTGGCTTATGGTCAGTTTCCACTTCAAAAGCTTGTCCATATACATACTGATGGAATCGCTCACATCCATAGGTGCTGGCCAGTAGCTCCTTCTCGATCTGTGCATATCTAGTTTCAGCTGATGTCAACGCTCTGGACGCATAGGCGACAGGTTGCCAGTCTTTGTCATGCAGCTGTAGCAGTACTGCCCCTAGTCCGTACTGTGACGCGTCAGCTGTAATCCGTGTGCTTTTCTCCGGGTCATAGAACTTGAGCACAGGCTCGTTGGTGAGTATTCTCTTCAAGTTTTTAAAGCAGTCTTCCTGTTCATGTGACCATGTCCATTCATTTTTTTCCTCCAGGAGACACCTGAGTGGCGCTGACTTTGTTGACAGCTGAGGTATGAACTTTGCAAGGTAAGTTACCATACCTAGAAACCTTCTGACGTCATCCTTGTTTTCAGGACGTTCCATGTTCTCGATGGCTGATGTTTTCCTTGGGTCTGGACTAATTCCTGCCTCAGAGACTACATCCCCCACAAATGTCAATGACTTAACTCCAAACAGGCACTTTTCTTTGTTAAGTTTTAAGTTTACTTGCCGTGTCAGGTCGAGCATCTGTCTCAGTCGCTCATCATGTTCTTCTCGGCTGGACGCCCACACGATGATGTCATCCATCATGGTATCGACTCCTGGGATGTGTTCAAAGATCATGTGTATTTTCTTGTGGTATACTTCTGGTGCTGACAGGATCCCATATGGCAGACGTAAGAACCTGTACCTTCCCTCTGGCGTGTTGAAAGTACAAAGCTTGGAGCTTTCCTCATCTAGCTTCATTTGCCAGAACCCTGACGATGCGTCCAGTTTACTGAACCACTTGGCGCCAGCAAACTGTGCCATGATCTCTTCCCTTGTCGGCAACTTAAAGTGTTCACGTTTGATTGCTTTGTTAAGATCCCTTGGATCCAAACACGTTCTCAGCTTTCCATTGGGCTTTTCCACAGCGACCAGGGAGCTGACCCATGATGTAGGTTCATCTATTTTCTTTATCACTCCTAGTTTCTCCATTCTAGTTAACTCCTCTGTGAGTTGTCCTCTCAGCTTGAATGGTATCTTTCTGCATGGATGAACTACTGGAGGCACATTTTCATCAACTTGTATTTTGTATTCCCCCGGTAAACATCCAAGTCCCTCAAAACAGTCACTGTATTCCTCCATGAGTGAGTCATGGTCATTAGAAGGTTTAGATGAGACTACGAAGACTCTCTTCACAAGGTTTAGTCGTTGGCATGCTGTGTTCTTTCTCTGTCTCTTTTCTGATCTGCTCTCTTCTCTCTTCAGAAACCGGTAGAGATGACACTATCATGTCCACATAAGCCTTTATTTGTGCTGTTCCCATTCTGTAATCCCAATATTGGCTTGACACTCATATCAACAATCAACAGCAGTGCTTTTATTTGCTTACCGCGGTGTTCGAATGTTGCGATGCAGCCTCCTTTGACCGGCACTTTTTCTCCCGTGTATCCACTCACTTTTGTTTTCACAGGGAATATTTTGCTTTTCACAGTGAGTTTCTCATACTCATTCACAGATATGAGGTTGACTGAAGCTCCCGTGTCCAGTTTGAATGGAATGATAGTCCTGTTAACAGTCAATGGTACTATCCATTCTTCTTCATCTTTAGCCTCCTTCATATGCACTGCATCCACAAAGAACTCCTTAATTTCCTCTTCAACTGCATGTACCTTCTTTTTCTTGAAGGCCTCCGCTTTGCAATATTTTGAGAAGTGGTTCTTCTTCCCGCAGTTATGACACTCTTTGCCATATGCTGGACACGACATTGGTTTGTGGCTCCCTCCACATTTACCACATTTAAAGTCTGTTTTAGCCTCTCTTTGCGACTTGTATTTATTTGGATGCTTAGAGTACTGTTCTCCTGTTTTTATCGCATGTACTGCTGTCTCATCCCTGCGCAGCTCTTTGGCTTGAGCCCGTGTGGTTTCTGCTGCTCTGCACATGTTAATAGTTTTGTCCAATGTCAAGTTTTGCTCCCGCAACAGTCTTTCTCTTAGTCCATTATCGGGTATGCCACAGACGATCTTGTCTCTAACTAGCGAGTCTTTCAAATTTCCAAATTCACACGACTTACTCAGTGTGTGCAACTCAGCTAGATACTGATCAAAACCTACTCCTTGTTTTTGATCACATGAGAAAAACTTATATCTCTCAAATGTAATGTTCTGTTTTGGCACAAAGTACTCTTCAAACTTGTCCATTAGCTCATCCAGGCTAGCATCATCGTCGAGTTGGAAACTGTTGTAAATATCCAATGCATCTTCACCTATCACGTGCAGCAAGATTGACGCTTTTACCTTATCGTCTTCCTCCGCTCCACATCCACTTGCAGCCATATATATGTTGAATCTCTGCTTAAACCTTTTACAGTGTTATAACTCTTTATTCAATAACCATCTTAACACATGTGGTCACTCATCTCCGGTCTACAGGTCTACCCCCTAGACTCTCCTATGTCACTTGTCACGTGACCTATCAGATCCAATCAACACATTCATTACTATACAATTATGGATGTAATTTATTTCAGATCAGTTCTATTAAATAAACTTTTATTTTTTTAATTCTTAAATCTAGGTGTGAATGTTTTTTTTAACACTCAAAACATTCCCAGTTTGCATAATATATATAGTTCCGCCAGGCATTGTTTGAGATCCAACATGATTTGGAGTCATTTCATACTTACCCAGACAATATATATATATCATATAGGTAATTGATACTGTACAGCATGTGCAAGTTTAAAGTTCCTTTTCAAGTTTAAAAAGTAAAGCATCTGACTTCCATTACTAATGCTAAGCATTTTTCTCTTGTTGGCAAAAAAAAACCTATTGATTGAAGCCATAAAGTTATCACTTTTGATAAAAATGCAATCGGTAAAAGTCCGGTATTTTCTGAAATTAATTCAACTAGTGCACAGTGCAACCATGTAGAGACAGAAATGACATGCCGTCGTGTAAATAAGATATATAACATAAGGCCATTTAGTTTGTTTAATAAAAGAGCAAGCTATATACCTGTTTTATAGGAAAGGTAACCTTAAATGACTTATTTTGTGATCTTATATATATATATATATATAGAAAAGTGTTTTAATTTTTATTCACTTGACCTTCCAGGGGAGGGGGCGGTGGGTGCCGTTGGGGGGGCGGGGGCTCCCTCCTAATACAATGGTAGGGGAAACACTAAGATGTCAGTGAAACACAAATTACTTGAACTATAGATGGTGCACAGTGCCCGTGATAAAATTGGTGGCACACAGATGTCTAGAATTATACAGCTCTGGAAAAAAGTTAGACAACTGCACCTTTTTCTTTCATTAAAAAAAAAGTTGAGAAAGACCGTTTTGAGTGAGAAACAGAAGGGTAAGATTCAAATTTAGCTAATTTTACCGTTCTGTTCCTTACAAAAAAATGTCCTTAATATCTCAAATGCATGTGATGCAGCTGGTGTTGACAGTTACCGTATTTCTTCGATTACACGCCGCGGCGTTTATTACACAATGATCATTTTTGGTGCAGCGTTTAATTAGTAAGAGAGATTTAGTGAATTGTAGCTGCAGTGCGGCCATAGACGAACAAAGAATAGACAAGGTCAAACACAAAGCCTAGTGTAAAATTGAAGCCGCGCGTGTCTACATTCTGTAGAAATCTGAAGCAGCATGCCGAAACGTTCTTACCAAGCCCCCACCCCTCGCCCCTCGGCTTGAAGCAACGGCCCCGGTGGATGTAGGTGGTATTGCATTTAAGGTTAGGTTTCCGACTCTTCCGGTCGTTTTTATTCTATTAACTCCAGTCAACATTTACAAAACTATCTCCCCCAATAATTTTTCTTCGATTCTCGAACCTGGCTCATACTACTAGCTTTTTCATAGAAGAATTTTTCCTGATTTTTGCTAAATTTGAAACCAATCCGAAATGGGTAAACTAGCACCCCATTTATTTGCCTACGTCAATAAAAGTTGCCTGCAAATGTGCTCGCGGATACTAACCATAGAGTTAATATAACTAGAGTAAGCTACTTTTGTCTTCCAAGATGGCGTCCCCATTCATTTCTATGAAAAGTGCTCAGTGGCGCAGTGAGGCAAGCGAGAGCGCGATACGGACGCGGCCATCTTTCCACTTCCGTGTCTTCCGGTCTAGCTTTAAACAGTGGCTCTTTTTTCCCCTAGCTCCGAGACCTCGTGCACGCTTGCAACTAGCTGTACACGTCATACTTTGCGACAACCAGTCGCGAGCATAGATTTATATGGTTACGAGCGTGTGAGCTAAGCCATTGCAGTTGCAGAATCTATGGGCAGAATGGGGTACAAGTCCGATAAGAATCAGACACATGATGCAAACTTAACGGAAATGTATTCTGTCACTGTATAGTATTCCTTTCACTTGTTTTTTAGAAATAGGCTATAGGGCTAAATATAGAGCTATTCTAGATGGAACTCATCACATATGTTGCTTTTTTTCTTCGTGATATGAGTATGATTTCCAACGCATTGTATCGGATGAAATAAACTGTTAACATGAACAGCTCCGTCGTTGTTCTCGCCAGGCAAAGAAAGCTTCATAGTTATTTTGGTAACCGAAATCTTCCATAATGCAGACTTACCATTGCTTACTGTCAACTTTATATTCAAACGAAATGCCACGAAATTCACACTGCCTTCAATTTCACATCAGTGTCGAAATGTGACCTGTGTTTTATATGTTCAACCTAGAAAACCAAACGTCTATTAATGGATATAACGTGATCTAACAAGACGTGTTAATAATGTAATAAATAAAAGCTCGAGAAGTGTGTCTAAAATATATTTTATTGAACGTCTTCGCTCCAGATAGACATGTCAACAATCTATGCTCACGCTTAACATAATATAATATTTGCCATCAAAAATCTTTATCTGTTTTAAAATAACGGGAATAAACTATATTAACCACATTTAATGTATGTGTGACAGCCATTTGCTAAACTTGCTAGAACAGGGCAGGCAACTCAAGCCATTTCTCCCTGTGCTCATTCAATATAAGTCTATGGCTCATTCAGCTCCATGTAAATCGGCTATCGGCCAATGTGAACTTTTGTGCTCGTGCCCTGTTAGTATCCGCGAGCACATTTCCAGGCAACTTTTATTGACGTAAGCAAATAAATGGGGTGCTAGTTTACCCATTTCGGATTGGTTTCAAACTTAGCAAAAATCGGGAAAAATTCTTCTATGAAAAGCTAGTAGTATGAGCCAGGTTCGAGAATCGAACAAAAATTATTGGGGGAGATAGTTTTGTAAATGTTGACTGGAGTTAATAGAATAAAAACGACCGGAAGAGTCGGAAACCTAACCGTAAATGCAATACCACCTACATCCACCGGGGCCGTTGCCTCAAGCCGAGGGGCGAGGGGTGGGGGCTTGATACTAACAGGGCACGAGCACAAAAGTTCACATTGGCCGATAGTCGATTTACATTGAGCTGAATGAGCCATAGACTTATATTGAATGAGCACAGGGAGAAATGGCTTGAGTTGCCTGCCTTGTTGTAGCAAGTTTAGCTAATCGTTGTCACACATACATGAAATGTTGTTAATATAGTTTATTCCCGTTATTTTAAAACATATTAGATTTTTCGTAAAAACGTTCATGACATGATGGCAAATATATTATGTTAAGCGCGAGCATAGATTGTTGACATGTCTATCTGGAGCAAAGACGAAGATTAATACTTTAACTGTTAACCACAATAGGAAATGATATATATTTAAATAATATTAGTCTTGCCTTCATAAGCTTTTGTTAAACACACTAATTATTCTTTTTTTTATCGTGTCATCAAGCCAGACTGCTTTTGTGGGACAATGAAGGTCCTCAGTGACTATGTTTCACCCCCACTTACATCTGATGGAAACGTCTTGTAGCCTATATGGTTCTATGAATATGCCCCTTTCAAAGGCAAATGTTCAATAAAGTATATTTTAGACACACTTCTCGAGCTTTTATTTATTACATTATTAACATCTTGTTAGATCACGTTATATCCATTAATAGACGTTTGGTTTTCTAGGTTGAACATATAAAACACAGGTCACATTTCGACACTGATGTGAAATTGAAGGCAGTGTGAATTTCGTGGCATTTTGTTTGAATATAAAGTTGACAGTAAGCTATGGTAAGTCTGCATTATGGAAGATTTCGGTTACCAAAATAACTATTAAGCTTTCTTTGCCTGGCGAGAACAACGACGGAGCTGTTCATGTTAACAGTTTATTTCATCCGATACAATGCGTTGGAAATCATACTCATATCACGAAGAAAAAAAGCAACATATGTGATGAGTTCCATCTAGAATAGCGCTATATTTAGCCCTAAAGTACGGTGGCCCTGAAGTGCAAATCACACCCACTAATATGAGTGCATCCCCCAAATGAAAACACTCCCCCCAAATACGAATCAACTTCCCCCAAATAGGATGACTTGCTCACCTCCCCCCAATACAAAGACACGCTCCCCCAAATGGGAAACGACATTACATTAACTCAAAAACACATTACATTAACTCAAAACGGAAAGGGTAGGTACAACACTTCGTCGCTGAATGGATGCAGTAACTAACAAGAAATTGATCGACAGAAGTACAAAATGCAATAGCCTGACAGAGTTACGTGCACCAGGACATTTGTTTGGCTATCGAAGCATGTAGCAAATAGTAGGCTACTTATGCAAAAGTATATATTGCGTGTTAAACGTAAAAATCGATAGCCAAACAATTATCCTGGTCCACGTAACTCTGTCATTGTGGCATTTCGTTCTTCTGTTGTGGACTATTAGTTTTTTTTCTGAAAAGTCCTGCTTCCTTCAACTGTGTTTTTAGCGTGCGCATAGGCTACTTATTTTAATGTTGTGAAACGTTAACAGCATATCTAAGATTATTATATAGGAATGTCCCTGATTAAAATAAAGTGTAGTGCAATTAATCTGAATTCAGACTCTGAATTGTTAACACAATGTTTCTTCTTTTATTCCAACCAAAACGATCAACTTCATGGTAATGACAGAGTTACGTGGACCAGGATGGTTGTTTCGTAGCCTACTACTTGCTACATGCTTCGATAGCCAAACAAATGTCCTGGTGCACGTAACTCTGTCAGGCTATTGTATTTTGTACTTCTGTAGATCAATTTATTGTTAGTTACTGCATCCATTCAGCAACGAAGTGTAGTACCAACCCTTTCCGTTTTGAGTCAATGTAATGCGTTTTTGTGTTAATGTAATGTCGTTTCCCATTTGGGGGAGCGTGTCCTTGTATTGGGGGGAGGTGAGCAAGTCATCCTATTTGGGGGGAGTTGACTCGTATTTGGGGAGAGTGTTTTCATTTGGGGGATGCACTCATGTTAGTGGGTGTGATTTGCACTTCAGGGCCACCGTACTAAAGCCTATTTCTTAAAAACAAGTGAAAGGAATACTATACAGTGACAGCATACATTTCCGTAAAGTTTGCATCATGTCTCTGATTCTTATCGGACTTGTACCCCATTCTGCCACTGCAATACCTTAGCTCACACGCGCGCAACCATATAAATCTATGCTCGCGACTGGTTGTCGCAAAGCATGACGTGTACAGCTAGTTGCAAGCGTGCACGAGGTCTCGGAGCTAGGGAAAAAAAGAGCCACTGTTTAAAGCTAAACCGGAAGAGTCGGAAGTGGAAAGATGGTGCGGTCCAGTTTCGTACTCTCGCTTGCCTCACTGCGCCACTGAGCACTTTTCATAGAAATGAATGGGGACGCCATCTTGGAAGACAAAAGTTGCTTACTCTATAGTTATATTAACTCTATGGGCTACACTAGCCTGGCTTTGCCGTCCTACGTACTTCCGCTCAAATGTATTTGCTTCTGTACATAGGTCTGGCCATGAGGTCCGTAAGTCAGATTCTGCAGGTTGATTTTCTACCTGTCCAATAAGCGAACAGAGGGAGTGGCTGAGAACGATGACGTTGGTGTCGTGTGCTAGTTTGTGTTGTAGTTCCGTAATGGCAGCGGAGAAAGATGCGAGGAAAGCCATTCGGCCCGTTGTGGCAACGCTGCCGAATATCCAACAGCTAAAGCCGGAGCAAGAACAAGTTTTGCTGAGTTTTGTTGGTGGCCATGATGTTGTGGCACTCCTCCCCACAGGGTTCGGGAAAAGTTTGATTTTCCAGCTACGGCAGCTAGCTCTGTTACAGTAGTGGTGAAGGAATTGGCTAAGGCGAACGCTGGCGATTGGTTATGGCAGATCAGAGTGGCTCTGGGCAGATCCAATAGTTTTAAACTTCAACAGAGTACCCGCCTACAAGGAAGTCAACGCTTGTCAATGGAGCGAGGCCAGACTCTCTGTACAAATGAAATGTACGAAAGTCTGGTTAGGACCAGGCTAGGGCTACACAGCCGGCAGTTCTCGAATCGATCTCACGGTAGCCTACTTGATGGCTACGTCACAGTGACCTAGCCTCGGCGCCGTCTCAAGTCGGCCTGCAGCCGGCTGCAGCGCTGCATGAAGTCAGTTCATGTCGAACGCACCTTTTGTAATCGCAAAGGCTGCGATTTTACTTTGGTCACGTGACACGCAAGAGTAACGCAGTTTGCAGAAGAAGGATCAACTTTGCACGTTACACTTTACCTTGACCTGTACGATGGCCTCAGGCTCGACAGAACCTGACACTACAGACACTTTGCCAATTTTGCCTTTAAAAAAAGATGCGCAGTGTCAAGTATTGTGCAAAACCTGCCTGGCTAAGGTTGCTACCTCACGGGGCAACACTACCAACCTAATTCGGCCCTAAAAAAAACCCCACACAAAGCCATGTACGATGCATAGCTAAAATGCTGAACACCAGTGTGTCAAATAAGCCAAATAACACCCGACAGGAAAGCCTAACTCCATATTAATGTACTACTAAATTACTCAAGCAGTAACAGCGTTCATCACGAAAGATATGATGCCCCTCGGTGATACACATACAGTAGGATCACTATGGCTGACCGTGCCATACTGTTTCTGTTAGGCTACTGACTGGATTAGAAATGTTCAGTGTTTCTTTTTCGGTAACACTTTAGAATAATGGTCCATTGTTAATGAGTAGCTATGTAGGAAGTAATAGTTAGTTCTACATTAACACCGAATTTAATACTATTAACTAATATGGAACCAAGATTAACTAAGCAGTAAGTAATAGCGAATTTAGTACAAAGGTAGTTCCTTGGTAGGTATTTGATTATTACTAAATAAATATATCCACATTGAGAACTACTTGTGAACTATGACCAATTAAGAAAGAATAACCAATGAATTACTAATCACAAGAGTAATGTCTAAAAGGTGAACAATTGTGTTTTTTTTACTGTTAATATATATATATATATATATATATAATGTTATAACATTTCAGAAGCTTGTGCCTGAAATGAGTTATTTGTGGAAACCAGTTTATGAATATTAACGTTATAACACGCCCCCCCCCCCCCCCCTCCTCGACTTGGCTTACCGAAACCTATTCGTCCTGAATCCATGTCATGTTTTCCCTAAACCTATACTCTGGTGCAACGTCAATGAGTGAGTTAGGAGCGCGAAATCATTTGGCAGTGGCACATTTTTATGGATGGTAAATATCCAATATCATATAATGGATATAATATAATATATCCACTCTATAAATATGAGCAGTTTAAACATGTGACTCACCATCATCACATCAGTGATATTAAAAGGTCAGTTTCTGCTCATTCTTAATGCAAACTCATCAATGAGCTCTTCAAAGTCCAGTTGGCGCAGTATGTCATGCTCTATTGACTAGGCACCGAATCCAGGATTTGGTTTCGGCCGAATATTGGGCTTTTTGACAGGAGTCGGTTTCGGCTGAACCTTAGATTTTTTTTCCACCGAACCCGAACTCTACGCTTGCACTATGCGCACTACGCTGGTCGAAATAGTGGCGCCGCCGTTGATTACGGGAAGGTGTTTACGTAGGTGGACCGTTCAATGCAGTAGGCTAAGAGAAAGTGAAAATGGAACTCGTGAGCAGAAAAAGTGTTGTATGCAGTGGCGATTTCTTTAAGACTGCCCTAAAGTATAAAAAAAAATTATGGTCGAATATTTACTATTGTGTTAACATTTGAAATGCGTTAAGAACACGTTCATCTCGAAGACGAGTTCGTTCAGAATCAGCTACGTAGCAGGTCGACTGACTGATTTCCTTCTCATACAGTCCAGTAGCATCACAGTGCATTTCCCTGTTGAAGCCCAGCTTCAATGGACTTCAATGGGGCTGCTTTGAACAGTTTTTTTTCAGTCATTGGATAAATTCTGCGATTATGTCCCGCCCACGGACGGTCAGTGTCTCTGGGGGTGAATGGAGGAGTGGGCTGGCCTGGACGCTGGGCTTCCGCGTGATGATTGGAGGGTCTGTCGAAAGACTGCATCTCCTTTTGATTGACAGCGATTTTGTACTATAAAAAGTCGCCGAAGCTATTCGAGCTCAGTCCTATCGCGGATTTTGGCCCCACTCTCGTGCTTTCTTTGACCGGACATTTTCGCACGTTATTTTTGTTTTCACTCTGAATGTTTCTAATGTTATGGGCGGTGCCATTGACTCACTCGACATCGGGCAACCTGAGGCCCCCCTGATCGCGAGGCCCAGGGCTGCAGCCCCTAAAGCCCATTGCCTTAATCCGGCCCTGACGACAAGAACGAGTAGGTGAATTTCACTAGAATTTCGAATTGTAGAATTAGTGCAAATTTCGAATTGTAGAATTAGTGCGAATTTCGAATTGTAGAATTAGTGCGAATTTCGATTGCAATACTATACAGTTTGTATGAGGGACTTTTTACAAGCTAACCGACAGCTAGCATGGCTTTAGGGTTAGCCATGTACTTATTACTTATTTAGCCATTATGTTTGACTCAGTTTATCATCACGGTTTGTTGAATGTGTTGAATGTTTCATTCCAAAATACAGAATTTTTGTTTAAATGCTAGGTTTCATCATTGTGCCAAACAAAGAATGTTTAATTCAGACATATTTTACAGAATGCTTTATTCTTGCATGCCCATGTGTATTTTTGCATTATGTAGGATTTTCTTTTACGATTTAATGGAAATCTTCCAGTGAATATAATAAAAAAATGTTTTATCCAGTCACTGCCGTTGTTTTATGTTGTAGATCTTGTGAGGTGACATGTTAGTGAGGTGTTAACGTGTTTTTCACTTTGAAATAATGGTCCAGATTACAGTTACTGCGGGATGACAAGGTAACTCTTGAGTAATTAGTGAGGAGTTAACATGTTTGTCACTTTAAAATAATGGTCCACATCACAAGTAGTTCCTGCAGGATGACAAGGTAACTCTTGAGTAATTAGTGAGGAGTTAACATGTTTGTCACTTTAAAATAATGGTCCACATCACAAGTAGTTCCTGCAGGATGACAAGGTAACGCTTGAGTAATTAATGAGGAGTTAACATGTTTGTCACTTTAGAATAATGGTCCACATCACAAGTAGTTCCTGCAGGATGACAAGGTAACTCTTGAGTAATTAGTGAGGAGTTAACATGTTTGTCACTTTAAAATAATGGTCCACATCACAAGTAGTTCCTGCAGGATGACAAGGTAACGCTTGAGTAATTAGTGAGGAGTTAACATGTTTTTCACTTTAAAATAATGGTCCACATCACAAGTAGTTCCTGCAGGATGACAAGGTAGCGCTTGAGTAATTAGTGAGGAGTTATACTGGTTTTCACAAGTAATAGGCCTAATTTTATATTTGACACATATGGTACAGGCATACATTTCTGTGAGGCACTAGTGATATTCTAACAAACATTGTAATCTGGAAGATGTGGTTTTGCGCTTATCGCAACATAAATGCAGGATGCAAATAGTTTTTGACAAGAGAACATCACTGTTTATATTCATATCCTAAAGAGAAGTCCTCCTCAGGCGGCTACTGTAACATAAAGGTAGGTCTTTGTAGTCTGACACTCAAAAGCTCATAATAGTAAACTAATCCAATCATGAGAGTGTCAGCATCACTTCCTAATTATTAAAAATGTTAAACAAATGATCATTATTTGTATTATACCATGTTTAAGTTTGAAATAAACAGAGAACATATGTCCATCCTTTGGTAAGAGTAGTCACAATCTCAACCTGAAGTTAACGTATTTGGGGGATATAATATTCATAAACTGGTTTCCACAAAGAACCCATTTGAGGCACAAGCTTCTGAAAAGTTATGACCATGTTAAGAGTAAAACAACCAAATTGTTCACTTTTTAGACATGTTACGTTTATGATTAGTAATTAATTGGTTATTCTTTCTTAATTGGTCAGAGTTCACAAGTAGTTCTCAAGAGGATATATTTATTTAGTAATAACCAAATACCTACTAAGGAACTACCTTTGTTGTAAATTAGCTATTACTTACTGCTTAGTTAATCTTGGTTCCATATTAGTTAATAGTATTAAATTCGGTGTTAATGTAGAACTAACTATTACTTCCTGCATAGCTACTTGTTAACAACGGAACATTATTCTAAAGTGTTACCTCTTTTTCTTCTAAGATTTAACCTTTAGATGCGTGAGTTCTAAATATTTCCGACTGTCTCCACAGCGCAAGTTATTTTTCCGAAACGGTAGCTAGCTTTAGTTAAGAAACTGCAACTAAAGCGTATACGTTTCTAGTTTAGCTTTGATTTACCTAAAACATTTTCTATGAGGTAGGCTACAGGCGGTATGTTCTCCTTAGTTTTTCTGAACTTTGTGTGTTATGTTGCTGACTGGAGATCAGTAGGTTAGTATATAGCCTATCTATATTAATAATAGGCCTACATCATATAATAATCGCAATTGCAAATTAATCGCGATGATGTTGTTTTCCGAAATCGTTCAGCCCTACATACCACACTGTAATGCAACCAGTCAGGATGCTCTCTATAGTGCATCTGTAAAAGTTAGTGAGGAGTCCATGCCGAACTTCTTCAGTCTCCTCAGGAAGAAGAGGCGTTTACGGGCCGCTTTGACCACCTTGTCCGTGTGAACAGACCAGGTGAGATCATTGCTGATGTTCACCCCGAGGAACTTGAAGCAGCTGACCTTCTCCACTTTGGATCCGTTGATGTGTAGGGGTGCATGCTCCTCCTCCTGCCGCCTCCTATAGTCCACAATCATCTCCTTGGTCTTGCTGACGTTGAGATGTTATTGTCCTGACACCATGATGAACTACTTTGCAACTACTTTGTGTGCCACCTGTATGGCCACTCATCTGCCAAAACCGTGAACGATGCAAGATACAAAGCATTCTGCATGGCATCGTCAGCTTTGCCAGAACCATCCATGCCCCCGACAAGTGACGCCCTGTATCAACACTGCAAAAGGGCAAACTATCAAGCAGCCATAATGAGACATTCTCTGACGGGTATAATGTGTGCCCCTTCACCAATTGGCAATGGATGGCACCTTGAGGATGGGGAGTTAGCAGTCACCTGGAGGACTCAAGAAAACTGGCAGGATTCTAAGAGAGAGAGAGATGTGTATTGTGTATTTAGAGGTTTACTATACTGTATTGAATATTGTATATTATTATATATTAGGAGGTTTATTATATTTTTGCTTATCATAGATGTAATCTATGTTCTGTGTACTTATATGTTATGTTATGCCAGGTTGCTTTGCGTTGTCTTGTCCTAAGAATTTCAGTGACCAGTCTGACCTTGTGTTGTTCTGTGCAGCTGACAATAAAAGACTTGAACTTGACTAGAAATCCTGCCCCTGAAAGTGTGTTGCAGGTAGTCCACTGCAGTTGCAAGCAAGGCAAATGTGAGTCTGCAAGACTTTCTTGTACTGATTTATGTTGGTGCCAAAATTGTGCAAATGTTACCCAGGAAACAGAGGAAAGGGCTACATGGGATGACAGCTCTGACTATAGCGATAGGGATGATACTTATGCTTAGGGATGATACTGATGAGGAAAGATGATCCTGATGAGTAGGGATGATACTGATGAATAAAGATGTTACTGATGATTAGGGATGATACTGATGAGTAGGGATGATACTGATGAGTAGGGATGATGCTGATGATTAGGGATGATACTGATGAGTAAAGATGTTACTGATTAGAGATGATTCTGATGAGTAGGGATAACACTGATGATTAGGGATGATGCTGATGATTAGGGATGATACTGATGAGTAAATATGTTACTGATGATTAGGGATGATACTGATGAGTAGGGATAATACTGATGATTAGGGATGATACTGATGAGTAAAGATGATTCTGATGAGTAAAGATGATTCTGATGAGTAGGGATGATACTGATGAGTAGGGATGATGCTGATGAGTAGGGATGATGCTGATGATTAGGGATGATACTGATGAGTAAAGATGTTACTGATTAGGGATGATTCTGATGAGTAGGGATAACACTGATGATTAGGGATGATGCTGATGATTAGGGATGATACTGATGAGTAAAGATGTTACTGATGATTAGGAATGATACTGATGAGTAGGGATAATACTGATGATTAGGGATGATACTGATGAGGAAAGATGATCCTGATGAGTAGGGATGATACTGATGAATAAAGATGTTACTGATGATTAGGGATGATACTGATGAGTAGGGATGATACTGATGAGTAGGGATGATGCTGATGATTAGGGATGATACTGATGAGTAAAGATGTTACTGATTAGAGATGATTCTGATGAGTAGGGATAACACTGATGATTAGGGATGATGCTGATGATTAGGGATGATACTGATGAGTAAATATGTTACTGATGATTAGGGATGATACTGATGAGTAGGGATAATACTGATGATTAGGGATGATACTGATGAGTAAAGATGATTCTGATGAGTAAAGATGATTCTGATGAGTAGGGATGATACTGATGAGTAGGGATGATGCTGATGAGTAGGGATGATGCTGATGATTAGGGATGATACTGATGAGTAAAGATGTTACTGATTAGGGATGATTCTGATGAGTAGGGATAACACTGATGATTAGGGATGATGCTGATGATTAGGGATGATACTGATGAGTAAAGATGTTACTGATGATTAGGAATGATACTGATGAGTAGGGATAATACTGATGATTAGGGATGATGCTGATGATTAGGGATGATACTGATGAGTAAAGATGATTCTGATGAGTAAAGATGATTCTGATGAGTAGGGATGATACTGATGAGTAGGGATGATGCTGATGAGTAGGGATGATGCTGATGATTAGGGATGATACTGATGAGTAAAGATGTTACTGATTAGGGATGATTCTGATGAGTAGGGATAATACTGATGATTAGGGATGATACTGATGAGTCGGGATGATTCTGATGAGTAGGGATGATTCTGATGAGTAGGGATGATTCTGATGAGTAGGGATGATACTGATGAGTAGGGATGATACTGATGAGTAGGGATGATTCTGATGAGTAAAGATGAGTCTGATGAGTAAAGATGATTCTGATGAGTTTTACAATGTGTATGTTTAATTTTGCTTGGTGCCAATCCGTAAAGTATAACCATATTTTCTACAAATTTACCATATTTCATGGTCTACATTCACACTTGAGTATAATGTGCACCAATACCTTTCTCAAATTTGAGAAAGGTATTGGTGCACATTATACTCAAGTTTTTGTCTCCTTGTGGGCCGGCCACAAGCAATACAGCTTTCTTAAACTTGTTCACCGACTGTGCAATGCTTGATAGATTAATATTCCTGACATTTTGGTCCTTCGATAGCCGGATTTCAACATCCTTTCCATCACCCAGAACTGAAATCGTGCAGACGTGCACGACGATGAAGAACCCCGCAGCAAATATGGCTGTTTAAAAAGAGGCCAGTTTTTTTCTGGGGGTGGAAGGGTGACTGAATTCTGGACTAGCTATGAGGCACAGCTTTCGGTGGACAAGGTAAGAATAACATTGTATATATATATAGTCGACTTTTGTGTTCCAAATTGAGAACAATTCCACAGTGTAGTCGGAAGAGATGCACTCTGGTCCGATATTTGCTAAGACCCGGTGAAAATCCAGTGCAGCTAGTATAGGGCGTCATATTTTACTGAGACCGGGTTAATTGATTTACGTTGTTGACATGTAGGCTAAACAATTTACTGTCGCCCAGGGGCGGTTCTACACGGGGGCCTACAGGGGCCAGTGCCCCTGTAAAAATGTTCCTGGCCCCCCCTGTGGCCCCCCTGAGCTGACTGAATAAAAAATAAAAAAATATTTTCAAGGAGCTGGAACACGTTTTTTTTCTTCTAGTAGTCATCATGAAACGAGGAAGGGACATTGCAGCCTTTTTTGCCCAAGTAAATAAAAAAGATAGAGAAACATATCAAAGTATTGAGAGAGCTGAGGAGCTGGAAGAGGGAGCCAGAGCCGTTTGTATGATTTTAATGTAAAGCAAAATTAAAGTATTTAATGTTTAAATATCATTTGTTTCAGTTTTTTATGTGCCCCTCTGATTACACACTGGCCCCCCTAATAACATTTGTCTAGAACCGCCACTGCTGTCACCCTTATACTTGACAATTTACTGTTAACTCGTGTTATCGCAGATGACAATTAGGAAACATGACCGCTGTACCTGAAGACCGAAACATTCGTCACTCGGCAGTATTAATTAGTTGGGACTGTATTAAGTAGCCTAGGCAGACAGCAAAATGAGTTTTAAGTTCATCACACCACAGAAGAATGTGTTGTTAACTACCCATCCAAATTCGAATGAAAAAAACCATAGTCAAGTATGTTAAATTAGGCTTTGAAATTGTTTGAAAATCAGCAGTCTTATTTGCTTGCTTGAATTTATTGAATTTAGCAACAACAGCAACAACTAGCTAAATCAATTGCACATATCTGAGTGTTTCATGCGTTAATTACTTTGTCCTTGCATCGTACCAGCTGAGTAACAGAATGCAGGTTATATAAAACGTCTGTGATCTGATGTAGATAGGTGGCTGTGACGTAGATAGGTTGGGTTTCCCCGCCTATACAAAACTTGAGCTGAAAACGGGTGAGAAACTGTTTAACCCTTAGCTCTCCTTGGCATCTGTATAGGCAGCCCATGTAATCCGGGGTGGCGCTCTCTGACTTGACAGCAAAGGCCGCTCCGATGTACTAAGTTGTAGTCTTCTGTACACGCCCGTGTTGTCGTCGGGGTTGCATTGTAGTAGTTCACATTACATGACAGTGCTTAGGTTTCAGCCTAAAACAGGTCCCACTGATAAACTGTACTTCGTCCTAGCCACATACTGCTGACAAGATTGAGACCTTTACTTTGTAATGCTATGAAAGAAAATTTGTATTTTGTGTATTTTTGTATTAGGAAAAGTCCTTGTGACACGGTTCACAACGACCCCGAAGCGGCACGAGAGTGGTGTGATAGACTAGGATCGGTGAGTCTCAACAACTTGGATACGGCACGAGAGTGGTGTAATAAACTAGGATCGGTGAGTCTCAACAACTTGGAAACAGCACAAGAGTCACGTAACTGAGTAAGTAGACAATGCAAGGAATACAAATATTTCACTTAATTTTTTTTATTGTGAAAAGTTTTCACAACATCACTGTCAAACATCTGCTGTAGAACTTGCAGCGCAGTGAAATCCCCAGCCATAGCTCCATGACTCTAGACAACAGCTGCTGTCCTGACGCTAACCCACTGAATGTATGTAAGTAGTAGTAGCACTTACCCAGACAACCTCCTCTGAAACGTCCAAGTGCTCAGTGTCCAAGCGCTCAGCATGCCACCTCCTCTGAAACCTTGAGAGGATAGGCGAGTCTCAACAACTTGGAAACAGCACGAGAGTCACTTAACTGAGTAAGTAGACAACGCAAGGAATACAAATATTTCACTAAATTTTTTATTGTGAAAAGTTTTCACAACATCACTGTGACTCACAACGACTTGGAAACAGCACGAGAGTGGTGTGATAGACTAGGATTGGCGAGTCTCAACAACTTGGAAACAGCACGAGAGTCACGTAACAGACTAGGTAGACAACGCAAGGAATACAAATATTTCACTTAATTTTTTTATTGTGAAAAGTTTTCACAACATGACTTTGACTCACAACGACTTGGATACAGCACAAGAGTTGTGAAACAGACTAGGATCGGTGAGTCACAACGACCTCGAAGCGGCACGAGAGTGGTGTAATATACAAGGATCGGCGAGTCTCAACAACTTGGAAACAGCACGAGTCACGTAACAGACTAGGTAGACCACACAAGGAATACAAATATTTCACTTTATCCAGGCCCTCCAGGAATTCGCAATGTTGCGATCGCACCAATTCACGCGAATTCAACGATTCCCCGCGAATTCAGCGCAACGTTGCAATTTTTACCAATCACCACAATTTTCAACTTTGACCAATCATCGTCGTCTCCCACAACTCTCTCCAGTAGGGGTTGAATCCAGTGTTGCGCCTGAACGCGTTCATTGAACGAAAGTTCATGAACTCGTTGCTAATTTTGGTGAACGTGAACGTACTGTATTACTGCCTGATGAACGATACTGTGAACGCGTTCATTCTGGTGTCTGTGAACTCTTTCACTCTTTTTAATTTTGTTCAATAAGGTGCCAGATTTCTAGAGACTTCCAGGCGAAAAACACACCGTTAACAGTCCTGTATCCAGGGTTGCTCAACCAGGCAATTGCTGCGTGTGCTTTCTTCTACTGTCTATATGCCTGGCAAGCGTGAGAGCACCGAGTTGCGTAGAGGCCGAGAGCGGTATTGCAGACAGATAGAGATTTCAATCTTTTTTGTTAAAAAAAGGGAGATTCCTCCCTTCAATGCATGCGAATGTAAATCCTGGTTGGATAAGGATTAAAAATGGGATATGATGAAAATTGGCATGTTGGTAAGGTTATTTAGGGGACCATTTCTCAATGGTTTTATTATTTGATGAATGTTTGTTAATTACTTAATTTTCAACCAATAACTCAATTCAAATTACAAAGAGGGAAATTTGCAACTTTTTATCGCAACTTTCACTTGCTCCCGCAATTTCATCGCAACAAACACCTAAAAAACACCGCTCCCGCAAAATCAGGAATTTTAGCCCGCAACTATCACAAAAAAGGCCTGAGAAATCCTGGGGGGACTGTTTATCTTTTTATTGTGAATAGTTTTCACAACATCACTGTGACTCACAACGACTTGGAAACAGCACGAGAGTGGTGTGATAGACTAGGATCGCAACCAAGCTCCTTCTTCCGACCGAGACGAGGGGGGAAGGGTGCTCATTTCCTCCGACAGAGACAATGGGGGCAAGGGCGCTCATTTGTCCAACCTAGTTGCAGGGGGGAAGGGCGCTCAATTCATCCAACCTATTTGCATGGGGGAAGGGCGCTCATTTGTCCAACCTAGTTGCAGGGGGGAAGGGCGCTTGATTCGTCCAACCTAGTTGCAGGGGGGGAAGGGCGCTCATTTCCTCCGACAGAGATGAGGGGGGAAGGGCGCTCATTTGTCCAACCGAGATGAGGGCGTTCATTCATCCAACCGAGAAGAGGAAGTTTACTCCTCCAACCTAGATGAGGGGGGAAGGGCGTTCATTCATCCGACCTACACGAGGGGCCAAGGGCGCTTAGAATGAGATTCCAGTGAGATTAGGGGGTGAAGGGGAGAGGTATTAAACTCCACTGAAGGGAGAAGTGTACTCAGTTCCGCTCAGCAGAGGAGACAGAGACACAGGCTCCGCTCAATCATGTCCTACTATGAGGTATGCGGCAAGGTCTTATTCAGCTTTGTTGTTGTATTTACGTATCTTTGATCTGTAGGTGTACATTGAAGGTCATTTTACAACTGCTCCAATGGAAGGTCCCACAGTCACAATGTGGCAGGTCTGTCTAGTTCTTTGGGGTCTTTGAAATCTATCTATCTTTAGATAAAGGATATTTATAAAAAAGGATCATTATAGTCTGGAATGTTGGTCTCAGTAAATAGAAAGAGGATTGTGCAACTTAAAAAATATGTTTGGTCAAGAATCCTTTCAGTTTGGAACTGTCAAGAATCCTTTCAGTTTGGAACTGTCATGTCATCCTTTGCAAGTTATGGTGGCTTGTGAAACAGCTTATTCTCTCTCACTTCATCTACTAGTGTCTTTCTATGTATCTCATGACTGTTGCCATCTCTCTCCCCCTCCTATCTCTCTCTCTCCCTCCCTACAGCATATTGTGTTTGACTATGACATAAACTACACTGGTTCTGGCAACTTGGTGGCCCTGGAGGATCCGTGTGACCTGGATCAAGTGATAACCCCTGATGTCCAGCGAGTGTTCCTCCCTGTGGTCTACGGCTTCATCTTTGTCCTGGGCATCACTGGGAACGGCCTGGTGGTGATGGTGCTTGGCTGCCAGCGCAGGTGAGAAAAGACGGGTGAGGATGACGATGATGACGATGACAAAGATGAGATTAGTTTAGTTCTTTAGTAAGTTTAGTTAGACTTTTGTACATTCTACTTTTTTTTTTTAATTAAAGATACGTACATCCGTTTATTGTATGCAACTTCCTGCCACAGTAAATTCCTTGTTTGTGTGAACACATTACATGGCGAATAAAACAAATTCAGATTCTGATGTAGAAGATGACACACAGAGGGCACCTCTCTGCTGGCGATCTTCTCTTCGTGCTGGCGCTCCCGTTCTGGGCAGCGGATGCCGCGCTGACGGACTGGCGTTTCAGATCGGTGCGAATTACGGGGGGTTTGGGGGGGTTCTGATCCCCCCGATTAAGACTCGGACCCCCCCAAAAGAGGTAAAAACCACAGGTCGGGGGGGTCGATACATTTATATATCGTTCTTACCTGTAATCGTAAATATTACAATATATTTACCATATTCATTCAATAACAGGTTGGCGATACACAGAAATGTTGACTTTATGGCAGGGAACATCACACACAGTATTACACTGACTGCCATAGTCAAAATTCCCTCAATAAACACAGCGCGAGTGACAAGTGCCCAATTAATAGTTTTCAGTCACGTGACATGCTCGGTGACCTGGAGGGCAAAAAGCTACTGGCGATAGCAGCTCACACCGTTGAGATGCAGCAAAAGCCGGCAAATTTACCTTCCCACATTTCTTTGGATCACCTCTCAGCTAAAGAAAAAGAAAGATATGGACACAAACTGCAAGTGTTGGCGTCTAACACAACAACCCAACTATTTAGCTAACTAGCTAACTTTACAGATTTTCACAATTGCTAAAACACATTTCTTGAAACAGTCACCCATTTTCTCAAAACTGTAAACACAAAACCTCATCTTCAAGCACTATTTACAAAATCTCTGAATCCTCTTGCAAAATGAAACTTTCTCCTCAAAACAGATTTACCTGTGCTCAAAATTAAACACTGCTCTCAAATCATAAACAAAGTGATCAAAATGATATACACTATCAAGCAGTCATTAAACAATACACCAAAACATAGAAAACACATTGTTCAAAACATATAGTTCTCAGGGAGAAGTTTTTATGTAATCTTACGTAAAGTCTTTACGTAATCTCAAAACAAATTTCATATTTATCCGTCATTGTCTTTTGATGAACGAAAACATGTTCTATCATAGTAGCTCAAAATGTATCAGAAATTACTACTCTGCTTTGCTCTTTGCAATTTTTCTTGTTCTTTCTCCCCCATGTACCCCTATACAGTACTGTACCCTGCATCTCACTACTCACAACTCACTCTTGTTCTTTGTTGATCTGAACCTGCAAACAGTCAAAATCTATTGAGCAGTCAGTACTGTTATTGTAACAAATGGAAACTCCAATGTTCAGGGCCATACAATTTGTTCATTGTACAGTATACAGCAATGCAGTATATACAATACTACTGTAAAAGGGACAAAATCAAAGGAGTAAACATGTGATCAATGTGCTTCTTCTTGTCTTTGGGCTTGGACAGGCCAGAGCACTTAGTCAACATCACAAGCAATATTTTCCCACCTTCAACAACCTGTTTGCTCTCTGAACTGGCTTACATTGGTTGTGTCACATCATTTGAAACAAGTGAAATCAATTTTGAGTGGTTGTGTTTAGTCAATGACATATTGTAACGATGGCGCTAGCTATCTATATAGAAGTGGATGCTTAAAGATCTGACGCAGAGAAGAAGACCTTTTTGCCGTGTCCCATACACCGCACGACTACAGGCTTTATTACTACACCACTTATCACATGTGAATGCCAACAAAAAGTCATTAATTCACATACAATTCACAGTTATGGCAGCAACAACAACAACAACAACACAACTTATAGTTACTAACATCATCCATTTACAAACCTAATAGACAGAACGACAACACTCAACTCAAACATGCATACAACATTAATTAATCATGAAACAAGTATGAAAATGCCACCACCCACAATCCTTTGCGCCAACAGCGCGAGTTAACAAGCGACCAACCCTTGGGTCGCTACATAGCCCCCACCTGAGGGGTCAGTCGTCCTCGACAACCCCATCACCCAACAGGTAGTCCCTTAAGTGTCCTGGCCGTAGCCGCCGCCGAGTTGTCCTCCTGGGACTGGTAGAAGGTGTGATTGGGGGGGGGGTCACATTGTCCAGTGCGAGTGGTGCCGCTGGTGTCGTTCCCTGCTCCACCCATCTTTGGAGCAAGGGGTCGATATGGTGATAGTCTGTCCTGGTGCAGCACCACCACACACCCCCGACCAGGCATGCGCACCCGATACACCACCTCAGAAACCCTTCCATAACCTCACCGGGCCCCTGCCAGTGACTGCATAGCTTGGGAGACACCCCCTTCTAGGGCAATCACTAGGCTTGAAGGTCAGCTTCCGACACCGGGTGTTGTAGGCTCTTTTCTGCCGTACCCAGAGTTGGCCTGGGCCTGACGAGTGTACTCATGGACTACTTGGAGGCGATCTATCAACCTCCGGTAGTAATCCATCTCCTTTCCCCCAGCAATCTCCGGCTCGGGCGGGGTCCCGAAAACCAAGTCCACCGGTGTCCGTAGTTCCCGCCCAAACATGAGGGCAGCTGGTGTGCACTGACTAGACTCTTGGACGGCCGTCCGGTACGACCACAGGCAGGTGGCAATCCCAGTCCCGCTGATGTTGGCTGGTCAGGATGGCGAGCTGGGTAGCCAGGGTGCGGTTGAACCGCTCCACCAGCCCGTCACTCTGCGGGTGGAGAGGCGTCGTCCTCGTCTTGGACACTCCCAACCGCCGGCAGACCTCACTGAAGACCTGGGACTCGAAGTTTCGCCCCTGGTCACTATGGAGTTGTGCAGGGACCCCGAAGCGGGCAAACATCTCCTCTACCAGCCTTTCCGCAGTCGTGATGGCATTCTGATCCGGCACCGTGTATGCCTCCGGCCATTTGGTGAAATAATCCATGAAATAATCCATGTACCAGCAGCTGCAGGAGGTCTCTTCCCCGGCCAGGAGCTTGCCACCTCTGGTGCACCAGCCCGTCGTGGAGCTCCAAGTTGCCCCACTGTGAATGGTAGGCCTTAACCTCCGGTCCGTGGGAAGACACTTCTGTCCATTCAGGACGCTGCCCCGTCGATAGCCAACTTATTACCACTGCCAAGGTTGCGTCGTCCTCCTGACATTGTTGCAGCTGAGTGGAGGTCCATGGGGGACTCCCCTCGCAGTCAGCGGTCTGAATGGCTGCCATCGTCGGTGGTTGGTCCCGCTCCTCCTGTCGTTGACAATACCGACAGTCCAAGACTGCACAGGGCCGGTGGGAGAGGGCATCAGCATTACCATGCAACCGCCCTGCTCGATGCTGGATCTCAAAGTCATATTCCTGTAGGGCCTCCAGCCAGCGAGCCACCTGGCCCTCAGGGTTCTTGAAGTTCAACAGCCAGGTAAGGGAAGCATGATCGGTGCGCACCAGAAAATGGCTGCCATGCAGGTAAGGCCGGAATTGACGCAGTGCCAGGACCACTGCCAACAGCTCACGTCAGGTCACGCAGTAGTTCCTTTCAGCTCGGTTCAGAGTGCGGCTAAAGTAGGCTACTGCGCGCTCCACCCCTCCAACACTCTGGGACAGTATGGCACCAACCCCTATGTTGCTGGCATCAGTGTCCACGATGAAGGGCTGCTGAGCATCCGGGTAGGCCAAGGTGGGAGCCTCTGTGAGGTCAGTTTTGAGTTGGGTGAAGGCTGCGGCACACACATCGTCCCAGTCAAAGGGCTGTCCCTTGTCAGTCAACCGATGGAGGGGTTTGGCAATCGTAGCGAAGCCCCGGACAAAACGGCGGTAGTAGGACGCCAGGCCCAAGAAGCTCCGCAGTTCGTTGACATTGGCAGGGGACGGTCAATTCTGGACTGTGGCCACCTTGGCAGGGTCGGTAGCTACCCCGTGCGCGCTGACCACATGGCCCAAGAACTGTGTTTCTCTTGTCAGCAGGCGACACTTGACAGGGTTCAACCGCAACCCAGCCTGACGAATGGCTTCAAAGACCTCCTGCAGGTTACCCAGGGCTCGGTCAAAGTCGCTGGCATGCACCAGCAGGTCATCCAGGTATACCACACAATGACTCCATGGTATTTCAGCCAGCACCCTCTCCATCAGCCGTTCGAACGTCGCCGGTGCGTTACAAAGTCCAAACGGCATCACACGAAACTGCCACAGTCCCTGTCCAATGGTAAAGGCGGTCTTTGGTCGTGCGTCGGGGGCCAACTCCACCTGCCAGTAGCCACTACGCAGATCGAGGGAACTGAACCAGCTGGAGCCTGTAATATGGTCGAGGGCGTCATCTATGCGAGGGAGCGGGTAAGAGTCTTTCTTGGTCACTGCGTTGAGACGCCGATAGTCTACGCAGAACCGCCAGCTGTCATCTTTTTTTCGAACCAGGACAGCTGGTGCGGCCCACGGACTGTCAGAAGGCTTGATTACCCCAGCAGCAGCCATCTCCCTAACCTTGTCCTCGGCCACCTGTCGCTTGCCGAGGGCCAGTCGGTGAGGCCACAGGCGGATGGGTTGGGCGGTACCGGTCTCAATGGCATGCTCATCTCACAATTTGTAACTGCTGCTGTGAAACGATAGCTTTCAAAAACATTCCCCACTGTGATGTCCCAACAGGGCTCCACCTTTTTTTGCTCTTTGTCACGCCTCAACATTTACCTTCAGACCAGCCCACCGGTGTTCTGGCCCAGGAACATTACTGGAGCTCACGTAGATCTCAGACACTAGTTTATCGGCGCGCTGCTCTGTAGCTTACTTCCACGGGAATTGAAAGAAGAAACTTTTTCTAAGGATATTGAAAATGGACCACGGTCGTAAATGCAGTGTTCCAGGCTGTACAGGGAATGCTGACAGTCATAGTCTTCCCACGGAACCAAACACTCGACGGGCATGGCTGATGTTTGTCTATGAGAAGATCCCTGTGAAGTTCGACACTCATTTATTAATTTGCTCGAACCATTTCACCAAAGACAGTTTTGAATGAAAACCTTGGACAATTTAAAGAAGGATTTGCTAAACCACTGTTGCTGAAAAGAGGTGCTGTTCCAACCATATGCTCATCACAAACGCAAGCTTTAAGTATGATATTGTCGCTAACAGTTAGCCTATTAGCAATGCTAACGTCTCCTGTATCTAGCATAGGTAGAATGCTGTTTCTAAACACATCAACATACCTTACTTACAGGGCATGACATTAGCACCCGCCCACCCGCCAAATGCGGGTAGAATTCGGCTGTGGCAGGTAGAGCAGTCAGTCTTACTAGCCACTTTGGCGGCAGGACTTCTATATATCTCTCTATATATATTTTTTTATGTAGCAGGGTTGCCAACTCTCACGCATTTCAACCAATTCACACGCTCTCACGCCACACATTGTCTCACGCTGAGAAGGAAACGACCAAGTAGTTCTGCTAACGTTGTTACGAGTAATGAACGAGGCGCAAATACACAGAGTGAAGCAACACTCAAGCTCACGACGCGCGAACACGGAACACCCGTGAAATTTCGTTTCGGGGCTGCGTTGGGTTGAGCAGCAACATTTTGGTTGGCCCTGTCGCGGGACGGAACGGGAGAGGGAGGGTTTCGACGCACCGGTTGCTAATCAGGCTGAGGGGGGCTGGAGATGCTTGTTTTTACTAAATGATAAAATATATTTTTGGACGTCAGCCTCTACTAGTCTTCTGTGTTGCCTTGTGCCGAGATCTAAACCCTGCACGGGTGGAGCCGGGTTCACTGTAAAACTGTGACAGCCCCACCAAATCTCACTCCAAGTTTTTTTTTTAAGTTTGCAACCCTGTTGTAGGCTAGTCTTCTCAAAACACATCTAAAATAATAAACTCATTGCAGGGTTTTCAAGCCTCATGCATTGACCGTGAGACACGCATTTCAACATTCATTCTCACTTTCACGCATACACAAACATGGCCTGGCTCTGCCCTCCTACGTACTTCCGCTCAATTTGGATTTTGCTTCTGTACTAGGTCTGGGATTTTAGTGCATCAGTCGGTTTTCAGAAACAATTTTTTTGTAGGTCCAATCAGCGAGTGGCTGAGAACGTTGATGTCATGCACTAGTTTGAGTTGTAGTTCAGTAATGGCGCCGGAGAAAGAAGCGAGGGAAGCTATTCTGTGGTTGTGGCAACGCTGCCGAATATCCATAAGTTAAAGCCGGAGCAAGAACAAGTTTTGCTGAGTTTTGTTGGTGGCCATGATGTTGTGGCCCTCCTCCCCACAGGGTTCGGGAAAAGTTTGATTTTCCAGCTACGGCATCTAGCTCTGTTACAGTAGTGGTGAAGGAATTGGCTAAGGCGAACGCTAGCGATTGGTTATGGCAGATCAGAGTGGCTCTGGGTAGATCCAATAGTTTTAAACTTCAACACAGTACCCGCCTACAAGGAAGTCAACGCTTGTCAATGGAGCGAGGCCAGACTCTCTGTACAAATGAAATGTACGAGAGTCTGGTTAGGACCAGGCTAGGATACGTTAGCATTGCTAATAACTGTTACCGACAATCATACTACAGCTTGCGGTTGTGATGAACATAAGGTCGGAACGCACCTCTTTTCAGCAACAGCTTCATAGCAAATCCTGCTTTACATTGTCCCAGGTTTTCAAACCAGTCCTTGGTGAAATGGTTCGCGCAAATGTTACAGCCTGGAAATGTGAGACAGAAATGAAAAACTCGGACAACGACGCTGTTCTCTCCGGTAGCTCCACCGAGAATTGTTGTATTTAAAATAAATGCAAACAGATATTTGAATGCTAAATTACAACAATCAAGTGCCTTCAGGTGAATATTAACAAGAATAGTATAAGCAAAAGCTTACATCACTCTTAAATATGCTTTAAATAAACAAAACATTATTGAAACATTAATTTATCTGCAAAGTCTTTCTTAAATGCAATGAACAGTTTCCAACATTAGCAACAATACACAGTCATTTTTAACTACACACATCCATTTAAACTTTCAGACTGTGTACGCCAGTAGTTTAGAGCAGCAGGTCCCCAACCTTTTTTGCGCCACGGACCGGTTTCATGTAAGACATATTTTCACGGACCGGCAGGGACGGACTGGGAAGAAAGATAGGCCATGGACTTTGATCCAAACTGGCCCACCAGAACCGGCCCCCGTATAGGCCTACGCCACCACAGCTTCCCTGCTAATGCATGCACATTCTGGGTTTGATGCGATCCTAGATAGCGACTTTCACATGTAATGCGAGCGTGCAAGAATTTTTTTTTTGCTGATTTGAGCGAAAAATAGTTTTTGGAGCTTTATGTAAAATAAACATAGCCGTTTTTCAATTGGTAAAACCTTGTCTAATGAATGTGATGTATTTTTGTCTCTTAATCTTTCAGCCCCATCTTTACGTTTCTTAGCCTGGTTTTCCATCGTTATATTGTTCCTAGCTAGCTTTTGATCTGTCAGTCCCACTTTTGAGTGTAAACGAGACGACAGTGACACCCGAAGTGCGTTCCATCCAGTTTATTCCGTGATTTTGTTTGATTGCTGTCACGGCAGAAAATCCCGTTTCACAAAGTATGTTGGAAATGGAAGCAGGGTTTTCAGTGCTTTTGTTGCGATCTCAGGATATTCAGCCTGCATCCAAAACACCGGCAGAGTTGTCTCAAACAGGCTTCATTGAGTGGTAACTATCACGTGTCATGTGTCAAGAGGAAGAGACGCGCGTGATAGTTACCGCTCAATGAAGCCCACAAACTTGCTAAAAAAAATGAGTAAACACACGTCTTTGCAGAGCTTTTTTGCTCAGTGGAAAAGGCCCGCAGAGAACGAGAGAATCCGGTATTTTTTTCAGAATAAAACGTCTTTCAGACTCGGATAATCAATTAAAAGGAACTCATGTTATTATTGTTTTTTCTGTGCGGCCCGGTACCAAATGACCCACGGATCGGTACCGGTCCGCGGACCAGTGGTTGGGGAACGCTGGTTTAGAGTATGTGCATGCATACATCACGTGTACCTTTCATGTCCCGTTCCAATCTGTAATGGCCGCTAGGAGTCACTTTTAGACTGGTCATATTTAGCTAAGCATTTAACATGAATATACAGCTTCTAACACATTTAAAACAAAAACAAAATGCACAAAGAATTTCGCTAACATATTTGTTACAGTTTAAGCACAGACATTCATTTTCGTACCTGGAAATGTGAGACAAAAATGAAAAACTCGGACAACGACGCTGTTCTCTCCAGTAGCTCCACCGAGAATGAAGCATTGCGCCAAGCGCTCCCACTTCCGACCTCACAGACACAACCAACCAATCACGGACCAGTTCCCTCAAAATAGGCCAAACCAACAGATCTCTAATCCGAAATCTTTAACACTTTCCAAATCGTATTAGATCACCCACACAAATGTGTCGAGGGTCGAACTGCACAGGGATCTTCTACGCTACGGTATAGACAAACATCAGCCATGCCCGTCTAGTCAATGTTAGCTAGACTCTAGCTCATCTGCTTTTTATTAACGCTGATTTGCAAGGAATGCTAGATAGCGAAAACAAACTGTAGGCATGTAAACTAGTTTAGCTTGCTGACGCAAGAGCATAGGTAGAATGTGTGATGATTTAGCCTAGTCTATTGGCAATGGGGCTAACGTTATTTCATTCAGCATAATAATTTGAAATTATATCTAGTCAATCTGTTGAAAACAGTGTTGTGTAGACACAATAGATTTATTTGTATGTTTTTATTTCAAGTCTCCACCTTCGTTGTTTCAGTGAGTGTTGGCCGTGTTGCGTCTTTGCTCCACAGCTTCACTCGTTGTAAACCAACCAATCAGCGCGCAGCTCATCTATATATTCATGAGCATACCATAAAAGGAGAAAACCTAGCGTTTTTTCCCAGGAAAATTTCAGAGGATGTATCAGGGGGCATAGAACAGCACCAGCATTTTCAGCTCAACCAATGTTATATACCCTATTCGGAGACCTTAAGGAACAGTGTGAAATACCCCAAAAACCCAGTCAATCGCCCTTTTAAAGATTGAAGGACTGGGATATTTTGTGTCTATTCCAATATGTAATGATGGTATTCAATGACACAAGTCTGTGTTCTAGAAAGAGTGGTCTGGAGTCGCAGAGGTCCGATAATATCAGCTTTAATGCAGCAGTTGGAAATCAACACGTCCAGAGCTCTGGGGTTGTCTACGTTTCCCTACCCGCAACAGAGTTTGGGTCCGTTCACAAAGTCCAACTGGCTATCTGTCCCTGCCCCAGCATATAATATACAGTGCAATTAAAACACAAAGAGGAAAAAAGGGTTGAGCTTGTTCTCTTGTGCAGCAGGGAGTTGTTCTTGCCTACTCGTCCCACCTGCTCGGGTGCCATCTCCAGGTTTCAAGGTTGTTTCTGAAAATGAAGAGATAGAGACACAAAGAACAGCCTGCTTCCCACACCCAGTGTGAGACCCAATGTTTAAGCCTGAGCACACTTCTAAGTTCATAAGACAGAACTTTAATAAGCACAATGCATAACTTTTAACAAACACAATATATTCTTTAAGATCTGACGCAGAGAAGAAGACCTTTTTGCCCTGTGTCCCATACACCGCACGACTACAGGCTTTATTACTACACCACCAATCACATGTGAATGCCAACAAAAAGTAATTAATTCACATACAATTCACAGTTATGGCAGCAACAACAACAACAACACAACTTATAGTTACTAACATCATCCATTTACAAACCTAATAGACAGAACGACAACACTCAATTCAAACATGCATACAACATTAATTAAACATGAAACAAGTATGAAAATGCCACCACCCACAATCCTTTGCGCCAACAGCGCGAGTTAACAAGCGACCAACCCTTGGGTCGCTACAATATTTTCTCTATTTGTATTTGATTGTTGCCATTTGTGTTTACCAGTATGGATGACATTATAGTGCAGAATGTGTTTTGAGAATGAGAATGTGTTTTGAGTTTTGCTGAAAAGTCTAAGTGAGATCTGCAAATGGTGTTTTACCATGCGAAATGGTTTAAGGTATTGACAACAGACTGCACTATTAGCTACATGAGTTTAGGCAACTGAGAACTTTGTTCAGCCAATGGGTTTTAGTGTTTTAGCAATTGAGAAAAACTGTAACTCACTACGACCACTGCAGTTGGTTGCCTTGATACACAACAAACTATGTCAAACCGATTACATAAAGATGTGTTTTATGGCTAAAAATACGATAATTACAGTTTCTCTCAAATGCTAAAACACATTTCACAAACGTTTCCTCCATGTTCCCCAATGTCTAAACACAACACGCTTTTCTAAAGCTACATAAACACAACCACACCTTCTCACTTCAAAACTCAAACTTTCACACCAAAAGAGCAGCTCGAAGCTTTTCAAAAAATAAACACTACAGCAAAACAATTGAAAACACAATGCTCAATTTGTGAGAAGGTTCTTTGTTTCATAACTGCCAATGCATATTTTTAGAAACTTTACAGTAATGGATCTTCTTAGATCTCTGCAGAGGATTAGGCATTTAGATTTGTGAGTTTCATATGAAGAGTATAAATCTATAGTAAATTCTGCATGTACACTACTGTAACACAACTCAATGCAAAAGCAGAATCTATTGCACACAACAGTACTCTTGAAAACATGATCAGGGTGTGAAGTTTTTTTATTTACTTTATTCACACCACACACACACCACAATCACTGTGCAGCATCATGTCGCTGAGCTGCATCGGGCCACATCACCTCATCCACATCGCAGGCTATATTGTCTCTTGCCAGGCACCGCGGGAAAAACGCCCTGGAATGGCGCATCCATCCTTGGAAGGCCTCCACTGGGATGTCAACACAGGCCAGCTCCATTGCCCTTAGGAGGTTCTCTCTAGTGTATGGTTGTCTGTCATAAACCTTCCATCTCCACGATGAGAAGAACTCCTCTATAGGGTTCAGGAAAGGGGAGTAGGGTGGCAGACAGACGTTTAAAAAGTGGTTACTGTTGGTGGTGAACCACTCTCTGATTTGGTTTGTTCTGTGGAAGCGTACATTGTCCCAAATGATCACATAAATGTGATGTGCGGGCCCAGGATGGTGTTGTTGGCGGTCCAGGAGGATGTCTTTTAGCTCCTCTAGGAAGGTGAGGAGACGTTGGGTGTTGTAAGACCCAAGGACAGCATGCCGGTGGACAAGCCCCTCCAAACCCATGGCCGCACAAAGAGTAATATTACCCCCCCGTTGGCCAGGAACCTCAGTGATGGCTCTTTGGCCAATGATGTTACGGCCTCTTTGCCTTAGTTTCTGCAGGTTGAAGCCAGCCTCATCCAGGAAGAGGTACTCATGAGGTCTGGCCATCGCGTCCAACTGTAATATCCTCTGTGAAAATGTGAAAGTGCACAGATGTTCAGAACAACAGTCAATCAGGTAGCACAGTATTGTCCAGAAGTAATGTAGGCCACTGAGCAACACAGTATGTCCACTAACTGTACTGTGAACATGGATGTATACTTACTTGCACATACTCGTAACGTAGGTCTTTGTGTCGCGCAGAGTTGCGCTCAAAGGGAACCCTATAGACCTGTTTCATCCGCATCTTTTGGCGCCGGAGAACTCGGCCTATTGTGGCCAAGCTGACATCATCAATGCTCTCAAAGTTGACATTATCGGCAATGACTTTGTCTCTGATCTCCCGGAGTCTGATGAGGTTGTTCTCACGAACCATATCCACAATGAGGGTTTCTTGTGCCGCTGTAAATATTGCAACCCTCCCACCTCTGTGGCATTCTTTCAACTCTAAAGAAAGAAACGTGTTGTCAATTGACATGTTTTACAATACAGTAACAACTGATTTGAAACCAATAGACTACTTTCACAGGCTTGTAAAATTGTATTGTGACAAAGAAAGCAATAGAGTACAATACCTGTTGTCTGAATGCCCTGATAATGGTGGCCACGGTGAACCTACTCAGGTTTGGACAGACTCTTAGTCCTGCTTCAGCCATTGTCATGCCATGGACAATGACATGGTCAATGACTGTTGCTCGCATCTCGTCCGTAATGATGGTGCGAGGTTGTCTTTCTCTCCCTCCTGGACCTTCTCCTCTCCCTTGTTGGCCTCCTCCTCTCCCTCCTGGACCTTCTCCTCTCCCTTGTTGGCCTCCTCCTCTCCCTTGTTGGCCTCCTCCTCTCCCTTGTTGGCCTCCTCCTCTTCCTCGTTGGCCTGCTCCTCTTCTTCCATGGCCAGCTCTTCTCCCTCCTCTGACTCAAATTCCTCTTCCCCTAACTCTGCCTTCATCCATTGTGTTTGTTTGGAATCTTCAGCAAACTGTGCACTCTGAACTTGCTTTTATACATGTGGTCACAGCATTAGCAACAGGTGTCTTCAATTTTGAGTTGTTGTGTGTAATGAATGACGCCAGGTGTGTTCATTGTGTTCAAATATTGCTGACTGTGGCAAGCATTTTGCATCACATGAGCTTTCATTTGAGAATATGAGCAGAGTTCTTTTGCAACTTGTGTTTTAACAAGGAAAAATGTGTTAAGATTTATGAGAACGGAGGATTGTGTTTTGTGAATTGTGTCTTCATGTGAAATGTGTTTATTATATTGGAAAAGTGATGGCTAGATTTAGTAAATGTGTTTAGACAACTGGTCATTTGGTTTAGAGGATTGGCTTTTGTGTTTTAGCATTTGAGAAAAACTGTAATATACCTGTATACCTATACTTGTGTTTAACTTTACTTGTGCTTAGCTTTGATGAAGTGTTAGCTGCAAATACGTGTATATTTGGACGGCTGGCATTGTTTGCCCTCCCAGGGTCGGCTCCAAGGGGGGGCATTGACGGGAAATTTTTCTCGATTGCTAAAACACTAAACCCCATTCTCTGAATCAAATGTTCAGTGAACTAAACCGATTTGTCAAATCAGACACTCTTTTGGCAAAACTCTAAACACATTCTCATTCACTAAACACATTTTGCACTGTGATGCACATGTGCCGCAAAATGGTAAACACAAGCGGCAAACAGTAAACACAACTACAACACAGTTGTCATCTGGAAAACACAATGACATGAAAATTGTTCACACTTGTTTCTAATGGTGGTTTGGGACAATGTCAGCTTTCACCATGGTGTCCGTTGTGGAAGAAATTGCGATTTCCGGTGTGCTTACATTATTCACTAATCAATAGAACTAGTCATTGGATAGTAGTTAGTATGTTCTCATGTAAGCTTGCTATTAATAAGAGTAGATTGTGTCTATGTGTCAGGGTTAATAGATGTTCGGGATCAGGAGAAAGTACTTTGTCATGACTACAAGGAGAGCGCCAACTATGATCTCTCTAGTCTGAGTGGTCATGTGTTGGGAGCTGTGAATCTCTTCCTCTGAGACTGTTGTAACGTCATTACTGCCTGACTGTCACTATCTATGTTTACATTCCTGTGCCCTATAAAAGATGGTCCTCCGGCCTTCAGAGCCGGGAGAGACATGATTGAGACCTAAGCCTGGTGCTGTGTTGTCATTTATTGTCAGAGGTCTGGTTTTCTCTCCCAATCTGCAGATTGATAAATTACGTATTAAAATCCAGAACTCAACTGAACTTAGTCACTCCGTTTATGAAGAGACGGACAAAACACTTTCTTCATCACCGTATACGAGAATAGTTCAACATCAACCAACATTTTCTACTGTAAATGTTTGCCTTCCACCATACAGCCCTTTTCTCAACCCAATTGAAGAGTTTTTCTCTGTGGCGGTGAAAGGTCTATGACCGAAACCCATATACCAGGGTAAATCTCCTACAGGCAATGGAATTGGCCTGTGGACATAGGTGTGGAGTGTTTTAAAGGCTGGATCCAGCACACCAGAGGGTTTTTACCCCGTTTTTCTTTGTTCTTTGTTGACAGTAGTAAGTTGTGATGGTTACTGTAATATTTTCAAATCAAATCAAATGTACAGTATTTGTATAGCCCTTTTTACAAGCAATGTCACAGAGGGTTTCACATTGGCCAATAGAACTGCCCCTCAGCCAACCTCAACCCTCAAGAAAGACGGAAAACCCCCCAGAAAAACTCACTAGAGGAAAGAAAATGGAAGAAACCTTGGGAGGAGCAATTCAGTGAGGGATCCCCTCCTCCAGAGACGGTTGGCAAAGAGAGGTGCAGAACACAGGCTAAACATAGTCATACATCAGGAAAGTGTCAATGGGTGTTGAAACACCAAAATCCAGTGTTTCAAAATCCCAAATCCATTTTCTTTATTGCTACGTAAATGCATTTACTGTGTATACATAAACAAATTTGTCTTTACATGGCCTGGATGCTGTATTCTCCATTTTTTTGTGTTGTGTCTAATGATTGCTCCACAGTGTTTATATTTTGATTTGCTGTGTTTATGATCTGAAAGCCTTGTTTGATTTTGAGCACAAGTGAAATGGTTTAGGGGCGAGTGTTTGATTTTGCCAGAAGAGTCAGAGGTTTTGGAAATCGAGTTTGAATATTTGGTTTTGTGTTTACAGTTTTGAGAAAATGGTTGACTGTTTCAAATAGTGTGTTTTAGCAATCGAGAAAAACTGTAAAGTATAAATAAGAAATACTGGCATTGGCTATAAATTAAATATCAAGATGGCTATACTTTCCTGCAGTATATGCAGGTCTGCTCTTATTTTGACTGTCATCCATGCTTTGTAAATGCGTGTCCCCCCTTGGGGAAGATGGGGCCATCTTCATAAAATTATTTAAAATATACAGAAATATGTATTGAATGTAAAATTTCAGTAACAAAACGGACCAATCGGCAACCGATTCAAGCACACCCTCACAACCCTCTCTAGTTAGGGGCCAAGCAGCAAAGCTGCTAGGGCACTTATTGTTTTCGTTAGTTTTATTATTGGGTGTACTTGTCTTCAGCGAGCACAACCATTGTTCTCTCATATGTATATTTAGGGTTCCTCCGGTAGGAGGAAACCTATTGTTTTTGTTAGTATTCTTATTATTAGGGTTCCTCCGGTAGGAGGACACCTATTGTTTTTGTTAGTATTCCTATTATTAGGGTTAACAGCCACCATTTCAGGGCTACAGGCTGGACAGACCAATGGCTCCTTTCCAAGAAGTTGGTTCTCTTCATAGTTGCAGTACACAAATTGCAAAAGGAAAGAATATAATACAGCGTTCAAAGACTATAAACTACATGATCGCCTTTGTATGTTTTGTGGATGCAACTTTTCAAATCCAAGAAGGATTCAAATGACCATTTTGTGTGGTATGGTCTTCAGTATATTATCTGAAATATGTACTACCTACTATAGCCACTTGTGGATCTTGAACTGCTTTTTACTTACTCTTACAAATGGCTTTGTTCTCTGGTCCAACATTGCTGTAAAGGCTTGTCTGGACATTCCTGGAGCTGCTGTCTTCATAGCCTCAAATGAATGGAAGAGATCTTGGTGGAACAATGTCTGTGCTTGCATGGTAGCAGGCCAGTAACCACTCTTTACAAAGTCACTGACTTCTGGAGCCCATTCTGGTTGCAATGTTTGCATGTTAGCACCGGAACATGAAGATCATAACGGCCTGAGAGCACATGAAAGGCAAATCAATAACAAGAAACCAAAGTAATGTGTTATATAAAAAAATTCAGTTTAACACTATCCTACTATTTATGCAAACCAGTATGATGGATCTACCAACAGAGACTGCTGCATCAGCGGTGTCACAGGAGCATATCCTTTGAGGTAAAGCTGTTGGCTGAAAACAATCTGCAAAGGTTAAGAACCACAAGGTATACAATTAAGAATGTTTGGGTTGTGAGTAATGACTTAAATAACACATTTCAATTTCAGATAAGAATTATCTGTTAGGAAAATTGTAAATCAATTGAAAAAGAAACGCCAACCTTGTTCACAAATGATGTATTTTAAGACTGACGCCATCTTAGTCGGCACTCCACATCAGGTTCGGTCATCTGACATTACCAGCATCACCTTCTCCGGCCAAAATATTCCACTTTCAACATCAGCCACCAACCTAGGTGTTAAAATGGACTCCCATCTGACCTTTGAGGCTCACATCAAACATCTCTGCAAGACCTCCTTCTTCCACCTCAGGAACATCGCCAAACTCCGTCCCACACTCACTCCTGCAGATGCGGAAAAGCTTGTCCACGCTTTTGTCTCCTCCAGGCTGGACTACTGTAATGCGCTCCTCACCGGGATCCCTGAGAAAAGCCTTCAGAAATTGCAGTACATCCAGAACAGCGCTGCCAGGATCCTGTTGAGGGTGCGCAAACATGACAACATCACCCCCATCCTCAAATCACTCCACTGGCTTCCTGTCTCACTCAGGGTTGAGTACAAGGTCTCCCTCCTTACCCACCAGTGCATCCATGGCGAAGCCCCCCCTAACTCAAGGAACTCCTCACCCCACAGACCTCAACACGTACCCTCCGATCTGCCTCAGCATATCTTTTGAAACCTCCCTGGACAAAGCTCCGCACAATGGGAGATCGGGCTTTCTGCTCAGCTGCTCCCAGTCTGTGGAATGCTCTCCCTGACCACCTGAGGACACCACAGACTGTGGATGCTTTTAAACGTGGCCTAAAAACCCACCTTTTTAGGAGAGCCTTTGAGTGAACTCGTGCTCTTTTCCTAATTGTTTTTCTTGTTGTTTCATTTTAATTTTTTCATGCTCTCCATGTGTTTTTATTTTTTTATTTTTTTATTTTTTAGCACTTACCTGTTTTATCATGTAGCACTTTGGGATTTGCTCAAATATAAAGTGCATTACAAATTAAATGTATTATTATTATTATTATTTTCCATCATGGAGTGTCACAGACTCTGTTGGCGGGATGTATTTGAAAAATCCATCCATGATGGTTTGCCTGTTGTGTAGAGTGTGGTGTTTATGTACCAAGTCATCACACTCAGCACAAAACCACTCTGAGGGCATACATTCCCCACAACGGATGACAGCTTCTTTCACATGACAGTGATTGCATGTCATCTGGACGATGTTCTCAGCAGAAAGTAAATTGTCACGGTTCTGTGGCCTCGCCTGTTGCCAACATTGTTGGACCTCTTTCTGCCTTTGACTCCAACTGGACAATGGTGGCTGCTGAACAAAATCTTGCGATTCAATGTTGTCTGAGTCCTGTAGAAGGTCCTCAAGCTGCTGCATATTAAATTATTCAAAAGGGAGGAGAAAAAAGAATAATATCATAACTCCAACATTGCCACAACACACTGTTGAAATACAGCATTTGGAACAAAAGATTAATCACCATGGTCTAGGTGTTGGCCATGGTGTAATGGCTGTGAAGAAGAAACATGTCCTGCTGGCCAATATGCATCTTTTTCTATGGCTCTGCGGCCCAGCAACTCAACTTTCATAAAATTTAGTTCCGGAAGCCTCAACCCCAATGCTAAACCTGGCCATGCCAAATGACGTGTCCTTGGGCAAGGCCTCGGGGAATTGTCCCTGTACTTACTGTAAGTCAGTCTGGATAAGAGCGTCTGCTAAATGACTAAAAGTAAAAGTAAAAAGTAAACCTGAAAACGATAACTGTAATATGCTCTTGTCTTCCGTCGCTGGCGCTGTATCAGACGCTGGCGTGGTGATTTGTGACTGACTGGTGAACTGTGGAAATATCCTCGATTGAAAAAAATTTACAAGATAAATTAAATGTCAATCAGAATCCAATTGCCAGGGATAGCGAATTACATTTTGGGGTGGCACCTGGGGTGGCCAGTCAGGGTGGTCCAGTGCCACCCCGGCCACTATGGAAGCAAATCGTTACCAAAATTCAAATGCAAATGCATTTCCAGAAATGCATTTGCATTTTAAGAATGTGGCTGCATTATTAGACTCATAAATGAAATTAGTATTCAATCATCCTATTTGCATTTTAATTTTCTTTTTCAAGAGTGCTCAATCTTTCACTTAATTAAAATGAAAAAGAAATAGACATTTGAGATTTAATTTTCAAAATATGCCCCAGCAAATAGATACCAAAATTCAATTTGAAATGTAAAATTTGAAAATGAAAATGCATTTCTGGAAATGCATTTTCATTTTAAGAACGTGGCTGCAAAATCGTGACCACAATTCAAATTCAAATGCATTTCCCGAAATGCATTTTCATTTTCAAGAACGTGGCTGCAAAATCGTGACCACAATTCAAATGAAAATGCATTTCCAGAAATGCATTTTCATTTTAAGAACGTGGCTGCAAAATCGTGACCACAATTCAAATGAAAATGCATTTCCCGAAATGCATTTTCATTTTAAGAACATGGCTGCAAAATCGTGACCACAATTCAAATGAAAATGCATTTCCAGAAATGCAAAATGAAGGGAAAAACATTCTGAGCGGCGCAGCAGAGTGACGTCAGTAGCCGCTCTTCTTCAGCTCCCTGCTGACCGAGCTACCCATCTTGTTCGGTGTGCACATCTGCATTGCATTACATTCAGTGCTTGAAGTGGAGAAAAAAACGTGCCGGTACTCTCTTGCATTGGCAAATCATTATGAAATTTGAGATTTCTACAGTGAAAAACAAAACTTGGATTGCTGGTACAACAACAATTTATTGTTAGCCTATTTATTAACAACATATACACAGCCTCGGGAACATATTTTATCAGGGGGGTGGCTTAATGTTGCGGGGCGGCAGGGACGGACTGGGAGTAAAAATAGGCCCTGGATTTTTATCCAGACCAGCCCACCAGAACCGGCCCCCGTATAGCTACGCTACCACAGCTGCCTGCTAATGCATGCATAGTCTGTGTTTGATTTGATGCTAGTTCGGGAGTTCAATAGGCCTACTTAAAGGCCAACTTTTGGGGCCTTTATTTGAGCGCAAAATAGTTTTGGGAGTTTTATGTAAAATAAACAGCCGTTTTTTCAATTGACAAAACCATAGTGAATGTGATGTATTTTTGTCTCTTAATTTTTCAGCCCCATCTTTAAGTTTCTTAGCCTGGTTTTCCATCGTTATATTGTTACTATTGCTAGCTTTCGATGTGTCAGTCCCACTGTTGTGTGTGACTATAAACTACGACAGTGACACCCGAAGTGCGTTCCTTCCAGTTTAGGCCTATTCCATAATTTTGTTTGATTGCTGTCACGGCAGAAAATCCCGCTTGATGTTGGAAATGGAAGCAGGGTTTTCAGTGCTTTAGTGGCGATCTCAGGATAGCCTTCATCCATAACACCGATAGAGTTGTTGTCTCAAACAGGCTTCATTGAGTGGTAACTATCACTTGTCATGTGTCAAGAGGAAGAGACGCGCATGATACCGCTCAATAAAGCCCACAAACTTGCTAAAAAATGAGTAAACACACGTCTTTGCAGAGCTTTTTTGCACACCGCCCCCTACCGAACAAGATGGGTAGCTCGGTCAGCAGGGAGCTGAAGAAGAGCGGCTACTGACGTCACTCTGCTGCGCCGCTCAGAATGTTTTTCCCTTCATTTTGCATTTCTGGAAATGCATTTTCATTTGAATTGTGGTCACGATTTTGCAGCCATGTTCTTAAAATGAAAATGCATTTCGGGAAATGCATTTTCATTTGAATTGTGGTCACGATTTTGCAGCCACGTTCTTAAAATGAAAATGCATTTCTGGAAATGCATTTTCATTTGAATTGTGGTCACGATTTTGCAGCCACGTTCTTGAAAATGAAAATGCATTTCGGGAAATGCATTTGAATTTGAATTGTGGTCACGATTTTGCAGCCACGTTCTTAAAATGAAAATGCATTTTCATTTTCAAATTTTACATTTCAAATTGAATTTTGGTATCTATTTGCTGGGGCATATTTTGAAAATTAAATCTCAAATGTCTATTTCTTTTTCATTTTAATTAAGTGAAAGATTGAGCACTCTTGAAGAAGAAAATTAAAATGCAAATAGGATGATTGAATACTAATTTCATTTATGAGTCAAATAATGCAGCCACATTCTTAAAATGCAAATGCATTTCTGGAAATTCATTTGCATTTGAATTTTGGTAACGATTTGCTTCCATAGGCCACTACCCCTCTGGCTCCGCGACTGCCCACCGTAACCCCTTTGCGTCGACACTTCCCTTGAAAGGCTCTAGGTCTCCAGTTACCCATGTCTCGCTCTACCCGTTCACGACAACCCATTTTTGGACGCACTGTCTACGTAGCTGTTTTGCGGGGCGGGGTTGATAAAGTCTACTGATACTCGGCACAAGTGTTGAGATGAGGACAAAGGTTCAATCGTCGATGGTGTAGACTTGTTGTGTTAAACTCAAAGTCAGGTAGTTTGGTGCTACGAAACGAAATAGTTGTTTAGCTAGCATAAGCTTTGTGTACCTTATCGAGGTTGTTATTTATCCCACAGTAAGTTTAGCGTCATTTGGAGCTTGTCAAAAGCAAGCTAGACTGAAAGGAAATACTCCGAAAATGCCTCCTATTGACAAGGATACCGGACCGAACGAACTTAAAACCAGAATACAGCAGCTGATTGATTCAAATCAAGTGCTTGTATTCAGTAAAAGTTTCTGCCCGTATTGTGTCAAGGTAAGATGTCAAAGATAGTGCTAGCTAGATTTAGCGGAACCGGCACTTTCTCCCGCGAATGTTGGCTCAGCTGTGTTGTCACTATAGTAGGCTACCCTTGGATCGGAAGCTACTGTTGCTAACGTAATTGGTTACCTAGTTAGTCTAACGTAGTTATATATATATCATATATATGTTAGTTATATATATATCAAGGTATCATATGGCATACCAGGTCTCCTATGATTTTGTGTCTAGCATCTGCGCCAGCCATTTTATTTGTATTTTACTTGTAGCCGGAAACTGCAGTTGATGTGGTGGCTGCCTAGCTAGCTTGCTAACTTGATTTAAGGTAGTACAGTAGCTAACAAGGTAGCTACAAATATAGATGTTTCATATATTTCGACACAGCTTTGAGGCTATTATAGCCTCAAAGTTGTGTCGAACAAATGGTGGCAACTATCCTTCTTGTTTTATTTATTAAACCCTAAGTTAACTAGTTAGCTAACTAAGTTAACTAACTAGTAAGTTTTATAGTAACCTGGCATAACCTGGCTGATCGATACGAACGTTAGCTTCGTTTGCTAAACATGTTGGGTCAAATGTTCGGTTATATTAAACACCTTCCACGTTGAGAACAACCATCTAACGTTTAGTGCTTTGCATTCCAGGTAAAAGATCTTTTCAAAGAGCTGAACGTGAAGTGCAATGTGGTGGAGTTGGATCTTATTGGTAAGGGGCTAACCTACTACAGTTCAATGATAGCTATCAGCAATCGGTGGATGAGTCAGCAAATACAACTTTGTAATTGTGTTGGGCAGGCTTGGGAAGTTGCTACTCAGACCCATTACGTTGTGCAAGGTAGTTGTTGAAATGGTTGTTTTGTAAGATGTATGTTGTCATGCAACTTGGTCAACATGCAATGTGTAAATTAGTGTTGTCACGGTACACAAATTTCACGCTACTCAATACAATTTTTGATACCAAAGCAAAAAACTAATGGCCTACTGAATAACTCATTTGTTGACAGTAACAGTCACCTACAATATCTAAGACTGTAGCGTACTTATGACAACAACAGAAGGTCCCAGCAGGTCCCATGACATGCTGTTTTTGGATGCTTTTATACAAGGCCGTAGCCATGGAGTCGACATTGGGAGGGGACGAAATCTGCTGGGGAGTCTGAGGGTTCCCCCCCCCCCCCCCCCTGAAAACTTTTTACATTTAGTTATGAATGTGATTAAATTTGTTTTGATAATTTCGGAAAGCGTGCGTGGTTGCCAGTCGTAGCGTAGCACATTAATATATTTTTTATATATTGGGGGGGGACGGGACATTTTGACCAGATTTGAATATTGGGTTAGCCTAAACCTAACCCTAATATATATTATGATTACGGCCCTGCTTTTATATATAGGCCTTAGTGGTCCCCTAATACTGTATCTGAAGTCTCTTTCCCGAAATTCAGCCTGGGTGCATAATTACAGCCACTACGAGCAGTCCCACAATGAGCTTTCCTCAGGACGTGCCGTTTCTGTGTCTGTAGCTTTAAATGCTAATGAGGAGGAGAGAGGCGGCACCATGCGCTAAAGTTTACAGTGGATACATCGCAATTAGTGATGGGCATTCCGGCTCTTTTTCGTGAGCCGGCTCGTATGGCTCAGCTCACTAAAAAGAGCCGGCTCTTTAAAAAATACATGTTTTAACTATGAATTTGACTATGATAGGTGTGAAAACAATTTGAATTACATTATGAAATGAAATCATACTCGACCTTAACCACATATCTTTAAAAATGCATTGATTTGTCATGGCTCTCCTCGAGTTTTGACTACTCGTCTGACTGTGTGTGAGTTGGCTCGGCCCTCCCTCATGCAGGATTGAATGTGAGGATGATCGTGTGCGCCTTTAAGCCTACAAGTATTTTTTTGTTGTTCTTTGAATTAGTCAATTATTTTAAATACAATTAAAATTCATTATTTCATAATCATTTAGTTTTTATAGGCTGTATTAATCTATTATGGAGTCGGCTCTTCAGATATGCGAGCCAGCTCCCGACGTTCACCTTCAAGAGCCGGCTCTTAGAGCCGGATCGTTCGCGAACGACCCATCACTAATCGCAATGGCTCGTAGCCCCGTTGCTGTAAGATGCCTCGAATTTGCCCATTCTCATCTGATCACCCTGGTTTGCAGAGGTGCACACTCTTAGTCATTTCAATGAGGGGAAAGGCGGATATCGCTCGCGTGCCATAACACCAACAGCAGAATAGTTATCCAAATAACAAAGAAGTGTACTACACTTGCGTTACAGTGTGTATTCACACACATACTTGATGCTATCTACCTTTACATTAGTGACGGTAACTGAGCTGTTAGCTGTTAGCTGCAGAGCTAATGTTACAGCCACATTCTAAGGGTAGCAAGCTAGGTAACCATATACAGTAAAGCAACAAAATTATATAGCGTTAGTTGACTTATTTGTCCAAGGTTTGTAGCTGGGCCAAAGAGAGTTGGTACTGATCCAGAATTTACTTGCAGCCGGTCAGCAAGGCCAGCTTTGTATTGGCCCAAGTTGAGGAAACAGTTGTGGCTGAAATGTTTGGCGCAGACATACAAACCTTTGGGAAGTTGTGTCGGCGGATTTCCAGAGAAAAGAAAATTAAGACACTGGGTCTTCAGAGGCTCAGATGAAGGAACTAAAAATCAATTTTGGTTTTCATTTGTACATCCAAACACTGAGCAACTTTTCGTGTTCTTCGTTTGTTTGCAAGCCATGATGTCTCTCAAGGGGAAAAAAACGATATTGCACTTGCACGGTCGTAGTAGCTCAGTTTCTCATGGGTGTGCCAGATTCTCTGCGTGGGCAAATCAGAGAAACAGCACTTTTCAGTTAAGGCGGCCGGGTGGTTGACGTGACGCTCCATTTTTGTGTTCATGGTGACAAATATAAATAAATAATATTTCATTAAAATATATGTTTTCATATACAGTTTAATCTTCCAGAACTAATACATCTGTAAATATAGCTGCAAGCAGCAATGAGGTGGCCAAACCGGTAAAGCAGGTAAAATGAACAAAAAACATTTTAGACATTCTCAGAACAGGGTTCTGAGTAAATGCAGCTTTTAATCCATCAAAGATTTGCTGAGATACGACCCAACTTCCTGTTTGCTGGCTTTGCCGCAGATTTTGATTGGCTATACCGATCAAACCGTTTCGAAAATCTCAAATAATTTTGATAGTTTGTGTGAGGATTGCCATGACTATATACAGCTAGACTACAGGTAGCTAGCCACTGCGTTGTACCTAGGGATGAGTATTGATAAGATTTTAACAATTCTGATTCCGCTTCGCGGCTTGGCCACCAATAATAAGAATACGTAGAAACACTTAAGGTGGCTTCGCTGCTTCGCGGCTTGGCCACCAATTAATGAGCATTATAATTCAAATATGTAAATATTTTGTTTTAAACATTACATTTGTCCACTGGTGTGACTGTCCAGGGTAGCGTTGCTTATCTTAAAACTACTGTAATTGAATGAAAAATAAGTCTAAATACCTTAAAATACTTGAATAGATGTTATAGTAGTGTTAACTTAATGAAACTAAAGGTTATAAGTCTTAAGGTCCCCATTTAGAATAATTATGACACATTACATTTTGTGTAATGTGTCATAATTGTCTACCGCCATTCTGTAGATATAAAACGGGCATTAATTTGGGCACCCTATTACTTAGAAGGGGCCCTTCTTCATCCAGAAAGTACAGTAGGCCTCACTGAAGCACATGGACTGCACACAAGGTGAGTTATGTCTCAAAAAAGTAGTATTTCTGATCAAGTATTGATCAGAACATTTTCATCAATTTATATTGATTAACTATTGAAAATAATGTAAACGTTAACATTGTTAGTCAGGATTGAAGACTGTCTCTCATATAGCTAGGCCGCAAACTGGCCTTGATCTTGAAAACGTCCACTGGGGTGACAGCACTGTCCTATTAGTGTGACATGAAATCAGCGTCACACTGGTGGAAATGGCTGTCACACCAGTGGATGTAGGCTCTATCAAGGGGTACAAAACCATCACTCTAATCCTGGAAAACTTGTTGAGGAGTTCAACAAAGAGTTGGAGGGTATTGCCATCCATCAATTCAACTGGCTTCACCAGGCCCAGAAATTCAGGCATCTTAAAGAAAATCTAAAAGACAATGAAATGGTTCTGCATGTGGACTTTTCAGACTGCAAACTGAACATAGAAATTCAGTCCTTTCATTTTGAAGAAAACTGGCAGCAGGCATCCATCAATACAGCAGTGGCTTACACATCCACAGGCTCACAATCCTATGCCACAATCTCTGACTCTGTCAGCCACGAACGTGCTGTGTGGGCCCACCTCAAACCAGTGGTACAGGAAATGATAGCAAACTCTGGCCACAAGATTGACAAGCTTCAGGTGTTGAGTGATGGCTCAGTCACCCAATACAGAAACAAGGCAAACTGTTACCTTTTGAGCAGTGTACCCTACACATGGAGGCTGAAGCAAATCACTTGGAATTACTCAGAGAGCCCATGGGGGGCCCATTAATAGCGAGTTAACTATGACATTAATGCGATTAATCGCGATTAAATATTTTAATCGTTTGACAGCTCTAGTAAATATATATCCCAAACTCCAAAACACAAATTCCAGCATTCCATCTAAAAGCCTGCGTAAAAATGTGTTAACCCTGTTGTGCCCTCTCCTTTCGTATGCCCCAGTATTAGGTTTTGCATTTGCAGTATGCTGCAAACCATAAAGGACATGAACGGTGATGTTTCCAAATTGGTTTCTGGTGATAGATGTTCATTGTCATCTACTTTACACCCCAAGTATTTCCATACGTGGCTCTTCCACTTTTCTTGTTGACAACCTTTAGTGGAGCCCCTGCAGCATTAGCTGCTTGTCCAGTGTTGCCAATTTATGTGAGTGACAAAACATCTAGCGATAAATCTAGTGCCACTAGCACCTTCTGGTGAGATTTTTTTGGCAACACAGTGCTTGTCGGCGTCCAACTCTGCATGGGTAGACCCGTTACTCGGTACTACCGTAACTTAAGAAATTCTGGTATGGTGCCATTTTTTTTTTGAGTACAGACATGGTACCAGAGTACCGTTTTTTGTGACAACTAGTGTTAGGCCGAATACCAATACTCTGTCTTACCCCTACCCCTCACCCCTAGCCCTTAGTTTTGCGCGTTCAGTCGTGTCCCAATACTCTTTTTGATCGAGGGGTAGGGCTAAGACGAACCAAGTAAGCTCGGGAGCTTACTTGAAATCTTGGGGTATGTGAATACTGCGCTACCTGCAACAATGGCGGACATATCATCCAGAGTCCCATATATGTAATATTTTTGGCTTAAATAATTGACTTAAAAATGATGACAGTCTTGTTTTGTGCTCTACACAGTCCTATATATGTATTTGCAACCATGTTCTTAATTGAAACGTTTAAAAAAACGCTAGTTTGCTACGATAACGTTACATTGCTGATTTGCACAACAGTCCCGCATTTCTCTGATTAGCCTTGAATGGACTCCATGCATGTCTACAGTTTTAATTAAACTCCATTAGCAGCGACAAATTTTGTTTGATATCAGTGCATAACAGTACTTGCTTTGGAGACATCGATATACGTAACTGTAACCAAGTGGTGTCTCATTTCATAGGGCTATGTAGCCCTTACCCCTCAGTTTTGAGACACAAGGTCTAGGGGTAAACTAAGGGCTAGGGGTAAGGTGTAGGGGTAAGACAGAGTATTGGGATTCTGCCGAAATGTCACTGCTTGAAAGATTAATTGTGTTGTGACACATACTACTGGTTCAGTTTAACAGTCATGCTTACAAATACTTAATATTTTAAGTTCTTAAAGAAGGATGGTGACTAATGCAGGGCTTGAAATTAACTTTTTGACTTGGTGGCACTGGTGCGTCCAACTTTAAAAAGTTAGGAGCACCAGAATTTTTTAGGAGCACACACTGAATATTAAGAAGCACCATAAAAAAATTATTCTTATATTGTAGATTTATTTTGCGCACTAGTTAGCTCCTTGTCACGTGAGATCGGACAAGGAGTGACTGACGGCTGACATTAACCAAACAAAAATCTGCAGTGTTTACTTTACCAATTGTTTTGAAGGGGCGGCGCGCCCAATGCTCCCTGTGGTGCTGGGAATAGCATTTACTTCCTTGCATATACTGTGCTACCTGTGTTATGCGTTTTGACTGGCAACATACTGATGTTACTTGTCCACAAATGCCCTAAAAAACACATAGAATAGGGTTAGCTTATCTTGTTAGCCTACCTGTTCGCGCTGCCAGGTATCTCACACTGCCTTGCGGGTTATGTCACGTGACTTCCATTAACAATGAATAGAAGGCAGAATTTTGGTCTCCCGCCCCGCCTGAAAAACAATCCTCTGCATTAAAGTTGAGAATGTAAAGATTACGTTACATTTTTTATGTAACGTTAAATAAAATGTGATAAAACACTTGAGTACTCTGTGACCGATCTGCTGGAGGACACGTAATGCAAGTGTCGTTAAGCCGAGGGATAAGGATCCTAAAACATACCATGTCTTATATAGACATGGAAATACTTGTTTCCCCTTGGTTCGGCGCCTGTACGTTGGGGTTTACCCCGGTGGACGAGAGGGTAGCCTCCCTCCGCCTTCGGGTGGGGGGACGGGTCCTCACTGTTGTTTGTGCTTACGCACCAAACGGCAGCGCAGAGTACCCACCCTTTTTGGAGTCTCTGGGGGGGGTGCTGGAAAGCGCTCCTCCCGGAGATGCCCTCATCCTCCTGGGGGACTTCAATGCTCATGTGGGCAATGACAGTGAGACCTGGAGGGGCGTGATTGGGAGGAACCCCGATCTGAACCCGAGTGGTGTTTTGTTGTTGGACTTCTGTGTTAGACACGGTTTGTCCATAACGAACACCATGTTCAAGCATAAGGGTGTCCATATGTGCACTTGGCACCAGGACACCCGAGGTCTCAGTTCGATTATAGACTTTGTAGTCGTGTCGTCGGATCTGAGGCCGAATGTCTTGGACACTCGGGTGAGAAGAGGGGCGGAGCTGTCAACTGATCACCACCTGGTGGTGAGTTGGCTACGATGGTGGGGGAAGACGCCTGGCAGGCCCAAACGTAATGTGAGGGTCTGCTGGGAACGGCTGGCAGAATCCCCTGTCAGAAGGAGCTTCAAGTCCCACCTCGGGAGAGCTTCGATCATGTCTCGGGGGGGGCCGGGGACATTGAGTCCGAATGGGCCATGTTCCGGGCCTCCATTGTTGAGGCGGCTGACTGGAGCTGCGGACGCAAAGGCGGTTGGTGCATGTCGCGGCGGTAACCCTCGGACCCGGTGGTGGACGCCGGAGGTGAGGGATGCCGTCAAGCTGAAGAAGGGGGTCTATCGGACTTTATTGGCTGGTAGGACTCCAGAGGCAGCTGATGTGTACCGGCAGGCCAAGCGGAAGGCGGCTTTGGCGGTCGCGGAGGCAAAAACCCGGGCGTTGGAGGAGTTCAGCGAGGCCATGGAGAATGACTTCCGAACGGTTTCGAAAAGGTTCTGGACCACCATCCGGCGACTCAGGAGGGGGAAGCAGTGCACTGTCAACGCTGTATATGGTGGGGATGGTGCGCTGCTGACCTCGATGGGGGACGTCCTGGATCGGTGGAAGGAATACTTACTCCTTAATTCCACCAACACACTTTCCGACGTGGAGGCAGAGTCTGGGGACATCGGGGGGGGGGGCCCTTCTATCTCTGGGGCTGAGGTCGCCGAGGTGGTTGAAAAGCTCCGCGGTGGCAGGGCCCCTGGGGTGGATGAGATCCGCCCGGAGTTCCTTAAGGCTCTGGATGGTGTAGGGCTGTCTTGGTTGACACGACTCTGCAACATTGTGTGGACATCGGGGACAGTGCCTCTGGACTGGCAGACCGGGGTGGTGGTTCCCCTCTTTAAAAAGGGGGACCGGAGGGTGTGCTCCAACTTTAGGGGGATCACACTCCTCAGCCTCCCTGGGAAAGTCTATTCAGGGGTTCTGGAGAGGAGGGTCCGTCGGATTGTCGAACCTCGGATTCAGGAGGAGCAATGTGGTTTTCGTCCTGGCCGTGGAACAGTCCTGGAGGGTGCATGGGAGTTCGCCCAACCAGTCTACACATGTTTTGTGGATTTGGAAAAGGCGTTCGACCGTGTCCCTCGGGGGCTCATGTGGTGGGTGCTCCGGGAGTACTGGGTACCGGATTCCCTGATCGGGGCTGTCCGGTCCCTGTATGACTGGTGCCAGAGTTTGGTCCGCATTGCCGGCAGTAAGTCGAACTTGTTCCCGGTGAGGGCTGCCCTTTGTTACCGATTCTGTTCATAACTTATATGGACAGAATTTCTAGGCGCAGCCAGGGCATGAGGGGGTCTGGTTTGGTGACCTCAGGATCGGGTCGCTGCTTTTAGCGGATGATGTGGTCCTGATGGCTTCATCGGGCCGTGACCTTCAGCTCTCACTGGAGCGGTTCGCAACCGAATGCGAAGCGGCTGGGATGGGAATCAGCACCTCCAAATCTGAGGCCATGGTTATCGACCGGAAAAGGGTGGAGTGCAATCTCCGGGTCGGGGAGGAGATCTTGACCCAAGCGGAGGAGTTCAAGTATCTTGTGTTGTTCACGAGTGAGGGAAGAACGGAGTGCGAGATCGACAGGCGGATCGGTGCGGCATCCGCGGTGATGCGGGCTCTGCATCAGTCCGTCGTGGTGAAGAAGGAGCTGAGTCGAAAGGCAAAGCTCTCTATTTACCAGTCGATCTACGTTCCTACCCTCACCTATGGTCACGAACTGTGGGTAGTGACCGAAAGAACGAGATCGCGAATACAAGCGGCCAAAATGAGTTTTCTCCGCAGGGTGTCCGGGCTCTCCCTTAGAGATAGGGTGAGAAGCTCGGTCATCCGGGAGGGGCTCAGAGTAGAACCGCTGCTCCTCCGCGTCGAGAGGGGCCAGTTGAGGTGGCTCGGGCATCGGATAAGCATTCCTCCTGGACGCCTCCCTAGTGAGGTGTTCTGGGCACGTCCCACTGGGAAGAGGCCCCGGGGAAGACCCAGGACACGCTGGAGGGACTATGTCTCTCGGCTGCCCTGGGAACGCCTCGGGGTCCCTCAGGAAGAGCTGGTGGAAGTGGCCGGGGAGAGGGCAGTCTGAGCCTCCCTACTTAGGTTGCTGCCCCCGCGACCCGACCCCCGGAAAAGCGGAAGATGATGGATGGATGGATACTCAGACTTTTGTTAGATCTTTAGTTTTTGGAAGCAAGAATGCAGTTTTGTCAAGGCTAGAATGCCGTTTGTCGTTGTGTCAGGACTAGTGTTTTATCGATATTTTTTTACTCTTTTAGAACTTGGAAATATTGAGATCTAGTAAATCAGTATAACATACAGGCAGTGTTGGGTAAGTTACTTCAAAAAAGTAATTAATTACTAATTACTTCCTCAATATTGTAATTAAAATACTTTTGTAATTACTCTGTCTGAAAAGTAATTTAATTACTCAATAAGTAATGTAATGCATTACTTCTTACAATCCCTATAAACCTTGACTGGATAGACAACAGAAAGGAAACTCTTTCAATAATTAAATACAAGTCAAACTTGGAATAGTTTAGCCTTTTAGCTTTTTAAAACATCTTAGCCTTTTAAAACATAGCCTACTAATACTTAACATTTTAGTAACACATGTAACCTTCTTTACTCTTCGTTACCAAACAATATGTGCATAACAAAAGCTTAACTTTAAGTTAAACATGACATCACAGGATTCTACAGTACGCAGCGGTAGCATCTCTTCCTGCAATCTAGCTTGCAATAATTTTTTTAAGCTCACCTTCAGACACTTTATGCACTGCTGATGTAAAATCAAGTGTTGCCTGCTTAACAGGTGTTGCTGAGGTGTTATCTGTCAATGCCAAAGTAAATTCCTTGTCTGTGCAAACTTTCATGGCGATTAAAACGCATTCTGATTCAGATGATGGATCACTCAAAAGTGTTTGTCGATGCTGCCTTGTGAGGTGCTTCAGTACTTGTGCTAGCCGCAGCCGCATATCGTTTTTTTTCTCCCCAGGCTCCCCAGGACAAAGCTTGCACTTTACATTAATGTTCTTGTCAACCTCAACCTGTGACAAAAAGTACTAGGAATATTTCCATTTGGTAAAACAGCTAGAGCTACTTGCTTCGGCCGTGTCCGACATCTTCCACTTCAAACCACTAGAGCCCGCGCTTATACAGCAAAAACTCACGTCTCCCGTGCAACTGCACTACAGTCTACAGCTAGCTAACGATTTTAAAGAGGCAGCGTTCACTTTTACCCTAAGACGATACATTTAGATTTTAATTCAATGTTGATTTATACAGAACTGTTTGACTAATTTACAGTATGTAACGCAAGTACATTACAAGTAACTGTAATTAAATTACCTAAAAATGAACAGTAATCCCTTACTTTACTTTTTCAGTGGATAAGTAATCTAATTACAGTAACACGTTACTTAGTAACGCGTTACACCCAACACTGCATACAGGTCTATGTACTTTGCGGCCAATGGATTTTCGTTTTGAAATAAGAAAACCAAAATCGGGAAACAAGCTGTTTCCCGACTACTATTTAGAAATAGAAAAACAAAAAACGGAAAACGACCCATTTTCCGTTTTGATAATAGAAAACTTTCTTTGATGTGCTTAAACATGGAAATCGGGAATTAAAATAGTGTGTGGAAATCTTCTTTCTCAATTTTGCGTAGATTTGTGTTGTGACCCGGAAGTTACTTCCACGTAGCCTGGCTCTGCCCTCCTACGTACTTCCGCTCAATTTGGATTTTGCTTCTGTACTAGGTCTGGGATTTACATTTATGTGAGTCAGGTGGCTGAGCGGTGAGGGAGTCAGGCTAGTAATCTGAAGGTCGCCAGTTCGATTCCCCGGCCGTGCCAAATGACGTTGTGTCCTTGGGCAAGGCACTTCACCCTACTTACCTCGGGGGGAATGTCCCTGTACTTACTGTAAGTCGCTCTGGATAAGAGCGTCTGCTAAAATGACTAAATGTTAAAATGTTAATTTATGCATTTAGCAGACGCTTTTATCCAAAGCGACTTCCAAGAGAGAGCTTTACAAAAGAGCATAGGTCAATGATCATAACAACGAGATAGCCCCAAACATTGCGAGCAGCCAAAACATGAAGCATACATTGTGAAAAACCAAATAAGTGCCAAAGGGAAGAACCATAAGAGCATGCAGTTAAACAAGTTACAATTAAACAACATGAAATTCAAAAAGTGCAAGAGTGTACCTGTAGAAAAGAAGACAAAACAACAATCAACAGTAAAATATTTCACAGCGAGTACAAGAATTTAAAACCGTCACAACTAACCAACAAGAGCAACAAGTCAATACGAGTCATTGTGATCCTGGAGGAAACTAACATCAGGTCCAGCCAAGCATTCCTAAGTGCCGTTGTACTCCCGGAACAAGTGCGTCTTGAGCCTTTTCTTGAAGGTGGGGAGACAGTCAGTGTCCCTGATGGAGGTGGGGAGTTGATTCCACCATTGGGGGGCCAGACAGGAGAAGAGCTTGTGTTGGGACCGGGCGCTCTTGAGCGGTGGGACCACCAGACGGTTGTCAGAAGAAGACCGTAGGTGGCGGGAGGGGGGTGTAAGGCTGCATTTCAGTGCATCAGTCGGTTTTCAGAAACACATTTTTTGTAGGTCCAATCAGCGAACAGAGGGAGTGGCTGAGAACGATGTCGTTGATGTCGTGCACTAGTTTGAGTTGTAGTTCAGTAATGGCGGCGGAGAAAGATGTGAGCGAAGCTATTCTGTGGTTGTGGCAACGCTGCCGAATATCCATAAGTTAAAGCCGGAGCAAGAACAATCCTTGCTGAGTTTTGTTGGTGGTCATGATGTTGTGGCCCTCCTCCCCACGGAGTTCGGGAAAAGTTAGATTTTCCAGCTACGGCAGCTAGCTCCGTGGTGAAGGAGTTGGCTAAGGCGAACGCTAGCGATTGGTTATGGCAAATCAGTGGCACTAACTGTAATAATGGTATCGGTATTGCTTTACAGATCTTGTTGTATTCTCTATAAGTACAGTTTAAATTATATTTGTCGAAGAAAGCTTTATATTCCAAAAGGTTACCAGACACCTATAACATCATTCACAAACACAATGCCCTTTTCATACCAATCAAATTTAAACAATGATTTCCTATTGATTACAATGACCCTATTGTTCCATAAGGCTCAAATTTTTGGGGGGGCTTGAATTTGAGCTACCTGAATTTCCGAGTCTTGAATTTTGGGGTCAGATTTTTTTCTTCTTCATTAAAATATATATTCATATGTGAATTCGGTGTTGTTTAAATTTCAATATTAAGTATTCAATGCCTTTTAAAATTCAAAACATGTCACTGATTTGCTTCCATACAAATGGCAGCGCGCCCTCTGCTGACATCCTGAATATGTGGACCAGAGTGACTGTCAAGCTCGTGGTAGCAACTTCCGGGTCACAACACAAAAATCTATGCAAAATTGAGAAAGAAGATTTCCACACACTATTTTACTTCCCGATTTCCATGTTTAAGCACATCAAAGAAAATCAGATAACGGGTCGTTTTTTTGTTTTCCGTTTTCTATTATCGAAACAAAAAAACGGAAAATGGGTAGTTTTCCGTTTTCCTATTTCTAAATGGTAGTTGGGAAACAGCTCGTTTCCCGATTTTGGTTTTCTTATTTAAAAACGAAAATACATTGGCCGCAATGTACACGGACCCATACACACATCTGTAGACATGAAGTGGCAGCTTCAGCCATTTGTAGCTATTAACATTTTGCCGGCTGCAGCAGCCATTTAGGTTTTGGCTGAACTGGCTAGCCAGCCAATAACTTTATCACAGGGCTCTACAGTGCGAGTATTTCACTCGCATTTGCGCCTAGAAATAGGTATGTGCGAACTTGAAAAATTATTTACGAGCACGGTGCGCGAGTGAGTAACTGGCTTTTGTCAATACACGGAACAACAGCGCGATGAAGTGAAGCATACCATTGATTTCACATGGAAAGCAAGTCACGGAGTCGCGACTGCACGATGTGAACATAGCATAATGACGCTCGAGCGACGATTCGCAACCAATGGGCCAGAGCCATATAAAAAGAGTTACAACACTCTTTGATCTCGCCGACACGTGATCACTTGGTTCAAGTAGCTCGCAAAAAAAACACTGCTGGCAACCTGTTTGAATGGTTTTCAACGGGACAGACCGTAGCAGCATCTCCATTTACTGACATTTTCGGTATATTAACACATCATATCAATTGGTTACTGGTGTTTTGTATTATGTATATGTCTGATACTTTATTAACATTTATGTATTACATTAACTTATAACACTAGGCAGCAATTGTGAAGCAGAGCTAGAAATGGCTATGCTAGCTACCGTACTGTAGCTCACACCAGCTCAATTTAAGACAAGAAAGGAGTTTGGTAAATAGAACAGAATATACAAGGCAACCAATTGCATTCAATAAAACATTTTATTATGCAATATGTCCAGTGAGAGGGTCAAGTTTGTTTTTAGTGAGTGGACCTGAAATTCCTGCCGAGCGTCGACAGCTAGCTGGACGATGGGGACCCTTCAATCTGCAATTCATTGTTGCTAGCTCTAATCAGATGTGCATTTAGAATCTAACAAGCTATATCTTACAATAAACTTTATGTAATGCTGGCTATATAGGCTAAAATGTGGGTGGCCAGACGTCCCGGCAGGGATTCCAAAATTGTCCGGGATTTTGCCTCGTCGGATATTTGTCTTTCACAAACTATTACGCCATTCATGTTCAGTGTGATGAAGCAAGTTAGCTGGTAAATTGATCAAATTACTGCATTATTAGGATTCCTCCGTCAGGAGGAACCCTATTGTAATTGTTGGTATTATTATTATTATTCTTGTAATTTATCTCATGAACACATTGGTAAAAAGTTTTGAAATTTGGCATATTGATACAACATGCCACAAATACCGCCCAAACACTGACTGGCCCACATCAGACAATAGGGGACGCCACAGGCCACGCTCAAATGTCCACTTTTCAAAGTGATGGCATTTCCACTCCATTGCTCCAATTCTTCTGAAACTTGTTGTGCATGCCTCATTTTTAACGAGGAACAGAAAAGCCTTAAGCCATAAGGTCCACCATGATGGATTTTCCTGTACAGTGATAATTTGGGAAAACCTTCAAAATCCCTCTTCTCTTAAACCAAAATTCAAATTGACTTGGAATTTTGTACAGATATGTATCATTGATGTATTTAAAAACGTTACTTAAGACAGTTGAATCAAAAACAAAATGGCTGAAAGGGGTGTATTTATGTAAATGTCCACATTGCCTCAATATGTTTGTGTCACTAAATCAAATGTCATTTTGAATGATGGTTTTTCAAAACTAATAGGCTTTAAGGTGACACCCCCTGAAGTACCCTGCAAAGTTTCACCTTGATATGTGAAAATATGACTTAATTACAGCTGTTTGAGCTTGGACCAAATCTGACAATGCTTGCCTTATTTTATTATCCAGTTACTGAACGTGGCAACGTCCAGATCTGAGAATGGCTCAATTGGATGAGATGTTGTGCTGGTAAACGTAGGGTTGTAGGCTCAAAACTAGTCAAAGGCAAAAAAAAATGTTGGGGACAGAACGGTTTCTAGTCTTCCGGTCTATCCTCCGGTTGTAAAACATAGCAATGAGTGTTTATTTGAGCCCATAACAACACTCCGATCATCTGTTTAGCGAGACTGTAAACCACTGCAAAACAACACAGGTTTACCACAGTAGCTAGCTACTTGGAGTCTATGCATGGTAGTGTCAGATTCACAACTGAGTTAGCTTTAATGAAGTATATTGATTGTTCAGGTGGATTCCTTGCCTGTTGCACAAATTCATTTCAGTAACCTAAACCAGGACAAATCGCCACTGATGCTAGGCATGATTTGAAATTCCCTTCCATGACAAGTTATGGCACCCCAAACAACCTTTTTAAAGCACTACGAGTAAGCTATTATTTACAGCAGCAACCCAGTCATCCCGTTGTCCCAAATAGGACTAAATTACAGCTGTTTGAACTTTAACCAAATCTGACAATGCTTGCCATTGGAGAAACGTCTCATTTTGTTATCCAGTTACTGAACATAGGGACGTCAAGATCTGAGAATGGCTCAATTGGATAATATGTTGTGCTGGTAAACGATGGGTTGTAGGTTCAAAACCAGTCAACGGCAATTTTTCGTTTCTAGTCTTCCGGTCAATCCTCCGGTTGTAAAACATAGCATAGTGTTTATTTGAGCCCATTACAACACTCCAATCATCTGTTTAGTGAGACTGTAAACCACTGCAAAACAAGCCAGGTTCACCACCGTAGCTAGCTACTTGTAGTCTACGTAGGCATAGTGTCATATTTACCAAGTTAGCTCGAATGAAGTATATTGATTGTTCAGGTGGATCCCTTGCCTGCCGCAAATTCATTTCAGTTACCTAAGCCAGAACACATCGCCACTGATGCTAGGATTAGAAATTCCCTTCCAAACAACTTTTTTAAAGCACTACGAGTAAGCTATTCTTTACAGCAGCAACCCAGTCATCCCGTTGTCCTGTTTTTATGTCCCATATATAAATAGGACTAAATTACAACAGTTTTAACTTTAACCAAATCTAACAATGCTTGCCATATGGAGAAATTTCTTATTTTGTGATACAAAAACTGAACGCGCAAACGTCTAAGTCTGTGAATGCAGACATCCTAAGTCTCCCGGGAGGTCCGGGAGTCTCCCGCATTTCAATAGCGGCTCCCTGATGCCCGCAAATGCTCTACAATCTCCCGGAAATCGGGGATTTTGTATTTCGAGCGAGCAAGAGACTGTCCAATGGTCATTTCTGGTAGAGATCATAGAGTTAATATAACTAGAGTAAGCTACTTTTGTCTTCCAAGATGGCGTCCCCATTCATTTCTATAAAAAGTGCTCAGTGGCGCAGTGAGGCAAGCGAGAGCGCGATACGGACGCGGCCATCTTTCCACTTCCGTGTCTTCCGGTCTAGCTTTAAACAGTGGCTCTTTTTTCCCCTAGCTACGAAACCTCGTGCACGCTTGCAACTAGCTGTACACGTCATACTTTGCGACAACCAGTCACGAGCATAGATTTATATGGTTACGAGCGTGTGAGCTAAGGCATTGCAGTTGCAGAATCTATGGGCAGAATGGGTATGGGTACAAGTCCGATAAGAATCAGACACATGATGCAAACTTAACGGAAATGTATTCTGTCACTGTATAGTATTCCTTTCACTTGTTTTTTAGAAATAGGCTATAGAGCCACCTCCCGGAAATGAGTCTGCAGGTTGGCATGCCTGTGAATGGCTTAGTAGGATGAGACGCAGGGCTGCTATGTGAAGGGTTGTGGGTTCTAATATAGTCAGAGCCCTAAACCTTTTCTTTTTTTTCTGACAGAAATTAGTTTCAAGTCTTTTGGTTAATCCCAGTGTAACTATCTGTCAATTTTACAACATTTTGCCATCTTGAAGGAGGAATCCGCCATTGCTGCTTGCAGCTATATTTTTAAAACTATTTTCAAAACAGCTAACTTGATTCGTAACACTGAACATGAATGGGGTTGAACGTTGCAAAATACAATGTTTGGGACTATAGGTCGCAAATGACACGCTTTACTTCTGCCTTCTTCGATTACAATGGAAGTCTATGGAAGTGTCCCAACTCTCTTTTTATATGGCTCTGGGTCTACCTAGGTTTGACTACCAAGCCTTTTAATCCGTGGCGTGCTTACATAGTCTATAATGTCCCAGTATTTTAAGAACATATTAACTATAACTATATACATGTTTCTTAAACTATTTGTTCTAGTTCTATCAGAGTGAAAGTTGCTAGTTGTCTAGCATTAACTGTTAAGTCAGTGGCGTTGTTAGACATAAAACTGTACTGGGGCACAGGCCCCTATTCATATCCCTTCTTCCAAGCGTGTTGCGCACAATGCACTATATTAGGCTATAGAAACTCCCCTCGCTTAACCCACTATATAACAGTTAAGGGACGCAAGTTTGATATCAGCTTTGGCAGGGACATAACTATATATATAGTTAATGCAAGCTTTGTGTTTTCGGTTAAACTGCTTTGATTTTACATGCGTTGATTGGGATATTGTGTTTATTTTTTGGGGGATTATCAACCTTAATTAATGCACTGACTAATAAAGTAAATTGTTAAAACTCAAACTTTAGATTTTACTGGGACACAGCAGATTTATACTGGGCACGTGCCCCTGTAAAAAGGGTGTAACGACGCCCCTGTGTTAAGTTATGTTTAATAAACGGATACAATAAAATAAAAAAAACAGTGCTCCTGAATTTCTATGTTTGCTCCTAATTTTTTTCATTTAGGAGCACATGTACTCCTTGGTGAAAACATTAGCGTAGAGCCCTGTATCAGCCAGCCATTATTCTCAAAACAAATGGCTTTGGGGTCTAGTCAGAAGCCTCAGGACAAACAAACATTCCCTTTCATCCTCCACTATATGGAAACGGATTATGAGGTTGATCCAATTAAATGAGCGAAAACGAGGCACAATTTTTCCCAATGGGTCCATATTGTTTTGTGCAGCCGGGAGAGAAATGCTTGTGGCAAGCTACTAGCTCGATAGAGTGAAGGGCAGTTTGTCAACGCTCAAAATATAGTTCTAAAACAAGAGCACTCATCGGATATAAGCTCAAATATCTCAAAAGTCCCAAATGGAAAATGTTAGCTGTTTTTACAGCCCTGTAGAGGAGACCTTCATGAACAAATTGACATACAGTTGAGGCTGTGGCATTGAAGTTCAGGATAGTAGTCAGATTGTTTCACCAATTGAAAAACTAATCTGGGACTTTTGATTCAAGTAAGGGGAGTGGCGAAAATGTTCTGTCGCCATTTGGCTTCCTAAATAGCGGTGGAATTGTTTGTCTTGCCAGTATCTCGGGTACAGCGTTACAGTGAGCTACACTGGTTTAAAACTACAGGTATATAATAATTTCACCAACGAATCGTTTACTTGTAATCTAATGTCATAACAAATCATAAAACAAAAATGTATTTGTGAGGCATGTTTATTATTTAATGATTGAAAACAGATGTATCACAGACCGCTGTCGTACGTCGTCCAAAAGAGGCTAATGATGCTAACGTTTCAGTGATGTGAAATATCAAAAAATTGACTACTGTTTCCAAAAGTAGATCTACTAATAATATCAGCGTATATCGTATTGTACATTTTGTTTATCACAATGTTAAATGAGCAAATAGTTCAGTTTAGATTTTGTTGACGCTTGGAACTCTGTTGGAGATTACATTGAGAGCAGAACATTTGTCCTCCTAATGTACCATTTTTCTCACTTGGGGCCTCATGTATAAACGTTGCGTATGCATGACGCTATAAAATTGTACTTGACATGTGTGCGGGCCGTCCGCAAAGTCTTGTCTGGCTTTGTAACGTGGCGATTTTTACCTGAAAAGTGCCGCTAAATCATAAATTGAGCAATTTTTTGTCGTGTGAATCTTGTAGAAAGCAACTGTACGTTTTACACGATCATAATATGTATATAACTGAAATACAATTAATGACTTATTGTAACTTTGATTGTTTTTTGTATGTTTAAATAGTCAAACGCAATCGCTGCAACTGCACGATACTACTGTCGCATACGTTATCATGTTTGCTAATAATGTCAGTTATGTAGCCTATATATTACAATTAAGCACTTTTTTTCTACTTTCTCTTTTTTGTAGTTTCACTCCATTTCAATGTTGTCAGCTTGATAGGAAGTCAATAAAGGAGCAAGGCTAATTTTCCTGGCTCTTGGAAAGGAGGCTCGCTGTTAACGCTAGGAAGCACAACACAGACAGAGCAGTACAGCTGTCAAAGTATAACGTTAGCGACGTGGTACAGTAATGTTAGCTATAGCAAACAGTACAATACAGTACCTGTCTCTTCTGGCAGATGAGTGCATCCTTCACCGGCTGGTCGAAAAATACTTGTAATTTTGTTAAGTTTGGCATTTAATTCAGAAATGTTCTGTTTTGAATGCCGCTTTTGGGCACCGCTTTTAAATGTGCGTTTCATTTTTCCTAGCTACGCTACAGTTAGCTACCTATTTGCAGCGGGCTCGCCGGTCTGTGTGACCATCTGACCTACTTCGTCATGTCACTTACCTAGCTAACAAAGAAAGCACAATTAAATATACTTTTCTTTATTTTTATATCAACTCTGGAAACACAGACAAGACAATAAGACCATAGTGTGCATCCCATGTAATTCAATTCGGTGCGGGGGGCCGCTATTAACTGTTCAATCTAGGGCTGCAACTAACGATTATTTTAATAATCGATTAATCTGTTGATTCTTTTTTCGATTAATCGATGAATCGGATAAAAAAACAAAAACAAAAAAGCATTAATTTCCAACTCTTTATTCAAAAACAGAACTGACGGTGCAAATTCACAGTGCAAAAAATCTTCAGAATGTGCACAAACAGGCACACCATTTTGAAAAGGTTATTAATATTAGCGTGGATTTAACGCTATTTTCCAAGATCAGGGGAGTCAGGTGGCTGAGCGGTTAGGGAATCGGGCTAGTAATCTTAAGGTTGCCAGTTCGATTCCCGGCCGTGACAAATGACGTTGTGTCCTTGGGCAAGGCACTTCACCCTGCTTGCCTCGGGGGAATGTCCCTGTACTTACTGTAAGTCGCTCTGGATAAGAGCGTCTGCTAAATGACTAAAATGTAAATGTAAGATGAGCAATTTATTTGAGTTTTGTTTAAAACTTTATTGAAAATTGAAAGGTTGTGGAAGTAGGCCAGACTTTATTAGAATCATCTGGTGTATATTTAAGATTTTTTGACACAATTTTGAAAAAAGTTACGATTTGCGAGGATTAAGCTATTTTCAAAGATTGGTGATTTTCTATAATTTTATTTGAAACTTAATTGAAAAAGTAAAGGCTGTGGAAGTATACCAGACATTGTTAAGATACTCTGGTGTCTGTTTGAGGTTTTATATTCCTAAAAATATTATAAAAGTCTACATTTTTCAAAATGGTATGGGTTGTTTTCACCCGGTCCCTAACGCGATGCTGCAAAGTAGCGTCTTCCGAATGTGAGACGAATGTCGAATATGAAACTAACTTCACCTCGGTCAATTAACACACAGTTTCGATGTATTTAGTGTGAAATCCTCCCACACCTTGTATGACTTGGATCGTACTGATTTCTCTGCGACATCGCGCGACACAACGAATCGATAATGAAATTCGTTGCCAACGCTTTTAATAATCAATTTTAATTGATTTAATCGATTCGTTGTTGCAGCCCTAGTTGTAATCTTTAATTATTGTTAACTGATCAGTGGTTAAGGACAGGCCTCTTCACTAGACAACCGCTGTGTGTGGGACAGGACATTTGTATATCACAGCCTGGAAACATTAGCCTGGCTGCCAGCCCAATTTATCCCCGCCCACAAAATAATTTGGTCGGGAAGGAAATTGTCAGGGCGGGCTTTATACGATGATGGACAGATGATCAACAGTAACGTAATCAACCACGTCACCAAAGAGCGCTTTGGTTGAATTCGTTTTCAACAAACAACATACTACGTTGCTCTGATTGGTTGTAGGTCTATCCAATTGAGCGAAGAGGCATTTGTTTTCCGGGTTCGGTTGAAACACGCCCCATAGTCACAGCCCAATGGAGAGTTCTCAGACTCATATTCTGACAAGAATTATGAGTATGACAACGTCAGGCTATGGAAACATAGCTAGCTACATGTTATCACCCTGGCTTTTACCTGTGGCATTTATGCAGCTGTCTTGTTGTTTCAGGAAGCTATCTATCTCCCAGAAGTTGATGTTCTACTATAGGTAATCGTGCGGGGGTTTGTGACGTTAGTGACTGGCTAGCTAGTTAGCCACCATTAGCTTCACTCTTCACCACAAAAACGTCAACCTTAACAGTCAAACGGAATGTTTGCTGGAATACAAGCTACGCAATCGTGACCAAGACGATATTCACGTTTTTTTTTAAGGGTGGGAAAATAAAGAAAAATAATAAATATGTGAGATGTGTGTGCTTGCCTTGTCAAGACACACCCAATTATAACAATTGCCCCAGCTGCACCGCAAGCACTAGTTTGTTCATAATCAGTGTGCGAATTATACAATGACAATCGGGGGGGTCAACTCAGTCCTCCCCCCCCCCCCCCCCCTCCGGGACCAAGTTCACCCCTGCCGCCGCCCCAACCAAGTAACATTAAACGGCACGAGAATGGCACACACGAACGCACTACTAAAACTACAAACACTATTGTTTGTAGTCATTTCTTTCTGAAATAAAACAAGTTGATCTTTACAAAATTACCAGAGGAACATATCTGACTGTTCATCACAAAATAAGGTTGTTGGAAATCTCTCCAGATTCTGACAAGCAATGAGACAGACAAATGAAGCTATCTTGCTTGAGCTAGCGATAGCTATCTTTTAAGTTGGTGGTTAACCATGTTTATATCATTAACATTCTTGTGAATATTCTACAGCTAATTGCCATTACAAATACATTGGTGACAGATTTTGGGTGTATTAGATAGCAAACTTGCCTTTCTTGCACTTTCTCACGACGCAGAACGCACCACTACACTGAGGTGATTCAACAAGCTTCTGTATTGCACACTGCCTGGTCACTCGCGCACGGTGTTTCTTGAGTGAATTTTGACTATGGCAGTCAGTGTAATAGTGTGTGATATTCCCTGCCATAAAGTCAACATTTCTGTGCATCGCCAAACTGTTATTGACTGAATATGGTAACTATATTGTGATATTTACGATTACAGGTAAGAACGATGTATAAATGTATCGACCCCCCGACCTGTGGTTTTTACCTCTTTTGGGGGGGTCCAAGCCTTAATTGGGGGGTCCGAGCCTTAATCGGGGGGGTCAGAATGCTGAGATTATGTCCCGTCTCGGACGCTCAGCGTCTCTGGGGGTGAATGGAGGAGTGGGCTGGCCTGGACGCTGGGCTTCCGCGTGATGATTGGAGGGTCTGTCAGAAGACTGCATCTCCTTTTGATTTACAGTAATTTTGTACTACAAAAAGTCACCGAAGCTATTCAAACTCAGCCCCATCGCGGATTTTGCAACTGTAGTTGAAAGACAAACTGCAGCAACCTATTTCTTGGTATTTGCTTGGCGAAATTGCTAACCAATTTTCATCATACATTTCATACAATTACACACCACGTTCCTTGTTTCAGTTTAACCTAATTTCCACATTTCCTCCTTGATTAATATTGTTTTGTTAGATCGTCCGTTCATTCATTCAGTAGGCTAGGCTAGGGGTGAACTAGCCAGTGAACTAAATAAAAACATTTTAGGATGTAGGCCGAAAATGAGCTTCCCCTCTTTGAAAGACCAGCAGCCGCCACTGTCTCCCACCCAATAGTTTGTGATACTCAGACATCATCATCATTACACACCAATACTCACTGCTGTCCTGAATACAAATTGGCTTAAAGTGTAGAGTATGCTCTACAAATTTGGCTTTGGTAAATATTGAGAACCTTCCAATTGCCAGCATTCAATTTGTTTTGAATTGTTGTTCATCTATTCCCTGAACTTCTTTCATTAGGACTGGCAGTGCAATTGGAAGTTTGGGGTGGATGAATTAAGAGTTAATCAAAGCCGCTCTCACAACTGCTTCATTCTTATCTCCTCCTAGATGGGGGTTCCGACTATCAGGCTCTGCTGCTGGAGATGACGGGGCAGAAAACCGTCCCCAATGTCTTCATCAACAAGACTCACATTGGCGGATGTGACAAAACCATGCAGGTACGCATCCTTGAAATAAATAAAAAACGATATTCCACCTACATCGATGTACTGTTTTGTTTTATTTTTTATGAGTTAAGTTTATTTCTGGTTTTCTACTCTCCTTCAATGGTGGTTGATGCTTTTGAATGCTATGATTGCATTCTAATATAGTGTAACACTCATTGGGAGTCAGGTGGCTGAGCGGTGAGGGAGTCGGGCTAGTAACCAGAAGGTCGCTGGTTCGATTCCTGGCCGTGTCAAATGACGTTGTGTCCTTGGGCAAGGCACTTCACCCTACTTGCCTCGGGGGGAATGTCCCTGTACTTACTTGAGTCGCTCTGGATAAGAGCGTCTGCTAAATGACTAAATGTAAATGTAATGTAAATGTCTGTATGCCAGAAACCAAGGTTGAGTGGTTCTATTTTTGAGTGTGTTTTACAGCTTGATGCAGCAAAACTCATATTAACATATTAATGAATGTCTTGTTAAAGATGCCCTAATCTGCTGCTATCTCCTCCTGCTTTGTCTTTTCTTTCTCAATTTACTAATGGTACACTTTTTGGTGTTTTTCAATGTTTGGGGACTTTATTCTGTAAGCTGATGAGGTGGCCTTTTGCCAGCTTAATACAGCATTTATATTTCGGATACAACTGGTGTCCTCACCTATCCCTGCTCATTTGTCCTGTTCACCTGCCTGCGCATACAGATTCTGCTGAACATGGATTTTGATAGATATTCTGTATCTTAGTTGCTGGGAATTTGTTTTTGGTGTTATCAGATGAAAAAAATATCTACATGTAAAGGCCGATTTATACTACTGCGTTTTTACGGTGTCCTATCCGTGTCCCTCGGAGAGCTCTACGTGCACCTCCTGATTTTCCTAACTATCCGTCCGTCATTTTACGGATACCCCTTGGCTGTGATTGGTCCGTATTAAGAACCGCTTGCGTCAGGGCGGGGTTGCCGTGACCAACAAGACGAACAGAATCCTTTGACCGCCATTGCTGTACGTTTTTAATATTCATATTTCAGCTAAACAGTACATGGTAAATCAGCATCTGAATTAAAATGTGGCGAGAAATGGGCAGTGTAGTTGCTGAAAATGTGCTTATTTTATTGATGAAACGGCTAATTTGTAAATTTGCTCCGACTTTTCGATGACCTAGCTAGCATCGCAGTGCAGCGCCACCTACTCTTCTGGCAGTGAAGTGTTTTCAGCACCCAGAGCCTTCGGAGTAGTATAAATTCAACCTATCCGTCCGACTCCGTCCGTGCGTCTGTCCGTAACGGATACGCAGTAGTATAAATCGGCCTTAACACAGAGCCAACAGACAAACCACAGTACCATTCACACCTTTCTCCTACCCCCGACAAGAGAAAGGGGTTTTGAACCCTTATGTTCCAGGAGGAGCTTCAAAGCTTCTGGGCCAGTATGGGGTCAGCAGGTAGACCACATGGTCCTCCAGTATTGAGTCTCCAGGAGACAAAGGAGTCTGAGGAAAATAACTTTTCATGGATTTATACGCGTCACTGCTGAGGCGCGTGCCTCAGCGTCACTGCTGACAGTTGACTTGCGTGGAAGATGGCAGAAAGTGTAGAACCCAGCTTGACCGCAGCAGAGAAAGGTAAACTTGTTGAGCCTACAGCTTAAGTAGTGTGTAAGCTAGAGTTAGCTTACCATTCAACAACTAGCAACTTGAGGCTACATCTCCATGTTTACCACAGCACAGCTCGCTCGGAGCGTTCAATGTCAGTTCTTGTTAAAAAGGCAATAGCAGTTATTGGTTAAGTTGCCCAGACAGAGCATGTTTTGTATAATGACCATATTTGGTAGATGTTTGGTCATGTGACTCCACTCCACACGGTATAGTTTTAGGTTGCTTCATGGCACGAATAGACGGAGTGGCAGTTTGTTTAGAGTGATAATTACTCATTAATGTACGGGAGACTTTGTCGAATTTGTGTGCGTCCATGTATACGTAAGTTGACTTGTATCTCGTCATTATATGTTCGTGATAGTTTACCTTGCTCATAGCACTAATTGTTATGAGGAGCGTAATTCGATTAACCTAGCATGATGGTACTGTTCGTGAACTCGCTTAGCATAAACTGCTAATGTACAAAATACGAGTGTTGAAGTTTACCGATACTAAATTGTTGAGCGGTCTTTCATTTAGCGTACATGCCCTTGTTGATTTTAAAGTAAGCCAGTAGCATGTCATTACTTAAGAGGTTGACTTCTTAGTTAGTTCCCTGTATAATTCGTTATTTAAATGCACCATACAGGGTTGTGTATTAATGTACATTCTGTTTGTACTTTACTTTCAGACCACACACACACGCACTCACCCACCTACAATACATTCCTCATTTGTAATACAATACAAAGTGTTAATAATCAATCTGGATCTCCAAGCCTCCATTCTTTCCCATTCTAATCGGATGACCCTCAGTGATCACAAATTTCCCGAACCCCCTCTATAACAATTCTATACTGTAAAACTTCAATTAATGTTAATAATATTTGTTTCAATCACTGAATGAAGCCTGACATATTTGGGACAAGAATCGCGACCTTAAATTGCTTGCACAAAACTCTTGATCAGAACTCAGCATTTGTTTATTGTTGTCGTTCATTTTACACCGCTATGCGCAGAGAGTGCGACGGTGCGGGAGAGAGAGAAAGAAATAGTGCGTGTGTGCGAGCGAGAGGTTAATTTACTTCTTTTTGTGTAGGTAATATGTTGTTAAATATGTTTAAACTTAAATAAATTAGGCCTACCTACAGTATACAAGTAGTTGTATCTCGTTGTATTAATGTGTCCTGTTATTGACGTGCCTAATGGGTAACCAGAAATTCGAATGTGTTTTTTTTTTAAGGAAATATTCGAACGTCATTTTTGAGCAATTTTGACAGCCCTAATTGTTATTTATCTTGACATGCTGTGTTTCATAATTTCTTCCACTCAGGCCCACAGAGACGGTGTGCTGCAGCAGCTGTTGTGCGGGGAGAATGAGGTCTACGATTACGACCTCATAGTCATCGGGGGCGGCTCCGGGGGTCTGGCCTGCTCAAAGGTGAGAGAGCGACACTCACTCTCACACATGCATTCATAGTCAAACATAGATTATTAACACAGCACATTTTAATCATGTATTGTGGTCTTAAGGAAGGGCATCTTTAATAAGTAATTTCTAAGTAATACATAATTTACATTTCTGGGTGACTAAGTGGAGCTAGTATCATGGTTACTTTTTGGGTTGTGTGGTGTGAACGGCTTCCCTGCTTGTTTTACAGGAGGCCGCTACTCTTGGGAAGAAAGTTATGGTGCTAGACTATGTGGTGCCAACACCCAAAGGAAACACCTGGGGTTAGTATGATGTGTGTTTGAGAAAGTTACTATTTAATTGTATAGCCGTTTTGCAAGCTGTTTCACAGAGGGCTTCACATACAGTGAGGGGAAAAAAATATGTGATCCCCTGTTGATTTTGTACGTTTGCCCACTGACAAAGAAATGTTCAGTCTATCATTTTAATGGTAGGTTTATTAGAATAGTGAGAGACAGAATAACAACAACAAAATCGAGAAAAATGCATATCAACATTTTTATAAATTGATTTGCATTTTAGTGTGTGAAATAAGTATTTGACCCCTCTGCAAAACATGACTTAGTACTTGGTGGCAAAACCCTTGTTGGCAATCAGAGAGGTCAGACATTTCTTGTAGTTGGCCACCAGGTTTGCACACATCTCAGGAGGGATTTTGTCCCACTCTTCTTTGCAGATCTTCTCCAAATCCTTAAGGTTTCGAGGCTGACGTTTGGCAACTCGAACCTTCAGCTCTCTCCACAGATTTTCTATGGGATTAAGGTCTGTAGACTGGCTAGGCCACTGCAGGACCTTAATGTGCTTCTTCTTGAGCCACTCCTTTGTTGCCTTGGCCGTGTGTTTTGGGTCATTGTCATGCTGGAATACCCATCCACAACCCATTTTCAATGCCCTGGCTCAGGGAAGGAGGTTCTCAGCAAAGATTTGATGGTACATGGCCCCTTCCATTGTAGCTTTGATGCGGTGAAGTTGTCCTGTCCCCTTAACAGAAAAACAAACCCAAAGCATAATGTTTCCACCTCCGTGTTTGACGGTGGGGATGGTGTTCTTGGGGTCATAGGCAGCTTTCCTCCTCCTCCAAACACAGCGAGTTGAGTTGATGCCAAAGATCTCGAACTCGAACACTTTCACCCAGTTCTCCTCTGAATCATTCAGATGTTCATTGGCAAACTTCAGACGGGTCTGTACATGTGCTTTCTTGAGCAGGGGGACCTTGCGGGCGCTGCAGGATTTCAGTCCTTCACCGGGAAGTGTGTTACCAATTGTTTTCTTGGTGACCATGGTCCCAGCTGCCTTGAGATAATTGACAAGATCCTCCCGTGTAGTTCTGGGGTGATTCCTCACCGTTCTCATGATCATTGCAACTCCACGAGGTGAGATGGACCCCCAGACCGAGGGAGATTGACAGTTATTTTGTGTTTCTTCCATTTGCGAATAATCGCACCAACTGTTGTCAGCTTCTCACCAAGCTGCTTGGCGATGGTCTTGTAGCCTATTCCAGCCTTGTGTAGGTCTACAATCTTGTCTCTGACATCCTTGGACAGCTCTTTGGTCTTGGCCATGGTGGAGAGTTTGGAATCTGATTGATTGATTGCTTCTGTGGACAGGTATCTTTTATACATGTAACAAGCTGAGATCTCAGCTTGTTACATGTATAAAGTACAACTGGGAGCCAGAAATCTTTCTGATTGAGAGGGGGTCAAATACTTATTTCACTCATTAAAATGCAAATCAATTGTAAAAAATGTTTTACATGCGTTTTTCTGGAATTGTTTGTTGTTATTCTGTCTCTCACTATTCAAATAAACCTACCATTAAAATTATAGACTGATAATTTCTTTGTCAGTGGGCAAACATACAAAATCAGCAGGGGATCAAATAATTGTTTCCCTCACTGTATGTTCATAGAACGCCTCTCAATCAACCTAAATCCTCAGAGAAGACAAGGGAAATCTTCCAGTAAAATTGAAGAATCCATGGGAGGAGAAATTTGGTGAGGGATCCCCTCCTCTAGTGATGGTTGACAGAGGTGCAGACCATAGCCGCTAAACATAATCATACTATCAAGAGTAGAGAATAAAAATGTACAAATGGATGTTGAAACACAGATATCCAGGGTTCAACTCAGTGCTCTGAGTTGGCGCATGTCAGGTTAAGAAATGGTAGCCACAGGGCTGGGAGCGTGGAATTGGCACAGCATCACAGGACAGCCAGGTAGATGGACAGGAAAGGACCAGGAACTCTGTGTTGTCCATCATAGGAGGCCGATGTCCTCTTGGCGACTAAGACCCAACATTGACAGACCGTCATAGACTGATGTCCACTTGGTAACTAGGTCCAACTTTGGCTGACCTGACCACAGGGGAGGTGTGGAGGGAGGACAGAGAGAAAAAAGCAGGATTAGAGAATGCAAAGGCACAAATAAGTTAAATTAACAGTATGAGTGAGGTCCCCACCGGTCAACTAGTGGTTGTACGACTTATATTTCAAAGCGTCTTATAGCCCGGTTTTAGAACCAAAAAATTGCTTTGTCCCAAGATCTCTACAGACTGTGCAGCTAATTTAATGCTCAACACTTGAACGGGGGCTTATTACTTGATGAATTATTTCTACTGTGTCATCTCAGTTACACTATCAGGGCTTGCAGTGTTTCAGACAGAAATGACATGCCGTCGTGTAAATAAGATAAATAACATAAGGCCATATTTAGTTTGTTTAATAAAAGAGCAAGCTTGAAAGACCTGTTTTATAGGAAAGGTAACCGTACATTACTTATTTTGTGATCGGGCGTTATATATATATTTTTATTTTATTAACTTGACATTCCAGGGGGGGGGGGGGGGGGGGGGCGCTGGGGGGGCGGGGCGCCCCCCTAATATAATGGTAGGGGAAACACTGGCTTGGAAATACAGTGACTTGCTAAAGTAGGCAAATGGCTAGTCGAACATAACATTACAAAACTAATTTCAGTAAATCAAACCGCTGCAAGACCCAGTGAAATATTATATACAGCTAGCAAACTAACGCTAGCATCGCTAACAACATTACCGAAGTTGAATTAGCCAGTGTAACCAAGCTCTTTGTAGGTTCGTTTTAGATATAATTGTATACGGTCGTGTGGTCAATAAGACATGGACGCGGTCTCTTTTCACAACTTGTATTTTCCCACTGCTCTTCTTGACATCGCCATTCGAACAGCCCTCACTGACTTCACGTAATGCTTACGTCAGCATCATGCCTACGGCAACTCCCGAGGGACAAAACACCCTTGTCCGTTGAACATAGAAAGGTCTGCTACAGTAGGCTAAAAAAGAGCTTAAACTTCATCAATATTTTAATTCATAATCATGTGCTGGAGTACAACACCCGACAACAAATTATCATCGTCCAAACACTTAGACTTTTCTGTACGTACGTTTTCCAGTGAATCGATACATTTTTACTAACTGTGTGTGTGTTATGACTAGGTTTGGGGGGAACGTGCGTGAACGTGGGCTGTATCCCCAAGAAGTTGATGCACCAAACAGCCCTGCTAGGAACAGCCTTGCAGGATGCTCGCAAGTTTGGCTGGGAGTACGAGGATATTGGTGAGTGGGGGTGGTGAAGGGGGGGTTTAACATCCAGGGTTTAAACCAAGGTCATCTTGTCAAGTCAACGCTTTGAAAAGCTATCGCTTTTTCTATTGATTTAAAACCAACATTCATGTTAAGTGTAACTCAGCTTAATCTCAGGCAATGCTTTGGTTTTGAGCTGTCAGTAGCAATTAATGATGAGAACCCTGTTGTTCCAGTCAAGCACAACTGGGAGACCATGAAGACTTCTATAAACAACTATATCGGTTCCCTGAACTGGGGCTACAGAGTAGCACTGCGCGACAAGAACGTCAACTACACCAACTCCTACGCTGAATTCATTGAACCACACAAAATCAAGGTTGTCCATCTTGCATTTTTACATTATCCTATGTGTTCACAAAGTGTTTGTCTAAGTAATGTTTTTACTTAATGTACTATATTGTTAATGTGTCACTAATTTACACTAAATTGAAACAAAGCCAAATAGTTCATATTTAAAGGAAACAAGTTTCTAATCTTTATCTCTATAATTTTGATGCATCTAACCTTGGACTGACTAATTCCTGTGTAGGCAACCAACAAGCGAGGGAAAGAGACCTTCCACACAGGAGCTAGTTTTGTCATTGCCACAGGAGAGAGACCTCGCTACCTGGGTATCCCTGGAGACAAGGAGTATTGCATCACCAGGTCGGCCTCCCTCTTACACACTCACACTGAAAAAAATACTACACACCCACTTCAGGACTTTGTAGCGTGGAATTGGCACAGCATCACAGGACACCCAGGTAGATGGACAGGAAAGGACCAGGAACTCTGTTGTCCATCATAGGAGGCCGATGTCCTCTTGATACAACATTGGCAGACCGTAATAGACCGATTTCCACTTGGTGACTAGGTCCAACTTTGGCTGACACACCCACTTCAGGACTTTGTACGCGCAAAATTCAGCTTTTTCAATTCTGAAGGAAAAAGGCCTCTTCTTGTTATTTACTTATCACACATGTGCTTTTATAAACCACCAAAGCTTGGAGATTGTTATTGGTTTAGTAAGATTTGGATAGCTAACCATTTGAACAACGGGGACAAACAATGGAACAAAAGAAAAGAGGGGAGAGAATCAGCATCATCTGAATAACTGGAATCTTGTGGTGAACTTATGATGGTCAGTTCACATGTATTCTAATCAAACACAGTGTACATTACATACCGATTTGTCACAAGTGAGAAATAGCTAGTCGCATTTCCTTTGTTGGTGTGTTGAAGCAGGTCGAAGCGGGTCCGTAGTTAAACGTGTCCGTGTGGTGAGATCAAAAGTTATTTTGTCAAAGATTTATTTTAATCCAGCAGTGAGATACTTCCTTTGTCTAGAATTTATTGAGCAGTGTTGTACAGATACTAGCCAAATTTATTCATAGGAGAAGCATTGGCGACCGTTTGTCGCTAGTTTTTATAATCTAAGAAAGGGGGAATGTCTTGCTGCGGGTAAAACAATTGATTGGCCATTTATTGGCTTCGGTGTGTCCAAGGTGGTTCACAGATAAGTGTGAACTGGAATACAATTTTAGGATTGTGGCCTTGCATATTCTATCTACACAACATTGATAAATGGTTTATTTAGTAGATTACAATAAATTGGGTACCAAGGTTGACTGACTTATTGTAACATGAAAGGAAGTTACATTAAAACATCAAATACATCACACAGAAAAGATAGCACACTATCACACAAATCCTTATCATCCCATAAGTGTCCTTCAGCAGTGTAGTCCTTTTTGTTTTTGGCCATCTCTCTGCAACCCGCTGTGGAGTGAGAGATGGCAAGTCTGGCATTGCTCCTCTGGGCTAGATATGTGACATACCTATACATAACATAACATAACAACAACCTAACATATATTCATTATTTATTTTCCCACTGTAACTAGTCCCTCAATTTTGGCACTACATAGACAGTCTTGGTGTCCAAACAGCTGGAAGGTTCTGTTGCACGATTTAGACATAATTTAAGTTGTTGTGGCTAATAGTGAAGCTAACAGTAGCTAACTAGCTAGCCAACGTCACAAACCTGTGTGCGAATACCTACAATAGAACATCAGTTCAGTAGCTCGTTAGCTTCTGGGAGATGGCTAGCTAACTAAAACTGCAAAAAGACAGCTGCAGAAATGCCACGGGCAAAGGCGGGGTGATCTTAACATCTTATGTAGCTAGCCACATTTCCAGGTTGTGATATCAACACCCAGTTTTTTCGCCCTTCGTACTGGTTAGCTATATCAATCCCACACAGCAGTAGCTAGTTAGCTTAGCTCTATAGGTTACTTACCGGTCTGGGGGTCAGGTCTGAGCTTGGATCAAAACGGAGCACAGCTGGCTTTTCCAGGTGACCAAATTTGTACATTATGCCTGCTCGGGTGTGCTCTCCTGTAGCTGTGATGTCCACTTCCCCAGTTCGTCCTCGTTAAGGTGAGCATAAATAATGGTACATTATACCTTCAAGAATGGGCCCTACAGTAGCTGATATCCTTTTACTAACAGTGTTAGCTAGTTGTCCAAAGCACTGGGTCTATCAGCTGGTAGTGTCGTAGTTTAAATAATCCAAGTTTTTATCCAATATCCAAGGTTTAAAACAGCACGAAAAAGGCAGCAAAGTAAGATTCCAACAAACGTGAGTGTGGTCTCGAGATCAGACTGGAATTTTTCTCCGGACATTTGTCTATTTATCTGCTTTCCGTTATTCTAAGATCTTTTGTCATTGGTACATTATCTCTGGTCACAGATGCATTTATGTATTCCACCCCTGGTTGGTCAATTGTCACAAAATGTACATTGCCAGTGGTTTCCCCCCTACTTTCCCTTTTCAGGGCCCACGTGGGGCCATGCCGCCCAGCTGCACAGGGACACTAAGTCTAGGGACATAAATCTGTCCCCTGACAGACGGTTGTAGTTCTCAATATCTGGGCTATGTAGTCCTTCATGGGAGAGGCCTACACACTTTCTTTTCTCTCTGGCACACAAACCCCATATATCTGGACTTCCACATTTGGCCATGTTTTAGTGGCAATTCTAATCCATCAACAGCTTTGCATCTGGTTTTCAATAATATAGCGTATAAAAGTAAAAAAGGTGATTAAGTGATTCTATATAAAACATATAAACCATGATCATTTCTCCATCTTCATAATTACAACAGTGTGTCAATAATTCTTCATCAGTATCCAGCTACTAGCTACAAGCCATATAGCTATATAAATACTTTGTCAGCTTTGTTGTACATGTCTTCGTTGCTCAGCTAGAATTGTAGTGGACATTGATTATTAAAGCAATAAACCACTAGAGGGCCATCAAGTCCTGGAGAGCAATCGATGCCATCCAACATCCGAACGATTGGAGTGGATACTATAGATGACCCATATAGTGATTTTGACAGAACCAAGTTTCCTTCTGCTACCTAGTCTAGGTATGAACAAATTACTTTCTTGACAATAGGGTTAGAGTGTACCCTTCACATACGCATTGTTTTTAAATCTCGAACAAACTTTATGTACGTAATTTTCATGTTTTGAGGAACTTGAAAAGAACCAGCCATAACAAATAATCTAAAAGTCTGGTTCAACCTGTGTACTGTGCATATATGTCCTTTGTGTTCTTGCAAAACCCTCTTGTCAACATGTACACATCCCTTTCTACCCTCTCAGCGACGACCTGTTCTCCCTGTCCTACTGCCCTGGTAAGACCCTGGTCATCGGGGCGTCCTACGTGGCGCTGGAATGTGGCGGCTTCCTTGCTGGCCTGGGCCTGGACGTCACCATCATGGTACGTTCCATCTTGCTACGGGGCTTTGACCAGGACATGGCCAACCGCGCCGGCGAGCACATGGAGGAGCACGGCGTCAAATTCCTCCGGAAATACGTCCCAGTCAAGGTGAGGGATTGGATAGGTTGATGGATAGATTTATGATTTATGTATGCATTTATTTACAGATGGTGATGAATAGATGGATGTTTGAAAAGATATATGGGTGAATGTATGGCAGAGTGGAAGGATTGATGTATGGAGAGATGGACAGTAGCAGTGGACAGTATCCGGTAGGGTTGGGTATCGTTTAAATTTGATGGATTCCGATTCTGGTTTTCATATTCGGTTCTTATCCAATCTTGGTTACATTTACATTTATTCACTTAGCAGATGCTTTTATCCAAAGCGACTTCCAAGAAAGAACTTAACAAAAGTGCATAGGTCACTGATAATAACAACGAGATAGCCCCAAAACATTGCGGGTAGCCAAAACATGAAGCATACATTGTGAGAAACCAAATAAGTGCCAAAGGGAAGAACCATAAGAGCATGTAGTTAAACAAGTTACAATTAAACAACATGAACCTCAAAAGTGCAAGAGTGTACCTATAGAAAAGCAAGCAACAATAATATATTTCACAGTGAGTACAAGAATTTAAAATCTGTTACAACTAACCAACAAGAGCAACAAGTCCCTCAATAAGAGTCATTATGTTCCTGGAGGAAACTAACATCAAGTCCAGCAAATCATTCCTAAGTACCGTTGTACTCCCGGAACAAGTGCGTCTTGAGCCTTTTCTTGAAGGTGGGGAGACAGTCAGTCTCTGATGGAGGAGGGGAGTTGATTCCACCATTGGGGGGCCAGACAGAAGAAGAGCTTGTGTTGGGACCGGGTGCTCTTGAGTGGTGGGACCACCAGACGGTTGTCAGAAGAAGACCGTGGGTGGGGGTGTAAGACTGGAGTAGAGACTTGATGTCGTCGGGTGCAGTCCCGTTCACCGCTCGGAAGGTCAGTACCAGGGTCTTGAATCTGATACGGGCTATGATCGGAACCCAGTGGAGGGAGATGATGAGCGGGGTAACATGGGAGCGTCTGGGTAGATTGAAGACCAGGCGGGCTGCTGCATTCTGAATCCTCTGGAGAGGGCGCGTTGCGAGTTGCAGTAGTCCAACTTGGAGAGGACAAGTGCTTGGACTAGCAGCTGCGTGGAATGCTCAGACAGGTATCTCCTGATCTTCCGGATGTTGTAGAGGGTGAATCTACACGACCGGGAGACTGCAGCAATGTGGGCTGTGAGGGAGAGCTCGTCATCCATGGTAACCCAGAGGTTCCTGGCAGAGGATGAAGGGGTCACCGTCGCAGATCCCAGGGTGATTGAGAGATTGGAGGGTTTGGCCAGGATGATGAGATGTTCTGTTTTGGCAAGGTTCAGCTGGAGGTGGTGCTTGGTCATCCAGGCGGAGATGTCTGTGAGTCAGGCCTCGATCCTAGCTGAGATCCCCGGATCAGTCGGGGGGAACGATAGGTACAGCTGTGTGTCGTCAGCGTAGCAGTGGTAGAAGAAGCCATGGGAGGTGATGATCGGTCCAAGTGAGGTGGTGTACAGGGAGAAGAGGAGGGGTCCAAGGACAGAGCCCTGTGGGACACCAGTGGAGAGCTGGCGAGGGCCTGACACTTTGCCTCCCCAGGAGACCTGGTAGGATCTTCCAGACAGGTAGGATGAGATCCAATGAAGTGCAGTGCCAGTGATGCCCATCTCAGAAAGTCTGGCGAGCAGGATCTGATGGTTAACCGTATCAAATTCTGCAGAAAGGTCCAGCCGAATGATGACGGATGACCTTGAAGCCGCTCTGGCAGACCGGAGGGCAGTGGTGACTGACAGGATGGCAGTTTCTGTGGTGTGGCCAGTCGTGAAGCCCGATTGGTTGGGGTCAAAAAGGTTGTTCTGAGAGAGAAAGTTAGACAGTTGGTTAGATACAGCGAGTTCAATTGTTTTTGAAAAGAAGGGTAGCAGTGATACTGGTCTGTAGTTCTGGAGGACGGCAGGGTTAAGTGAGGGTTTTTTTTTGTAGAGGGCTAATTCTGGCCTGTTTGAAGGCAGGGGAAGGTGCCGGAAGTAAGAGAAGAGTTAAGGACATGAAGATGAAAATGTATGATGGAGGGAGAGATGGTTTGGAAGAGAGGAGAGGGGACTGGATCAAGGGGACAGGAGGTGGGACGGTGAGAGAGAATGAGGTCAGAGATCTCTGCCTCGGACAGGGGAGAGAAAGAGTTTAGACATTTAGTTGGGTCAGTCATAGAGGGTGAGTGGGTAGGAAAGGTGGGCTCAGGGAACTGACTGCTAATGTCGGCGACTTTTTCCTCAAAGAAGGATGAGAAGTCGTCTGCTGTCAGGGTGGAGGGGCGGGGGGGGGTGGAGGAGGTGGGTTAAGAAGAAGAGAAGGAGAAGGTAGAGAAAAGTTTGTGAGGGTTTGAGGCAGAGTTAATTTTGTTCAGGAAATAGTGAGTTTTAGCACCAGTTATGTGAGCAGAGAAGGATTTAAGAAGGGAGTGATTCTTATCAAGGTCCAGACCGTCTTTGGACTTGCGCCATCTCCTCTCAGCTGCCCGAAGGGTGGACCGTTCTTCACGAATAACGTCCGTGAGCCACGGGCAGGAGGGAGAAGATCGTGCAGGCCTGGTTGACAGGGGACAGAGAATGTCAAATGATGCAGGTAATATGGATAATAGGGTGTTGGTGTCAGTGGGGTGGGACGTGAACTCGTCAGTGGGAGGGAGGATGTTACAATGGAGGAAAAATGGGAGCGGGATAGGGAGCGGAGGTTGTGGCGGAAAGTTACGAGGGGAGGGGAGGTAGGAGGAGTTGGAGGGAGAGAGACAGAGAATTGGATAAAGAAGTGATCAGAAATGTGTTGTTGGGTTACAGAGGTTAAGTCAGTGATACAGTTACGTGTCAGAATGAGGTCGAGCTGTTTGCCTGCCTTGTGGGTCGCCGGTGTGTTCAGCAGCGTCAGGTCGAAGGAAGTCAGGAGAGACAGGAAGTCGACGGCCTGGTTGCTTCGAGGTGGATGTTGAAGTCCCCAAGGATTATCAGCGGGGTTCCATCATCCGGGAGGACGCTGAGGAGCATGTCCAGCTCTTCCACGAAGTCGGTTAGCGGCCCTGGTGGGCGATAGAGGACAACTAAGAATGCTTTGATAGGATCAGTTAGCATCACATAATAGTGTTCAAATGATTTGGCAGTGACAGCGTATCTACGTCTGCGAGTGGTGTAATGAACGGGAATGCTGAAGAAACACATGCTAGCTATGAAGATGTTCTAGGTGGATTAGAATACGAATAGGGTGATACTTATTAGCAGAGGTGATCCGGCCTCGTCGGCCATCCTCGGTGGACTCCCGCAGGTAGACTCCCTGTTCGACGAGTCTGAGGCTGCCACTGCAGTACTAGCTGCCTTAAATATGCTATATGACAACGACTCTAATTATGTCAACAAAGCCAGGTCTCACACGGCGGCAAGTACCCGGAAACGCGATCACTAGAGCGCTACTATTTGACCTATATAACTGCTGTCTCTTTAGCTCTACCCGTGAGACCTGTGAAGTTTTAGCTAAACACAATAAATAAAGTAATAAAGTCTGATTACTTACAGTTAAGATGACAGTCACGATGTACACTCAGCAAGACACAATGGTTCAAATTTCTATAATTTTTTGGAGATAAAAAATGTACGAATATAATCTTCTGTTAGCTCTGATTCTGATGTGCAATGTGTTTTTTTTATATATAGCGCCAGATCACAAAATAAGTCATTTAAGGTTACCATTCCTACAAAACAGGTCTATAGCTTGCTCTTTTATTAAACAAACTAAATGGCCTTATGTTTTTTATCTTATTTACACAACGGCATGTAATTTCTGTCTACATGGTCGCCCCCCCCCCCCCCTGTAAACCTAGGGGAAACACTGCACTATACAGCCTAACTACAAAAAGCATCCAAAGTAAATGTCAAATTATGAGATGGAAATAAATACGAGGGGTGCCTAATCTATAATTTCTATTTCTGGGAAACTTAAGTTTATTTGCAGGTCGCCCCAATGTGCGTAGTGTCTGACCGTGCTGTTATCAACTACCAATGTGAACATTGCTGATACAGCTCTACAGCTATCTAGCTAATCTACGATTGGAACACACACGGCTATCTAACTCCTACGTTCATCAAGACTCAACTGTTTTCTGACATCTTAGGTCAGAAGCTGGAGTCGCCAGAAGATTGTCTGTGGTGACAGCTACGCTCTAATCCTCAATATGCATCCATTCATTTCTATTGGCCATATTTCGCCACAAATTATCTTGGAGCTCTCCAACAAATGAGAATTTAGCCTTTTTTGTGCACCACTTTGCCATTTTTGTTTCATTTTGTTGGGCGATCATTTAATGGAGGCAGGAAGCTAGAAACCTTTTGGCTTTAGCCTAAATATGAGCTGTAAAGTCAACCAATCAGCTTGTAGCCATGTGAAATGTTCAACCAGGGAAGTACAAACGACAGTGCGGAGGAAACCTCTTGCAAATAATCATTTTTATCTACAGAGAAATTCCACCAAGGGATTGTAATACCCATTGTAATAAAGTTAGGAATCGAAATGAGGAATCGAAATGCGCGTGTCTTATCGAATCCATGGTTCTTGGAAATGTTGAACTGTTTCTAAAATGGAACTTGTTCTCGATAGGGTTGCAAAGGGGCGGAAAGTTTCCGGTAAATTTCTGGAAAGTTTCCACGGGAATTTTGGGAATTCTGAAGAAAAGAAAAACGTGCCAAAGTTTTTTAGCAAAAGCTTATAACAGGGAACTTCAATGTAGTGGAGAACAAGACTTTATATTCAAACGAAATGCCACGAAATTCACACTGCCTTCAATTTCACATCAGTGTCGAAATGTGACCTGTGTTTTATATGTTCAACCTAGAAAACCAAACGTCTATTAATGGATATAACGTGATCTAACAAGACGTGTTAATAATGTAATAAATAAAAGCTCGAGAAGTGTGTCTAAAATATATTTTATTGAACGTCTTTGCTCCAGATAGACATGTCAACAATCTATGCTCATGCTTAACATAATATAATATTTGCCATCAAAAATCTGTTTATCTGTTTTAAAATAACAGGAATTAACTATATTAACCACATTTAATGTATGTGTGACAACCATTTGCTAAACTTGCTAGAACAGGGCAGGCAACTCAAGCCATTTCTCCCTGTGCTCATTCAATATAAGTCTATGGCTCATTCAGCTCCATGTAAATCGGCTATCGGCCAATGTGAACTTTTGTGCTCGTGCCCTGTTAGTATCCGCGAGCACATTTGTAGGCAACTTTTATTGACGTAAGCAAATAAATGGGGTGCTAGTTTACCCATTTCGGATTGGTTTCAAATTTAGCAAAAATCGGGAAAAATTATTCTATGAAAAAGCTAGTAGTATGAGCCAGGTTCGAGAATCGAACACAAATTATTGGGGGAGATAGTTTTGTAAATGTTGACTGGAGTTAATAGAATAAAAACGACCGGAAGAGTCGGAAACCTAACCGTAAATGCAATACCACCTACATCCACCGGGGCCGTTGCTTCAAGCCGAGGGGCGAGGGATGGGGGCTTGGTCTGAACATTTCAGCCCTATGCCTGGCAAGTGTGAGAGCGCCGAATTGCGTAGAGGCCAAGAGCGGTATTGCAGACAGAGATTTCAATTATAGCTCTCAACATATTGAAAGACATTTTTGGAGCTGTGAACTTAGTTTAAAAAAAAAATAACTATGAACTGAACTAGTTCATGTAGAAAGTGAACTTTCCCAACACTGTTTGTTATTACCTAGCATATTGATTACTTGGTAAACTGAAGCCATGTTCATTTTAATACCAAGTTTATTTGTATACAGTAGACTAACTTTACAGCAGTGAGAGTAGGATGTATATGTCCACACAAAAGTTGTATTATAAATGTTTGCATGCATGTCTGCTTATCACAAGGTAAATACAGTTAAATTGCCCCAAAATTTCCAGTTTATCCCTGTCAATTCCCGTTAATTCCCTATATTCCTGTTAATTCCCGTAAATTCCCATGGGAAGTTTCCAACTTTGAATATTCCCGGAATTTTGCAACCCTAGTTCTCGATACCCAACCCTAGTATTTGGGGATGACGTTGAATTGGATTTTGCCATATTGTGGATATCATGATAAATGTATGAAATTTGCCTCTCCTTTTCTGTCCTAATGTCAGTTGAATGAGAAAGCTGGGCATCTTCCTCTATGTTGCACACATGCTACTTGCCTGTAAATCTCAACAAACCAGCATGGGCAAAAGCAGACATAGGAATTGCATTGAAATACACTGCACAATATGTAAAAAATAACGACAAATGTGGGGATAAATAGTTGCATTTTCAATCCTTTTTCTGAATGAATGGAAAAAGTTTAACAGTTTTAACAGCTTTGTAAATATACGTAAACACTCATTTACGTTTAAGAACGTGACTGGATCAATGCTCACATTCTGTTGAGGATCTAGTAAGCTTGAGACATAACCTTGGAGTCAGGTGGCTGAGCGGTTAGGGAATCGGGCTAGTAATCAGAAGGTTGCTTGTTCGATTCCCGGCCGTGCAAAATTACGTTGTGTCCTTGGGCAAGGCACTTCACCCTACTTACCTCGGGGGAATGTCCCTGTACTTACTGTAAGTCGCTCTGGATAAGAGTGTCTGCTAAATGACGTAATGTAATTTAAATGTAAGCTCCTAATTTCTGGCCCCCAAAGTACACAACTTGTTATGTTGTTTTGAAATGCTCGGCAACCATTGCAATAACACATTTTAAAATGTTGCTTTTGAGTATGAATTAGCCTAAATGTCTTTGTTACCGACTACATTTTTGCAGTCTGTTTGCCACCCAGACATGTCGAGTGACGTAATATGAACCAGCCTTCATGGACAAGTGAGAGCCACAGGCTCAAGCCATACAGACTGTCTGGTTAATAGAACTAGAGACTGAATCTTCAAGAAGTTAGTTTGGAAAGGTGACAGTTTACATTTTGAATTAGCTTAATGTGCTTTGAAAAAAAGCACTTATTTTGTGTGGGAATACTGAGCTGGACTAAGTAAGATTTTTCTGAAATAACTGTTTAATAGTTATTCCGGGGGAAATTATGGAATTACATAACAGAAACTATAATAAAACATGTATCAGAAAATCAACTGTATTTGCTGATGTATTTAAAGGTTTTTAATTTCACCCTAATGATACTTCCCTTCATCAACAACTGATGCAAATGGTACTGTTACTTTCGTTGTAATCTATTCACCTAGTTCTCCTAGTTAAATTTCTAAAGTTCTTTAGTTAAATCAATGAATTCAATTCCTTGTGTGAATACTGTCATGCTGACATGACAAAATGTGAAACACTTCAAACGATTTTTGTTGAGCCTCATTGGAGCTGGGAATTCCAGGATGTTATCCTATGGTGTTCAACTTCAGGGAAAGTTTAAGTTGCTTGCTACTTTAGTGTGTGTATTTGCATAAAGTGGGATCCTACATCTGCATTGTGTATTCTCACATATGCCTTATTAATTAGTTTAGGAAACAGAAATATGACAAATTTACGTCTCATTTACACATTAAATTACACACTAGACAGTACACCAGTATAACTGCAGTGATGGTAAGTGACAGCTACAGTACACATTTTTAAGATGTAAAGTACACATTTTCCTCTTGTAAGACACAAAACAAGAGTTGTCAAAATCTGCAACGTACAGTGTTGGTAACAATCTTTTGAGAAAGATTCAAGACATGATGAGTGCCTAGGATAGATTCAGGTAGGACACACACTGCACATCCTTGTGTGCTGATATGGACACTTGCAAAATGTGAACTTTGCACAGTACCTAGTAGGGGTGGAACGGTACACTGAAGTCACGGTTCGGTTCATACCGCAGTTCAGACATCACAGTTCGGTACGAGTTCGGTACAATGGAGGGAAAAGCAAAACAAAAATGCAGAAGCAGAAGTCTTCTTCTGACAACCGTCTGGTGGTCCCACCGCTCAAGAGCGCCCGGTCCCAACACAAGCTCTTCTCCTGTCTGGCCCCCCAATGGTGGAATCAACTCCCCACCTCCATCAGGGACACTGACTGTCTCCCCACCTTCAAGAAAAGGCTCAAGACACACTTGTTCCGGGAGTACAACGGCACTTAGGAATGCTTGGCTGGACCTGATGTTAATTTCCTCCAGGATCACAATGACTCGTATTGAGAGACTTGTTGCTCCTGTTGGTTTGTTGTGACGGTTTTAATTTCTTGTACTCGCTGTGAAATATTTTACTGTTGACTGTTGTTTTTGTCTTCTTCTTTACAGGTACACTCTTGCACTTTTTTGAGTTTCATGTTGTTTAATTGTAACTTGTTTAACTGCATGCTCTTATGGTTCTTCCCCTTGGCACTTATTTGGTTTTTCACAATGTATACTTCATGTTTTGGCTGCTTGCAATGTTTGGGGCTATCTCGTTGTTATGATCAGTGACCTATGCTCTTTTGTAATGCTCTCTCTTGGAAGTCGCTTTGGATAAAAGCGTCTGCTAAATGCATAAATGTAAATGTAAATGTTGTGCACACCCAATAAATTCCAAATTTGTAGGTCGCACATGTGCGAGTACTTGTAAAAAATGCTCGCACTGTCTCAAAAACAGTCTGGAGCCCTGAGAACTTGAAGCAAACATGTTTTTATTGTGCATGTCTCAGGCTGTATCACCTAGTCTCTCCCTACAGTCTCTCCCCTGAGTACATTTTAGGACATCCTCAGACTCAATTCTCATTCTCAAACGAAAAGGCGTCAGGTCTCAGACCAAAAGTTGTCAGACTCAGGCGAAACGGCTTCAGTCTCAGAAAAACCTCTGTCATTCTCAGATTAAGGAGTCAATTTATTTTTTGTATTACCACATTACAGTTAAATGTATTTATACCATGGCTTGCTGTGGTGAACATAAACAGTCCCATAGTCCATATTTCTGATGGGTGAAGTTAAATAAAAAATGTGGTCCATCATCTCCTATAACATATAAAAGAAAAGAACAATATGTGCTTAATAGAGGCAGTGTATCTGGTCTATCACAAGACAATGTACCTCTTAAAGGTAGTTTCATTGTATTTGTAAGTTTTTTTTTCAGAAACACAAGTTTGTCCACACTTTCACTAGTGAGGCTAGATCTTGTGGCAGTGACGGTCACCTGCCGTTGAAAAAACCCTCTCACTTGGGACGGAGGTGGCAGGTACTGCCAGGTAGCATTAGGCCAACTGGCTAGATGTGGAAATATTGTTTCATTGGACTTCCACCAGCCAAGCGGGTCGGATTCCACAGAAGTGCTTTCCTTGGCTATGTAGGAATATACCGCCTCCTTCACCTTCTGCTGTAAATCAGGATGGTTCCTCTGACCAGTTGCAAAGAGGGAGCCAAAGACTTCTGCCATGGCAGATTTCTTTGGAGGAGGTGGGGAGGATGATGTCTCAGACTCTGGCATCTCTGGTAAGGAAGTAGCCTGTGATGTTGATGGCCTGTCCTGTGTTGTCTCTGTGGTCTCAGTCTGCAAAGACAACAATAAATGATTGGGTTTTATGAGTGAACACTGTAACAACAATATGTTCAGTTAAGACATGACAGAAGTGAGGAAAAATCTGTCAAATAGTTCTGCTCAGAACTTCTGTGATGAGATCTTCCAAGACGTTCTGGTGACAGGCAGGATCCAAGTGAGGGAGCGATTTGAACCTGGGGTCCAATGCAGTGCATTTATTAAAGAAATCCTGGAGATCTGGGTCAATGTATCCGATTTGCATGTTCTCTCTGATGGCATGCTTAATTTCTCTGACGATGGGAGTATCGTCATCATTTCATTCCATAGACTTCATTATCATTGTTTTGAGTGGTAGGATCATTGAAACCGACGGTGTTGTTTCAGTGCTCAAAATTGTAGTGATGGTCTTCAAAGGTTTCATGATCTTAATCACACTCTCTGCGAAGCTCACCTCCTGATCTGACAGATGTGAGGCATCCTTGTTCTTTACTGACTTGTCTGTTAATGCAGAGTAAATGGCAACTTGCTGTTCCAGATAGCGCTGGATTTTGTAGCTGGAGTTCCAGCGTGTCGACACATCATGTATGAGGTGAGGTGTTTTGGCAAGTCGAGGATCACCTGTTTACACTCCAAAACATGCGCAGCCGTCGTGCTATGATGGGAAAAAGTAACACTCTTTCTGATTTTTCCTAATAATCGAGATACCTGGTTGACTGCCAGTGCTTTTTTCACGGCTAAATTTAGGGTATGGGCAAAGCATGCTACATGCGGACCCAGCCCTGCTTCTCTGACGGCATTAACAATGTTTTTTGCATTGTCTGTGGTCACTGAAATAGTTGTTCCAGGCCTCTCCAGTTTCCACTCTGCCACAACCTCCTGTAGCTTCTCAGCTAGATGAGTGCTTGTGTGCTTCTCATACAGGGGCCGTGTCTGTAGAATGGACGCTTTCATTTCCCACTCAGAGTCAATGAAATGAGCTGTCAACGTGAGATAGCTTTCCGTAGCACGAGAAGTCCAACCATCAGTCGTTTGAGGTATTTCCACTCACATACCCCACAACTGCTGAACAACGCCGACACACACAAGTCCTTGTCCTATCCACCACTCTCTCGCCTGTACTAGTGTAAACCGAAGTTTTCCCAAACCTGTGTTGCCACCACTCGCCATATTCGTCTTTAGTGCTGCTGCTGCTGGTAGCTATCTCTGACTCACTCAGGCACAGCTCGGCTACACAGGTGGCGGCGCCAATCAGAGTTTCAGAGCTAAGGCGGGCTACAGATTAGGTGTCCCTAAAGAACACGATTATCTAACAGTAGTTCCGCATTACATTAATTAATTTGCACGCAAGTTTTATTTATTTTTATACCGTGTATTCTCTGTGTAAATTCATGCACAGAACTGTGACGCCCGTACTGTTCGGTTCAATACGAATACATGTACCGTTCCACCCCTAGTAGTTTTTGAGCTAATCATTCCACAAAAACACACAGACACACACACAGGTTCCTTGCATTATAGTATAGATTAAATATGCAAAATGTGCAACAGTGGAGAAAATGCATTTTCAATCGAAACAATAGAGCATAAGTGAAAATTTGGCTGCAAGATACCACTTTGGGTGCCCTAGCCCCTCCCCCACTCTTGTCACTGAGGGTCAGGCACTGCTGCTGTCACTTGCTAGCTAACCTTCACTGAGGGGCTTGTTTAAATGTGCCATAATTGAAAAAAGGTTTAATCTTTCAGTATGTTTGAGATCACACAATACAGGTATATAATGATAATTTTAGCCACCAATCGTTAACTTGTAAAATCCAAGTTTTGAAATCCAAAATTAAACAGTTATATATGAGACATGTTTATTATTTTAACTACTGAAAACTGGTCTATCACAGACTAACTATCATATTACTGTCCTACTAAATGAATATAGTGGAAACACTGGACTGTATAGTGAAAGCATGAGGTTCCTGAAAAAGGGATACATGATGACTAGGAAGTATAGTGGGACAGAGATGGTGAGAGAAATAAAGAGAGATAATGTTGGGACAAGAGGCTAGTAGAGGGAAGGACTTTTGAGTGTTCGTCAGCAGTGCACCATTCAATTTTTTTTGTGTGTCACTTCATGGCTTGGAAATGCCAAGGAAAAAGGTCTGTTTTCAGCCACGAGGAAAGATATTCTTCTTACTCTTTCAAAGGTAGTTTGTCAGTAATGGAGGAGACGATTTTAAGGGAAACAAAACCCTTTAATGACTGAAACATTATCCGTTTCTTAGAAATGTGTATTCCTTAAAACAATCTATTGATAAATTAAAATTAAGAATACTGTTTGTGTGCGTGTGACTGTGTGTGTGTCTCTCAGGTGGAGGAGCTAGAGGCAGGCACTCCAGGGAGACTGAAAGTGACTGCCAAGTCAACAGACAGTGACGAGGTCATTGAGGGAGAGTACAACACAGTAAGTGCTATGTCTTTCCTGCTTCTCCACTACACCCCCCTTTCCATCCAGCACTCAACTTTTGCCTCATCATGCCTAACACTGACTCCAAATCTAATTATTTTGCCATGTGTACTACATTGAAATGGAAAGTTCTTTTCACCAATTTTTCAGTCAGTCCTGTGTTGTCACAGCCTAATTACTGAAGGCAACAGCTTTCTGGAAAATCTATTTCTTACTTGGAAATTGGTTTAAGTAGCTGACTTTGGGTACTTTGTGTGTCCCCCCCACCTTGCAGGTTTTGATAGCCGTTGGGCGTGATGCATGCACTGATAAGATTGGCCTGGACACAGCTGGGGTCAATGTCAACCCCAAGTAAGTCCTTCTTTCCTTTGACTGTCTGTTTCTGTCTATCTCTCTAATCCCCCCTGTTCATCTTCACTGACCATTCACAAACTCAGCTTCCTGTCAACTAGAGGGGGTATTTGTGTGTGTGACTGTACCTTTAAGACTTGAGTCATGGTGACTCAGCACATATGCTATCCCATAACCCTGTGTGTGTGGGCGTGTGCTCGCATGCGTCACAAAGAGAGAGACACACACAGAGAGAGAGGGAGAAATAGATACACAGAGAGAGAGACACGCAGACACAAAGAGAGAGAGACGCGCACACACACAGAAAGAGAGAGACAGAGACACAGGGAGAGAGAGAGAGAGATACAAAGAGAGAGAGAGATACAAAGAGAGAGAGAGATACAAACAAAGTGAGGGTGTGTGTTTATCTAACAGGGGTCTTGAGTTGGCAGGGATTAAACAAGTTTATACCATGGTCTGGGTGAATACTCGATTCTGATTGGCTGCAGGGGTGTCCATTATCCGGTGATATACGGACACCTACTACGTAGTTGCAGCAAAACTCTGTTCACCGTTCTAAATTATTGCGCTGGCTACTTAGTATATGAGCCTGTAAAAAGTGTCTGAAATAAGTAACCATAACAACAGCAGGGCTCTAGAGTGCAACCAAAATTTGTACGGGTGCGACAACATTTTTTCCTAGGTTGCACCGGTGCACCTATCCTCGCAGCCGCTGCCTCTCCACGAACGAAGCGTTTGTTCTCCTTTGACGGAACTCACACTCATGGTTGGATAATATCGTGGTCTAAACCAATCAGAGACAGAGATGGGGCGGGTCTTTGCCTCTGATTGGCTGTGGTCCAGATATTCCTGTCGGCCTACATTGCTCCGTGCTGTGTGAAATTACGACCTGAGCACCAGAGAATCAGTTACCGCAGACCTGGGCATTGTACGGCCCGCAGGCCACAACCGACCCACGGGCTGTCCCAATCCGGCCCGCGTGAGGTAAATCAAAAATGTTAAATAAATAAATGTGTTGAGCGGTAGTAAATATGTAGTCCTGAAAGACTACAGTGATCAGGTGATTTACATATGTGCGCTTGTGCAACCTCACCGACAGGAGAGTTAGCTGTAGGTTAGCCCTCGAAAATGTCAGCGCATGGTAAAAAACGAAAGGTTGATACAGCATGTAGAGTTTTTAACAAGACATGGACTTCTAAGTATCTGTTTACTGAGGTCAAAGGCAAAGCTGTGTTCTTAGTTTGGAGTCAGGTGGCTGAGCGGTGAGGGAGTCGGGCTAGTAATCTGAAGGTCGCCAGTTCGATTCCCCGGCCATGCCAAATGACGTTGTGTCCTTGGGCAAGGCACTTCACCCTACTTGCCTCGGGGGGAATGTCCCTGTACTTACTGTAAGTCGCTCTGGATAAGAGCGTCTGCTAAATGACTAAATGTAAATGTAATGTAGTTTGTTGAGAACAGGTCGCAGTGTTGAAGGATTACAATTTGAATCGGCACTAAGGGACTTCGCTTTTTTTTTCTTCATATCTTTAACATACTGCAAAACAACTTTTCAGTATGTTTTGTGAAGTTTTGTGAAGATTAACTAGTTACAAATAACATGAAACACTGATGTAATGATTGTTTTTGTTTTTACTGTTTATTACTTCTGTAGTCTTTTCCTATTTGACCTACACCAACATTTTAAATATGTATATAAATATTTACAGAATATCCTTATTCTTCTGATAACCAGTAGCAGCTAATCAAAATACTGCTTTTTACAATGGGAGAAAATGAATAGTGAGCAGAATTAAGTTCAAGTTATCGTTGATGCGGCCCCCCAACACATTTCAGGTTTCTCATGTGGCCCCTTGTAAAAATGAATTGCCCACCCCTGAGTTACGGAGCTGGGCCATGGAGCTAACCCATGGAGCTAGGATTTCGATGCTAGGGAGAGTGTGGCAAGCTGGTTTAGCCAAGGCCAAAGGGCAAGAAGCCAAAATTACAGGTGTTGGCCATCTGAAGGGCATGCGACAGCAAGGGGGAACCCGCTATAAGACTTTGAGCCATGAAATGTTAGGTCTCAGTTGAGGGAAGCACTTTTAAACAGTAGTACTTTCTATTTTTTATTTTGCTTAAAATATTTGGCAGCTCAGTGAAGCACTTAAAATATTTGTATTTTTATATACAGTATAATTGTGCTTCAAATAAAAAAAGTATTTACCTACACCGTAGTCTTGTTTAAAATAATTTACATAATATATATGAATGTATATGGAGCGTGATAAAAAGGTGACCTTGAAATTGTGGCGACGCAAGGAACAATTTGGGTGCACCTACATTTTGTGCTGGTGCACCTAAATAAAAAAGTTCGGCGCACCAGTGCAACCAAGGCAAAAAGTTAGTCTGGAGCCCTGCAACAGGGACGGAGTCAAAGCCTCCATTTACAATTTTGAATGATTTTAACAAGCATGTAATTACAACAATGAGTGACTTCAATATTTCTTTTAACCTTGTTGGGGAGAGCTAAGGGGACTGTAAGCCTTAGGGGTGTTGTCGGAGTGTGTTCGCCCTTGGTTGTCGGTAAGAACGCGAGAAGTCCAGAAACGATCAGACTGTTAATGATGATTTAATGAGTAGTGAAAGTATGGTGTGGTCTACAAGAAATAAGAGGAATACAATTACTGATGTATATCATACACAAAGGAATAATACACAAATCATATCGTTAAAGAGACCAATTAAACATCAAAGCCTGCTGCCCTCAGAGCTCCGAGTCTAAGCTGTCGACTCGCGCACCTCAATCAACAACGCAGCATAAATGAATAGCTTCTGAACCAGCGCGTCCGTTATACAGTATAACACTGACGCTCTTCGCGGTTTATAACTAAACTCTAGCGCTGTCCCCACTCAGTCGACTAGTCGATTTTCTGGTCGATATGCTCTTGGTCGACTAAGATTTTTTTGTTAATCTGCGTGTTGTTTTTTTGCACACGGCACGAGCACAATTGGCTGCCGAACTACAAACTCTGCCATAGCCTACTTTGTCGGTGTTATTAGACAAAAAGGCAAAGAAATATGTGGTATGGCAGCATTTCATTAAAGTACATTTACATTTACAAAGTACCGGGTGACTCCAAAAACGTTGAATGCAAACTCTGCCAACAACGGTTTATTTTTCATAGTTCGATGTCGAATATGATGTAGCCTACCACCTGAAAACCGTAAGTTGGCCTACTTCGCTCTAACGCACTGGGTTGAAAAATGAATATGCTTATTATAAGAATCACATCCAAATCAAATGACATTATCTTCTCCGGCCAAGACAACTAAATCTTTCTCTGTTCCACCGTTCCCCACTCGGCTTCTACGTAAGTTCGCATGCTGCACTTTTTCAGGCAGTGATCAGCGCGCTCCGATGATTTACAATGTACTACAAATTAAAAATATTGTTTGTTTAACATGCAAGAGATAATATATAATAACCAAATAGGCATTTTGTATTATATCGGCATTCGGTAACAACAGGACTGGTGACACGAAACTTATTTTTATTAATAGCTTATTTTGTAGCGGCTGAATCTGCTCCATTGAGTCAGATCGGAAAAATGTTTGTACATTTATGTATGTCTAGCTGTCAATCTCCCTTCTTACGTATGTATTTCTTTCATATGATCTCTTAAAGCAGTGAGGTAAAACATCACACAAAAGGGTTTGTTGAAAAACATTGTGACATTTATAGAGGAAAAAAAAAAACGTTTCCATTAGTCAATTTTCAGAAGGGTTTAGTCGAGTCTTGGTCGACCAAAGAAAATCTTAGTTGGGGACAGCCCTACTAAACTCGGTAATAACAATACCATAAGCAGCATACATCTATGAACATACATACAGTTACTTACAATTCGTTCATTGGCGCACACCGCTCTAGCAAACACAACATTAAACTCAACAAAAAACTCTTGATGCTAGCATAGAGTTAATATAACTAGAGGAAGCAACTTTTGTCTTCCAAGATGGCGTCCCCATTCATTTCTATGAAAAGTGCTCAGTGGCGCAGTGAGGCAAGCGAGAGCGCGAGACTGGACGCGGCCATCTTTCCACTTCCGACTCTTCCGGTCTAGCTTTAAACAGTGGCTCTTTTATTCCCTAGCTCCGAGACCTCGTGCACACTTGCAACTAGCTGTACACGTCATACTTTGCGACAACCAGTCGCGAGCATAGATTTATATGGTTGCGAGCGTGTGAGCTAAGCATTGCAGTGGCAGAATGGGGTACAAGTGCGATAAGAATCAGAGACATGATGCAAACTTTACGGAAATGTATGCTGTCACTGTATAGTATTTCTTTCACTTGTTTTTTAGAAATAGGCTATAGGGCTAAATATAGGGCTATTCTAGATGGAACTCATCACATATGTTGTTTTTTTTCTTTGTGATATGAGTATGATTTCCAACGCATTGTATTGGATTAAATAAACTGTTAACATGAACACTTAGCTCCGTCGTTGTTCTCGCCAGGCAAAGAAAGCTTAATAGTTATTTTTGTAACAGAAATCTTCCACAATGCAGACTTACCATAGCTTACTGTCAACTTTATATTCAAACGAAATGCCACGAAATTCACACTGCCTTCAATTTAACATCAGTGTAGAAATGTAGCTTGTGTTTTATATGTTCAACCTACAAAACCAAACGCCTATTAATGGTTATAACGTGATCTAACAAGACTTGGTAATAATGTAATAAAATGAGAAGTGTGTCTAAAATATAGTCTACTTTATTGAACATGTGCCTTTGAAAGGGGCATATTAACAGAACTATATACAAGACGTTTCCATCAGATATAAGTGGGGGTGAAACATAGTCACTGAGGACCTTCATTGTCCCACAAAAGCAGTCTGGCTTCATGACACGATCAAAAAAAGAATAATGTGTGTTTAACAAAAGCTTCTGAAGGCAAGACTTATATTATTTAAATATATTTAATTTCCTATTGTGGTTATCAGTTAAAGTATTAATCTTCGTCTTTGCTCCAGATAGACATGTCAACAGTATGCTGACGCTTAACATAATATAATATTTGCCATCATGTCATGAACGTTTTTACGAAAAATCAAATCTGTTTTAAAATAACGGGAATAAACTATATTAACAACATTTCATGTATGTGTGACAACCATTTGCTAAACTTGCTACAACAGGGCAGGCAACTCAAGCCATTTCTTTCAGCTCCAGGTAAATCGTCTATCGGCCAATGTGAACTTTAGTGCTCGTGCCCTGTCAGTATCCGCAAGCACATTTGCAGGCAACTTTTATTGACGTAAGCAAATACATGGGGTGCTAGTTTACCCATTTAGGATTGGTTTCAAACTTAGCAAAAATCTGGAAAAATTATTCTATGAAAAAGCTAGTAGTATGAGCCAGGTTCGAGAATCGAACAAAAATTATTGGGGGAGATGGTTTTGTAAATGTTGACTGGAGTTAATAGAATAAAAACGACCGGAAGAGCCGGAAGTCTAACAAGAAATGCAATACCACCTACATCCACCGGGGCCGTTGCTTCAAGCCGAGGGGCGAGGGGTGGGGTCTTGGATGCTAGTCACGCTGCTAACAAGTCGCACTGCACTCGCGTCACTAAAGGGCGGAGCTACTGTTTACCAAGTAAATCTCTGAAGAGCCATTAGAAAGGTATCAGCATCCATATTGGTCAAGAGATCCAAGTGAACACATCTAGTGGTGAGACACTTGAAGATGATCCCCCATCTCTTCTCTGTCCGCCTCCCCACTTTAACGGGAAAGGGTCCAAAGCAGACCATGCCTGTTGAATGAAAGGCTGGCTTGTTGAGTCGTAGGCGTCCAGTTGGTATGTCAGCCATCTTGGGGACAGCCAGTCTGGCCTTCCACCTCCGGCAGTCTGTGCAGGTGTGCTGGAAGCAATGGATGGCTTCCCTTCCTCGCAGGATCCAGAATGTGTGTCGAATTTCAGCAAACACCCTCTCAGGGCCGGGATGGCACAGACGGTTGTCGTAGTCTTGAATCAGGAGTTTAGTAGACATATGACTAGGGTCTAGAACGATGGGGTGCACTGTGCACGGTTCCATACCTTCTGCTCGCCGGAGTCGACCTCCTACTCTAATAAGATCCCTGTTCTCGTCTAACTCAGGTGCCAGAGTAACTAGGCGGCTGCTGACAGGAACGGGTTTACCTGCCTTCAGGAGTCGTAGCTCGTCTGGGAAGCTGTCTTGCTGAACCCCTCCGATAGATACGGATCTCAGCTTCCACATAATCCTCTGCGGTGTGGTCACCGCCTTGGTTTGCCGCCCCGTGTTGCTCCTGCATTGTTACCTCCACTAGTTCCTTCCATGTCTTGCACTGAACCACCTTTGCTGTTTGGGAACTAGACACTGCAGAGGCGAAACCACAGAAGGTGGGCCTCCGGAGCTCTGATGCGTCTTCCTCAGATTTGGTAGTAGGATTCTCTGGCCACTCAGCGGGACCTCGCCGGAGGAATGATGGTCCCTGGCTCCATGTGTTGGCTTTGGCGAGCTCTCTCAAGGTCTTGCCTCAGGTAATATCGCCTGCTGGATTCCTCGCCGAATCCATGTAGCGCCATACTTGAGCATCCGTGAGCTGTAGCCACGTCAGAGCAGTGGTGGAGTCAGTCCACAAAATGGTTTTGTCGATCTTCAGGGTAAGCTCCTTCTCGAGTACCTTCGCCAGCTGTCTCCAGTAAGTGCTGCACATAGAGTGCATGCGCTTCGGGGCTACTCTGGAGCTGCCCATAAGAAAGGATAGGTGTATCACCCCTCTACTTCCTTCTGTCCTGAGATATGCAACCGACCCATAGGCTTTCTCAGATGCATCACAGAACACGTGGATCTCTCTTGTGACGTCTGCCTGATCCACCTCTTCTGGCTCATAGCATCCGGGTAAATGTATTTGTGGCAAGACCTGCAGCTTTTCTTCCCAGTCTTTCCAGGCTTGTAACAAGTCTTGCGGGAGTAGGGGGTTATCCCAGTCTCTTTTCTTGTCCCAGAGACGTTGAACCAGTACCTTGGCCGTGGTCGTATAGGGTAAGATGAACCCGAGGGGGTCATTGACTTGCAAGAACCTTATATACATTCCTCATGATTGGTAAGCCATAGTTTACAGGTTGATGCTTATACCTCAATGTATCCGTTTGGAAGTGCCAACTGAGCCCAGGAGTGCATTCAGGGGCATCTGCCTTATCTTCAGCTAGCCAGAGTTCTGTACTTTCCGACTTCGCCTCCTTTGGTAGGTGGTTAACAACACTCTGCACATCGCTAGCCCACTTTCGCAACTCAAACCCCCCAGACGACAGGAGTTCCCTTAGCCTATCCACTCGCTACACCAGGGTTCGGCAAGCTCTGTAAGCAATTGTCGACATAGAAGCACCGTTCTATGGAGAATCGCACATCTTCCCCAGGCATGGTGTGCTCCGTTACGTGCTTTGGGACCGCAAAGGTTGCGCAGCATGGGCTGCAGGTAGTACCGAAGGGAAGTACCTGCCATTCGAAGACATCAGGGGGGTCCTCTCTCCTCATGTCACGCCACACAAACCTCAGGAGGACTCTATCTTCGGGAAGAAGGCGGACCTGATGAAACATTGCCTTGATGTCTCTACTAACCGCAACAGCATACTCCCTGAACCTCAGCAATACTCCCAAAAGAGATGCACCCAAGGTAGGCCCGGCAGTAGTGACTCATTCAGATTGAGGCCCTGGTTCTGGTGGGAACAGTTAAACACCAGGCGGTTCTTGCCATTATGACTCACCATATGATGGGGTATATACCACGACTCGTGATCTTGTGCAAGGATGTCAGGGCTGAGTTTAGCGACTGCCCCGGTCTGAACCAGCTTCTGGATCTCTGAACCGTAGATTGTGGCCCGCAACGGGTCTTTAGCTAGCCGCTTCTCTATGCTTCTCAAGCTGGGAAGGACTGTCTCTTTCCGGGCCTGGAAGCGAGGCATGTTCTTGTTACAAAGTAGCGGGGTAGCATATCTCAACACTCCATCCACGTCCACTCGTGTCGTCTTCGCTTCTAGCAGATCAACAGCTTCTTGGTCCTGCCTCGAACGAGTAACTAATTTTTCATTTCTGAAGGGTAGGGTATCTACCTGCCAAAGTTTTAACGTGTCGGAGGAGCTCTGACTCTGGGGGGGGCGATGGACCTCAGCAGACATTGCTGTGGGCGAAGATGCTGCTCAACCAACCTCGCTGGCCCCTGTAGAGTCCATCCTAGCCTGGTCAGGATGGCTGCTGGCCCACCAGGTGGACCAAACCATACTGGTTTGATAGGAGTGATCAAGTGAGGATTATCGGCTATTATTATGAGGATCAAGGGCTGGGCGTTCTCGAACGACCGTAGCGGTAGACCAGACAGGTGCTTGTACTTCTTCTGAAGGCTAGTTACAGGATATGAGTGTTCGGCTAACCCCAGGCATGTGGCTGTAAAGGCATCTTTAATGAGAAAACTAGTCTTGGGCTGTGAGACTGGGGAAATGCGGAATGTCACTGCTGCACCCCGGAGAGTCTGAATATCTTGCCTTATTGTTCTCAAGGCGAGATCCTCAGGAGTACCTTGTAGTCCAAGCTTCTTCGCCGCCTCTGGGAGGAGCATCGTACGTTCTGACCCATCGTCCAGTATAGCGTACGTGACAAGGGTACGGCTTCCGTGTTGGAGGTGCACTCTGATGACTTTGAGCAGGATAGCTGTTGTGCTGACCAGATAACTCTCTTCCTGGTGTGCCTCCTTCAGGGCTCTGAAGTTTACCTCATGAAGAACTGATAGGTGTTTTCCTTTACAGATGGTACAGGGCTTCTTCAGCGTACATTGGGCTGCCTGATGGGATCTCCCACAACGCCAGCACCCTTTGTTCGTCTTAATCCACTTAGTTATTTTGTCCTTAGTCAACTGCTGAAAGGTTGCACACTGACTGAGGTAGTGGTCTAGGGTGCCACAGTAAGGGCAATAAGGCTTAGCTTTACCTTTCTTCTTTCCTGCAGCTAGGGTAGCCTCGGAGGCAGCGGCATCGCTTTCAGGCTGATCTCTGGCTCCATGCAGAACTGTGGCGGTTCGTTTCCATTGACGTACCTCATCCTTCGGGACTCATCCACTGCAAGGGGGGGATGTAGCTCTCTGTGGTAGAGGTTGCCTACTTTGCGTGCCTTCGTAGGTTGAAACTGTAGGACAAACCTGTTGGGGGTTCTGACTATATTCTCCATGGTCGTAGTAGCTTGTCTCACACGCGTCGATTGTGGGGGCCCAGGAACCCTGGCGATCTACTTGATGGAATGGCCAGGGCTTGGTCCTTTATCACTTGGAGTTCACCCATAATTTTATTCAGACTCTTAACTAGCTGCTCTCTCCTGCTCTCTGACTCCCCTACCTCCTCCTCCTGAGGCCATGGTGGGGGGTCTGGCCAACCCTAATCATCATCTTTCTCCTCACAAGGAAGGGGCGTGTTGTAGTCAGGTGGTGGGATAGGCACAGGCCATGCTGGGATGGAGAGAGGCTTTAAGGAGGATGAAATCACAGCGTTGGACTGCTAAAGGCTGGAAACACTCACCCTTACCCTCCTCAAATCGTCCTTCATGTCCTTCAATCTTTCTATGTCTTCAAGAAATGATCTCTGGGATTGACGCAGTCTACTATTTTCTTGACATATCTCTTCCAACTCTTGGTAGGTGGGTGTCTGCTCCCGGTGATTGTTGCGATAGTATGAGGAGGCTCCTTGGTTATACTCCTCATCACATCCATCTGTCGTCGGGTTGTGGGCTAGCTGGGTTTCTGACCTATATCTGCTCAGATGATGGCTATGACTCCACTTATGTGGAGGCGCATGCAGAGGTGGGGGGGTGTCATCTTGGCAAATCCCTCCATAATATGCGCTTCCTCCTCTTCTTGCTGGTAATAATGTGCTGTGCTAACTGGGCGCTGACCACGCTCTGTGTAGCCCAAGTAGTCCACTTCATAGTCCTCTAGATGTTGTGGTGGGCAGACCTCGCGTCTCAGGCGGCCTGTATTACTCCAATCGTCACTGGCACACCGATACATCTCTTATCCAAGGGTAAACACCTTATCCGGCTCGAAGGACCACAATGTTAGGGAGAGCTAAGGGGACTGTAAAACCTTAGGGGTGTTGTCGGAGTGTGTTCGCACTTGGGTGTCGGTTAGAACACGAGAAGTCCAGAAACGATCAGACTGTTAATGATGATTTAATAAGTAGTGAAAGTATGGTGTGGTCTACAAGAAATAAGAGAAATACAATTACTGATGTATATCATACACAAAGGAATAATACACAAATCATATCGTTAAAGAGACCAATTAAACATCAAAGCCTGCTGCCCTCAGAGCTCTGAGTCGAAGCTGTCGACTCGCGCACCTCAATCAACAACGCAGCATAAACTAGAAAGGTACATTTCCTGAAGAAAATGTGTGTGTTTGCTGAAAGCAGTTGAAACGATTGTTTTGATGGCTTGAATAGTGAATAGGTTTTACAACATTTTTAAAAGAGGTATGTGCTTTAAAAACAAAATGGTGAGAAAAAGTGTTACAAGTATATCTGTCATTGTTATGCATTGCGATATTTTCTTGCTGTTGAAAATGGAGAATAAACAGTGATGAAAAGAGTATCTTATTGACTTTCATACATTTTTAAGCGTTAAAAGTATGAAAGAATGAGAAACAGAAAAAAGTTTGAAGTTAGAAAAATGAGCAAATATAGTGATGAAGAGTATATTGCATAACAGTTATCAATATCATAGCAGACAAAAGTATGTCAGCAGTATGAAGGTGAAAAAAAAGTGTTGCTTTGAAACCAAAATGGTGAGACAGTGTTAAAAGTATATCTGTCATTGTTATGCATTGCAATATTTTCTCACGGTTGAAAAAGAGTGATGAAAAGGGTATTTTATTTCATGAATGTCAAAGCGTTATGTTAGAGCTCAATGCTCTTAAGATAGTCACCCCCATCACCCTGTGTGACTCCCCAGCAGTGTTGGGTAAGTTACTTCAAAAAAGTAATTAATTACTAATTACTTCCTCAATATTGTAATTAAAATACTTTTGTAATTACTCTGTCTGAAAAGTAATTTAATTACTCAATAAGTAATGTAATGCATTACTTCTTACAATCCCTATAAACCTTGACTGGATAGACAAGTCAAGCTTGGAATAGTTTAGCCTTTTAGCTTTTTAAAACATCTTAGCCTTTTAAAACATAGCCTACTAATACTTAACATTTTAGTAACACATGTAACCTTCTTTACTCTTCGTTACCAAACAATATGTGCATAACACAAAAGCTTAACTTTAAGTTAAACATGACATCACAGGATTCTACAGTACGCAGCGGTAGCATCTCTTCCTGCAATCTAGCTTGCAATAATTTTTTTAAGCTCACCTTCAGACACTTTCTGCATTGCTGATGTAAAATCAAGTTTTGCCTGCTTAACAGGTGTTGCTGAGGTGTTATCTGTCGATGTGAAAGTAAATTCCTTGTCTGTGCAAACTTTCATGGCGATTTAAACGCTTTCTGATTCAGATGAACATGGATCACTCAAAAGTGTTCGTCGATGCTGCCTTGTGAGGTGCTTCAGTACTTGTGCTAGCCGCAGCCGCATATCGTTTTTTTCTCCCCAGGACATAGCTTGCATTTTACATTAATGTTCTTGTCAACCTCAACCTGTGACAAAAAGGTGAAGTACTTGGAATATTTCCATTTGGTAAAACAGCTAGAGCTACTTGCTTCGGCCGAGTCCGACATCTTCCACTTCAAACCGCTAGAGACTGCGCTTATGCAGCAAAAACTACAAAAACTCTACACTACAGCTAGCTAACGATTTTAAAGAGGCAGCGTTCACTTTTACCCCAAGACGATACATTTAGATTTTAATTCAATATTGATTTATACAGAACTGTTTGACTAATTTACAGTATGTAACACAAGTACATTACAAGTAACTGTAATTAAATGACCTAAAAATGAACAGTAATCCCTTACTTTACTTTTTCAGTGGATAAGTAATTTAATTACAGTAACACGTTACTTAGTAACGCGTTACACCAAACACTGCTCCCCAGTCAACACTGGAGTCCTTCCGCTTCCTGGGCACTATCCTCTCCCAGGACCTCAAGTGGGAACTGAACATCAGCTCCCTCACCAAGAAAGCACAACAGAGGATGTACTTCCTACGGCAGCTGAAGAAATTCAACCTGCCAAAGACAATGATGGTGCACTTCTACACAGCCATCATTGAGTCCATCCTCACCTCTATCACCATCTGGTACAATTTTGCCACTGCCAAGGACAAGAGCAGACTGCAGCGTATCATCCGCGCTGCTGAGAAGGTGATCGGCTGCAATCTGCCTACCCTCGAGGGCCTGCACACCTCGAGGACCCTGAGGCAAGCAAGGAAGATTGTGGCCGACTCCTCCCAGCCTGGACACACTGTTTCAGCCACTCCCCTCCGGCAGAAGGCTGCGGTCCATCAGGACCAAAACCTCACACCACACAAAGTTTCTTCCCATCCGCTGCTGGCCTCTTAAACAAGGCCAAGGACTCACACTGACTTGACCACTAATCACTTTATCTGCACAAGACACCTTGCGATATTGCACTGTGTTGCCCTATTTGTACTATAGCCATTTTATTTCCTTCTAAATCTTTTACATTTGTATCCCCTTAGTATGAGTTAGACTTGTACACTTCTTATTTAAGATTCTTATATGTTTAATGTGTGCACCTTCCTGCCACAGTAAATTCATTGTCTGTGTGAAGTTTCTTGGCGAATAAAACCCATTCTGAAAAGTATTAATAATTGAAAGACGTAGAAACAGAAAAAAGTTGGAACAGTGAAGAGCGTTGGCCAATCGGATTGATTTCTTGTTTCTTGTAACGTAGCAACCGTTGGTCATTGTCAACATTTCTAACCTAGAATCTAGGTTTCAGTATCAAGATGGAGGAGAAACTAGTCATGTGTGCCTGCACACCCAGTCCTGTTCAGACATTGAATTTAAAGATGACATAAATATAATAATCCATGGTCCAGGTTTGCCGATGTTGTCGTTGGCCCTGGTGAGTTTTTTATACTTTTAAATTCAATCTCGTCACATTACGTGACTTTGTTGTGCAACTGCAAAAGCTACTCTAACTGTGATTAAAATGCTGCTGCAAAAAGGCAGAACTATTGTGGGTAGTAGATAAGATCATGTTACATCTAGCCAGTGGATCATGTATGTCAAAGTGGTATTTGTACAGAACACCGTACTGTAGGCGTGAATAATGCATGCATGATCATCATCGTCGTCCATCTTTGGCCGAAGCGAAGTTAGAGAGAGGATTCAATGGGAGATTTCCTACAGTAAGCTAGATCTACTGCTTCAAATTGAAAACGGAGAAGATATTTAGAGTAAAGACAAGTTTCTTAACATCTGTGTTCAATATCGTCAACTAAAAGTAAAAACATTTCAGTTACAAAGCCTTTGTTCGTAGTAACGCCAGCTGCAGTAAACCGTTCGTGACCCCAGTTTGGCTATTCGTGACGGTCGGCTATGACAGTGTTGAGCCTCGATTTTTGCAGATTTTTGTGAAACTTGCTTAAAGAAAAATTATCTAGCTAGATTATGTACACTTTAAGATCAATGTACATACCTTGTTTGGCCAATTTGGTCGATTGTGGAAAAAAGTAGAACCGTTTTTAGTTATGGAGAGCCATCGCGCTAGCTTGGAATTGCGTTATCCCACTCATCACTTCAGTGGTCATAACTTTTAAACAAAATAGTCTATCTTAAATCTTTCTGCTGTTCTGAATTCACGACACAATTACGCACATTTCATACACTCTAACCTGTCCTAGAGGACAGGTTAGAGTTTTAACCACAGATTTTTAACCACTTGAAATACAAACTAGAGCTTGTATTTAAACTGGTTAAAAATTAGGTTTTCTAATAAAGTATTGACGACGGAGAAGATTTTTGTCAGAATGGCTCCGTGAAATCGTCTTGATAAAGGATGATTTGCCTAACATAATCATACAAATATATTTATATCATTAGAAAGCCCTACTTCTTGTCTTCAAAATGGTATAAACAGTTCAGGTCTATTATTTGAAAAACTATGCATATTCAGGCAGGAAAGTGTTAAACAGTGTCAAAAATTGATGCGGTGAGGAACAGTTCTGCCAGTGCCTGACGTCACAATGGAATTTGACTTGAACATTCTGAACCATTGAAACCCATAAATTCTTTTCAGCACTTTAAACTTTAATACCTTAAAAACTTTAAAGCACACTAGAGCAGTTCAGACTTTATCAAATGAAGTTTGAACGGTGTTTCTAGCTTAAACGGTGTGAAAGGAGTAGGCGATGGAAAAAAGTGGGATAAAAAAATTAAAAATATAATAATAACTAGAAACGGCTGTTCCTGCGAAACAGCAGTGAGAATGCTGAAAACCTGAATGGGGATAGCTGACCATGCTAAAAAAGCCATGTCACCGTCCCAAAAACAATATCAAGATTTTCACGAAGAAAGTATTGGCCATCTACTAGTTCTAGGCTACAGTACGGCCACAGCATGTGGAGCGACTTGAATAGCAAATGGATGTGAGATGACCTCATCAAAGTTGACATATTCTCCAAACAGTAATCATAATTTGACAGTATGTTAAACAACAAGACTAGCCAGCTATCCAGCCATGTCATTGTCCCCAAATCAAGATTTTTAAGAAGAAAATAATCGGCATGTCGTGTTGGCCGAAGCCTGTCTGAAGTAGGCTACTGTAGATTGACCAGCGAGGTGAACAGCGAATGGGATGTGAGATGAGTGGTTAAGTGACACTGACGGTAAACTCAGAAAAGTAACATTTTCCAAATAATTTAGGTTTTTACAAAAGGCACCACCACTACCAAACAAGATGGGTAGCTCGGTCAGCAGGGAGCTGAAGAAGAGCAGCTACTGACGTCACTCTGCTGCGCTGCTCAGATTGCTTTTTCGTTTTCGAATTATGGGCAACTTTGTTTGGGAGTCTGGGTTAAGAGTCCTACCAGATTTTGCACTCGTGCACACTCACACACAATCGAATGTGCCATTGAAGTGTTGGTCATCCTAACTGTATATCGTTTCTTTATGTCTTTACCAGGAATGGGAAGCTGCCGGTGAATGGCGAGGAGCAGACCAACGTGCCCCACATCTACGCAATCGGTGACATCCTGGAGGCCAAGTGGGAGCTGACACCCGTGGCCATCCAGGCCGGCAAGCTCCTAGCACGCCGCCTCTTTGCTGGTGCAACACTCAAGGTCGGCTCGGCCACTGTGTCCCCTCTCGACTATTTCACTTATTTTAGTGTTTTGTTGATTACTAGGTCCCAGGCTACTCTGTAGGCCTGATGGCTTCTGACTCTTAATTACACTCTTAATATGGATGGTGCCAAATATTAATAATTATTGGATGGTGTCAGTATTAATAATTAACAAACTATTAGCATTTAGGTTATATATTTTTCTACCTTTTTGTGTAATTTTACAGCTATATGTCAGACCGTTGTTTCATCTCCACCTTGTAATATTCACATTTGATCCCTTATCTTTGTGTGTCACAGTGTGACTACGTCAATGTGCCCACCACAGTGTTCACCCCTCTGGAGTATGGCGCCTGTGGCCTCTCTGAGGAGAGGGCTGTTGAACTCTACGGACAAGACAACATTGAGGTGAGTCAGACACGACTGCTTTTTTGAAGCAGACTCCATCCTGGTTAATTATTGGGTGTGCTCAAAGCAGACTCCATCCTGGTTAATTATTGGGTGTGCTCAAGCCTTCGGGGAGCACAACCAATATTCAATATTGGTTGTGACACAACCCTCAATATTTGGGCTACATAGACAACGTCGGTGTCAAAAGGTTTGTCTTGTTAGCGATTGCGTTGCTTGTATTTTTATTTAAGTTCCTTTGCACGGTTTAGGAGGTTACAATGTTTTTGTGGCAAAAAGTGCCTTGTGTGCACAAAGGGAACTCAGTGCTAGCCTACGTCAAAACGCCAGCACACCTTAGCAATGACGCATAGATACGACGTGCATAGATGTGCTTGTAAGACTGTCGCACAGCAAGTATCGTATCGTGCCGTGATGTACTAGCAGCATCATACATTTCAGCAATTCAAGACTTGCATGTACAGTGAGTAATGTCACATTAAATAATGTATTTAAACTCAAGCTTGTGTGGTGCGTGGCTGTCTTCAATGCCACAGCCTAAACTTTATGTCAAAAGAAAAGAAAAGAAAAATCTGGCACATTCAAACAATCCTCTCAGTGAAGTTTGGCTAGCAACAGCAGCTAGGCTAGCTTGCTTATAGCACAATTCAGCTTCTCCACGCAGGGCTCTAGACTGAGACCAAATGGTCGCTTTTAGCTTTGTTACTGACAATGATCACTTCCAGCAAACCTCTTTTGAATTAGCCATTTCCCCTAAGCTTATTTACGTGTTTGGGGGCATATTTTCAGTTAGCAGATGGTACTGTTTGAATCGCGATTCCATCTGAAAAATACTGCTGGTGACAATGTTGTTAGAATAGCTTGTTTCAAAGGGGCTTCAGCTTGTTTCATAATAAACGGAACCATCTGCAACCGACGCAAGCAAGCACACCCAACAATTTCCCCAGAAATTGTACCCTCTCTAGTTTTCATTTGATTGATCAGTTGACAGTGAAGTGTATGGAACGCCGAGTTAGTCAAAATAAAATAAATAAATAGGTAAATAAATAGATAAATACATACATAAATAAATATGGCAAAAAAAAATCTGAAATTAAAAAAAGATGGCAATTAAAATATAAATATATCATTATATAATTATATAGCTGAATCCATTTACCGACATCAATAAATTAATACATTTATTTATTTCAAAATGACGTTTTTGTAAAGACAACATTTATTTATTTCATGGGACTTTTATTTCCTAATGCCACATTTATTTATTTTTTGAGACTTTTACACACCACATTTATTTCCACATATATTTCCACACCACATTTATTTCCACACCACATTTATTTCTGTGCTATATTTATTTCCGATCTCCATGCAAACGAGAGGGGCGTGGTTATCTTCAGACCAACGCAGGTTGGGCCTGGTTAGTAGTTGGATGGGAGACCTCCGTTGTCTCATGTGAGGCAGTTGTTTTTCTTTGTAATAAATAATCGAGTGTGATGATGAAGTATGGTATGGTTATTTTGTACCATTTCTTAATTGAATTTACAGAACAATTACTATACCTTGATATATACCGTAACCGTGATATAAAATGACTCATACCGTGATAGAAGATTTTGGCCATATCGCCCACCCCTAGTCTTAAATGGTTTTAGACTTATCAAGCACCGTGTTTGTGTGCAAGACGGCAAGTGTAGAAAGCCACAACAAGAATCTTCCTTTAGGGTTTTAGCGTATTTTGATCGTAACCTATTGTCTGGGTTCACAGTGACAATTTAAGTAGGCTAATTTGTAAGATGTAGTTTCATAAGGGGCTATGGTATCGTGGGAAATTTGGCTATTGCCTCAAGACAACCCCAAATAGGCCTACGCGATTAGCCTACACATTCGGGTATTTTCTGGTGTGCCCACGATAACCAGCTGTTTTCGATGAACCCAGGCCATACAAAATGTTGCTTAAATGCCAAGCTCCTTTCATCCATGAGCCTAAATAGCTTCAACGGACCAACAATCATGTATTTTTGCTCTAGAGCGATTGAATCCCACTTCATGCCAGCTTGCATTTGTTTTATTTTCTTAGCCTACAGCAGCAACTATGAGATGCAACTTGAAATTCGCCAATAATGTTGAATGTTGTGTGAATTTGTGACGAATCTGGTGATAGAGGCCAACGGCAGCTGCTGCTGTTAGGTGAACGCACAGCTCGCATGCTTACAGAAACCAGGTAGTCTGGAAACCAGGGCCGATAACACCGCGGGTGTCCAGCACCTGTGCTAAGGGGATAGCTGTAGAGCTACCTGTATGGGGGGTGACAGTGGCATCGCACTGCCGAAAAGTATACAATGTAGACAAGCTTTGCCCACAATGTCTGTGTCGTCTCTGCCTTTTTATCATTGGTTCCCAATGGGAGTGATGGCGGTAACCTAGTAGCCTACGTGTGGGGACTTGGTCTTTGATAGCTGCGACGTAGCGCTGAAGTTACCTTTGTAAACATTGCTTTAGCTCGCGTGACGTGTAACTCGTCTGCAAAGCTAACAATCACTGCCACCACTACGTCTTCCTAGGTGGTATTTAAGACTTCAATATCTATGTTCTGTAGAGCACTTATCCGCCCAAGTACCTCTACAAAATCTACAATGTTTGCCAAAATAATACATCCTGACAAGCCATGCTGATCAATTTGATCTATAAGGCCAGCATGCGATCTCTGACACGACTAATGTCTTCCATCATCTACCGAATCTAGGTGTCCCTATCTGCCTTCGATCTTGTGTGCAGCTGCGTTGGTCCGAAGATAACCACGCCCCTCTCGTTTGCATGTGAGATCGGAAATAAATACAGCACAAAAATAAATGTGGTGTGGAAATAAATGTGGTGTGTAAAAGTCTCAAAAAATAAATAAATGTGGTGTGGAAATAAATGTCCCATGAAATAAATAAATGTTGTCTTTACAAAAACGTCATTTTGAAATAAATAAATATATTTATTTATTGATGTTGGTAAATGGATTCAGCTATATAATTATATAATGCTATATTTATATATGTATTGCCATCTTTTTTTAATTTCAGAAAAGAAAAGAAATTCTGTATGTATTATGTATTTATCTATTTATTTACCTATTTATTTATTTAATTTTGACTAACTCGGCGTTCCATAGAAGTGTCCAACTCGACTGTTTGCGTGCTAGCTTATACATATGCATGCGGCCAATACAAATATGGCGGCTAACCTGCTAGTAAATACATATTTGGTGGATAACTTGCTAGGTAATACATGTATGACACAATTCATTCATAGCAGCTAGGAACCCTTTTCTCACAAATATTTACTCTTGCGTCTGACATCTGATAATTCATAATTTAATGTCAGGTAAAGAAGCTTGAGGGCGTAACCACCCTCCTGCTTTTAAGCTAACACTATTTTTTTCATTACCTCAGGTGCGTTCGCTTAGATTCCGCACACTTTCTCTGCCACAAAGTAGGTTTGCAAGTTATGAGTGTGTCGGGAGGAGGTGTTGGGTAGCCTGGTCCTAACCAGACTCTCGTACATTTCATTTTTACAGAGAGTCTGGCCTCGCTCCATTGACAAGCGTTGACTTCCTTGTAGGTGGGGTACTCTGTTGAAGTTTAAAACTATTAGATCTGTCCAGAGCCACTCTGATCTGCCATAACCAATCGCTAGCGTTCGCCTTAGCCAATTCCTTCACCACTACTGTAACAGAGCTAGCTGCCGTAGCTGGAAAATCAAACTGTTCCCGAACCCCGTGGGGAGGAGGGCCACAACATCATTGCCACCAACAAAACTCAGCAAAACTTGTTCTTGCTCTGGCTTTAGCTTATAGATATTCGGCAGCGTTGCCACAACGGACCGAATGGCTTCGCTCGCATCTTTCTCCGCCGCCATTATGGAACTACAACACAAACTAGCGCACGACAGCCACTCCCTCTGTTCGCTGATTGGCCGGTAGAAAATTAACCTGAGACATCTGACTTACTTACCTCATGGCCAGACCTAGTACAGAAGCAAAATCAAAATTGAGCGGAAGTACGTAGGAGTGCAGAGCCAGGCTAGGTGTTGGGAAGACTGGCGTAGTAAAAAAAAAATGCTGCTGCTCCTACTCCCAAATGGCCTCTTCATCACCGAAAAAAGAAAATAAATTCCTTTCCAAAACCACAATTTGAAAAATAACATATTTCAGTCACTCTAGCACACTTACTTTAGGATATTTCATATTACAAAATTAGTAATTGCCTGTCAGAGCAAAGCTTGGCTGAACGCCATGCTGTACATATTCCCCACCTATCTGAGACAATACTCATTCAATCAATGCTGTCAACATACCAAGTTGAAATAATTTTGGGTGCATGAAAATGCCTATCTAGTGGGAGAGAGGGGCACAATAATAAAGTCAAGTCATCTTTCTCCATGTTTACCACAGCACAGCTCGCTCGGAGTGTTCAATGTCGGTTCTATACTGTAAAACTTCAATTAATGTTAATAATATTTGTTTCAATCACTGAATGAAGCCATATTTGGGACAAGAATCGCGACCTTAAATTGCTTGCACAAAACTCTTGATCAGAACTCAGCATTTATTTATTGTTGTCGTTCATTTTACACCGCTATGCGCATAGAGCGCGACGGTGCGGGAGAGAGAGAAAGAAAGAGTGTGTGTGTCCGAGCGAGAGGCCAAGGTCTGCGGTCTTGGCCATAAGTTAATTTACTTCTTTTTGTGTAGGTAATATGTTGTTAAATATGTTTAAACTTAAATAAATTAGGCCTACCTACAGTATACAAGTAGTTGTATCTTGTTGTATTCATTTGTCCTGTTATTGACGTGCCTAATGGGCAACCAGAAATTCAAATATATTCGAATATATGTGTTTTTTTAAAGGAAATATTCTAACGTCATTTTTGAGCAATTTTGACAGCCCTACTGCGTACATCAGTAGATGCATACTATCAAACGGGTGCGATTAGAGGGCTACATTGGAACGTCTCGTGTGGTATACTAATGTATTAATATTTCTGTCTTAGTTTGTTTTGCACTAGCACAAGTCTCAAAAAGCAGGTCATTAGTATTTTCGTCTTATATTTTGACACTTCTCATAATAGCAAAGCATCTCTCACCCCTTGTTAACTGTAAGAGCCAATTCAATGTTTTGTGTAAATTGCCTGTTATTTTTTGTTTCTTAATAATAACAGGTTTACGGTGTAATTATTATGTTTCTTTGATATGTACAAGGTGTATACTTTTATTTATTTCATTTAATTTGTACTATTAGATGTTTTATATGCATGCGGCGCGCCTGCGCAATTCTGCCTGGCCATGCCCGCGGGAAAAAGTGTTGTGGAAAGTTCATGAGGCTGCAGGTTAATGGAGGCAAGCAGCATGGGAGAAGAAATTTTTATTTTACCGTTTTGAAATCACTAGAAAAGGTGGAATTCTATGGTCTTAGAAGCTGTTATTTGTATTAAGGTAGTCAGGAAAATACATCATTTATTCAAAGCCTATTTTCTTAAAGGGGTCATTAATTGCAGAACCGAATTTACCTTGTCACAGTTGAATAACGACAGTTCAGTGGGTAAAATGGACATACAGTGAACCCCAAAATCCATTAACACCTTTGTCCTATGCAAATCTCACAATAATTTTTTTTTGCTGTAAAACGGTCGGTTTTGAAAAAGCCACCGAACTGACGTCAGTTTGGTGGCTCCACCTTTTTTGGCTCTGGTCTGTACCTTTGTCCTGCCTGTATCTAGCATCGGTAGAATGTGTGATGATTTAGTTTATTGGCAATGTTATCTCATGTTCCTGAATGTGTTTCATTCAAATAAATAACCCGTTTTGTCATGTAAATCTACAATTCAAGATGCATGTTTGTCCAGATCGATTTTTCAGCAAGATAGCTAGAGCTAACTGAAGCTGAGTTGAATCACGATAGTTTGTTTGTTAAGCTGTAGTGCTAATGTTACCCACCTAAGTCGATCCTGTTTGCTTCGACAACAGAAGTGGAAACAACTAAGGTAATAATTTCAAATTATATCTAGTTGAAAACACAATAGATTTATTTGTACGTTTTTATTTCAAGTCTCCACCTTCGATGTTTCAGTGAGTGCTGTTGGCCGTGTTGCGTCCTTGCTCCGCAGCTTCACTCGTTGTAACCAAGCAATCAGCGCGCAGCTCATCAATATATTCATGAGCATACCATAAAAGGAGAAAACCTAGCGTTTTTTCCTTGGACAAATTCACTGGAAGCATCAGGGGGCATAGAACAGCACACGGCCATTTTCAGCCCAACCAATGTTACATACCCTATTCGGAGACCTTAAGGAACAGTGTGAAATACCCCCCAAAAACAGTCAATCACCCCTTTAAGTTTTTGCCATTTAAGTTTTGGGGCAATAGAACTTGCACGACTTCTGGCTAGTGTTTTCTACGCATACAATTATTTTATTTTCTTTCACCATACATAGGACCAAGGAAGGCGAGTTTGGACTTTGCTCCTATATTAACATTAGCTACTGTCATTAGCTGTTAGTCTCCTCATTTAATCTACTGATGTATCCGGCTGCTTGTTGTGAAAAAATATGTAACAGTGTATGTAGCGGACATGTTAGCCAATGATTTTTTTTTAATAATAAGTGACTGTGACAACATAAATATTTCATCTGAATAAATTGGCTCTTCATGCTAGACTAGTTGTAAACCAGCATATATATATATAAACTCCTCAAAAAAAGTTCGGAAACGTTATTTCGGTCGATTATTCCTCCCCTTTAATAATACCAATTGGTATTGTATTTTATATCATTGGAAAGCCTGATTTCACCTTTACAACAAGGTACAACTTGTAAGGATCATGCATTCGTGGAATGAGCAACACAGCTAACCGTGTGGGTAGCGGCACAAAATAATGTGCCAAAATCCCCTGCAATATTTTTCTGTTCGTATTCACTCTCGTTTTGAGTTGCTTGGTAGATTGGATGATTGCACTCTCCCACAGTAATAAGGAAAAAACAACACATATTGGCCATTTTTACACTTTATTTTACACTGCTCTATTCATTTTACACTGTCAGGGACCTCAGTAGCGTGTGGAAGATCCATATGCAGCCACAACAGCTTGGCACCTCCTCCTCATGGGATCAGCTTGGGCGTGCTGTACGTGCCAGAGTGACCAACGCAAACATGTTGGCTGACTTACGACCAATCCTGGTTGAGGAATGGGATGCCATCCCACAGCAGTGTGTGACCAGACTGGTGACCAGCATGAGGCGGAGGTGCCAAGCTGTTGTGGCTGCGTATGGATCTTCCACACGCTACTGAGGTCCCTGACAGTGTAAAATGAATAATGTGTAAAAATACGCCAATATGTGTTGTTTTTTCCTTATTACTGTGCCTTATTATTCCTTATTATTACTGTGGGAGAGTGCAATCATCCAATCCACCAAGCAACTCAAAAAGAGAGTGAATACCAACAAGAAAATATTGCAGGGGATTTTGGCACATTCTTTTGGGCCGCTACCCACACGGTTTGCTGTGTTGCTCATTCCATGAATGCATGATCCTTACAAGTTGTACCTCTTTGTAAAGGTGACTAATCAGGCTTTCCAACGATATAAAATATAATACCAATTGGTATTATTGAAGGGGAGGAATAATCGACCAAAATAACGTTTCCGAACTTTTTTTTGAGGAGTTTATATATGTGTATATATTAGTGGTGGGCATATTTTTTTTTTTTAAATCTAGATTAATCTCACTGTAATCTTGGCGTTAATATAGATTAAAATGGCTCATTTGAAAATAAATGACAAATAATGACTAAAAGTAAGTCTTCGAGAATGGGTTTCTCAAGCCAGGTGGCGCATTAGACCAGGAGCTCATCTCCTGTTTCCAAAATGCATCACAAACTGCTTGAGAAAGCTGTTCTACTATGATAATTGGTGATGAAAATAAATTATGTTCAATAAGATGTACTTGTGTTTATTAACTGTTAACTGTAGATTAGTTAGCTTGGCTGATAGAGCTGTGCTGACGGGCTTGCCTCGGTTGCACTCGAACATCGTAGTTTGACGACTACTCTTCCCCTGCGCTACATCAGTGCTTGGCCCGGCATCTTACGCATTAGCTAAGGGATGCTTTGAGTTTAGGTGGTATTTGAGACTGGAAGAACTCCTACAGTAAACTAATTCCGCATAGCACAAGGTGCAAACAACCTTAGTCTTGTCGAGGTTTCCATTGGGAAGCTTCTTAAAAATACATTTTCCCTGAAGCAAACCAGGCGGCTTCATAGCTGCATCCATGTTAGCACGTCACGTTTGATGTAATAATTTCATACACATGGCATACACACAGGTTCAAAGACTCGTTCTCGCCTCCTACAGTGCAATTCGGCTAGGTATACATCCGCGCTAAAATATCAAGGTGAAAGTCATCATAGCTTTCGTAGTATAGACCCAGCTCCCAACCCAACTTTGAGAATAGATTAACGGCGATATTTTTTTTATCGCCCAATAAGAGTCTCACGTTAACGCAGCGCGTTAACGCCCATAACGGCCCACCACTAGTATATATATGGCCATAAAAAAAGACTGTTTTACACAACCACTTTTGCTTCATTACTTTGACTAGTACGCAGTGCCCGTTGCAGTTGGTGCTTAATGTCAGTAAAACACACAAATACAGATTACTTGAACAGTATTCTGTGCACAGTGCCCGTGATAAAATTGGTGGCATGCACACAGATTCCTGATATTATAGATAGGGCACAGTGCATGCAATGTCGGCGACACACACATATGTCTGGAATTAGAGCTATACTGCAGTGCCCTTAATGCAGCTTGTGATGACAGTTCTTCTCAGTGGCTTTGGTTCCTATATTTCTCAGATCACAATTGAAATTCTCTCATCATTCTCACATCATTTTAAACAAATTGCCAATGCTCTAGTACATTCATGCAAATGATAATGTAGCTAGGGATGCATGATATTGGTGGCCATATCGGTATCGGCCAATAAATGTTTATTTTGTGTTATTATTATTGGCCTGATAAAATGTGGTTGATAAATATGGATTATTTCCGCCTATTGAACCACTTATTTGGTAAAATGTAAGAAATTGGATCATTTTGGTGAGAGAAAGATCTATATGCTTTATGCAGTTTAGGTTTTAATAAAAGCAGTTGTCCACTGTATTTGTTTGCCTTTTGTTTTTGTAATCAGACTCAGACTTTGTATTTATTGGCATGTATCGGTTATCGGCTTCCAAATATAAAGAGTTATCGGTATCGGCCAAAATGTCCATATCGATGCATCCCTAAATGTAGCCTTCCTTTGTCTGCTGTTTCCTACTCAATTGTTTATGTTATGTTGAAAATGTATAACATTGCTTTTCAGTTAAATTGTATTACCACGACAAACATCTAGACATTTAGTTCATAACAGAAGTCATTACATGCACAATGGTTTAGCCAGTTGTCATGATTTATCGGCCTAATTAACCATACAGCGCTAGCATGTACAGTTCTGCCTAAAAGGTGTTTACTATGTTTACATAAACATTTGTAGTTTATCCTTTGCAATGCTGTAAAATAGTATTGTTTCTTCGGTATTTGCATAAATAAGACACGACAACTGACAAGGAGACACGCGTTCGTAAGAACGTTGTTCATGTAGTATGAACGTTTGTGGATTGCTATATCCATGCCTCAAGAAAACAACTAAGAAGGCTAAAGTGGTAGGAATAGTGCCCATGTCCGTGATGCAGCTGGTAATTATAATGTTGTAGCACATTTGCCTAACCCTAACCCTAGCCAGCATTTTATCCATAAATGGAACCTTTTCAAAGCAGCTGATTTATCAATCGTGGCACTGCACTCTTCAACTTCGTCTCGTTTACCATGCTTTGTGGGTGTGACTTTTAATGGCCAAACCGCAATGGCAACCGCAAAATATGAACTTTGCCCGGTTCTTGGGCTGATCGTGGGAAACTAAACCCATTCTAATTTGTACAAGACAGAAAACCTTTGTGGTTGTGAGTTTATCAGCATTCATGTTACAAGCACTGTGTTTACAATTTAATTGTTTACTAGAGCACAACATTATTTGCAAAAGCTCAAAGGTCTACATAGATCTAGCCTCTTAATTCGGCTCTCAAATATTGATGCATTTAACTTCAAAATGTAGAAAAGGCAATTGTAGAGGGTAACAAAATATATAGTTTTCTGGTTCTTTGTGTGGATTTGGCGTGATGTATCAGTAACACTCCTTTCCACTCTTGCATGTGCAGGTGTACCACAGTCTGTTCTGGCCTCTGGAGTTCACTGTCCCCAACCGAGACAACAATAAGTGTTACTCAAAGATCATCTGCAATAAACTTGATAACGTAAGATCCTCATCTCAAGTTGAGTTTCTGGCACTTGAACTTTTGAAGTATGCGCCATATCTGGTATTTATGTGACAATGTGTACGTAAATAAACACACATAGAAATGGATGTCTATTGTTGACACACTTTGTATTTTGTGCCATTAGATGGTAACTGCAAACATGAAACGTCCCACATCCACGTAACGTCCTATATCCATTACAGGACCGTGTGGTCGGGTTCCACTATCTTGGTCCCAATGCCGGCGAGGTGACCCAGGGCTATGGAGTAGCCATGAAGTGTGGCATGACCAAAGACCAGCTGGACAACACCATCGGCATCCACCCCACCTGCGCCGAGGTAAGACCTGACCCCTTCCCCACAAAGCAATATTTGGCCATTTCTTTAAAATAAGGAATAAAATGGTTGAACAACATTTTATTAATTCAGGCAAAACGTTTAGGAATTTCCTTTTGTTAGTAATAGCCTGAAAACAAACTTTAGAAGGAAACGATAAACATAAAAGCAGCAGCAAAAGTGTCCTTGTGTCTGTAGTTTGAGTTGGAACATCCGCTCACAAAGGAATGGTAACCCTGACGGCCAGTTGATCTCCCCCACTTCAGATTTTCACCACCATGGAGGTGACCAAAAGTTCTGGCGGTGACATCACCCAGGCGGGCTGCTGAGGTTAAACCCTGCTGATTTAGCGGGCCATCCTGTCCTCTACATTTTAGATCTCCCCACCTCCCTCTCACCTCATAGGTCTGCATCTCAACAGGCCCTCTCTCTTTGAGCATACAGACCAATAATTTCTCAGGAAAACCCATCAAGTCTGAACTAGATTTGGGGGAATGGTCAGTGTTTCGATGAAGATTGAGTCAAACACACTGGGAGGGGTATGATATCAGAACTATGAGGTTTAACAGGTGAGGTGGGTCTTACTTACAGGATGGCCCAAGCTAAACAGCGGGGTTACTTTGCTGCTGTTTCTTACAGGACACCTTGTGCGCCTCTCTTTGAGTAGCGCTGCCGCATCAGTCACTGACTGACCATGTGGTTGCCGTTTTTGACGTCTTGGCTCGAACTCATACTTGTGGTGGGCTACGACTGATATCTCTCAAAGTAAGCGCCAAGGGGTGTACTGAACCCTTCGTCCAACTACCCAACTTAAACACTTCTTCACACATACACGCACATAAATGGACACTTGTAAAAAAAGACTCCTTTTAGTACAACAGATATCTTTGTTCAGTTGGCACACAACCGAGGTTTGACTAAATGGATAAATCACTCTACACTCCTGTGCTTGTTTTGGTAGAAGTGAAATGTATACAGGAATGCCATTTTTCACGTTTTAGTCATTATTTCGTTTTCTGTCAACCCGTTAACATTCCAGACATTATACATTTTCAAGTTGTGTACTACTTCTGTGTCAGAAAGCACTCGTGGGGGACAAAAGTCCATCTCTCCATATTGAGGTTATCGTCACCTACCAAGGTGTTAACCAAAAAAATCCAAGTTGTAAAGAAAAATTAAGGCCAGAGGAAGAGCTGGTGAACCAGAAGTCTTTAGAATTTCTGGTTTGTGCATTCTATCAAAATAGATAGACTAGAACTGTTAAGATATCTGAAGGACAGACACACATCTGAATTGTACTGATGTTAATGTTCCTGTTATACATTTAAAAAAAACGTCTTGCTAAGTTTTCAGTGGAGACTGAACTGAATGTTTCTTTTTGTTTCAGTTTGATTATGCTGTTCAGTTTGATCGCAATGTGTGTATGTATGATGTTTCAAATACTTTGTAGTGGGCTATATTTAAGAGTATAAATTCCGACTGACTACTGTCTTTGAGTTCTTAAAATCTACAAAAGGACAAAATGGTCTCTTATCACTGTTAGTAGATTAACTTTATTCAAAGACTTCAATAAAAATTATCAACACACTAGCTCTAGCTTGGTGTCTGACTGTAGTTTCTGTGATGTCTTTTAGAAATGTAATTTGGTATATTTTATTGTGGGGTGAAGAGAGTGTAACCCAATGCGTGTATCTACACAACATGGCCAGCAAGTATGTGGACACCACTCAGTATACAAAAACCTGCTTGTTGAACCTCTCATTCCAAAATCATGGGCATGAATATGGAGTTGGTACCCACTTTTGTGATTTTTGAAGACAAAGCAATGTGAGAAACAACTCTGGTTTAATGTCCATTATCTTGGAATGAGAGGTTCAACAAGCAGGTGTTTGTGTACTGAGCAGTGTCTACATACTTTTGGACAATAGTGTATTTTGTTTCAAGTTTGTTTAACCTGTGACCTGTAAGAAGTATTTCATACACTACTTTAACACACTTGTGATGTTTTTGTTCCTTATGTTTGTTGAATCAGGAGTGTGGCATCCAATCTGTGTTCAGAACATCAGAGCTCTACAGTAAAACACTATGGTCTTAGTTAATTGGCGGTTCCTTGGCAACCATAGCTTCAATTTCCTTAGATTGGGAGATAAGGTTAAACAACGCAAATGGAGTGTAAACTTTGCCTGTTATCCTGTTGAAATGATGATATTCTTTTCTACAGGAAGGAGGCCAACTGCACAAGGGTTAGCGATAGTACTGGACATTACATTTTAGACGTCCTGAATTTTTCTGAAGTAAAATATATCCCAGAGGGAGAAATTTCATCGCCACATTAACAGACATAAATACACACAAATTCAAAATACATACAACGACAACACACATTGGTTAATAATGGTTACCAGTAGCCTAGTGGCATGCCTAGTCTTACCCTGTTGAATAATAATAAGGTCCATCTTGTCGTATTTGGACACTTACCTAGTAGCCCTTGCAAGTACAGTGGATCAAACTGGTTCAAGTGGACCATAGCTAAATACTAAATAACATTTCCTTTGAATGCAGACATTTGTTACTATGGGGCAATTCAGATAGCTTGGGTGGTGGTTTTGATCAAAAGATCCTATACGGGAGAGAAGCTGTTGGTTTAGCAGACAAAGGGATCAGTACGGCCCTTTTCTTTGATCTACAACTGAGGTCACCTGCACTGGTTGCCATGACAACTCTGGCCCTTATGAAGATGTTTTTTTACCAGTTTTCTTTTACCAGTTTTTTTATGTTTTTTATTTATTGAAATGCAATTTACTGGGCATATGGTGAAATTAACTCACTGGTTATCATAGTTGAGGCGACAGCTGTACAAACAATGAAGAATGTAGTGTTTAGTTACAGTGGGGCCTGTAAGGTTTTATTTTCTTAAGAGTTCATTTAAAAATCTGACACAAGGGGTTAGTTACAGTATGTCAACAGCCCAATGCCAGTTTCCACTAAATTAACTTCACTTAAACCACAGTTATTGGTTGGACTAGACACATTTGAATGTGTACATTGAGTTTTGTTGAAGATTAACAATAATTTGCATTTGTATAACCATTCAAACAGTATTGGAGAAATATTTGTAAGATTCCTACAGTCAAATGTGGTAGGATATACACTGGGGTAGAGATTGGGTAGCTATTTTTTTTAGCTAGAGATGGGTACAATATTTATTTCAGCATTGTTTGTGGAGACTTGAGTCTGCAGTCCTGAATAGGAGACACTGGTCCAACAGAGTTACAATTATAGATAAAACTTCTTCCTTCTCTATTACTTCAACATTCTCAATTCTCTTAAGATAAAGAAAGGTAAAAGACTATCTTTGCTACATTGGACAGTTTGCAGTTACAGTATAGCCACTTGCCACTCTACACAGGGCCGGATTAAGACATTTTGAGGCCTGGGGCTAATTACCAGGATGAGGCCCCTATATCGCCCCGACGCACATCATGACACGCACACAAACCAACGCCAGGTGCACTGACACATCAGTGCTTTAAAGTCCACAGAACCACTCTATAAATATGATCAGTTTAAACATGTGACTCACAAGGCCGGATTAACAATTTTCTGTGCCCTGGGCAACAAGGCTCAAGGTCCCCCTCCCCCCAGTTACGGATTTCCATAATTAATGCTAGCACTCAACGCGCGCGAGCGAATTTTTTGGGCCTTTATTTGAGCGCAAAATAGTTTTGAGCTTTATGTAAAATAAACATTTTACAAGCCGTTTTTCAATTGGTAAAATCTTGTCTAGAGAAGGTGATGTCTTTTTGTCTCTTAATTTTTCAGCCCCACGTACCTTGCGTTTCTTAGCCTGGTTTAGCCAAGGAGCTCTCCTTTTACTCATTTAAAAACTATTTGATAAATCGAATATAAAAGCATCATAGAATGTAAAGTAACAGCTAGCTGGCGTCAGTTGCTTGTAAAATGCATAGATAATGTTTAACAGTAACATCTCAATTTAGCTTGCACCCAAGTTAAAACATATTTGAGAAAACATATTTGAGTGTGCTAACATTAGCAATAACGTCAGCTAGTTTGAGGTGTATGCATATGTGACGGGTATGTAACAGACGTGGTCTTGCAAGTTCCGTCAGAGTTTTCCGGACCGTGTTCATCCTTCACCGAGGATCGAACACGCCATCTCTGACTTCCCAAGCGCCACCACTACCAGCTACGCCAAAGAAAAGCTAGCTAGTCAATGACGCGGGTGGCCTGTTACATACTTGAGGAGTGAGTTTCACCGATTCACATAGGCTAACCATTAAATTAGCAGAACATTTCCCGTATTTAACAATGATTAAACATGGGCTTACCTGAAAGTGATGCACGGGCACCATCTCGCAATCTCTTTTTTTCTTCCCCTGACTCCTGTTATCTTTTTAAGCCCATTTTAGAAAAGTTGACCTAGCCTACTGTCAAAGTTCGTCAGGCCACTTAGATAGGGAAGGGGACCCACAGCGAGCTTGGGAAATTGAGTGTGTATTAGTTTTTTTTTTGGGGGGGGGGGGGGCACCATCGTAACTTTTTTTGAGCATTTAAATACGCTATCTCTTGTTCTGCCTGTTTTGTAATATACGTGCCTAATATTTCTATACTAAAATAATATCAGCATTATAAGTATTATAACTATGATGATTTTTTCAGTTGGCTAATTTTTGGTGCCCTCTCAGGAGTTGGTGCCCTACGAACAGCGCGTAGTGCGCGTTATGGGAGCGGCGGCACTGGCTACTAAACTACACAAACACTGTTTTTGACGTGATTTAACATAATATTTTGATCGAACTAGTTGCAATAAAGTACTCACATTAAGGAAAGTTAGGACTGCGTTCATAACGTGATATAACATTTTAGTTGACATTGTCCAGGGCCCTTTAGATGTCATGTGCCCCTGGGCAAGTGCCCAGTTGCCTTAATGGTTAATCCGGCCTTGGACTGACTCACCATCATCACATCAGTGATATTAAAAGGTCCGTTTTTGCTCATTCTTAATGCAAACTCATCAATGAGCTCTTCAAAGTCCAGTTGGCGCAGTATGTCATGCTCTATTAACTAGGCACCGAATCAAGGATTTGGTTTCGGCTGAATATTGGGCTTTTTGACGGGAGTCGGTTTCGGCTGAACCTTAGATTTTTTTTCCACCGAACCCGAACTCTACGCTTGCACTACGCTGGTCGAAATATTAGTGGCGCCGCCGTTGATTACGGGAAGGTGTTTACGTAGGTGGACCGTTCAATGCAGTAGGCTGAGAGAAAGTGAAAATGGAACTTGTGAGCAGAAAAAGTGTTGTAGCCTATGCAGTGGCGATTTCTGAAGTCTGCCCTAAAGTATATTAAAAAATGATGGTCGACTATTTACTATTGTGTTAACATTTGAAATGCGTTAAGAACACGTTCATCTCGAAGACGAGTTTGTTCAGAATCAGCTACGTAGCAGGTCGACTGACTGATTTCCTTCTCATACAGTCCAGTAGCATCACAGTGCATTTCCCTGTTGAAGCCCAGCTTCAATGGACTTCAATGGGGCTGCTTTGAACAGTTTTTTTTATGTCCCGCCCACGTACGCTCAGTGTCTCTGGGGGTGAATGGAGTAGTGGGCTGGCCTGGACGCTGGGCTTCTGCGTGATGATTGGAGGGCCTGTCGAAAGACTGCATCTCCTTTTGATTGACAGCGATTTTGTACTATAAAAAGTCGCCGAAGCTATTCGAGCTCAGTCCTATCGCGGATGTTGGCCCCACTCTCGTGCTTTCTTTGACCGGACATTTTCGCACGTTATTTTTTTTTCACTCTGAATGTTTCTAATGTTATGCGCGGTGCCGTTGACTCACTCGACATCGGGCAACCTGAGGCCCCCCTGATTGCGAGGCCCAGGGCTGCAGCCCCTAAAGCCCATTGCCTTAATCCGGCCCTGACTCTACAAACTACATAGAAACATGTACAAATATCCTTATGTTAAAATAAAGGTGATTCTCAGACAATATGATTTAGAAATAGATCATATAATAAATTTAATGCGCAGTAGATTCCTACATTTTGAATAGGAAAACCAACTTGGAGTGGATTACATTGATATTTACAAAGAAATACTTGCAAGTTGTCAATTAAAAGTATAAACTTTTTAGTTATGAAGCGTTTGTTTGTAAGAGTAACAAGTTTTTCAGGGCAAAATTACACGATCAGGCTTCTGCGTTCGTGACAGGCAGCTGACCGCAGTAGTACTGCCTTGTCTTTTGCAGATTTCTGTGAAGCTAAATAAACATTTGCTACCTACACTATTTTAGCCTGTCTCTGCCCTCCTACGTACTTCCGCTCAATTTTGATTTTGCTTCTGTACTAGGTCTGGGAATTCGGCACATAAGTCGGTTTTCTCAAATACATTTTTATAGGGCCAATCAGCGAACATAGGGAGTGGCTGAGAACGATGACGTTGATGTCGTGTACTAGTTTGAGTTGTAGTTCAGTAATGGCAACGGAGAGAGATGCGAGCGAAGCCATTCATTCGGTCCGTTGTGGCAACGCTGCCGAATATCCAAAAGTTAAAGCCGGAGCAAGAACAATCTTTGCAAAGTTTTGTTGGTGGCCATGATGTTGTGGCCCTCCTCCCCACGGGGTTCAGGAAATGTTTGATTTTCCAGCTACGGCAGCTAGCTACGTTACAGTAGTGGTGAAAGACTTGGCTAAGGCGAATGCTAGCGATTGGTTATGGCAGATCAGAGTGGCTCTGGGCAGATCCAATAGTTTTAAACTTCAACAGAGTACCCGCCTTCAAGGAAGTTAACGCTTGTCAACGGAGCAATCCCAGACCCTCTGTACAAATGAAATGTACAGTCTGGTTAGGACCAGGCTAACACTATTTACCTTTTTAAGCTAAATATCTATAACTTGTTTGGCCAATTTGATTGTGGAAGATATGGAGAAGAGTATAGCTAGCGCTAGCTATGTTTTTATGGGGTAGAATTACACATCACTAGAATGGTCGTAATTTTTGGATTTCAAAATATATTTTTGTCATTAAGAGCTTCTTAACGAATCTGGGAAACCCGGCCAATGTAAGTACAAATATTTTTTCATATTGACTTATTTAACCATTTATATGGTCACAGTCCGTTTTCAAAATGATTGTACCAGAGCAAGGAACAGGTCCAGTGCCAGTCTTCCCCAGTCTAAAGCTAGGGACGAAAAGGTGGTCTTGGCCATCATCTGACAGGGGTGGCAGAGATCCGGCACACAGGACTTGAGGGCAGACGCGTAGGGGTGTCAACCAGTGACATTGGAGCTGAGGACAGGTAGGTAAATTGAGCACATTAAGAACAAAGACATTTGATAAGACCTGTGATATGAAATTGTTTATTGAAGTAGGCCTACCTGTGTCACAACCACGATCAGATTGCCTCCTCAAATCTGGAGGATGTCCAGCAGAAAAGTGGTGTGGAGGACTTGGAAGAATGTAAGGTGGAGGGCTAGGGACAAGTGGTGCAGGAGCTGTAGTATGCCTCGGGCCTGGTCTAGTAGTGGTCTGGCAAACTTCATTGAGGGTAGGTGGAGGAATAGGAGGCAATGGAGTGGAGGTGCGTCTCTTGTTCCTCTCATCTGCCTCACTGTCAGAGTCTGTATCACCAAAAATGATCCTAACAAGCAAAGCAAAAGAGCTAACAATCTGGTATGTGCAACATAAAAACTAGTTTAGAATTGCTTTCATTACTTATCCTAATTAAAAACAATCTGTTTGTAACTCTGAAGTGTTACAGATCAGTGAGGCCCTCAGATTTTCTCTTACCTTGGCTTACTTTTTCTTTTCCTCATAATCACTTGTTCCTCGTCATCAGTTTGTAACTCTGAAGTGTTACAGATCAGTGAGACCCTCAGCTTTTCTTTTGCCTTCATGTAGTCACCTGATAAAAGTTTTGAAAATCTTAATTGTTAGTAAATAATAAACTGTAAACTTTCAAATATTTCATGATTTAATCATTTCAGTGCCTTATTAAGTTAACTTTCTAAATGATTCCGTACCAGCTCTTAAGAGGACTCGAACATCATACTGTTTCCAGTCTGGTCCTGGTTCCTCCCGTTTTTGGACAGCTCTATTGATGCGTTCATCACTTTTGTAGTTTGGCCACCAAGTCATACCATCTTCAAACCATGAGTCTGATATAATGTTTACTGTTTTTGTTTCAGTAAATTCCACAACTATATACATCTGAAAAAGAAAATGCTACAGATTAAAATGAGCATTATTGTTGTTAGAGTCTGACTTTCAACACGTACTGAGTGCACTTAGTGTAGTTAGTTTCTGTACGTCTTACCAACCATTTTAGTTGAAGATACTTACATCATTAAAATTCACAAGTATCCAGAACCCTTTGTGGGCCCTTTTTCATTTGGAGTAAATGTGCTGTTTTTTTCTGTTGGTCTTGGCAGTCATTTGTCTTATTATTAGTCATTAGTCTCCCACTACTCAAACTCCCCACCCTCCCTCCTTATACCCACCACTCCAACTATGCCCTGTCACTATGCATGTGTAAAAATGGCATGACAACAAACCTATCTTTATAAGGTAAGAGGACACACTTAAAGGAGATGTCTGACACTTTAGCTACCTTAAAAGGTCCTGTTGGTTGAGACACAATAAATGTTCTAAGAAAATCTGAGCCCATGGGATAGTTGAAGAACTTTTCCATTTTTGAGAAAACTTTGAATACTACATAAATTCCTTCCACAGATTGAGTGATGTTATGTAAAACACAGATATCTCTGCCTACAGCAAAAACATTATCGCCTGTGGACACTTTCATTGTCCATTCTTTAGTATGTAGCTCTCTGTACTGTGTTTCAGCTTGAAGGCCATCAGGAACAGGTCCAACATAATGTTGCCTTCTTAGACCCTCTTGACAACCAATGCTGCAGATCTTTTGAACCTCTGATAACCTTCTTACTACCTGAGCAAGAGGAAATTCGGGCTTTCTAACATACCTCTTGAGTTTATGAAGGTAATTTTCAAATGGAAAAGCTGAGATAGTGTCCAAACAACCATGCACATCTGCATCTGCAGACAGGTGGACCAAGGAATGGACATTATACACCAAGGCATCTCTGCCGTACAGCTCCCCAAAATGACTAACAAATGTGGTGAGCAGCGTGTTTGCATATTTACTATACATAGAGCAGAGCTGTGGACTGACAAGGATGGAAATACCTGTAGATAACAACATGAAGTTGTTATATAAATGACTGTCTAAATATGGTTCCAGAACAACAGGGCCTGTATACAAGAGAAATTGTCTGAACTCTGTAGCTTTCCAACGATCTAATTCTCGAAGGGATCGTGGTTTCCTTGCAAACTCTGCTGGTATATACCTACGCATCTGAGTTAGACTTTCTGAAATCCTGTCAACAAGACTAGAGGACAAACGAAACATCAAAGGGCCCCTCAGCCAAATGTTTAGCAATCGTCGCATTACACCTAAACATGCAAGGTGCATGTAATCAAGGGGAAACCGAGTTACCATACCAACATCTAAATTAGAAAATCCATGAGGTCCTTCATGGTGATGATCCTCATCAGCTCTCTCTGAAAATGATGAGTCAGTCCGTAACATGTAATTATTTAAAGGGTAAGTCATTCGTCTGTTAATGTAAACACCTGGCTGGGAACATTTATCACATCCGTGATATCCATTGTGAGCCTTTGTGTTTTTTACAAATGCCCTAGCAGGTGTATCACACACAACAGAAACCAGTTCAAGGAACACTTTTTTCCCACCGAAATCAAAACCTCTTTGTAGCTGTTGTAACTCACATGTGAAGTCTCGCAAAAATTCTTCAGCTGGATAAGGTTTTTTACTGCCACAAAAAATGCCTATGACAACAGGTTCCTTCATTGGAACACTCAACAGAAGTCCTAAAATAGGCCATAACTGAATATTTGTGCTTTTAAACAGTGGTAACCCATCAATATTAATCTGCAGCTTGAATTTAAAGCCATCAGCAACATTGCGTATATGTTGAGATAAGGTGTTACGAAGCGCTGCCAAGATACCTGTATGATGATACAACCCACCACATTTTTCTTGTATTTTGTAATTAATTTCAGTTTTAAGGACAGTCCTAGCATCTTTTGGCAGTTCTGGGTGGTACACCCTCAACAGGGTAAGGAGGGCTGTGAGTGCGACCAAAGAAATACTGAACTGTACAGCCCAATTGGCTAAGCTGTCCAAAAGGCTCACATGCTCTTCATCAGTGTCAGCATCAGACTCTGAAACCATTTCTTCTTCCCCCCATTCTATGTCTGTGTGATGGTCATCTGAATTGTCATCCTCCACCTGAGTAGAGTCACAATCATGGTTGCCATCGCTGTCATTGGTGTTAACACATGGGTCTGCCCTGTTTTCTACCGCCTGTTCTGGTAACTGAGAGTCGTCTGCAATGTCATGGAGTCGTTTTTCTAATGCAAAGCGTGCCCTCCGCCTGACTCCGGAGTCTGTTAATGGAGCTTGCCTCCTTTTCATCTTCTCTCTAAAATAGATTCTGACAGAAATACATGTTTTAGGGTCCATCTGGGGTTTAACCCCAGCCCTCTACTGATCTTTATTTTATTTTTTTCCACTGTATGTGTGTGTATCAGACATTTATCTGAATTACAACAAAGTTAATACAAAAAAACAAAACAAGTTAACTCTTTTTACTCATTGTTTCCAAGGGGTGACATAAATATTGTAACACATTGTATGTTTGTGTGTTTGACTCACCTTCCTGTTGTGCTGAAGACGTGATGTGTGACTCCTTTCTGTTACAGTATTCCAGGTAAACCTCAAACTGAAAGAAAATGTTTTACATGATTAAGATCATGTTTTAACAATTGAATACAATCAGATATTATTTTTCAGATCAGAATCAACTAATTAAGTGTCGTTACAAATTATATGGTGAAATAATAAAATACAATGGAAAGTGCATGATTTTTGATTGGCCGATTGACTCTTAAAACTAGCTGTTCACAAGCGACAACTTGCTTCTGAATGGTCATTTCAAGTAATTGACAGTTGCCGTTGCCAATGCTCATCCATATCCTGTCTGGCTAAAGGTACTGTAGAACTACGGACAGCGACGTTGAAGAGAACAGTTTTAATCAACATCTAGGTAAGCGTGATTATATAATCATATAAATAACATTACTATGTGCAACAAGTCATATTTAATTAAAATGATGGAACACAGTGTATTTGTTACGTTTGTGTTGTAGCTCGCACACTGGCAAATCTGGCTAATGTTCCGTTAGTACTGAACTACACTGTAGTCTACAGTAGACAAAGCTAGAGCTAGCTTGTAGTAGCTCGAGCTACTATAGCTAGTTTATTTTATAGCAGTTCTCCCAGTCGTGGTATTACAATAGCTTTTAAAATTGTAGAAGGGACCAATCGGTTAGCTATATATACATATATATATATAACAAGTTAGTAGCTACAGGTCTATCCATAAAGAGGCTAAAAATGCCCGGACAGTAGCTTAGCTCTAACAATTTAACAGAGCACACCACTGGATCGTATTCGATGTATATTGCTAGCGCCATCTAGCTACAGCAGCTAGTATACCCACTGTATAAGGAGATGGTTACATTTAGTCATTTTTTGTTTCAAGAAGATTATAAACTTGTATCTACTTACTCCTATTCAAAAGCTGGTACTGTATCGTTCACCACCTAGTTTGCTGAAGTGTCCTCTAACAAACTGACCAAAATAACGGCTTTTGTCCGAATGTTTAGCCACAAATTCACGAGACAGCCATCTCGTGCGATCAGCTTGCCGCTTGTTGATTATAACGGGACAAAAACATTTACAGTAATTGTTTGTACCGTTTTAACGTTGTTTTTATATACAGTTTGGGATGTAGAGTAATATACGAGGTCTATCGGTATACTGCAAAAGTAAATGCTTAACTGATAGTTGCCATGCACTTCTAAAAGTCTAACAGCAAATGTCAAATTATGTCAAAAATACCTTCAAGTCATGAGATAGCTCGGCTATTAAACCAACTAAACACCTTCTTAATTACTAAAGTAGGCCTGTTAGATTACTCCTCCTCTTCTAATGTTATGTTCTGATTGCCAGTAGGTTCTTATGGTGACTCTTATTTAGCATGTAATGAGCAACTCTTTAACATGGTTCTGTAGCAAGATGAGTTTAATGTTCTTGGCTGTTTCTGTAAGAGCATCTGCTAAATGACTAAATGTACTTACTACTTTTATTTTCCGTCAGCAGAGCGTTGAAGATTCTTCCTGGTGATCTGCTGCCCATCATCAACAGTGTTGGGGACTTCTTTGTGCTTCTTCTTACCTCTTGCTATAACAACCATTCTCCATTCCACAAACATAGCTGTTGTCTCTACTCATTTGTCAATATGTGTACAGCAATCAAGTGCCAAGAGGGTGTGGGTTTTCATTCAAACAACCACTATACCAGCTGATTTTACAATTGAGTTGCTGCTCCTTATTAAACGGGAGCCACAAAGTGAAATCAGATGGTGTAGTGCTTGGTTACGTAAATGTTTTACAAAGTTATGTAAATGTTTTGTTAGCACGGTAGGCAATTTGGAGACAACCTGGCTGGTGTGTCACTGACTATCCAATGTTATCAATCCATATAGCCTCTCTATTATAATTGCACATCCTCATTACAATTTCCAGAGGGCTCCTCTCATAAGCTCCGCTAAGGATATCCCTCCTGGAAAATGCACATTCATGTTTGTTAGTTCAGACTGTCAATAAATCTGCCATCTTACAAGTTTAATGCAGTTGACTGGCTTGATATTGCACAGGTTTTGCATCCCTTATGTAAGAGCCATTTTCATTGGTTTATATATATCGCATCAATTTGCACACACCGCAACACTCATGGGAATGTAAAAATGTTTGTTGATGGACACATGGACTTGCATGTTCCAATGGAAGAACATTGTGATCAATAAAGGGCCATGCAAAACACAACGATGACTATAAGGAGTCTGTGATTTCAACAGCCAGCTACGGAGCGGTGTAAGGTAGAAGAGAGTGAGTCAGCTAGTTTACTATAGGCATAGGCTGTTTTAAGTCTGTATAGCAGCCCCTAAATGGCTTTGAGTTTTAGGCTTAGCCATTATACATAAACTGACTTGTTAATCACACATTGTGGTGCTAATTGTGTGTTACTGTTTAACCACCCACATGTGGCTGCACAGAATTTGCCAACCACGGTTTCTGATGTTGTATTATGGGGTAGATTGGTGTATAATTGGCCTTGTGTATATCAGGTTGAAGGCTATGAATGCAAGTAGGCCTATGAGTGTGTAACCCATTGACAATGTCTTACAATACAAAGTAGCACACAATGAGGGTTAAGGAAAATGTTCCGATGACACTGTTATTACTGGATAAGAGCGTCGGCTAAATGACAATGTTATTAACGTAGGCTAATTGACTAATATGCAAGCTGTCTTTTAAAGACTCGATGTCCAATACTTTTCATGTCTGGGAATGTTTGAAACTCGATTAAGACGTCGTCAATGACGAGAAAAGACTGAGCAAATTTAAGTGTAAAATTAATGATAGAGAAATGTCCGAATCCGTTCCAAAAACGGGCCAGTTCCGTAGAATGATACAAATATGTATCAGATCTGGAACGGATCTGGAACGGATCCGCAAAACGGATGCGACTGTTACGCGGATCTGCCGGTACTCAGCCAGATCCGCCCCCCCCCCCCCCCCCCCCTCGTCCGTTACTGTTTACAACGTTAGCTTGGCTACTTGTTTGGCGTTGCATTTTCAGCGTGAGATATACAATGTGTGGCGTGAGAGCGTGAGAAATGGTTGAAATGCGTGTGTCACACGGCGAAACCGTGAGAGTTGGCAGCTCTGTATTTGCTGCGGCGAATATGAAAGTATAGGCTACGTGCGCACTACCTATATACAGTAATAAGAGTAGTAGCCTATACATGTGGTAATATTCTACCCGCTACACAGTACTGAAGGTGTCGCATTTATTTGTGATTAGCATCCAGGTAACTTTGAGGTTTTTGACGAATCTGGTGATAGAGGCAGACTGATAGGTGCACGCACAGCTGGGAAACCAGTTAGTTTGGAAACCAGTAGGGTAGGGACCAAGCATAGAGTTAATATAACTAGAGTAAGCTACTTTTGTCTTCCAAGATGGCCTAACCGTAAATGCAATATGTGCAAATGTGCTCGCGGATACTAACCAAGCCCCCACCCCTCGCCCCTCGGCTTGAAGCAACGGCCCCGGTGGATGTAGGTGGTATTGCATTTACGGTTAGGTTTCCGACTCTTCCGGTCGTTTTTATTCTATTAACTCCAGTCAACATTTACAAAACTATCTCCCCCAATAATTTGTGTTCGATTCTTGAAACCTGGCTCATACTACTAGCTTTTTCATAGAATAATTTTTCCTGATTTTTGCTAAGTTTGAAACCAATCCGAAATGGGTAAACTAGCACCCCATTTATTTGCCTACGTCAATAAAAGTTGCCTGCAAATGTGCTCGCCGATACTAACAGGGCACGAGCACAAAAGTTCACATTGGCCGATAGCCGATTTACATTGAGCTGAATGAGCCATAGACTTATATTGAATGAGCACAGGGAGAAATGGCTTGAGTTGCCTGCCTTGTTGTAGCCAGGTTATCAAATCGTTGTCACACATACATGAAATGTTGTTAATATAGTTTATTCCCGTTATTTTGAAACAGATTTGATTTGATTTTTCGTAAAGACGTTCATGACATGATGGCAAATATATTATGTTAAGCGCGAGCATAGATTGTTGACATGTCTATCTGTAGCAAAGACGAAGATTAATACTTTAACTGTTAACCACAATAGGAAATGATATATATTTAAATAATATTAGTCTTGCCTTCATAAGCTTTTGTTAAACACACCCATTATTCTTTTTTTGATCGTGTCATCAAGCCAGACTGCTTTTGTGGGACAATGAAGGTCCTCAGTGACTATGTTTCACCCCCACTTACATCTGATGGAAACGTCTTGTAGCCTATATGGTTCTATGAATATGCCCCTTTCAAAGGCAAATGTTCAATAAAGTATATTTTAGACACACTTCTCGAGCTTTTATTTATTACATTATTAACACGTCTTGTTAGATCACGTTATATCCATTAATAGACGTTTGGTTTTCTAGGTTGAACATATAAAACACAGGTCACATTTCGACACTGATGTGAAATTGAAGGCAGTGTGAATTTCGTGGCATTTCGTTTGAATATAAAGTTGACAGTAAGCTATGGTAAGTCTGCATTATGGAAGATTTCGGTTACCAAAATAACTATTAAGCTTTCTTTGCCTGGCGAGAACAACGACGGAGCTGTTCATGTTAACAGTTTATTTCATCCGATACAATGCGTTGGAAATCATACTCATATCACGAAGAAAAAAAGCAACATATGTGATGAGTTCCATCTAGAATAGCTCTATATTTAGCCCTAAAGCCTATTTCTAAAAAAACAAGTGAAAGGAATACTATACAGTGACAGAATACATTTCCGTTAAGTTTGCATCATGTGTCTGATTCTTATCGGACTTGTACCCCATTCTGCCCATAGATTCTGCAACTGCAATGCCTTAGCTCACACGCTCGTAACTATATAAATCTATGCTCGCGACTGGTTGTCGCAAAGTATGACGTGTACAGCTAGTTGCAAGCGTGCACGAGGTCTCGGAGCTAAGGAAAAAAAGAGCCACTGTTTAAAACTAGACCGGAAGACACGGAAGTGGAAAGATGGCCGCGTCCAGTCTCGCGCTCTCGCTTGCCTCACTGCGCCACTGAGCACTTTTTATAGAAATGAATGGGGACGCCATCTTGGAAGACAAAAGTAGCTTACTCTAGTTATATTAACTCTATGGTAGGGACATAACACTGACTTTGCTGCCGTGATGTGATGATTGCTTTGAGCAGCTAGACTACAGGTAGCTAGCGAATGCGGTGTACCTGGCTTCTTTTGCAGTGGTTTACAGTCTCGCTAAACAGATAATCAGTGACATGACAGGCTCTTTGGCTTTGGCTGGATTTGAACCTCTTATGTTGCCCTTGCCAGGACACCATCTTATCCAAGTGAGCTAAACTGAGTGCAAAAAATACACCTGTGGCAAGCGGTTGTCAGATTTGGCCCAAGTTTAAACAGCAGTAATTCAGTCATATTTTGACATGTCAAGGTGATTGTGGTCTGAAGATAATTTGTGCCAAATTTGGTGAAGATTGGACAAACTTTATCGGAAAAGTAGCAAAAAACTTTTATTCATTCAAAATGGTGGCCTTATCAATTCGGTTGGTATCACAAGTTAACATGTGTCAGATAAGGGATCTCCCAAGTTATCACGGATCAAAGGAATCACTTGATTAAGGTAAATAAATCAACAGTTATTGGCCCAAACTATTTTTTGCTTATTGCAGCGCACCCTAGAGGTCAAATGATACTACCTGTTTCGGACCTCTTAATAACAGGATCCTGAGTCCATATTCCAAGTTTGGAGTCAATGCATCAAAGATTGGCTAAGATATGACCTCACATTCTTTTTGGGGGCTTAGTTGCTGAATTTCATTCACAAAAAAATCTCAAATCCATCCGATACCTTTTGTTAGGCTTGGTCTGAAGATCATGTGTGCAGAATTTGGGTAAGATCGGACAAAAAATGTAGGAGTAGCAAAAAAAGTTTTTCCTTAAAATTCCAAATGGCGGAAAAACTATATTATTTGGGTATTACGTCATAGAGTGCGTTGAACTCGTGATGATCCAGGGAATCCAACGGTGCTGTCAGGCCAAATAGTGTCCTAGGGCCAAATACTGTCCTACCTGACGTCACAATGCCATTCCGATGCAAGGACGCGTCCGTCGCTATGCCAACCTTAAATTCCTGACATTCCTGAGATAGCAACCCGAGCAGGGAGAATATTATACGCTTTGCCTTCCCGGTCGGTTAAAATCAATGCGAAATAAGTTATTTTTTCGACGAAAAAGGGTACCAACTAGCTAAACACAGAAGGCAGGTGTTGAATAGTCTTTGTAATCTTTTTATTGTTTACCAAACTAGCTAGCACTAGCTATCGAACGAGTGAAAACTCGTAGAGAATAGACAAATCGTAGAGTATAGGCTAAATTGTTTTAAATAGTCCTAAATACAAAACTTGGCATACTAACAAAGGGGTTTGTATATTACGTCTTTAGAAAAACTACCTCTTACCTTTCCTCTATCTTTATGTGACAATCATATATTTTGATCAGTTTGCTCTGTCATGCACTGTAATATTATATTCATTTAAGTCCAAATATATGTTTGTGCATGGATTCAATTACACTTATAATGCAGCACAACAAGGATAGGTAATTCAAAACTATATTTGTTTATAATTCTTTATTGTATACATATACTATGACTACATACATCCCTGGAACTCAATTAGAACTGCATGCACTATGCTATATACTGTAATGCCTTCTGCATATGGGTTTCATAAAAAGTGTTACATTTTATAAAATAAATTGGCAGTGGCTGAACAATGTAACAGAGGTTGACATAATTGCTGCATCTTGACAACTCCTGAATGGTCCTAAATACATTTGCTACACCTGTAAAAGAGTAGGGAAAATGTATGACAGTGTAACCAATTAGTTATATTTGTACAACATAAAAAATATGTATACAAGTGTATATATTAAATTACGAACCGATTTCAGAACTGATTTTATGAACCGATTTCAGAACTGATTTTATGAACCGATTTCAGAACTGATTTTATGAAACGATTTCAGAACTGATTTTATGAAATTATTTCAGAACTGATTTTGTGAAACGATTTCAGAACTGATTTGACAAATTATATAACATATATGATATACACAGCTATATACAAAACAACTCCACAACATACAAACCTACTCTGTCTTCGAAAATCTGTAAAATACTTTACAAAACAACTTTACAGCAAGAACATACAAACTCTTTTACATTATTTACAACAGGCAGGCATGATGAATGAAAACACTTACCACACCTCCTGCAAGAAACCAGGGGCTCGACTCCCTTCCGGATGGTCCTCCTGCAGATGCCGTGCACGCTAACCTCCATAGCGTACACTGGCTTGGCCATGGGACACCGTGTGGAGCTGGAGAATGGTGTCAAGTGCCCAGCCTGAAAACAGGAAAAGAGGTGGTGACGCATAGCGGACTGTTCATACTCCACGCATGCTGGGTCCTCACCTCTGCAGAGAGCGAGACTGTTTGCGATTGCTAACAGCCCACAATCTGAGCTGCCTCTCTGCTGGTGGACATCAGGCCACTGCAGGCGGACCTGGGGACCTGGGAAAGACAGAAGACCAGTTATTAGAGAAATGAACTCGGTTTTGCTGTGACCAGAGGAGTCATAAACATTAACTGTACCTACCTTGCAGTTGATGTTACTTACCGTTACCCAGTGGTTCGCACAAACATTTAAAATCTGAACAAACCCCTGGGTTGATGCAGGCACAGAGGAGAGGAAGGCGAGGGATGCTGTGGCGTAGATGCCTCCTACATGGGGATGTTGTGCCTGTAAGAGAGCCTGAGAGTGGTCAATGGAAACATCATCCAGCCAACAACATGGGGAGAGAACTGTGGCCCTTAGTACCTCCACCCTGCTCAGTGAAGCTGGACAGGCCAACCCATGCTTAACACCTGTGATGATGACATAATCACAGTCCTGGACATCCTGAGAGAAGACAAATTGATTATTAACATGATAGGCATCAACAACCTCATGTTTGATTAAAAAGGAATAGTGATATAAAGCAACATGAAGTTTACCTGAAGACAGTCCTCCTCCAAGATGCTGTCTTGTGACAGTATTCAGCCACTATAATATAGCATTTTTTAAATGAGTGCAGAATGCTTTTTTTATGTATCTGAAGTGAGTCCCCCTCCGGCTCAGAGCTCAGCAGTTCAGGGTCATCAGAACCCACTGGCTCGGGTGGATGGGACACAGCTTCCTCTGTGGGGGGGCTAGCTCGGAATCCTTGTGTCAATCACAGAGTAACAGAGAAATGTTATCTATCAGATGTGGTGTCATAATGATTTTTTGTATTGAGAACTGTGCTATAAGTTACACTCACTCTTCCGCAGAGGCTTCACTGAGGCATAGGGTGTCCCGGTCTTCAGTTGTTGGCTGTCCAAGGTCTTCAACTGCACCAAGTTGTTGTCTCCAACCTCAGTCACCCTATAGAAGACATGCTATAATGGCAAAACTGGACATCACTACCTTCTCATTCTGACTACTGTTAAGTCCATTTACCGGTACTTTGTTGGCCAGTCTGGATCCATTGTGCGTCCAGGTCTCCCACGCTTCCTCTCGTCCTTCTTCAACACCTCCATGCCTGGGAGGACTTTGAAGTGCTTGGTCCCCTTCTTGGTCCTCCACCGGTAGGCCTCCTGCTGTTTCTCCTGGGCTTTCTCCACGTTGAGTCGCACCTTGACCGTTCAAGAGAAAGGAAAGCAACAAAGCTTTATATTGTCTGTTTTATAACTTTGTGTCTGTGATGCATTGTTATTACGTTAACAATTACTTAGCATCACTCAGATGGGTGATACACATTGATGTTACAGAAACTGAGTGCGCCTTGTGGTGAAAGCTACAGTGCACAGTTGTGTAATATGTGATGTAATGTTAGGTCATTTCTCTCACCTTGTCAAAAACCTCATCATTGTTGGCCCTGGTCTGGAGGTAGTCTTCGAAGGCGCCGTCACCAGGCCCGTCAACCTCATGAGGAAGGTCACCTGTGATCTGAAATGATATGATAATACAGAACATGCAGCATTAAAGCGGATAAAACAAATTCTGATTCTGATGTAGAAGATGACACAGAGGGTTTTATCTGATTGTCCCCAGGTCAAAATTTAGTCTGACAGACCGCTACCGGCTGCACCTCTCTGCTGCCGATCTTCTCTTCGTGCTGACGCTCCCATTCTGGGCAGCGGATGCCGCACTGACGGACTGGCGTTTCGGATTAGGCACCTGTGTGGCCGTGCACGTCATCTACACGGTGAACCTGTATGGGAGTGTGCTCATCCTGGCCTTCATCAGTCTGGACCACTACCTAGCCGTGGTAAAGCAACAGACACGCACACCTCACGCACGAGACAGCTACTGGCACGGAGACTGGTGTTTGTAGGTGAGCTAGGTCTCTAGCCTCATCCCTTATCTCTTTCTCTCTCACGACGTGCCCATGCCTCAGATGTACAGAGGTACATCTTCACTTGTATTCTCCATCTCCTGATCTAACGACCAAATCTCCTCTTTGTCTCCCTCACCCCCTCTCCTTTTCCAGGAGCCTGGTTGCCTGCGGCTCTCTTGGCAGTGTCAAACATAGTGTTTGCCAGGACTTGGGAAGCAGGAGATGGGGTGATTGTGTGCCAGCGCTTATACCCAGCTAACAACGCTCCTCTCAGGGTGTCAGTGTTCCACCTACAGCTGGTGTTGGTGGGCTTGGTGGTACCGGGCCTAGTTTTACTGGTGTGTTACTGTGTCATCGTGTCCAGGCTGACCCACAGCGGCCCTCTGCAGGGGCAGAGACAGAAGCGCAGAGCTGTCAAGACCACTGTGGCATTGGTCCTCTGCTTCTTCCTGTGTTGCCTCCAGTATGGTGCTGACATCACTGTGGATGCCCTCATGCGCCTAGAGGTCCTTCCCAGGGGCTGCAGTCTGGAGGTGGTGCTGGGTGTGTGGCTGGCGGTGGCTGAACCAATGGCATTTGCCCACTGCTGTCTAAACCCACTGCTGTATGCCTTCCTGGGGGCGGACTTCAAGAGGTCCGCCAGACGGGAGGACTCAACACTCGGTCGCGTCGTCTCCAGTCTGAAGATTCCACCTCCTAGACGCCCAGGAACCTCTACTACCACAGAGTCTGAGTCATTTAGTCTACACTCCAGCTAACAGAATATGGGTGTGGATGTAGGTGTGGGTTGGATGAGGGTGTAAATGCTTTCTCCTATATATGAGAAGAGGGTAGTCTGCTGATCCATGACTTTGTCCCTTGTCTGAAAGATAAACTTTTCTGTAAATAGGGTTTGTGGGTCACTGATGTTGTTATTTTTAAGTTTGTTTATATACAATAACATTTCGAATTAAAGGTTCTCACTTTTTTGTGTTACTCTTCCTGTCTCTCAGAGTTGTCAGTGTGTGTGTGTGTTAGTTTCAATTATTTTGGAGGTGTTCACCCCTCCCTCCCAGTTAGTGCTTTGGTACGACTATATGACTGTCATCGGACACGGCAGGGGGGTCACAAGGACCCGGAGACAGCGCGAGCGTGATGTAATAGACAACGCAGACAACGCTGTGGGTCACATTGAACTTAAGACAGCGAAGGATAAAGAAAATGCTTCACTTGATTTTTTTATCATGAAAAGTTGTCACAACATAGCTGTGGGTCAAAACGACCCCGATACCGCGCTGTAGCGGGGTTTGCTCGTTTAAAGATAGAAATACTTAATTTATCATAAAGTCTCGTTCTTGGGGGCACCACCCTAATATTGGTTTAGGACATTAGGGAATCCTATGTTTAATATGTAATAATCAGTCTCATCTTTAGGAATGAATTTGTTGAAGTGTAGAGCCAATCGTAACATCAGTGAACACGTACGTCAAAATCTTTACCATGAATTTATTCAAGTAAGGTAAACAGATCTTATGAACAAGTTAGGTTATGGGTTTGATATGAGATATTGGTTTCAATGAACAGAATGAAATGGTCTAACTTACAGAAAGACACAGTATTTCATTCATTGTATCATTGTACAGTCAATGATTACATCCTTACAAATCATAAACAGAGCTCACGCCAATGCCATGTCGAGGAGGAAAGAGCGTTAGCCATAGTTACGTTTGATCAGGGTTGATCACTGAGGTTGAGGGCGGTTTGCGCAAAAGGTCCATTTGAAGAATCTGAGGTCAAAGCGCGTCTGCGCTGGGTCATGTGACTGAGTCTGCGGGATCTCAGTGAAGTCGCAATTAGAATTGCGTTTTTGGTTCTTCTGTTGAAACGTCCAGATAGTGACGCGTTCACTATGAAGTTGAATCTCAGGAGAAGCTTGGCGACATCCTTTGGAACGCCAATCCTGATGGCGTTCATGCCATGGTTGGTTTCGCTGGAGTCAGAGATTGATGGTCATCTTAGGGCTTTATACAGTTCAAAGTTCGAGGGAGTCAGATGTGGATTGGGGGAAGCTGGGTTCTCAATTCCCCCCTCCTTCCTTCACACCTACCAAAGGTGTGATCTGATCTCTGGCTGGTTCATACGATTGTTCAAATATTGTTCTGGACATCTTGGTACAGTTACAAAATATAGTTGAATGATTGTTTTATTATGATATCTTTGTGTAGATACCAAGAATGACACGGTTATCTTTCAGGAAGGAGGAGTTGTTACTAGAATCAAGATTTCAGTGAACACAACATTAGAAAACGGAGCGCAGCGGTAACAGTGGTGTTTATTTCGTCACAGGGGAGACACAATGGAACAACGAACGGTGCCAAAGAAAAACAAAAAGGAGCCCTATCTAAATAAACCAATATAGTCCCTAAACTAAACATACATGGGGTGGCACCCGTTCCTTACCTAGGGTATAAAACAGGAGGTTACTGCGTGCTGGTATGTAAGCCGAAGGCCTCACAGACCGTACAACAACTCCTCGCTCATAACAATCCACCACAAACAATCCAACAGTAGCTTTCGCTCCACACAGCCCCCCCTTGAACAGTGAACCGCGCCGGTCTTTTATATGGGCTGCTGGACCGCTGATTGGAGGCGGACCGATTGGGGGCTGGCCGCTGATCACGCCGATATCCAACCACCGACACACCCTGCAACCAGCTGAGAGGGAGAACAAAGAGGAGAACAGAACCAAACACAACTACACGCACACAAACTGGGCACAATCAAGAGAAGGGCACGGGTCCGTAACAGTAACAAACATGACACAAATATCCCTCTCATAATTCTCCACCATGTACTCTTGTGGTAAAGGTGAAGTCTCAAGAACTTTCCTCAAAAGTTCTGATCAAGGTATGTTCTTTGTTCAAATCGCCACAGAAACGGATAGCAAATGGTTGCTGGAGACGTGTTGTCTGAATCAGCCCTTTGAAGCTTGCAAGCTAGCAGGAGGGCTGATTAGGTAGATTGCGGAGGTCCCCCCCCCCCAATTCTATAGTTCCTTTGCATTGGCGTTTGGTGGGTAATCAGCATACTGAGGGTGTCACGAGGGCTGATTAGGTTTGTCTGATGTGATTGAATCACTTTTCAGGAGTGGCAAGATGTTGGCTCCGTGTGGTCTGCTGACCTCACTACAGCGCGAAGGATAAAGAAAATGTTTCACTTTATTTTTTTATTATGAAAAGTTGTCACAACATAGCTGTGGGTAGCACAAGGGTTATAGCAAAAAAAAACTGAAAGTCTCAAAAACGGATTCTGAAGCCAAAGTCTTGTCTGGAGATCTTGTCAGCAGTAAACATGATATTACTGACTAGTAACACTCAATTTCGATGCCAAAACCCTTTTCTCATGTATAAACCACCAAGATTAACATGGTAGAATAGTCATAGTGATGGGAAACCATGCACCCAGAAGTTTCACACAAAACATTGCAAATGCATTGAAAACACTATTCAGGAGCTGAAAAGCACTTTAAAGCAATAAAAAACTGAAAGTCTCAAAAACGGATTCTGAAGCCAAAATCTTGTCTGAAGAGCTTGTCCAGCAGTAAACATTGATATTACTGACTAGCAACACTCAATTTCAATGCCAAAACCCCTCTCTCATGTATAAACCACCAAGAGTAACATGGTAGAATAGTTATAGTGATGGGAAACCATTCACCCAGAAGTTTCATACAAAACATTGCAAATGCACTGAAAACGCTATTCAGGAGCTGAAAAGCACTTTAAAGCATTACAAAACTGAAAGTCTCAAAAAGAGATTCTGAAGCCAAAATCTTGTCTGAAGATCTTGTCAGCAGTAAACATGATATTACTGACTAGTAACACTCAATTTCAATGCCAAAACCCCTTTCTCATGTATAAACCACCAAGATTAACATGGTAGAATAGTTATAGTGATGGGAAACCATTCACCCAGAAGTTTCACACAAAACATTGCAAATGCATTGAAAACACTATTCAGGAGCTGAAAAGCACTTTAAAGCAATAAAAAACTGAAAGTCTCAAAAACGGATTCTGAAGCCAAAATCTTGTCTGAAGAGCTTGTCCAGCAGTAAACATTGATATTACTGACTAGCAACACTCAATTTCAATGCCAAAACCCCTCTCTCATGTATAAACCACCAAGAGTAACATGGTAGAATAGTTATAGTGATGGGAAACCATTCACCCAGAAGTTTCATACAAAACATTGCAAATGCACTGAAAACGCTATTCAGGAGCTGAAAAGCACTTTAAAGCATTACAAAACTGAAAGTCTCAAAAAGAGATTCTGAAGCCAAAATCTTGTCTGAAGATCTTGTCAGCAGTAAACATGATATTACTGACTAGTAACACTCAATTTCAATGCCAAAACCCCTTTCTCATGTATAAACCACCAAGATTAACATGGTAGAATAGTTATAGTGATGGGAAACCATTCACCCAGAAGTTTCCTACAAAACATTGAAAATGCATTGAAAACGCTATTCAGGAACTAAAAAACACTTTAAAGCAATAAAAAACTGAAAGTCTCAAAAACGGATTCTGAAGCCAAAATCTTGTCTGAAGATCTTGTCAGCAGTAAACATGATATTACTGACTAGTAACACTGAATTTCAATGCCAAAACCCTTTTCTCATGTATAAACCACCAAGATTAACATGGTAGAACTGTAAGAAATGTTCATAAAATATACTGTTAAATACCAACGGTAAATGACTGTAAAATTGTAAACAGTATGTCATTGTAGTATATCCATGGAATTACCCTAAAGTAACAAACGGTGCTGAACTTTGATTTTTACTGTAACAACGTGTACAAACCACATCATTTTACTGTGGAAAATATAATACTTTATAAAATTAACGGGGAAATGTCATAAAAATATTCACACTAAAATTAACGGTATGATGCTGTTTAAATTACAGGTTTTGCTCATGTATACTTGTAATTGATGGTATAAAACTGTTTACAATTCAGCAAGAACACACCTTAATTTATACGGAAATAAGATGTAAAAAATATGGTAAAAAAATTTAGAATAAAAAAAGAATATGGTCAGTATGGACAGTGAAACACCAAAATGTCAGATTTTGCAGATGTGAACTTTTGAGTACTTTTTGAGTTCAGCATTATAATCCTCAAAACGGGCCTGCTGTGACTGCAGAGTATTTGGAGAATATTGTGTGCACTCTGCTGAGGCCCGCCAACCAGTGACGGAGGCAGAGACGCGCGCGCGCACACACACACACCACAGGAGAAAGAGACACGCGCAACATAACGGTCACACAATTCAAACTGAGCTAAAGTGAGGCATTTTGGGGTTTTCTTCTGTGAGGATTAATTTGTGATGGCACAACGAGACTAAAGAGCACTGTGGTAAAATTATCTTTTAGATATGTCTCCATGTCTAAAGAATTGGTTCCACTGTGATAGCAAACAAAGCTTTGTAGCTAATGTTAGTTTAACGTGACATAGGCTAGGTCTGCTAGCTCTAGCTACATGCATCAGGTTAAATTTAACGCGGTCTTTTCAGCAGTTTTGTGTTGCCCTCGCTTAAAAGGTGGATGTTAGTTTTCCTTAACTTTACAAAATGTGTTAATTTTGCTTATTGTTAGTTGAGTTGAATTGTCTTTTGTCACGTTAAGGTCACACAATTCAAACCGTTAACTTTTCTGCATGTGGATGCAGTGTTTTTTCTTCTTTGAGGATTAACTAACTAGCTAGCTAACTAGCTCTATTTTGTGATGGCACAACTCGATTTAAGAGCACGGTGGTAAAATTATCTTCATTAGCGTCACTGTGTCCAATCCCGACCGGATTTTAGCTAACATTCTGATAAAATGCCACTTCAAATATTGATAAAAATGATCGTATCACGTTTTCATCTGATTTACTGACTTCACGTTAAGCTTTAACTTCTTACCTTTCGAGCTAAATATTGTTAAAAAAATTAGAGTTAGCTTAGACTTTACTAGAGCCGGTAAAATGACGCTGGCGCCGGTAAATTAGCCGTGCGCTACCCTTGTCCAAACCCGACCGCACTTCTAAACACTGGCCGCTGCTGTTTTTCCGGGGATATTAACTTGATCCAGGGTCACCAAACTGACCATCAATGCTGTCAACATATCCGGGGACGTAGTTATGTCCTCCACAATAAGATATCACGCTTCAACATCTCCAAACTATGCGATAAAATCTCAATTTGACTGAATACCACCACCTGCTGGATGTTTTGTTGAACTCTTCTCAAAGTTTGCTAGCCCCCATCCCTTCCTCCCCTCGACTACAGATCACATCACACATGATCGTGTATTTTCATTGGCTAGACAAAGTAGTGTTATGCTAGCTTTGAAATACACTCATATGCTAACCCATAGTAGCAGTACGATGACAACACAGACACACTTGTCAGAGTAAAGACCGTCGCCCAAGCGTCGCCCGAGTGTCGCCGAGTGGTCTTTCGGCCAAAGTAACTTTCCTATATTATTTAGACATGTAAACGTCCATATATGTTCATGAAATTTGACATGTAGATTGTTTGGTATGCCTAAAATAATACTACTTACACTTTGCTGGCGATAGCAAAAGAAAATGCTGGCAAAAAGACCGGAAACTGAGTGTCCGAACCCCGTTCGGGTTTGGACAATAGTAGCTTACAGCGGTCGGGATTGGACACAGTGACGTTAGATATGTCTGCATGTCTAAAGAATTTGTTCCATCTTGATAGCAAACAAAGCTTTGTAATAATGTTAGGCTAGTTAACATAGGTATGCTTGCTCTACAACACAGGCTTTTCTGCCGTTTTGTGTTGCCCTTGCTTGAAAGGTGAATGTTAGTTTTCCTTAACTTAACAAAATGTGTTAATTTTGCTAAATGTTAGTTGGGTTAAATTGTCTTTTGCCACATTGTGTATGTTGTGTCGAACATACACAATGGTAAATTGTGATTTCTGTGGTAAGTCTCTTAAGACTTTGAGAGGTTATGTGCTTCACTGCAAACTCCACAGAAACGAACCTCGCTGTTTATTTAAGTGCTTTGGAGATGGATGCAAGCAGACATTTTGCAGGTATGGAGCTTTTAAGGCTCCTTTTTACCGGAGGCATAATGTTGTATCTGCTAATGAAACAGTCTGGATGGCTGTTACCACTTTTAAATGTGTAGTGGCCTTGTGTGAACGCCAGTGTCAAGATACCCATGAACTTATTGCTCACTTGAAGGAGCATATTGTAGAAGGACGTGCTGTAAGTTGTCCAGTTAGAGGATGTAATACAGATTTCCGAGTCAAGTCTTCATTTACCGCGCATATGTCACGGAAGCACAGAGGTTTTACAGACAGCTGTGTAAGTGATGTGTATAGAGAATCTGCTTCTCATCCGTCAACATCTACTCCACCTGAGTCAGGTGACATTGTCCCTCACTGTGATGCAGGTCCAGCTACAGGCACAGATGAAGTCGATTTGGACATATCTGAACATTTCAGTGATCTTTATCTTAGAAACGTGAGTTTGTTCTACTTGAGATTGCAGAGATTCCTTCTGCCTGCTTCAACTATACAGAACATTGTTGAGGAAATGCAAAACATAAATGAGTTGGGTCAAACATATACTTTGCCAGTCAGCATTGTCTCCTCCATCTTCCTCAACATGCTCTTCAGTCAGTCTCTCCCCGTCGATTACTGCTGCAGACTGGGTTGACGACTTCCAGATCCCATGGACAAAGTTTCCTGAAGGCTTGATGCAGTGTTTAGAGAGGGGGAAAAGGCCAAGTCCACGGCTACGTAGAGAAATGGTCCGGATTGTTGTTACTTTAATGATGGAAGCCTGTGCCTCTCCCAATACAAAAGCCTCCACAGAAGTTGCCAAAAAAATTGTTGCAAAGTATCCACAGTCACTGCAAGATGTCATAGCAGGTGATGTGATTGGACAAGGATATCACTCACTAGTCAAGCAATTACAAGCCCGGATTGAAAATGTGAAGCGGTCTTCAGCACCAAGGATTAAGAAGCGCAAACAGGGGTCAGAAGAGTACGAAACAGATGAAATCCCAGCTGAACAAAGGGCAGCTAAGCAGGACACCTATGGTTGCGTAAAGTGGGACATGAAATATATGCCAGTGAGTGAGACACCAGAAAGCCAACAAGAGAAGAAAGACGAAATGAAAGCGCTCAGTGAACAGACTAACTTCACCCCAGGCGAGGTAGAAACTCTAATGAAGTGTACCTACTACTCCCAACGTAAATAGATAAACCAGGGAACAGATCTGCAATCCCTCATGGGGGAGTGGCCTTTTTTGTTCCAGGATATTGGCATGACAGTCCACTTCCAAGAGCTCACTGGCATATCACTGAAAGAGACTTTCCTCACCAATGTTGAAAAAAAGGGAAAATGGCTTCTGGACTTAATGAGAACCTTTTGTGCAGACAAGAGCAAAAGAGTTCTTCAGGCTGTCACAAAGCTGGAAATTCTGAGAGGACCGTTACAGGGCGGCTCAGAAGATGTCAAGGATATGATACTCCTTCTTCTCTCGTACTTTAATGAAAAAGAGGAGAACCTCTTCCACTATGTGGAACAAACATGTCTGGCAAACGAAGTACAAGTGGAAAGCTTGCCTGTGACACCATGCATCATTGTATGTGGTAAGTGTTGATAATCAGTTTCATTAAGCTAATGTTAGGAAGTATTACATGAAAACTGTCATTCACTGTCATGTTTTAAAGGTCACATGACATGCTGTTTTTGGATGCTTTTATATAGGCCTTAGTGGTCCCCTAATACTGTATCAGAAGTCTCTTTCCCGAAATTCAGCCTTGGTGCAGAATTACAGGCACTACTAGCAGTCCCACAAGGAGCTTTCCTCAGAACGCGCTGTTTTGGTGTCTGTAGCTTTAAATGCTAATGAGGAGCAGAGGGGCGGCACCATGCGCTAATGTTTACAACGGATGTATCGCAATGGCTGTAACCCCGTTGCTGTAAAATACCTCGAATTTGCCCATTCTCATCTGATAACCCTGGTTTGCAGAGGTACACACTCAGTCATTTCAATGAGGGTAAAGGTGGATATCGCGCGCGCCATAACACCAACAGCAGAATGTTTATCCAAATAACAAAGAAGTGTACAACACTCACGTACAGCATATGTATTCACACTTATACTTGATGCTATCTACCTTTCCATAGCGACAGTAACTCAGCTGTTAGCTGCAGAGCTAATGTTACAGCCACATTCTAAGGGTAGCAAGCTAGGTAACCATATACAGTAAAGCTACAAAATGATATAGCGTTAGTTAACTTACTTGTCCGAGGTTAGTAGCTGGACGAAGGAGAGTTAGTACTGATCCAGAATTTAATTTCAGCAAGGCCAGTTTTGTATTAGCTCAAGTTGAGGAAACAGTCGTGGCTGAAGTGTTTGGCGCAGACATACAAAACAAATGCGCCTACAACAGAAGTTGTGTAGGCGCATTTTCAGCGAAAATAAAATTAAGATACTGATTGTTTAGAGGCTCGGATGACGGAACTACAAAAAGACTTGAGTGTTGATTTGTACATCCAAGCACTGAGCAACTGTTATGCTTCGTTCGTTTGCTAGCCATGGCATGATGTCTGCAGGAAAACACGATATTGCACTCGCCCTTGCACAATCGTAGCTCAATTCCTCATTGGCGGGCCAGATTATCTGGGCGGGCACAGCAGAGAGAAGGGCGGTAGCCTGGCTCCTTGTTACGTCAATAAGAGGAGATTTTCAAACCGAGCGTTTGAGCCTTCATTTTCTCAAAGGCGGAGAAGAACACTCAGGGCTTGGTTTACACCTATCGAAAATTCTAGCCACTGGGGGACCAAAGGCAGGCTAGGGGAACTCATATTAATGTTAAATAACCTCCTAAAGTGAAGTTTTCATGTCATGTGACCTTTAAAGTGCTGCTTAAAAGCCTAGCAATTTTGGTAAGACTTCTTCTGGATGGTAATGGCTGGTCTGTTATTCTACCTGTCTGTTCTTTGCAGGAACGTCTTGCTATGCCTCAAGACAGTTTATGCTAAGTGTAGATGGCAAGGTCGTGAATGACCACATCCCCAACTTCATCTCTGCCTTCTGTTTGATGTTTGGAACCTACTACTGCCTCAATATCCATTATCCCGTGGATCTGGGCTCCACACTTGAGTTCATTCAGAGGTAAATAAGTGTTTTTATTTATATTTTTATTAGATAATAAAATAAAAAGATTCCTTGATTATGAAATTATGTTCAAAGGTGTTTCTTCATGATCAATCCGGAGAGGGGCACAAAAGTTGAAACAAAGAAGAACAAGAAACAGCTGTCGGTGAACCCAAGAGTCCTCACCCTCATCGCAGATCTCGCTGACCAGGATTGGAGAGGGACATGAACTGAACTGTTGTCTGACCGCACAGCGCCAGCTGTATGAACTGGTATGAAACAGTATACACAAGGGCTGCAAATGATCATAATTTTCAGTATTATTTATTTTCGGTCAATTTAAGGGTCCTTACCCTCATCGCAGATCTCGCTGACCAGGATTGGAGAGGGACATGTTAAAGATGGACCTATCCAACTGAACTGTTGTCTGACTGCACAGCGCCAGCTGTATAAACTGGTATGAAACGGTATACACAACAATAATTATTTTCTGTATTATTTCTTTTGGGTCGACTTAAGGGTTAAAATAAGCGGTTTTGTTAAATTTATGTAAACTGGCTCATTGTGCATTTTCTGTTGAATTACTAATGCCTTTTGATTACACGAGCAATAAGCAGCAATTTTGTGTATTTTTTGTTAAAGGCTGTACTTTCAGTAAGTCAAACAATAAGAAGTTATTACTTGAACACTAAGATCAAGGCAACAGCTTTTTTGTTGCCATTTTTGTTGGAAGCTGCTCTGAACATCAGTGACTTGATTAAAGTTTGAGTTGTGCTTTCTAGTTTTGACTTGGTTTTTGTTCCCAGAAGCAACCTTTCAGAATATTCAGTAAGTTGAAGTATTTATGGTACTAGCAGTAAGTTTGCTTGGTTATTGATGCATTGGAATTGATTTGAAAGTTTACATTATATTAGGTTAACAATATATGTTTTTCCATAGAGATTTACCACAAACAAAAAACATTTTCAACTGTGAAATTTACTGGCATACTGTAATGTTCTATATGTTATCACTGTATTTTTTACGGTAAAATTCTGGCAACCACAGCTGCCAGTAATTTACTGTAAATTATACCATTTTTTGTGTTTACCGTAAAAAGGTTCATAGTATTGCTGTTATTTTAAAAGAAAATTACTGTAAACTGGTTTACAATAGATCTGGTTTTTACATAGTAATTTAATGTTGGAAAAACTGTTTTCAACCATGAAATTTATAGTTCCTAAAAAATCATACCTAATGTCTTATACGTGGTCACTATATTTATTACGGTAGTTTACTGTAAGATAGTTTACATTCTACCTGTTATATTGACAGCAAATTACTGTAAACAGGTTTATGATATATACTTTTTAAAATAGTAATTTACTGTAAATAACACAATTTTAAACATTACATTTTACAGTTCTCAAAAATCATACCGTAATGCCTTATACATGGTCACCATATTTTTTACGGTAAAATTCTGGCAACCACAGCTGCCAGTATTTTACCGTAAAATCGACAGATTTTTTTTATAGTGATGGGAAACCATTCACCCAGAAGTTTCATACAAAACATTGCAAATGCATTGAAAACGCTATTCAGGAGCTGAAAAGCACTTTAAAGAAATGAAAAAATGAAAGTCTCAAAAACGGATTCTGAAGCCAAAATCTTGTCTGAAGATCTTGTCAGCAGTAAACATGATATTACTGACTAGTAACACTCAATTTCAATGCCAAAACCCCTTTCTCATGTATAAACCACCAAGATTAACATGGTAGAATAGTTATAGTGATGGGAAACCATTCACCAAGAAGTTTCATACAAAACATTGCAAATGCATTGAAAACGCTATTGAGGAGCTGAAAAGCACTTTAAAGCATTACAAAACTGAAAGTCTCAAAAACGGATTCTGAAGCCAAAATCTTGTCTGAAGATCTTGTCAGCAGTAAACATGATATTACTGACTAGTAACACTCAATTTCAATGCCAAAACCCCATTTCTCATGTATAAACCACCAAGATTAACATGGTAGAATAGTTATAGTGATGGGAAACCATTCACCCAGAAGTTTCATACAAAACATTGCAAATGCACTGAAAACGCTATTCAGAGCTGAAAAGCACTTTAAAGCATTACAAAACTGAAAGTCTCAAAAACGGATTCTGAAGCCAAAATCTTGTCTGAAGATCTTGTCAGCAGTAAACATGATATTACTGACTAGTAACACTCAATTTCAATGCCAAAACCCCTTTCTCATGTATAAACCACCAAGATTAACATGGTAGAATAGTTATAGTGATGGGAAGCCATTCACCCAGAAGTTTCATACAAAACATTGCAAATGCACTGAAAACGCTATTCAGAGCTGAAAAGCACTTTAAAGCATTACAAAACTGAAAGTCTCAAAAACGGATTCTGAAGCCAAAATCTTGTCTGAAGATCTTGTCAGCAGTAAACATGATATTACTGACTAGTAACACTCAATTTCAATGCCAAAACCCCTTTCTCATGTATAAACCACCAAGATTAACATGGTAGAATAGTTATAGTGATGGGAAACCATTCACCCAGAAGTTTCATACAAAACATTGCAAATGCATTGAAAACGCTATTCAGGAGCTGAAAAGCACTTTAAAGAAATGAAAAAATGAAAGTCTCAAAAACGGATTCTGAAGCCAAAATCTTGTCTGAAGATCTTGTCAGCAGTAAACATGATATTACTCACTAGTAACACTCAATTTCAATGCCAAAACCCCTTTCTCATGTATAAACCACCAAGATTAACATGGTAGAATAGTTATAGTGATGGGAAACCATTCACCCAGAAGTTTCATACAAAACAATTGCAAATGCACTGAAAACGCTATTGAGGAGCTGAAAAGCACTTTAAAGCATTACAAAACTGAAAGTCTCAAAAACGGATTCTGAAGCCAAAATCTTGTCTGAAGATCTTGTCAGCAGTAAACATGATATTACTGACTAGTAACACTCAATTTCAATGTCAAAACCCCTTTCTCATGTATAAACCACCAAGATTAACATGGTAGAATAGTTATAGTGATGGGAAGCCATTCACCCAGAAGTTTCATACAAAACATTGCAAATGCACTGAAAACGCTATTCAGAGCTGAAAAGCACTTTAAAGCATTACAAAACTGAAAGTCTCAAAAACGGATTCTGAAGCCAAAATCTTGTCTGAAGATCTTGTCAGCAGTAAACATGATATTACTGACTAGTAACACTCAATTTCAATGCCAAAACCCCTTTCTCATGTATAAACCACCAAGATTAACATGGTATAATAGTTATAGTGATGGGAAACCATTCACCCAGAAGTTTCATACAAAACATTGCAAATGCATTGAAAACGCTATTCAGGAGCTGAAAAGCACTTTAAAGAAATGAAAAAATGAAAGTCTCAAAAACGGATTCTGAAGCCAAAATCTTGTCTGAAGATCTTGTCAGCAGTAAACATGATATTACTGACTAGTAACACTCAATTTCAATGCCAAAACCCCTTTCTCATGTATAAACCACCAAGATTAACATGGTAGAATAGTTATAGTGATGGGAAACCATTCACCCAGAAGTTTCATACAAAACATTGCAAATGCACTTGAAAACGCTATTCAGGAGCTGAAAAGCACTTTAAAGCATTACAAAACTGAAAGTCTCAAAAACGGATTCTGAAGCCAAAATCTTGTCTGAAGATCTTGTCAGCAGTAAACATGATATTACTGACTAGTAACACTCAATTTCAATGCCAAAACCCCTTTCTCATGTATAAACCACCAAGATTAACATGGTAGAATAGTTATAGTGATGGGAAACCATTCACCCAGAAGTTTCATACAAAACATTGCAAATGCATTGAAAACGCTATTCAGGAGCTGAAAAGCACTTTAAAGCATTACAAAACTGAAAGTCTCAAAAACGGATTCTGAAGCCAAAATCTTGTCTGAAGATCTTGTCAGCAGTAAACATGATATTACTGACTAGTAACACTGAATTTCAATGCCAAAACCCTTTCTCATGTATAAACCACCAAGATTAACATGGTAGAACTGTAAGAAATGTTCATAAAATATACTGTTAAATACCAACGGTAAATGACTGTAAAATTGTAAACAGTATGTCATTGTAGTATATCCATGGAATTACCCTAAAGTAACAAACGGTGCTGAACTTTGATTTTTACTGTAACAACGTGTACAAACCACATCATTTTACTGTGGAAAATATAATACTTTATAAAATTAACGGGGAAATGTCATAAAAATATTCACACTAAAATTAACGGTATGATGCTGTTTAAATTACAGGTTTTGCTCATGTATACTTGTAATTGATGGTATAAAACTGTTTACAATTCAGCAAGAACACACCTTAATTTATACGGAAATAAGATGTAAAAAATATGGTAAAAAAATTTAGAATAAAAAAAGAATATGGTCAGTATGGACAGTGAAACACCAAAATGTCAGATTTTGCAGATGTGAACTTTTGAGTACTTTTTGAGTTCAGCATTATAATCCTCAAAACGGGCCTGCTGTGACTGCAGAGTATTTGGAGAATATTGTGTGCACTCTGCTGAGGCCCGCCAACCAGTGACGGAGGCAGAGACGCGCGCGCGCACACACACACACCACAGGAGAAAGAGACACGCGCAACATAACGGTCACACAATTCAAACTGAGCTAAAGTGAGGCATTTTGGGGTTTTCTTCTGTGAGGATTAATTTGTGATGGCACAACGAGACTAAAGAGCACTGTGGTAAAATTATCTTTTAGATATGTCTCCATGTCTAAAGAATTGGTTCCACTGTGATAGCAAACAAAGCTTTGTAGCTAATGTTAGTTTAACGTGACATAGGCTAGGTCTGCTAGCTCTAGCTACATGCATCAGGTTAAATTTAACGCGGTCTTTTCAGCAGTTTTGTGTTGCCCTCGCTTAAAAGGTGGATGTTAGTTTTCCTTAACTTTACAAAATGTGTTAATTTTGCTTATTGTTAGTTGAGTTGAATTGTCTTTTGTCACGTTAAGGTCACACAATTCAAACCGTTAACTTTTCTGCATGTGGATGCAGTGTTTTTTCTTCTTTGAGGATTAACTAACTAGCTAGCTAACTAGCTCTATTTTGTGATGGCACAACTCGATTTAAGAGCACGGTGGTAAAATTATCTTCATTAGCGTCACTGTGTCCAATCCCGACCGGATTTTAGCTAACATTCTGATAAAATGCCACTTCAAATATTGATAAAAATGATCGTATCACGTTTTCATCTGATTTACTGACTTCACGTTAAGCTTTAACTTCTTACCTTTCGAGCTAAATATTGTTAAAAAAATTAGAGTTAGCTTAGACTTTACTAGAGCCGGTAAAATGACGCTGGCGCCGGTAAATTAGCCGTGCGCTACCCTTGTCCAAACCCGACCGCACTTCTAAACACTGGCCGCTGCTGTTTTTCCGGGGATATTAACTTGATCCAGGGTCACCAAACTGACCATCAATGCTGTCAACATATCCGGGGACGTAGTTATGTCCTCCACAATAAGATATCACGCTTCAACATCTCCAAACTATGCGATAAAATCTCAATTTGACTGAATACCACCACCTGCTGGATGTTTTGTTGAACTCTTCTCAAAGTTTGCTAGCCCCCATCCCTTCCTCCCCTCGACTACAGATCACATCACACATGATCGTGTATTTTCATTGGCTAGACAAAGTAGTGTTATGCTAGCGTTGAAATACACTCATATGCTAACCCATAGTAGCAGTACGATGACAACACAGACACACTTGTCAGAGTAAAGACCGTCGCCCAAGCGTCGCCCGAGTGTCGCCGAGTGGTCTTTCGGCCAAAGTAACTTTCCTATATTATTTAGACATGTAAACGTCCATATATGTTCATGAAATTTGACATGTAGATTGTTTGGTATGCCTAAAATAATACTACTTACACTTTGCTGGCGATAGCAAAAGAAAATGCTGGCAAAAAGACCGGAAACTGAGTGTCCGAACCCCGTTCGGGTTTGGACAATAGTAGCTTACAGCGGTCGGGATTGGACACAGTGACGTTAGATATGTCTGCATGTCTAAAGAATTTGTTCCATCTTGATAGCAAACAAAGCTTTGTAATAATGTTAGGCTAGTTAACATAGGTATGCTTGCTCTACAACACAGGCTTTTCTGCCGTTTTGTGTTGCCCTTGCTTGAAAGGTGAATGTTAGTTTTCCTTAACTTAACAAAATGTGTAATTTTGCTAAATGTTAGTTGGGTTAAATTGTCTTTTGCCACATTGTGTATGTTGTGTCGAACATACACAATGGTAAATTGTGATTTCTGTGGTAAGTCTCTTAAGACTTTGAGAGGTTATGTGCTTCACTGCAAACTCCACAGAAACGAACCTCGCTGTTTATTTAAGTGCTTTGGAGATGGATGCAAGCAGACATTTTGCAGGTATGGAGCTTTTAAGGCTCCTTTTTACCGAGGCATAATGTTGTATCTGCTAATGAAACAGTCTGGATGGCTGTTACCACTTTTAAATGTGTAGTGGCCTTGTGTGAACGCCAGTGTCAAGATACCCATGAACTTATTGCTCACTTGAAGGAGCATATTGTAGAAGGACGTGCTGTAAGTTGTCCAGTTAGAGGATGTAATACAGATTTCCGAGTCAAGTCTTCATTTACCGCGCATATGTCACGGAAGCACAGAGGTTTTACAGACAGCTGTGTAAGTGATGTGTATAGAGAATCTGCTTCTCATTCCGTCAACATCTACTCCACCTGAGTCAGGTGACATTGTCCCTCACTGTGATGCAGGTCCAGCTACAGGCACAGATGAAGTCGATTTGGACATATCTGAACATTTCAGTGATCTTTATCTTAGAAACGTGAGTTTGTTCTACTTGAGATTGCAGAGATTCCTTCTGCCTGCTTCAACTATACAGAACATTGTTGAGGAAATGCAAAACATAAATGAGTTGGGTCAAACATATACTTTGCCAGTCAGCATTGTCTCCTCCATCTTCCTCAACATGCTCTTCAGTCAGTCTCTCCCCGTCGATTACTGCTGCAGACTGGGTTGACGACTTCCAGATCCCATGGACAAAGTTTCCTGAAGGCTTGATGCAGTGTTTAGAGAGGGGGAAAAGGCCAAGTCCACGGCTACGTAGAGAAATGGTCCGGATTGTTGTTACTTTAAATGATGGAAGCCTGTGCCTCTCCCAATACAAAAGCCTCCACAGAAGTTGCCAAAAAAATTGTTGCAAAGTATCCACAGTCCACTGCAAGATGTCATAGCAGGTGATGTGATTGGACAAGGATATCACTCACTAGTCAAGCAATTACAAGCCCGGATTGAAAATGGTGAAGCGGTCTTCAGCACCAAGGATTAAGAAGCGCAAACAGGGGTCAGAAGAGTACGAAACAGATGAAATCCCAGCTGAACAAAGGGCAGCTAAGCAGGACACCTATGGTTGCGTAAAGTGGGACATGAAATATATGCCAGTGAGTGAGACACCAGAAAGCCAACAAGAGAAGAAAGACGAAATGAAAAGCGCTCAGTGAACAGACTAACTTCACCCCAGGCGAGGTAGAAAACTCTAATGAAGTGTACCTACTACTCCCAACGTAAATAGATAAACCAGGGAACAGATCTGCAATCCCTCATGGGGGAGTGGCCTTTTTTTGTTCCAGGATATTGGCATGACAGTCCACTTCCAAGAGCTCACTGGCATATCACTGAAAGAGACTTTCCTCACCAATGTTGAAAAAAAGGGAAAATGGCTTCTGGACTTAATGAGAACCTTTTGTGTGCAGACAAGAGCAAAAGAGTTCTTCAGGCTGTCACAAAAGCTGGAAATTCTGAGAGGACCGTTACGGGCGGCTCAGAAGATGTCAAGGATATGATACTCCTTCTTCTCTCGTACTTTAATGAAAAAGAGGAGAACCTCTTCCACTATGTGGAACAAACATGTCTGGCAAAACGAAGTACAAGTGGAAAGCCTGCCCTGTGACACCATGCATCATTGTATGTGGTAAGTGTTAGATAATCAGTTTCATTAAGCTAATGTTAGGAAGTATTACATGAAAACTGTCATTCACTGTCATGTTTTAAAGGTCACATGACATGCTGGTTTTGGATGCTTTATATAGGCCTTAGTGGTCCCCTAATACTGTATCAGAAGTCTCTTTCCCGAAATTCAGCCTTGGTGCAGAATTACAGGCACTACTAGCAGTCCACAAGGAGCTTTCCTCAGAACGCGCTGTTTTGGTGTCTGTAGCTTTAAATGCTAATGATTAGCAGTAAGGGGGGGAGGCACACACTTATGCGCTAACATTGTTTACAACTATGTATCGCATGGGCGTAATAACCCCCCGTTGCTGTAAAATACCTCGATATTTATGTGCCCATTCTTCTAAGTCTTATCAACCCTGGTTTGTCAGTGAGGATAACAACAGCTCAAGTTGGGGATCATTTTCACGAGAGTGGTAAAATAGTGGTATATTTTTTAGCGCGTAGCGGTCACAATAGACTGCGCTTTGAGGCACGTAGCTGCTCGCTAGGCCTAGCATACTGTATCTCATCTGGGGGGGGATTGAAGACGTAACGAGGAAGAATCGAGAGGGGAGAGAGAGGAGGGTGTGGAAGTAACGGGGGGGTTGGGGGGGGGGCCAGGGTGGGAGGACTATCTGTGCGTGCCGTTTCCTCAATTGTAGTTCGTTGCTTTAGGTTGACTGTCATTGCTGGCCAGCGCTATCGCCGGCTGCTCACCGCCGGAGCTGCTCACATCCAAGTTGGTGCGACACTTTTCTCGAGTGGCTTATGTTGCTCACGTGCGTTTCTCTCCTCTTAGTATGGGTAATTCTGCGCGTGGCTGGGTCTCGGAGAGCAGGGGGGCGGAAGAGGGCGGAGAGAGCGGGGGGGAGTAGAGGGGAGGAGAGAGGAGGGAGAGAGAGGGAGAGGGAGGAGGGGGCGAAGAAGAAGAGCGAGAAAAGGGGAGGGGGGGGGTGGCGAAGAGAGGTTACTGTATCCTATGGTCGTGTCTCGTGTTTTCCCTATCTGACTTATGTCGCTGCGCTGCTTCCTGTACTGGCGCTCCTGTCATTTTATCTCTTCGTTACTTGTTAGTCTGGGGGGGGGGACGGGGGTCGCTCCGGTTAAGAGAGGAGGAGGCCTCGGGCGAGAGGCGGTGTTTTTGGGTAGGCGGGGGGGGGACGGAGGGGGAGGAGGGGATTCTGTGTCGAGTATCGTATATGTTTTTGCGATGCTAAGGTTCGTCAGTTACTAAGAGTGGGAGAACAGCGAGGGAGACGTTAGGGAGAGGAGGAGCGTTATGAGAGGAGAAGGTGAGGAAGAGAGAGTGCGTAGAGGGAGGTAATTCGTGAAAGAGGGGGGGGGGGAAAGGAAGGGGGAAAGGGAAGAAAGGAGAGGCGGAGTGGGACAGCGGGGTCTGCGTGAGCGGGGCGGAGAGTCAGTGATCACAGAAGGAAAAAGATGAACTGCCCTACTGCGCATGGTATCTACCTCTGGGGGCTGGGTGCACACTACACACTTTGCTGGGTCATAGTGTTATCCAGTTTATACCGTGCTTCCCTGTTTTCACGTTGGTTACTGTTCTACTTGACAACTTCATTTACTACCCAAACCTACGATTCTCTTTCTCTCTTCTTCTTTGTCTCCCTCACCTATCTGCCCTCATATCGTCCTTTCATCCACTCTCATTTCTGCTTCATTTTTCTTCCTACAGGGCTTATGTACAAAACAAAAATTTAACACTGACTTACCTCAGAACGCTCTTACATGTCACCGAAGTGCTAGTATAGAGCTTAAGGCTTAAAGCCGTTTCTGCAAGTGCACCTGTCAAAAGACAATGTGGTGTGCTTTGTAATACAGACAAAGTGTTTAACTTCGAGATATACGCATCGGTCACGCTAGACGGAGCTAGCATGAGTTACTGAATGCAATTCATGCTAATGGAAAGTAGATAGCGCGTTCTGTTGAGTATAGCGCTGTGAATCTACGAACTGCATGCCGTAGGGCGTGAGTTGTGTGTATCGTACATGCACATTCGTTATCGTGTTTATCCAGATGGCGGACTGAACACATACTTCTGCTCGCTTACATTGGTGCGTTATGGCAAAGGCGTGTCTAATCTCAGTTAGCCTATACAATCAATGAGGTTTCATGCGTTTTACTCGCGTACAGGAACTCTCACAGGCATTTTACCACTCATTCTGAGCAATGGACTGGCTGGTAGACAGTACCTACTGGCTGCAAAACCAGGGTTATCCAGCCCACGATGAGATTGCCCCTAGCGAATCGTGGCTAAAATGTCGTAGGTGTCATGCTTATAATCAGCAACGG